>OU824208.1:17890917-18490917 GCA_917499995.1 Ichneumon xanthorius
ACGTCAAAAGGGCGTGCATGCCGATTCTGTGAAGTTCTCTGACTATTCCAAAACCGTCGGAAAATTGCTCACTGAAAAGATAATCACGCATAGTGTAAACTGCGATCATTTGTAGGTCCCCTGCACGATTGACGTACAGGGCACGATGCAGAGCCACCTGAACGTCATTCGTGACACTACGTTCACGCACTTTCGCAAACTATAATATTCGATTTTCTTAATTCCTTGTAAGTTGTCAATCAAAATTCGACTGGACACCGAAGCGTTTATGTCAATATCATAATCCTGCATGATTTGGCGCACATGTGTAGCATATTAACAATGCTAGGTCGGAACTGAAAAATTGTCTAGGTCCGTCGTTAAAACAGGTGAAACAAGTTAAAAAAGGAAAAAAAACAGCTCCAGCAGCCCCTTAAAGTAAGTAACTAGCTGTGGTTGACAAGATTATGTCTATTTAAATTCACAAATTCTAGTTCAATTAGATTCATTTATATGATATTGTGTGGAATTGAAGTTCATGTAGATTTTTTTTGTTTCTTAGAAATGTATAGCACAATACAATAAAAACAACAATAAAGCGACAATTTCAATAATTTCTTATAGAAAAAAAAAAAATGTTTTTGGAAAGAATTTTTTTTTCTTTGTTACTTATTCAATCGCATTTTCTTTTGAGTCAATACTGCAGGATGATTATGACAATCAGCTTTTTATCAGTGAACAAAGTTTCTTACCATGAACAGCATTATGATCAGCAGTAGTTTCCTCGGCAGAACCATTTTCTGGTATTGCATCAGTATGGAAATCACTGATCAATAGCGCCGTGAGGCCATTGTGCAGTTTGATGGCTCTGAATCAAATTAAAATGCTCTTTGGTCACATTCTGATAGTATGCAAAATTAGCATTCTGATACTATGCCAATTTTGTAAAAAGAAATGCATCATTTTTTTACAAGCTTTGTGGACTGTGAAATCTTAAAGACGCATGAAAAATTATGCGATCCAAAGCTGTATGAAAAATTATTCATTCCATAGCTTTACGACATTACTGAGACATCGTTTAACATTATTAATTTTTCTGTGCTGTGGCGTTTGTGTAAACTTTATGGAACTTTGACTATGCAGACAAGAAACTTGACTATAAAATGATGTTTGGTGCAAAATAATCCAGGCAGAATTATACCGGTAATTTCTTTTGTCATTTCCTGGTTTATCTGGAACTGGGAGATGCTGTACACTGTCGGCATTTTCCCTTGGAACATCAGTGTCATCATTATTGTTGAGCACAGATAATTCTGGAGTACCAGCGGATAACGGAGGGTCATCTTCATTCTCAACGCCTGCCGAGATATTCGGCAAATCTGACATGTTCTTCCAATAATCTATGGCAATTAACAATCATACATTTTTTTTTTCCTGAAAGACTTCTCAGATAGACATGCGCCATGAAAAGCAGTAATATTGGCGCAATTATTGCGCCAACTGCTACTTTTCGTGCCGCTTGTCTACCAGGGTTTGTACGTATTCTAAATAAGTTTGTCCTAAGTAACTTTGTTTACGAAATAAAAATGCTTCTATAACCCTCACGGACCAACCAACCATAAAACTTTGGGTTGGTTTTGGATTGTTTGCTAATAATCTACTGCAACTCAACCAGTCGATTGGTGTGCCAAACCGACTCTGATTCCAACCTTCTGGAGGTAGCTTTTTGGTTGATATCTCAAAACCAACCATAATATCAACCATTATGTGTCAGATTGAAAGTTGGTTTACAGTTGGACTTTCCCAAAACAACCCAATTTCCGACTTTATGTCGAGAGCACCGATAGCTCTTGCCTCAGATTTGGAAATCCAGTTATTGTAGGAAAATTCAACCGTAAACCAACTTTGTATCGAACATATATAACGGTTGGTATTACGGTTGGTTTTTTAATATCGCCAAAAAATCAACCTGTTGAATGTGAAAATGAACGTTGATTTGGTGCACCAATTGACCAGTTGGTTTCAGGTTGGTCAGAACGCGAGGGATAGTACTAGCAATCGTACCTCCTTGACCCTTTGAGATCACACCGGGCTAGACTGATCCTAAAATTATTAAGCTAAATAATGAGCAGCTTCGACTTTGCCTATGTTTTTAAATATCTGAAACTATGCTTACTAAAAAACTAGCTGTGCGGTATAACAGTACAATAAATTTGTCACAGAAAAACACGTCTCAACTTGATTTAAAAAAAAAAAAGTACAGATAATCGCTTTGGGACAATCCGACCTCATGTGGATTTTAAGATTCGCCACGAGAGTGTGTTGAGTATGTAATTCGCCATGCGAGCGGCTAATTTTTTCGATAAACTTTTCTCAGACTTGATTGATATTGCGGATGAAACCAAATTGATTCGTTTTTTTTTTTTAGTTTTTGTCTCGATCAAGAGAAAAAGTGGTTGAAAACTAACATTTAACAGTTGATTACGTAGAGCTAGGTTAACATTACCTTAATAATTCGTTTTGGATTTCATGAACTATTCGTGATTTGTCGTAGCGTATAAACGTAAACACTAAGTCGACCAACGACGTTTACTATTTTTTTGTTAAATGAAAATCACATTAAATAAATAAATATCCGTAAATATCGCAACGATTAACACGCGAGAACCAACCGATCTCGTCGCTGCATACATGGACAGAGACGGTCTTCTTTTTTTTTCCCGTGGCTTTAGGCCGTGTAGCCAAGTGCCAGAGGGCAGGAACGGTGCAAACGCCGGGAAGTAACACAGAAGCACCGTGACACTCTGAGGTGCTTTCGATTTGCCGTTATAATGATGGTGCGCATGCGCACAATCGTTTACTGATACGAATTTCCCCCAAAAACCGGCCGAGCGCATGCGCATGGTCATTTTTTGGTGAAAATTCGTACCAGAAAACGACTATGCGCTTGCGCAGTCACGTTGTAATAACAATAACGAAAAAACGCAAAATCGAAAGGAGCTCTGTATATCGAAATAATTTCATGCACCATACTCTGTAGGTATATTCATTTAATACAGAGATTCGTTTCGGCCTGCAACCAAGAAAACATAAGGAGTGGGCAACAAAAAAGATATTTAAATAATGAACAACAGGAACAAACAAAAGGAAATTAGGTTTTCATTTTTCTATGGGTGTAAATTAATCGGCGCACATGCTCGCTGCAGGGTGGTGCGGGGTGATCCCCCGAGTAAAATGAGCCCTGGGAAAAGTTCGTGTGATGAGTAGTTTCGGAGGAATAAGGGTTTAAAGTTGACCAATGAGAGCGCAGCTTGGGTGGTCACACCGACAGCACACAAGCATGGGATAACTTCACTGGACTTTGATACAGAGTGTCCAATAAATGAATTCACTGATCGAACATGCATTTATAAATAAAATAAATTCGTTGCACGCTGCAATGTACAGTACCAAGTCGAATTATCCTCCGGATTTCGAAATTGGCTGTCCCTAAGACGACTCCTCGGGCATGCTATTCGAACTTGGCTCCGTAGTTCTTTGCTTCTTGGGCCTTGAGAAAGATACCCCCGAGCATTACGTCAAACCCCCGCTAGGCTTTTGTTGTCTAGGTGTCGAAGGACAATTTCTCGACATCCGGCGAGTTTGGCTCCGTAGTTTTTTGTTTCTCGGGTCTTGAGAAAGGTACTGCCGAACACTACGTCGAAACTCGCTGACGTCAACGATGTCCAGGTATGGATTAACAATTTCTCGACATCCGGTAAGTTTGGCTCCGTAGTTTTTTGCTTCTTGAGCCTTGAGAAAGGTACCGCCGAGCATTACGTCGAACTTCCACGAGGCTCGCTTTGTCAGGTATCGAGTGACGATTTCTCGACATCCAGCCAACTTGGCTCCGTAGTTGTTTGCTTCTCGGGTCTTCAGAAAGGTTCTGCCGAACATTACGTCGAACCTCGTCAACGCTCTCGTTGTCCAGGTGTCTATTGACGAATTCTCGACATCCGACGAGCTTGGCTTCGTAGTTTTTTGCTTCTCAGACTTTGAGAAGGGTACTACCGAACATTGCGTCGAACCTCGTCAACGCTCTTGTTGTCCAGGTGTCTATTGACGATGTCTCGACATCCAACGAGCTTCGCTCCGTAGTTTTTTGCTTCTCAGACCTTGAGAATGGTACTGCCGAACATTGCGTCGAACCTCGTCAACGCTCTCGTTGTCCAGGTGTCTATTGACGATGTCTCGACATACGACGGGCTTGGCTCCGTAGTTTTTTGCTTCTCAGACCTTGAGAATGGTAGTGCCGAACATTGCGTCGAACCTCGTCAACGCTCTCGTTGTCCAGGGGTCTATTGACGATGTCTCGACATCCGACGAGCTTCGCTCCGTAGTATTTTGCTTCTCAGACCTCCGTTGTCCAGGCAACCTTGTTGAAGCGACCTTGAGGCATGGTTTACCCGCAACCTTATTGTATTGCGCACCTCTTAAAGACAGTCCGGACTTAGCTTCGACTCCGATAAGAATCCTGGTTCGAAATCTCGGGCCCTTATCCCGTATCGAATCGAAGTGGTATAGCCGACTATCGTTTTCAATATATCTCATATTCATTGAATTGAAGCGACCTTGAGGCATGGTTTACCAGAAACCTTATTGTCTTACGCAGCTCGTAAAAATATTCCGGACTTTGCTTCGACTCCGATAAAAAGCCCGGTGCGAAATCTCCCGCCCTTACCCCGTGTTGAATCGAAAGTGGTAAAGTGGACAATCGTTTTCAAAATTTCTCATATTTATTGAACTAAAGCGATCTTGAGGCATGGTTTACCCGAAATCTTATTGTATTACGCAGCTCGTAGAAATAGTCCGAACTTTGCTTCGACTCCGATAAGAACCCTCGTGCGAATTCTTCCGCCCTTATCCCGTGTCGAATCGAAAGTGGTAAAGTCGATGATCGTTTTCAATAGTTCTCATATTTATTGAATTGAAGCGACCTTGAGGCATGGTTTACCCGCAACCTTATTGTCTTACGCAGTTCGTCAAAATAGTCCGAACTTTGCTTCGACTCCGATAAGAACCCGGGTGCGAATTCTCCCGCCCTTATCCCGTGTCGAATCGAACGTGATAAAGTCGGCGATCGATTTTAATATTTCTCATTTTTATTGAATTGAAGCGACTTTGAGGCATAATTTACCCGAAACTTTATTGTCTTACGCAGCTCGTAAAAATAGTCTGGACTTTGCTTTGACTCCGAGAAGAACCCGGGTGCGAATTCTCTCGCCCTTATCCCGTGTGGAATGGAAAGTGATAAAGTCGGCGATCGATTTTAATATTTCTCATTTTTATTGAATTGAAGCGACCTTGAGGCATAATTTACCCGAAACTTTATTGTCTTACTCAGCTCGTAAAAATAGTCCGGACTTTGCTTCGACTCCGATAAGAACCCTCGTACGAATTCTCTCGCCCTTATCCCGTGTGGAATGGAAAGTGGGAAAGTCGACGATCGTTTTCAATACTTCTCATATTTATTGAATTGAAACGACCTTGAAGCATGGTTTACCCGCAACCTTATTGTATTGCGCACCTCTTAAAGACAGTCCGGATCAGTATTATATCAGTTTATTGCATACATTTCATTGTCTCGAGTGATAAAATTCGAGTTTTGCTATCTAATCGTACAGTAAATTTTGTGTTGTTAATATTTTTTATTTGGTAATATTTGTCCTGACTCGGTAAATCACGTCACGTTGCGTCACGTCATGTCACATCCACGTCCACGTATTTTTTCCGATCTTTCCTCTCTTTCTCCTTCTCACAGGTTCGACCGTATCTTGCAACTTCTGTTACAGAAAAAGGAAAATACAAATTAATATCATCATTATTTTCATGTTCAATTTTGTTCGATACTCGATAATAGCGTGATGCTCATGTTGTTCTTACCTTTTTTGTGCCCTTACTCCTACTCTCTCCGTGGCGGCCACTATCGCGTTCGGAGTGAACCCCTTCAGGCACCGCCGCGCGTCCTGATTGTTCTCATCCGTCTGTTCGTCCCGATCCTGCTCATCTGTCTGTCCGTCTCGATCCTGCTCGTCCATCTGTCCGTCCCGATCGCGCTTGCCCGTCTGTCCGTCCTGCTCGTCCATCTGTCTGTCCCGATCGCGCTTGTCCGTCTGTCCATCCCGATCCCCCTCGTCCGTCTGTCCATCCCGATCCCCCTCGTCCGTCTGTCCATACCGATCCCCTTCACCCGTCTGTCCGTCCTGATCCCGCTCATGTGTCTGTCCGTCCCGATCCTGCTCATCCGTCTGTCCGTCCCGCTCGAGCTTGTCCGTCTGTTCATCCCGATCCCTCTCATCCGTCTGTCCATCTCGATCCCCCTCACCCGTCTGTTCGTCCCGATCCCGCTTGTCCATCTGTCCATCCCGATCCCCCTCATCCGTCTGTCCATCTCGATCCCCCTCACCCGTCTGTCCGTCCCTATCCCGCACTTCTGGAAGTTCCAGTGGAACCTCCACTGGATCTCCCCGACCTCTCGGTTGGCCGTTTTCATTCATGCTGCAAATTAAAATGTTATTAACAATAATGATAGGTGAATAAAATCGTAATCAAAACTTTTTCATGCTCACTTGGCATTTAATTCGTCATTGCAGAAAAGCGGCTCGTGTCTCCGTGGGCACATCTTGCGCTTGGCGAACTTGCCGACTTGTTGATATGTACGGCTAGAACAAAATGAAATATTAATGTTTGAATGCGGCTGAAGCTAGCCGCTGCGGCTACTTACGCCAGGTCCGAAGTCTAGCGAAAAAGGGAGTTTTGGAGCCCCATGTCATTCACAAGTCCCTTAGAAATTAAAATTTGGAAGACTTCTTATACTGCGTATCGTGAATACATATTTACACATACGGCTGCCATATTTTTCATCAGGTCCACATCAGGTATGAATCCGGCGGCCTGTTCAGGCTCGCCGGACCATTGCCTGATGTACACCAGTTCAGGTACTAATAAGGCAGACGACATCAGGTTTGCCGGAGATCTACCGGAATTAGGCCGTTTCCGGGTGCAATAAGGCACGCTGGTGTACATCAGGCAACAGTCCGGCGAGCCTGAAGAGGCTGCCGCATTATTGCCTGATGAGCACCAGTTCAGGTACCAATAAGGCAAGCGTCATCAGATTTGCCGGATTTACCCTTGAACTGGGCCATTACCGGCTGCAGTAAAGGACCCGGATGTGTTATCTTGGACATCGCCGGATCCGGCCCTGATATGAAATTCATTTCATTTGCCGGATCGCTAAAACTTGTTTTGTTTCAGTTCAGGGCCAAGTCAGGAAAGGATCAGGCATTTATAATTGTCATACATTTCTTGAATTATTTTTATTTGCTACTTTGACTGGCTAGAGCCGTATAGCGAGTATAAATGCAATCAGACTACCAGGCCAGGCAACATTGGCGATATCAAACAGGCGCTTATTCGTATTGAAACGTTTCGGAAACTCGAGGTCAGGGCGCGCGTTGGAAATTGGCCGTAAAGTGACATTCGATCTAAGACTCGAGTTTACCAGACAAAATATAATGATTCTCATAAAAAGAAAAGGAGAGTTCGTATACTGGACTCGACGGGAGAATGGTGTAGGAGAAAGATGTTAGAAGTTTAGAAAAAGCGGATTTAAATATGAAACTTGGAAATGAGAATTGAAGCAAAAATTAATTAGTTGAATTTTACCTGGCCTCAGTAGGGATCACTCTAGTCCTCGCGGACGAGTGCTTGACCTGTTTAAATAAGACTCGTACGCTTTACGTGATAAATCTATTTTATTCCACCTCTCTCGATCCCAGCTCCTCTCACTCTCCAGCTCCTTGCCCCCATGCTCCCTTGTGCTAAACAAAACCCCATCGCCATGTCGCTCCTACATTCGCGTCGCTCTACTCGTTACCTCAACACCTCCCTTTCTTTAACAAGATGAACGAAAACAAACATTAATAATAACAAAAATCATCCGACTTTTTTGGTTTATATTTTCTTCCTGCCCGCGATCGGAGTTCGCCCGATCCTGCTGGTTTTTCCTCCTGTGACGTTCGATCCTTGGGCTCGGTACTTGTATCTTCTAAAGTCGTCTGCTCGGTGACTGCTGGCTGACTGATACGTTTCGAAGATCGTTCCACTTTCTCCGGTAAAACAGCTACTTGAGCTCGATTTCTTCGGTAGCAGGAATCCGTTATCCAAATGTCATACGATCGTTCGGTTCTTCTCTTTTGCGTTTGACTGTACCGGAGCATTTCTTATCGAAAACCCATACTCGATCACCCGGTCGGAGTTCCCTCAATGATTTAGCCCGATGACGTTTATCGTGATACAATTTATCTGACATTTTTCCTTTCAGCAACTCCGAATAATGTTTCTTCTTGTCCGCTAGCGTCATTTCCTTGTTAAAGACACATGGTAATGTAGTCCGGATTTGCCGACCAAATATTAATTCGGCTGGACTGTACCCTGTTTCCAACGGAGTAGCTCTATACGCTAGTAGTCCACGCTCTACGTCCTCTTCTTTTTTTAAAATTGCTTTGACCGTTTTCACCGCAGCTTCTACTTGACCATTACTATGAGGGTACAGTGGACTGCTGGTTGTCAACGTGAATCCGTACTCTTGAGCAAACTTCTTAAACTCGAAACTTCGAAATTGAGGTCCGTTGTCTGTTCGTACTTCTATCGGAGTACCGTGACGTGCGAAGATCGCTGCAACCTCTCTAATTGTAGCTTGTGCGGTCGTTGACTTCAATTCTGCGATTTCTGGGTATCTCGAGAAATAATCTGTAACAATTAGGTAGTCTTTTCCTTTGAACTGAGCAAAATCAATCCCCACCTTTTGCCATGGTCCGTGAGGAGGTAGTGACGGATTCAACGGTTCATAGCGGCGGCTTTGATGTTTTATGCATGCTTCGCATGCTTCCACGAGGTTCTGGATCATCTGCGAAATCCCGGGCCACCAAACGGACTGCTGGTTGTCAACGTGAATCCGTACTCTTGAGCAAACTTCTTAAACTCGAAACTTCGAAATTGAGGTCCGTTGTCTGTTCGTACTTCTATCGGAGTACCGTGACGTGCGAAGATCGCTGCAACCTCTCTAATTGTAGCTTGTGCGGTCGTTGACTTCAATTCTGCGATTTCTGGGTATCTCGAGAAATAATCTGTAACAATTAGGTAGTCTTTTCCTTTGAACTGAGCAAAATCAATCCCCACCTTTTGCCATGGTCCGTGAGGAGGTAGTGACGGATTCAACGGTTCATAGCGGCGGCTTTGATGTTTTATGCATGCTTCGCATGCTTCCACGAGGTTCTGGATCATCTGCGAAATCCCGGGCCACCAAACGGACTCTTTCGCCCTACGTCGACACTTTGTAATCCCCATATGACCCTCGTGGATTCGTTTTAAGATTTCAGCCCTCAGTTTTACTGGGATCACGATCCTTTTTTCCTTCACTATTAAATCGTGGTAAATCGCTAACGTAGAACGGTCATTGAAGTACGGCTTCACCTCTGGTTCCACCTGATTCTTTTCTTTCGGCCAACCATTGTTGATGTACCATGAGACTCGTTGCAATGCTCTGTCTTCCTGTTGCGCTCGTCTAATTTCTACGAGTTTCTTGTCCGATATCGGTAGCTCTTGAAAAACCGCCCTTACATAAAGCTCCAACTCTTCTTCGCGGAGAATCTCCCCCTCTTCTCTAGTTCTTGATAATGGTGCTCGTGACAACGCATCAGGGGTGTAGAATTCTTTTCCGGGGACGTGTTCTATATTGTAGACGAATCTTGATAGACGCATTCTAAATCTTTGAAGTCTTGCTGTGAGGTTATCCAATGGTTTTGAACCCATCAGCGGTACTAGTGGTTTGTGATCCGTTCGTAGTGTAAACTTTGCTCCGAGTAAAAAATTTTGGAATTTCTCACATGCCCATGTTAAAGCTAAGGCTTCCTTTTCGATTTGGGCATACCGCCGTTCCGTTTCTGTCAAAGATCTAGATGCGTAACTTACCGCTCTCCAATCTCCCGATTCATGCAATTTTTCTAACACGGCCCCTAATCCGAATGACGATGAATCTGCTGACACCCGAGTTTGCTTGTTAGGATCAAAGAATACTAAGGCCGGTGCCTCACTCAGCTTCTGTTTTAGATTGGACCACGACTCTTCCTGACTGGCGGTCCACAGAAATTCCTTGTCTTCTTTTAGAAGATCCCTAAGGGGTTTCGTAATGTCGGCCATATGATCCACGAATTTCAGTTGATAGTGGACCATTCCCAAAATTCTTCTAACATCTTCCACCGATTCCGGGGTTCGCATGTTTGTAATTGCTTCAATTTTACCTGTGTCTGGCTGAATGCCATCTTTCGCAGAGATTATATGACCCAAAAATTTCAATCGTGACTGTCGGATAGAACACTTCTTTGGGTTCCACGTTACTCCTGCTTCGGTAAGCTTT
The DNA here is from genome assembly GCA_917499995.1 of Ichneumon xanthorius. Lineage (NCBI taxonomy): Eukaryota > Metazoa > Arthropoda > Insecta > Hymenoptera > Ichneumonidae > Ichneumon > Ichneumon xanthorius. Next base: position 17,901,353 of record OU824208.1, read on the forward strand.
TTTTAAAACTTGCTCTAATCTCGCATCGTGTTGTTCTACTGTTTCTCCAAACACTAAAATGTCATCGAGAAGATTCAAGACTCCATCCAAACCCGTGATTGTCTCCGAAATTTGTTTCTGGTAAAATTCTCCCGCTGAAGAAAGTCCCATCGGCAACCTACGAAAACAAAACCTCCCCCACGGTGTAATGAACGTCGTCAAGCGTTTTGATTGTTCATCTATTACAATCTGGTAATATCCTGAATTGGCGTCCAATTTTGACATAACTTTCGCTCCGGCAAGAAGTGCCAGATTTTCTTCGACCGTTGGGAGTATCTGTCGTTCTCTCAAAATGAAATTGTTCAACTCAACGTAATCGACGCAAAGTCTTACGTCGGTTTGATTCTTCGGCACAACCACGAGAGGCGCACACCACTCTGTAGGTTCATCTACGGCTTCGATTATCTGTTCGTCCAGCATCTTGTTCAATTCTTTTTTTACCTTGTCACGAAGTCTTACTGGGATCCTTCGCGGCGCGGCTACCGAATAGGGTCTAGCATTGTCTGTTAGTCTGATCTTGTAAGTTTTCTGCATTTTCCCGAGCCCTTTGAAGATGTTCGCGTACTTTTCCTCGGGCTTCGTTGAAGCGATGCTGTTTACCCATTTTATCATCCCCAAAGATTCAATCGTTGGACGACCCAACAAAGCTTCATCGGAATTTGGCAACACGTAAATGTCGATTACATCGGAAGCATCTTTCCATTTGACGGTGATTGAGAATACTCCCATGACTTCCAACGGTGTACCTCCCGCTACTCGGAATTGTTTGTCCGTTCTTTTTATTTGTATCCTTGGTAAAATCGTTCTTACGATCTTATCACCCAAGATCGTAGCGTCTGCTCCCGGATCAACTCTAAATTGCACTGTATTCTTCGCCCCTTCCAGTTGAAGAGTGGCCTTCCACGGTTTCGAACCTCCGTCTACTTTTCCCAAGAAGAAGGACTCTGACGATGATGATGAGCACACTGACGTTTGATCTGATTCCCTGATAGCAGCTATCGATTTCGTTCTGCACATGTTTGCCCAATGGCCTTTGTTGTTACATTTGTTGCACGCAGATTGACGCGCAGGACATTCTTTGAACGCGTGTTGCGGTGATAATCCACAGCGGGTGCATTTTCTTGAGGTATCCGTAGACTGTTTGGAACCGGGAGCGTGTCTGTTTCCGGAGCGGTTTGTATTTTTGTTGTTGAACTTTCGCTGTTTTATCGCGTCGATGTCGATCGGATCTTCGCTGCTAGTTTGTTCTCCTCTCACAACTTTCTGTTGTTTCAAAACCGATTCCGCTTGACGCGCTTTTGTCACTGCTGTTTCTAACGTCAAGTCAGGATCTAACTGTAATGTTCTTGACAATTTCTCGTTCCGAATACCCACTATGATTCTATCCCTTAGGAGATCGTCTTTTAATGTTCCGTATTCGCACGATTCCACCAACTGATAAACGTCGGCGATGAAATCTTCTATCGATTCGCCTTCGCGTTGTGCTCGCTGATTAAACTTTGCTCGCTCGAAAATTACGTTCTTCTTACCAACAAAATGATCGTCGTATTTCTTGCGAATCGTTTCGTAAACTTTGCTGTCCTCTGCCGATAGCCCGAAGCCTAATAAGATATCTTCAGCCTTTTCTCCCATGGTATATATGAACATGTTGACTTGTTCTTCTTCGCTTTTCTTGGCTAAGCCCGATGCCGTCCGATATCGTTCCCAGCGTTGGAACCATCTTTTCCAATCTTCCGGTACGAATGAAAATTGAGTCGGTGGTGAAATGTTTACCGAATTAACCGCATTAACGGTTACTGTTGGTGATGGGTCCGTCATCACGCACGCGCTGCCACCATGTTTAAATAAGACTCGTACGCTTTACGTGATAAATCTATTTTATTCCACCTCTCTCGATCCCAGCTCCTCTCACTCTCCAGCTCCTTGCCCCCATGCTCCCTTGTGCTAAACAAAACCCCATCGCCATGTCGCTCCTACATTCGCGTCGCTCTACTCGTTACCTCAACATGACCCTTCATCCCAGGCACAATATTGAGTCAAGAATAATAAAGCTGCCCCTCGAGAAGCGAGGGGCCAAAAGGACGTTGGAAATGATTTTACTTGAGATTTTTATTTCGGATTTTAATCTATGGAGAATCAAAATGGTTCAGGAGTAGAGTTCGGAATGAAGAAGAAAAAAATATACGAGATATCCGTACAGCTTAGGGCCTGGGATACTCGTCACGTGTTAAGAAAAAATTTGAAATGAAACGGACAATAGAGCGTCGAGTAGGCCGACGCTCCGCATGGAACGACCCGTGCGTCGATCGGACAGCCGAACGCCGGAGCTCCTCAACAACGATCGAAGCCTATTGTCTCGCTTGTAAACATAAAGGACCTTGGCTCTCTCACAAACTCGGAGTAGGCCTCGGTTGGAACATTATATCGTTTGAGACGAAAGTGAAATTTAATAAATTTTGAAGATTCCTACGCAACGAGAGATTCGTGCGTAGGGAGCTTAACACTCAATTTATCGAATACAAAATGCAATTTCAAGGCAAAATGGTTAGCGCATAGGATGTTCCACGCTAACGAACGCTACCGGATTTATACTCGTATTTTATCGGATTTTTGATACGAGTTTCTGGAAATTAAGACTAACGCGTCTAAACGCGCTACGTGATAACCCTTTGATGTTTAAAATTGTCACGTTGGTCTTTACTCGTTGTTTAACCTCGCAAGCTGTCGCCGTAGCTCACAATGAGGGTCTTAAATGCCAGATGATGAATTCGTAATTATCTACGATGATGCGAAACAAGAGAAATTGGTGCTATCCAGCTACTTAGCGAAACCCTTTGATGTTTAACAAATCGCGTTGGGCTTTACTCGTTATTTTACCTCGTAATAGGCCGAATTTGCGTAGAGAGAGTCGATTTCGGAGATGGTGGGGACCCCCGAAGGTGTAAGGTGGGGTCGCCCATCTTTCTCCCGTCTTCCTGCTGCCGAAAACGGGGGGGCCCCAGGTCCGTCCCGTTACAGTATATAAGGCTTCTATTTTTATAAATGCCGCTATATAATTGTTTATTAAGCACTTCCCAATGTCCGATGCATATAAAAATTTCTAGTGTCTTCAACTCATAAATCATTCTCACTGTCGCATGACCTCTGTGATGTAAAATAATCTGCAAAATATATTAACAAAATAATGTCTTACACACGATCTATAACAAAGATAACCCACAAATTTAACAACAAGAATAAGACATAAATTAACACATACCTAAGAAGCCGTTCCCGGGTATATTTATCATTTATAACGTAATATTAGCAGAAATATGACTGGTGCAAATCTGGAAATAATCTATTCTGATTCTAGATTTGGTTAAAATGACAGCATCTATTAGTCCAACGGTTGATAGAAAGTAGTTAATTTTAAAGAGTACTCCGAAAGTCACCGAAACGTAAAGTATATAATTTCTTGTCACTCGACATCAGCAACAAATTATTTACTTATTTATTTAATTTATTGTTCACGGTCCGGGCCCAATTATAGGACGATAGTTACCCTACCGACAATAAAGAATTATAAGGTCAAAAGGCCGTAACTATATCGTAGCGACAAAAGGAAACATTTTCCTTCATTGGCCCAACTTGTCAACATATTTTAATAAAAAATTTCTAACAAAACAATTGACCGTTAGAAATAGCCAAGTAATTGATTGAACTGAATTGATTGAATAAGTACAATACCTCACAAACATAAAAACAGAGATATAACAATTGAATGTAATGTCATTAAATCACGATCCACATATTCAGCATTTCTAGCATACGTTATATACAAGTTCCAAAATATTATTCGCAAGTTCTGAATAGCCGAGTGGGTTGGTTCCCGACTACAAACTTAGATGACCAGGGTTCAAGCCCCAAACTGGGTAATAAATTACTAATGTGTTTCAGATATAAAAATGTGACAATTAGTAAGGTATAATAAAGTATAATGAATATGAGGCTGAAGCTGGCGGCCGAGTTAGCCGCCAGCGTACGCGCACCGCTAGCGGGCCACCGCGCGCGCGGCACTCTAATAGTTGATAAAAAAATTCGTTTCTCATGAAACCCTTTCTCATAAAATTCTGAAAAAAATTACACATCTTATTTAAGATGTTTACTAGACAATAAGACAAGGCGGACCCTTTGGCTTTGTTTTAAGGGGTCCGTAGGTATAAATAATTATAGAGACAACCTACTAGCGGTAGCAATCCGAGAAAATTCCGAAATAATTCATAGATACTCCTTAAGGTATGTACTATGTATTACCGAAGAGTTTTCTCGGGAGCAGACCCTTTAAGGGCATTTTTAACGGGTCTATAGTCTCCAAACGTGCTTGGTCGCTCTCATAAGTGCGCAGGCTGACCGGTAGCAATCCGAGAAAATTCCGAAATAATTCATAGACACTCCTTAAGGTATGTACTATGTATTACCGAAGAGTTTTCTCGGGAGCAGACCCTTTAAATGCTTTTTTAAGGGGTCTAAAGTCTCCAAATGAGGGCGGTCGCTCTCATAGAGACGGCCGCTGGCGGTAGCAATCCGAGAAAATTCCGAAATAATTCATAGATACTCCTTAAGGTATGTACTATGTATTACCGAAGAGTTTTCTCGGGAGCAGACCCTTTAAATGCTTTTTGAAGGGGGCTAAAGTCTCCAAATGAGGGCGGTCGCTCCCATAGAGACGGCCGCTGGCGGTAGCAATCCGTAAAAAATCCGAAATAATTCATACACACTATTTAAGGTATGCACTATGTATTACCGAAGAGTTTTTTTGGGAGCAGACCCTTTAAGGGCATTTTTAAGGGGTCTAAAGTCTCCAAACGAGTTCGGTCGGTCCCATAGAGCCGGGCGGTGGCGGTAGCAATCCGCGAAAAATCCGAAATAATTCGTACATACTATTTAAGGTATGCACTATGTATTACCGAAGAGTTTTTTTGGGAGCAGACCCTTTAAGGGCATTTTTAAGGGGTCTAAAGTCTCCAAACGAGTTCGGTCGATCCCATACAGCCGGGCGCTGGCGGTAGCAATCCGCGAAAAATCCGAAATAATTCATACATACTATTTAAGGTATGCACTATGTATTACCGAAGAGTTTTCTCGGGAGCAGACCCTTTAAATGCTTTTTTAAGGGGTCTAAAGTCTCCAAATGTGGGCGGTCGCTCTCATAGAGACGGCCGCTGGCGGTAGCAATCCGAGAAAATTCCGAAATAATTCATAGATACTCCTTAAGGTATGTACTATGTATTACCGAAGAGTTTTCTCGGGAGCAGATCCATTAAGGGCATTTTTAAGGGGTCTATAGTCTCCAAACGTGCTTGGTCGCTGTCATAAGTGCGCAGGCTGACCGGTAGCAATCCGAGAAAATTCCGAAATAATTCATAGATACTCCTTAAGGAATGTACTATGTATTGCCGAAGAGTTTTCTCGGGAGCAGACCCTTTAAATGCTTTTTTAAGGGGTCTAAAGTCTCCAAACGAGGGCGGTCGCTCCCATAGAGACGGCCGCTGGCGGTAGCAATCCTAGAAAAATCCGAAATAATTTACACACACTATTTAAGGTATGCACTATACATTACCAAAGAGTTTTTTTGGGAGCAGACCCTTTAAGGGCATTTTTAAGGGGCCTAAAGTCTTCAAACGAGTTCGGTCGCTGTCACATATGCGTAGGGTGATCGGTAGCAATCCGAGAAAAATCCGAAATAATTCATACATACTATTTAAGGTATGCACTATGTATTACCGAAGAGTTTTCTCGGGAGCAGACCTTTTAAATGCTTTTTTAAGGGGTCTAAAGTCTCCAAACGAGGTCGGCCGCTTCCCATAGAGACGGCCGCTGGCGGTAGCAATCCGAGAAAAATCCGAAATAATTCATACATACTACTTAAGGTATGTACTATGTATTACCGAAGAATTTTTTTGGGAGCAGACCCTTTAAGGTCATTTTTAAGGGGCCTAAAATCGAACCGAACTTGTTTGGACGTTTTAGACGCCTTAAGAATGCCCTTAAAGGGTCTGCTCCCGAGAAAACTCTTCGGTAATACATAGTGCATACCTTAAATAGTATGTATGAATTATTTCGGATTTTTCGCGGTTTGCTACCGCCAGCGCCCGGCTGTATGGGACCGACCGAACTCGTTTGGAGACTTTAGGCCCCTTAAAAATGCCCTTAAAGGGTCTGCTCCCAAAAAAACTCTTCGGTAATACATAGTGCATACCTTAAATAGTATGTATGAATTATTTCGGATTTTTTACGGATTGCTACCGCCAGCGACCGTCTCTATACGAGCAACCGACCTCGTTTGGAGGGTTTGGACCCCTTAAAAATACCCTTAAAGGGTCTGCTCCCAAGAAAACTCTTCGGTAATACATAGTACATACCTTAAGAAGTATCTATGAATTATTTCGGAATTTTCTCGGATTGCTACCGCCAGCGGCTGTCTCTATGAGAGCGACCGCCCTCATTTGGAGACTTTAGCCAACTTAAAAAAGCATTTAAAGGGTCTGCTCCCGAGAAAACTCTTCGGTAATACGTAGTACATACCTTAAGGAGTATCTATGAATTATTTCGGAATTTTCTCGGATTGCTACCGCCAGCGGCCGTCTCTATGAGAGCGACCGCCCTCATTTGGAGACTTTAGACCCCTTAAAAAAGCATTTAAAGGGTCTGCTCCCGAGAAAACTCTTCGGTAATACATAGTACATACCTTAAGGAATGTCTATGAATTATTTCGGAATTTTCTCGGATTGCTACCGGTCAGCCTGCGCACTTATGTAAGCGACCAAGCACGTTTGGAGACTATAGACCCCTTAAAAATGCCCTTAAACGGTCTGCTCCCGAGAAAACTCTTCGGTAATAAATAGTACATACCTTAAGGAGTATCTATGAATTATTTCGGAATTTTCTCGGATTGCTACCGCTAGTAGGTTGTCTCTATAATTATTTATACCTACGGACCCCTTAAAACATAGCCAAAGGGTCCGCCTTGTCTTATTGTCTAGTAAACATCTTAAATAAGATGTGTAATTTTTTTCAGAATTTTATGACAAAGGGTTTCATGAGAAACGATTTTTTTTATCAACTATTAGAGTGCCGCGCGCGCGGTGGCCCGCTAGTGGTGCGCGTACGCTGGCCGCTAACTCGGCCGCCAGCTTCAGCCTCATGGGCCACGTCAGGCCCATATCAGGGCCTGAACTTGGACCGGATCCTGATGCCGGATCAGGGCCGCATTTGCCTGAGCGTTACACCACGGATCATGGCCATATCAATATGCCATATCCGGGCCGGAGTTGATTTTCTGGCGCGCCAAGTATGGGCCGGATTCTGACCGGATTAAATTTCTGCTCGGGATAGGAACCGATTTCGCTAGAGGACGAGGCTATTAAAGAATTATTCATATTTATTTAACAAAAAAAAAACTCCAATCGCCTCGGGTTTTTCAAGGCATTTTTTTTATGTATTGAGATTTTCTGGAGTCGTCACAGTGAGTGTTCGGTATAGATAAGGAGCAATTTTGGGAGGGGACGAGGCCATTAAATCATTATTAGTAATAACTATTATTGATAATTATTAATAATAGTTATTAATAATAATTTAATGGCCTCGTCCCCTTCTAAAATTGCTCCCTATGTATTCGGGACACTCCCTGCGGTAACTCCTAGAAATTTCAATATTAAACAAATGCATCGAATTATGCGCGATGATTAAAGATTTTTTTTGTTAAATAATTAATAAAAATTATTTAATCCCTACGTCCTCTCGCAAAGCGGCATACTGTTCAAGCCCATATTCAAAATACTCTGCATAACAACTCTACAAAATTTCAATCGCGTCGGAGCTCATTGATCACTCGGGCACCAACCCCTCTTTTCGCTGAGGCTACGGCCCTGACGTAAGTAGCCACGGTAGCTTCATAATGTTTGATAACCGCTTGATATGAACACATGAAATATCAAAATTTACTCACTATGTATTATTCTCCTCGACGTTTTGTTTTAAATCGTATCTCTGAAAGAACGACAGGATCCAGCGAACGTTTTGGTATGTCCATTTTCGAATGTACTCTTTTCGCGAATTCCGCAATTGCGTTGTGTACACGCTTGTCGTTACTTTTCCAACGATGTCAGCTGAGAGGCTCGGGTTATTTTCCATCGTGGATCGATATGGTACGAGCTCGCACAGCAATTTGCCAAAGTATTCTGGATTGTCTATGATATTTTTTTGATATATTCCCATTTCCTCGCCCCTGTTCTTTTACTTTTTCTCTGTTTAAAGTTTCCGCGATCAGTTCCCGTTGTAGCGAATGTTACATCTGCAACGTTTGACAGTTGTTTGAAACAAGTGACAGACGTTGCAGACTGTCAACTGATCGCAGAAGAAACTAACCACTGACCAAATAAAATATAAGGGGTAACGAAATGCCGAAATATTGAAAAAATATTACGGATGATACGGAAGATTTCGCCAGATCGTTTTACGAGCTGATGACTTTTCGTGGAATCATGAAAAATCGTTGCTTCTCGGCCGACGATAGAGAAGTAACGACAAAAGTTTATAAAAACAAATTGAAGCATTCGCAGAAGGAATAAATACGAAAGTGGATAGGACAAAACTTCCGATCTATCCTGTAAAACTAATTTTTTTTCTCTCGGGCTCTTCGGAAAACCGCTTTTCGATTCGGCACGAAAGTATGTCACTAGTACGTGTCCAGAAAAAAAAATCAACCGTAAATGAGACTCGAACTCGGACCCTCCGAACTTCCAAGCAAGCGCTCGCGCCACTAGACCACCGATCTCTATAACTTTATTAATAACGATTTGTCTATCGTTCATCCATCTTTTCCAGGATAAAATTTTTTTTAGGGCAAAAGCGATGAATTATTGCCCGCAGCTAATTAGAACGGGCTATAATTCATCACTTTTACCCTAAATAAAACGAATTTTTATCTCTCGGGGTCTTCTTGGGCTCCGGATGAAAACCCATAGTTTTCGCGGCAAGTCTTTTAAGGTAGTATCAGCGGACAGCCTGAGCCCACCTGAGTTCAGAGAGAATTGAGAGAGAATTGCGAACACTTCTCGACGGGATAAAAATCTGAAAAAAATCAAGCATATTGAAGGTGCTGAAAAGATCCAAAATGTTATTTCCAAATTAATGAAAAAAAATGTCAACAAATCCCCCGGCAACTTAACTTTTTGTTCATATAAAAACAATTTGTTAATCTTTTTGAATACGTATGAATTTTTTCAGGATTTTGTGTAATTTTTGAAAATAACGTTTTTTTATTAACTAAAAACGCGATTTTCTAAAATTACACGAAATTCTGAAAAAATTCATACGTATTCAGAAAAATTAACAAATCGTTTTCATTGTTGGAACCACAACAAAGATGTGTGTGTCAGCCGAATTGTCGCTCTCGAGGCGATACCTCGGTCTGGCCACCAACACATATTGGTGAAAAGTAGTGCGGGCGTAATGTGCGCGCTTAATCTGCGCACCGAGCCGCTTCGAGTGATACCGATTAGTTCGGTACTTACACGCATCAGGTGTTCACGTGAAACAGTACAAATAAAGTTTAAATACCACCAATAAATACATATTATACATTTACAACAGTCTTAATCATTATCCGCATCACTCGTTTCTCTCGAATACCAACATTCATTAATAAAAAAAAGTTAGTTTGCCGGGTGATTCGTTGGGCAATTTTTTTTTCGTTAATTTATTAATAACATTTTGGAATTATTATTATGCAAAATTAATCTTTCCAGTACCTTCCATATGGTCGATTTTTTCAGATTTTTATCTCATCGAGAAGTGTTCGCAATTCCTCTCTCAATCCTTTCTGAACTCACGTGAGGTCAGGCTGTCCGCTAGTACTACCTTAATATGTCTTTGATAATTATTATATCATCGTCTCGTTCTCGAGATTACATAGGTAGTACCGTCTACTTCAAGCCCAAATCACACGAATATTCAGAGTTAATAGGATTTAAAAAATCCGAACGACGGACCAGGACCGCCTGTTCCACCGTTCCCTGCGTCAACCTCATAACGTTTTTCGTGCCTAATGGCGTCACGTCAGAGAGTTAATAACTGCGTAATAAAATTACATTTTTCCTTTTGATTATAAAGTAAAAATGTCTGAAAACGAAGCTAAAAGAAAGGCGGAGGAATCCGTATTAGAAAAAATCTATAAAAAGATTAGGAAGCTGGAGGATCATTACTATAATCTCAAGAAATCAGCGTCGGCAGAGAAGACGCCGCAAGATGACCCCGGCCCCTCAACAAAGGATGATGAAATCCAGAAAGATTCGCCGAATTTAGTAGATCTTATGAAGCTCTTCGATAAAGGTAAGTTATATTTTTATTCGAGACAACGAGATCGCACATTTGAGGCGATACGTGCGTTGTACATGCGGCATATGGCTGGAGCTTATTTCCGGAATAAGACAATAGCCCGTGATGTTCGCTTCGCCGCGTATATAGGTTATGTCTGTTGGGACATAGCTTAGGTCGTTGTTCGTATTACGAATATCGATTATTTATTGCAGATTGTCCGAACAATGAGTCGGAAAAGCAAGGGAATTCTGATAGTGATCAGGATTCAGTACACTCCGAGTCGATTGATGAGGAAGCGTTGCAGATTTTGGGTGAAGACCCATCGTTGTGCGCGCCGAAGGACGCTATCATTCATCCGGACTTGGTCTCTAGATGGAAAGCTTGGATTGTCTCCGGCTTAGACAAAGAGGGACGAGCTGAGCTGCTAAAAAATTATCCTCGTGGAGGAAAGTGTCCATTGGAACCGCCAATACTAAATCCAGAGTTTGTCTCGTCTCTAAACGAGACAGCAGTGAAACGAGACAAACACTTTGTCGATTCGCAATGCCTTATCGGTTCAGCGATGTCGGCATTGGATCAGCGATCACGCTACTCCTGAATGAGAAGAAAGAGGACGTCGATAGGAACGAACTCCTCAGACGCATGTGCGATTCAGGAAAACTTCTAGCAGATTTGCACCACAAGGAGTCAGTCGCTAGAAAAGCTTATATTTTACCAGGACTGGACAAGAAAGCGAAGACTCTCCTGGGACGAACGGAGACAGATAAATATCTGTTTGGGGAAGACTTATCGGAAAAGTTAAAAACTGCAAAAGCAGTTTTCGGAGAAAGCAGGCCTCGATTTAAAATTACAATCGGCAAAACCTATTCCGGGGAAAGCACCGGGCAAGAAGAATAATCCGGTAAACTGGAAGAGCCCCCCTGCGAGATTCCAGAGGACCAATCAGGCGGGCAACAACCAGCGAGGTCCCAACACGTACAAGTCGAGGAGAGGTCGTTCGCAACAGGCGAACCAACCGCCGGAACAAGCACAAAGTTTCGACGAGAAATCGTCGAAGGGAAAGAAGTAGAGGTATCAAGTTCTGCTGGTAGACTTAGACAATTTGTTGCCGAATGGAAAAAAATTGCGGATATTTTCGTTATTCGCTGTGTTAGCGGATATAGAATCGTAACCGCGTATCCGGTGATTCAAGGAACTTTACCTCGCAGTTTCATGTTTCAAAATCAGGCCGAAGAGTGTGATTTCGTGCGAACGATAGATAAATTGTTAAATCTCGGCGCGGTTCAAACTTGTTGTCCGGAAAAAGGCCAGTTTATTTCGAGCTATTTTTTGGTCCCGAAAAAAGATGGTTCCCACAGATTTCTCTTAAATTTAAAGAATTTGAACGAGTTTTTGAAAACCGAGCATTTCAAAATGGAGGATTGGAGAACGGCGACAAAAATTGTCGCGAGGAACGACTTTATGGCAAAAGTTGATTTAAAGAACGCGTATTATTCGGTACCGGTAGATCAGGATAGTCGAAAACTTCTTCGATTCGTTTTTAAAGATCAGTTGTACGAGTTCACTTGCTTGCCGAACGGTCTATCAACAGCTCCATATATTTTTACGAAAATCTTAAGACCTGTAGTTAGTTCACTAAGGGCGAAAGGGTTCGCATCGGTCATATATTTGGATGATTTGTTGTGTATCGGCGCAAACTACGATAGTTGTTCACGTAATGTAGCGGCTTCAATTGAATTACTCGAATCTCTCGGATTCGTTGTAAATTATGAAAAAAGTATCTTAGAACCGGCACAAGTCTGTTTGTTTTAGGGTTTAACATCAACTCCGTCGATATGTCGTTAGAACTCCCTATTGAAAAAAGAGAAAATGCGAGAGCATTAGTTCAGGTTTTTTCGCGGAAAAGAACATGTAAAATTCGCGAGTTTGCTCGATTTGTCGGAACACTGGTAGCGTCTAGTCCGGCATTAGAATATAGCTGTATATATCTCAAAGCTTTTCAGAGAACAATTTTTCTGGCTCTCTCGGAAAGTGGTAATGATTACGAGGCAATCATGGGCATATCACATTCCCTTCGCGAAGATTTCGACTGGTGGGAAGAGAAACTGCAATCGTCAAAGAAATCAATTGCTAGTCCTCAGTATATTCGGGAAATTTATTCCGACGCGTCTTTGACGGGTTGGGGTGCCCACTGCAATGGGGAAGGGACTCACGGTTTCTGGAAGGATAGCGAAAAAGCTTTGCACATCAATTATCTAGAGCTTACAGCCGCATTCATAGCTCTTAGATGCTTCGCCTCTGACTTGCGTGGGGTTCAAGTTTTACTACGCGTAGATAACACGACCGCAATTTCATATATCAATCGTATGGGAGGCGTTCAGTACTCAGGATTAGTCAATCTGGCGAAGGAATTGTGGAAATGGTGTGAGGAGCGAGAGATTCGCGTTTTTGCATCTTACGTTACGTCCGCAAATAATGAAAACGCGGATCGTGAATCTAGGAATCAAAATATCGACACAGAATGGGAACTGGCAAACGTTGCGTAGAGATCCCGAGGCATTAGCCATCGATGCATTCACTATCAGTTGGAGAAATACGTATTTCTATGGGTTTCCCCCCTTCGCGATAATTCCAAAGATTTTACAAAAAATAATCGCGGAACAAGCGTGTGGGATTATGGTCGTACCCGATTGGCCGAATCAGCCGTGGTATCCAATATTCCATTCGTGTTTAATTGAGAGTCCTATATATTTCGCCCCTTCTGACGAACTTTTGTTGTCTCCATGCAGAACACTTTGGCATCCGTTGGCAAGAGACTTACGTTTAATTGCCGGGAAGTTATCCGGGTCGCCTTCATCAAGAAGGGTTTACCAGGATCGACGATAGAAGTGTTCGTCGCATCTTTAGCGGATTCATCTATAAAACAATATGCGACTGCATTGAAAGCTTGGTGGGAGTTCTGTACAAGCGCGGCGATTGATCCTTATAACGCGAGTAAGAACGATCTTTTGAAGTTTTTGACTAAAAAATTTGAAGCAGGAGCTTCTTACGGAACCCTTAATTCGACGAGGTCGGCAGTATCGCTAATTTCAGTGAACGATATCACTAAAGATAGTGATTTTACGAGGTTTTTTAAGGGCATTTTTCGATTGCGTCCCACTAAACCAAAGTATGTAAAAACATGGGATCCGGGAGTTGTGCTACGCACACTGGCGAGTCATTGTACTCTCGAGGATTCTAGCCTTCAAAAGATTTCTGAGAAACTTGTCACTCTAATGGCACTCGGAACAGCGCATAGAATCCAGACCTTATCGCTTATAAAAATTGGTAATATTAAACCCACTAAGGAGGGTTTTGAAATTGCAATTCCGGATCTAATCAAAACTTCTCGTCCAGGCCAGTGTCAGCCTTTATTATTAATCCCCTATTTTAAGGAAATGCCCGAGATTTGCGTGGCATCGTTTTTAAAGAGATATTTAGCCTTAACAGAAACTCTGCGAAAAGATTGTAATAATTTATTTATTACGTCGAGAAAGCCGTATCAACGGGCATCGACACAGACCATCGCTAGGTGGATAAAATCGATGCTCAAACTTAGCGGCGTAGGTGAGGAGTACACTCCTCATACTACAAGGCATGCTGCGACGTCGACAGCTTTAGCCAAAGGAATAGATCTAAGTATAATTAAATCGACAGCAGGATGGTCGAAAGAGTCCCAGGTGTTTGCAAAATTTTACAATCGACCGATCGAGTCTGATAGGACCAATTTTGCGGCTGCTGTTTTTGACTGAACTTATCATTAAGCGTTTATGTCAGTTTCAAATATTGTGTGTGTGTTTTTATCTGTAACAATAACAAGTTTGTTATCAAAAGAATGTGTAGGTCTCTAAACATCTACCTATGTAATCTCGAGAACGAGACGATGATATAATTATACGATTAAACGAACTTACCTGTTGTGAAGTTCTATCGTAATTATATCTGATGTCTCGTGCGAGAGATTACGTCCCACCCTTAAGAAGCAAAATATTCCATACTTTGCTTGCTATTCCCGCCCTCATACCAATTAGTCTATAAACATTATGAGGTTGACGCAGGGAACGGTGGAACAGGCGGTCCTGGTCCGTCGTTCGGATTTTTTTTATCCTATTAACTCTGAATATTCGTGTGATTTGGGCTTGAAGTAGACGGTACTATCTATGTAATCTCTCGAACGAGACATCAGATATAATTACGATAGAACTTCACAACAGGTAAGTTCGTTTAATCGTATAATTATTTATGATACATTGGTACTTACCCTTGTCAAGTGGATCCAATGACCAAAAAAAATCACGCTTAACCGGAAGTCCATTGCTAGTGACCCATGAAACGTCGACGGTAATTGTTTAAACACTTTTATGTTCGAAATTTCCTCTGAAACTCACGTTTGACGAGACTATACTGCTGGGACTACCTTACTTTCTTTGTGGCGAGGTAAAAAAAAGTTTAGCCAGATAAAAAAAATCTCGCACTAGTGCGAGGAAGTCGGTCTCATAAGCGCGGACGACGGCGAGGACGAGGACGACGGAGAGGACGAGGACGACGGAGAGGACGAGGATGACGGCGACGACGAGGATGACGGCGACGACGAGGATGACGGTGAATAAACAATGCTTGCATAGGGTTATCTAGGGAATAGGGTGGTTGAGAGAGGTGCATTGTTTATTTTATTTATAATTATCAAACGATAACAGTATTATCTTTTAAATTAAATAGTAACACGAACAATGGATTCCCATTAGAGCACAATGCGGAAACATTTTTTTTTCACTAATCCCGATATTGTTCAAAATTACCTCCATTACTATCCAAGCACATTCCAGCTCGAGGCAAAACACTTCTTGTTGCTCTCTGCACCATCTCGTCCGGTATTTCCGCAGCGACTCGGTGAATTCTGCCAAGGAGTTAGTCAATGTCTTCGACCGGCTGCCTTTTATAAACGTTGTCCTTCATATAACCCCACAGAAAAAAATCGAGGGGGGTAAGGTCTGGGGATCTAGGCGGCCACAAAATCGGACCACGTCTCCCTATCCACCGGTTTGGACATTCGCGGTCCAAGTAATCGCGAACGATTAAACTAAAGTGAGCCGGTGCTCCATCGTGTTGAAATATTAGTCGCTCCAATAAATCCACCGGAAGATGAGCGATATGGTCCGGCAAAACGTTTTGGAGGAGATCCAAATAAGACTCGGCATTCAAACGGTCGGGCAGAATTATCGGTCCAATCTAAGGAGAAACACAGTTCATAAATATTTTCAAAAATCAGTTATCAGTTACTCCGTACCAGTTCATCCCCAACCATGCCAGCCCACATATTCACGGAAAATCGGTCTTGAAATACGTTTTCATGCACCACGTGAGGGTTAGCGTCAGCCCAATAATGACTGTTGTGTTGGTTGAAGTAGCCATCTCTGGTGAAAATTGACTCATCCGTCCACACAATCCAATCTATGTACGTCGGATCGTTCTCCGCGCATTCGATGAATTTGTTGCAAAACACGAGTCTATGAGCAGGATCGTTTTCTTTAAGCGCCTGAACCCGGGTGTAATGGTACGGATGCAGTCCCTCTTCGTGAAGAATATTCCATACAGTCATGTGATTCGTATTGAACTGACGCGCAAGACTTCGGGTGCTCCGCGTAGGATCGTTGGCGACACAGTCCAAAATATCTTCTTGGAGCCGGAAATTTGCTCGATGAGGCGGTCTCCCAGCATCCGGATTTCCACCAGGCACCAACGCATTCGTCTCGACGCAGTGATGTTCCAAACGTCTAATTACGTTGGCGTCTGGATATCGTCCTGCATTGGGCCAATGTTCTCGGTATAAACGAACCGCCAGGCCCGCTCTCCCCCGAGCTTCGCCAAGCGCGAGCATCATGCGAAAATACTCGCGTGGAGTATACGGGGAGGGACCCACTTGCACACAAACCAATTGGACACAGAGCAATTGGACACACGATATTGGACACATGAAGATTGGACACACACCCAATTGGACACATGAAGATTGGACACAGACCCAATTGGACACATGGAGATTGGACACAGACTGAATTGGACCCACGATCATTGGACACAAACCCAATTGGACACATGAAGATTGGACACAGACCCAATTGGACACACGATCATTGGACATAGACCCAGTCGGACACACGATCATTGGACGCAGACCCAATTGGACACATGAAAATTGGACACAACCCAATTGGCGACAGTAACATTGGACACAGAACCAATTGGACACAGCAACATTGGACACACGAAAAATGTTATCGAGCTATCGAACTTATTGGACACAGTAGGATTGGACACAGACCCAATCGGACACAGACGGATTGGGCACATACCCAATTGGACACAGCAGGATTGGACACATACCCAATTGGACACAGCAGGATTGCACACATACGCCAAATAGCATGCACATAATAAGATTGGACACATGAAGTTTGGACACAGACCCAATTGGACACACGATCAATGGACACAGACCCAATTGGACACACGCTCATTGGACACAGACCCAATTGGACACACGATCAATGGACACAGACCCAATTGGACACACGCTCATTGGACACAGAGCCAATTGGACACATGAAGATTGGACACAGATCCAATTAAACACACGATCATTGGACACAGACCCAATTGGACACATCAAGATTGGACACAGACCCAATTGGACACATGAAGATTGGACACAGATCCAATTAAACACACGATCATTGGACACAGACCCAATTGGACACACCCTCATTGGACACAGACCCAATTGGACACATGAAGATTGGACACAGATCCAATTAAACACACGATCATTGGACACGGACCCAATTGGACACATCAAGATTGGACACAGACCCAATTGGACACATCAAGATTGGACACAGATCCAATTAAACACACGATCATTGGACACAGACCCAATTGGACACATCAAGATTGGACACAGATCCAATTAGACACACGATCATTGGACACAGACCCAATTGGACACATGAAGATTGGACACAGATCCAATTAAACACACGATCATTGGACACAGACCCAATTGGACACATCAAGATTGGACACAGGTCCAATTAGACACACGATCATTGGACACAGACCCAATTGGACACAGATCCAATTAGACACATGATTATTGGACACAGACTCAATTGGATACGTGACGACACATGGCTCAGTATCATAAGCAGCAGAACCAATTGGACGCAGGAGCATTCTACACAAATCCAATTGGACACAGAACAGATCCAATTTGACACATGAGTTTAGAAACCAATTGGACACAGGCGGATTGGATACGCATCCAATTGGACGCATGAGTTGTGACGCGGTTTTTTACGAGTCACAAGAACCGCGTTAACGTCAATTTTTGGCCCGACGAGCACGCGTCTTCCTCCAACGACAGGATCCCAGACGATTCCAAGGGCTCGAATTCAGTTAGTTAAGAAGAATAATCATTAATTTCAGGAATTTCTTTATATTTTTTTTGGGTACGAGCAATTGTGAGGCGGTACGAGACATCTAAAATCGCTAAATAATCAAGGAGATCGGATTACCCAATGGCTTTGGTACCGATCCACGCTCATCGCTGCACCTTCCCAACACCAATAATCATCGCTCTGGGTGCAAGACAGCTATAAGTCGCAGCTTAGCGATACCAGCATCCTGATCAGATGTCTGGGACCACTGCAACGGTGCGACGCCTCTACACTTGACATCTAGCGCTCGGAACGGCAGATCAGCGTGCCGCATCGAAATTTTCTTATCCTCTTATCGCTACAACTATAAATTATGCCGTTGTGCCGTTGCAGGCATAAAATATGATCATTTAAAAAATAGTCGGGTAAAAAGTTATATATGCCACACGGGAGGAGCGGATTTTCACCTCGTGTTCGTGCTGCCCTCGCTTCGCTCGGGCAGCAAACCTCACACTCGGCGACAATCACGCACTTTCCTCCCTAGTAGCATAATGTATGATTTCTAACGAGTGCTGCAGTCCCACGAGTTAGAAAAAGTATTTCGAACGAGGGATGTACGAAATTTTATATCACAAGGTGCAAAAATAGCGGGTTCCCGCACGCGAAGCGTGCGAAAAAGCGGCCATTTCTGCACCGTGTGATATAATAGTACATTTCGATACGAGTGCGAAAAAACTTTTTCTGACGAGTGTGAGTTTGCAGCACGAGCCGAAGGCGAGTGTTGCAATCACACGAGTTCAGAAAACGTTTTTCGCACGAGTATCGAACAAAATTTTATTTCACAAGGTGTGGAAATGGGGGTTTTCGCACGCGAAGCGTGCGAAAATACCCCCATTTCTCCACCGTGTGAAATAAATGTTATTTTCCAATTTTGGTCAGTCGACGACCCCGTTATAAGAAATGTTTTTTTTTTACAATTTTTACAAATAATTTTTTTTTCAGGTTCTGCTTCTTATTATCGATTAACAATTTTCACTAAGTATGATGCTAAGAGCAGGCTCCCCTGAGGAGCTCATTGATTAACCAATAAAATAAATAAAATAAGCGATCTAATTCCTCGGGCAAATAAACAAATTATTTTGTGCATTATTTTAACCCGATCGACTCATGCGTTCTCGACTTAAGGTAACGGTACCAATGCTCGGACACGTCCCAATCATCGGACACTCCTATGCGGATTTGATTTATTACGAATTTAACTATTAGAAATCCAATTTGACACTTGTAATCGTGTCTACAAACATTGTCTTATTCGCAGAAAAAAGTTATACAAGTTTCAAGCCTAAATTATTTTGTATCGTTGCATTTTGTTAAAAAACCGACGATATAGTGTCCGGAAATTGGTACAAGCATTAAGGACATACGCGACCCAATCATCGGACAGTTCGAAGAAGTTAGGTTAGCCAGTTTTCTACGTAGCTTATCTTCACTGTCGTTTCGTGTAAATAATTTTTTCATTGATTTCATTAATAAATAGCAAAGAAATTCTTTTAGTAACTATGAACTTAGTCGGGTTCGTACATCAGAATTCTCAAAATCCGTGATTGTCCGAAAGATCGGGACATAAAGTGTCCGAACATAGGGACGTGATAAAAAACCGCGTCCGAAAACTGGTACATTTGAACTTTCTTGTTGCTTTCTTCCGTAATTAAAAAAATATGTATCTTTATATAATCACTCGATGTGTTTTGGAAACTAGAAACTATCAGCTTGAGGCTGGTTTCAGTTATTTTCACAAAAAATGTATTCTTGGTCAATTAATTACTGCCGGCAACTGGGGATGCTCTTAACCGTCCGAGCATTGGTACCTTTACCTTATTCGGCGTTTAGTTATTAATTGACAAATCGTATTTATCGAATGGTATATGCTAAATTTTGTTTAATTAATATTGTATGGCTAACTTTATCCAGGTTCACATGACACATGCTAAATTGACGAAAATTACGAAAATGACCAAAAACATGGCGGCTGGCCAATTAACGTGACCAAAAAAATGACCGAAAAAGCCATGACCGTCATTTTACATCTAAGTAGATGCACGTCGCCATTTTGTACATCTAAGTAGATGCTCGCCGCCATTTTGCTACTGAGCACACGTAGTGATGGGAAATGACCGTCGTTTTTTCGATCCGTCAATTGACCAAAAAATCACCGTCAATTGACGTCATTTTTTTTAAATCCATTTTTCTATGTGAAATGACTGTCACAAATGACCGTCAATTGACCGAAACACCTATCTAGTTGTGAATTGACGGTCATTTTTTTTCGGTCACAAATTGGTCACAAATTTTTTCAAATATTAACAGGTGACGTTACCGGTTAGTATAAGAATAAGGAAAGGATAGGATTCACTTTTTGTTATAAAAACACACCCTCACCTGAATATATTGAATAAAAAGTAACGTAGTTTATTTGTTTTTTTTTCTCATTACAAACTATGTATCACATATCAGTAATACAGCCATCGCTTCTTTATTGTGCAGTGTTCACCGATTCACGATTTATGATAGTAAGTATACGACATAGTTCGATTATCGACAGCTCGAGCTAACAGCATTATTTCAAAGCACTCAATTCCTGCTCGCTCAGAAATAGAAATTTATATTAGAATACTATATTAGGGGTTTCGAGTCACCTAAAAATCGTAGAAATTAAAGTGGAGTGCAAGTGCAAATTATGATTCATTTGAATATTTTACTCAAACCTACGTAAAGAATATAAAAAAAACTGAAATAATTTCGTCTGTGAAACGATAATTCTGTACCGCAGTTCATAGAAGAAGGTAATTTTCATCTTCTCACTTGTTTTAGGTTTCAGATTGCACCGCTGCATGAAATTGACTGTGTAAATTCTACGAATTTCCAATTAAAGTTCTACCGCAGAAGTTACAAGATAAATTCTGTAAAAAAACGGTTCATGTGGAAAATTTTAAGACTTACGCAGTCAATTTCATCCAGCAGTTCAATCTGGAAGCTGCGGCAAGTAAAAAAAAAAAAAATACCTTCTTCGATGAATTGTGGTGCAGAATTATTGTGATCACTGATAAAATTTTTCAGTTTTTTGGTATTCTTCAAGTAGGTTTGAGTCAAATGTTGACATGAATCATAATGTCCAATTGCACAACACTTTAAATTATACGATTTTTAAGTGACTCGAACCCCTTAATCCAGCCCTTTTACCATATTACACTTTTTTGACCAGATGAACTACATTTAATGACAAGTATTCATATGTTTCTGAAACGATGTTCTGTTTCAATAGAAGATGATAGAAATACCAGGCAAACGAAAAGGCAGTGCGCTGTTCTTACACGATGACTTTTCGTACAACGTAGACAAACGCTGTGCGAATACGTTCCGCTGTGCTGGGCGCCGAGGGACTCCATGTTATGGAATATTAGTTGCTGTAGATGACAATGGAGAAAGAAAGTATGTTATGAAGACAGACCACAATCACGACTCAAATCCTGATGCTCTGCCGATATACTTACTGAAAAAGGAAATGCTTGAAATGTGTTCCGATACAACATTGCTGCCACGAACAATATTTGACACAGTGTGCCGCAGGTATATATATTCCTGATATAACTTAATTGAATTATTTTTTATATTATAACTTATACCTGATGATACCATAATTCATTTTTCAGACATGAAAATGTGCCAAAAAGTTTGACTTTCCAATCAGTAAAAAGTATACTCATCCGCGAGAGAGATAAATCCAAACCGATTGTACCTGAAACGGTCGATGCACTCAGTGATTTTCTCCGGGAGCATGAATCATTGAAAGATACCTACAAAGGAACTGTCATCACAGAAGAGGGTGAAATCACGCTGCTATTCTCCAATACCGTGCTTTTGGAAGCTCTAGCGTCTGCATCGGAGATATTCGTCGGCTGCGAATACTTGGTAACAGAAGAATTCAATATAATATAAAAAATTGTCTTTAAAATTTTACAATAATATTTGTTCAATAATCAATGGGCTTTAGGTTGTTCCCACAGATCCGCCAATGAAGCATATGATGACTATTCACATCCGCGATGGAAATGTGGTGAGTATTTTTTGGCAACTATTACATTTTAACTGAAGGGAATGCGATTGAATCAAAAAAAATTATAAGTTCGCTTTCAAGTGTTTCTGTTTAAAAAAAAAGTTTTATTGTCTTACAACTATATTTTTTTATCATAATAAAGAATTCAGGACGATCAAAAACTATTTTGCTTAAAAATTTGTTTTCTTTCCATGCGTCGTTTCTAAGAGAAAAAATAGACGTACCTAATGTGCGAGCGAATACTTAGGTGTTAGTATTCATGAACGGCACTCTTGTTCTATATACAATATACTATACTGCTGTATCAGCGATTTTTTTCACCGTTATCAGCGTTTTCGTCTTAAAGTCAACTCTAATTAATTTTACCCAGTAGTTCCAAATTGGTGAAATTTGGTTTTTCAGAAGACGACATATATGTATAGGCTTATCAACATTTATTTCTGAGATTGAACTTAACAATATAAATTTCGAGTTTGAATTTCAATTGAAGTTTATATATACAATATTCTATAGTCAACTTAAGAAGAAAATCAATGTTGAGCTCGCGTTTGAATTGAAATTCATGCTAATTATTTCCAGTCTCTCATAATAATACGCCACGTTAACGTATTGACAATTTCAGGGTATTGTTACGGCATTCGTTTTGTGTGAAGAACTCACAGAGGCAACATATCGCTGCATCTGGAAAAAGTTATTGGAACTGGTACCAGGCATGAAGGACAGTTTAACATCTGTTATATCCGATTACGAGAAAGTGAAAATAGCAGTAATCCACGAATGTTTCCCCGATGCAAAAATCTATGGAAGTTGGTTCGGTTTCAAACAGGTTAGTGCCATGTTCATTTTATTATCGGGGTGGACTTCTCCTGAACATAATAAACTTATGAATTGAAGAATGCCGCATCTATTCACATCTAAGAGTGATTAATAGAGTCTCTCTTAGGTCAGTCGCAAATTTTCTACAGAAATTTCAATGATTTTTCATTGTTGCCGATTGGCCCATTGGAGAGTCTTGGACCACTGGTTTACCGTAGAAAAAACATTTCTGAGAGCTTAAGCGATTAAATGGTCTGTTGTTTGGCTCTATTGTTCGTTTTATACGATCTGGTGCATCTTGCAGAAACGGAGAGAGACTATTGGAGTGGAATGTTGCTAAAGCCGATACAAAATTCGATTCCATTGATACGAATCATTGCCACATAAGAGCTTTTTCTACTCCTTCGCCTTGTTTATTATCTTTTAAGGGAGTTTTCTACCCTGTTAGTAGAAACAAATAGATCATTTTTAGAAACTTAATTCGACAACTTGGTGGAAGATGTTCTGACGAAGAGAATGAGCTGTGATTTGTCAAAATCGGACGAATCTTACGGATTTTGTTGAAAAAAATTTAACCTGGAAATCTGAAGCTTTGTTTAAGTGACAAATTTGTTGACAGGTTTTTCAAAGGATTAATTTTATTATTTAAGTTACTTATGAATAAATTGCTGCGTTAAATTCGTCAACTGCGAGGACAAATAAGTAATCAATTAATTGTCGAAGGGCTCGGATTTCATTCTCACTGTTCAAATCACCAAATAAAATTTTTTTGTTTTATCGAGATTTTTAAAAATCGTACACTTTTTGGCCGGATATCAAAGCCAAAAATGTGAAAACGGTCGAAATATCGAGACTATTCAGAAAAAGTATCCTTTTTATACACAGTCGTGTAAAAATTATTTTTAAAAAACCTATGAAAGAGACGAAAAAAAAATTGAAAAAATATGCATTAACCTAATGAATTTGCGATGCCCAGTCATGCATTATTGGGTCAATACATCTATTTGCGATTTTTACTTCATTTTTTCGAACCAGTTTTTCAATGTATTATCTGGTTTTACCTTTCGATCATGTGTCAAAGGGTTACAAAAAAAGAAGATGCGAAAGTATTTTGCAATTTTTTCACTTTATAACGAGCGTAAATTTTATCTATAACGACTAAACATCGTAAAAATTCTTTCTCGAATAAATCTCCGTAATCGTAAATGAAAAAAATTCAATGCAGTAATTACGATTGAAAATGACGATTTATAGATATTTTGGAGTGGAAGATCGGCGGGAGGGCGGAGTGAGAAAGAAAGAACGAAAGAAGACTACATATCGTAACGTCTCGTTGTCCGAGAGTGGATATGCGATATAAGGCATTCTTCGTCAACAGAGACACTTTTATTCGATCCTCAAATCTGTCCCATAATCGGCCATACTGTAGTACCCACCACTTGAATGTAATTTCTTTCAAATTCTGAGATCCAACCGTTTAGGAAATTCTCCATTTTTTATAAATAATAAATCAGGGAAAATATAGGTAACACAAAAAAGTGCTGGACTGAAAAAGTTATATTTTGTCATAAAGTTTTTAATGCAATTTTTTAAGTAATTTTATCGTCTGTGCAAAGTAGATTTTTCGCTAAAAAATATATAAATTTCGTTTTTTCTTACAGAAAACACCATTGATTTCGCTGTAAAATTTACAGAATGTTTGGGTATATGTATGTGTAAATTCAATTTAAAAAAATCATCAGAGTGGCACCGATTAAGGTTCCAATGTTAAAAAAAAATCAAGCACAATCATACGATATTGACTATTATCTTGATGAAAATGTCGCGGAAAACGAATTTTCCCAGTGAAAAATGATCATTTTTAGTATCAACACAAAATAGTTCAATTTCCCGCGATGTTTCATCAGGATAATAGTTAGTTTCGTATGATATTTCTCGAATTTTATTTATTTTTTGCTCCGGAACCTCAATCGGTGTCGATTGAGGTTCCGGATTATGTACATAAGAGGAAAGATTATGTACATTTTTCTGGGAAATGAAAGGTGTGTTTCTCAATGAAAAAAAAAAAATTTCATATTTTTGAGTGACAAATCAACAGTGCAGAGTCGATAAAATGATGTAAAAAAAACCTGAAAATTGAAATTTTCACATTCCTTCCTTACTATATTCTTCTTTCAGGATATAAACCTGTAAACTGATTTTTTCACATTACTTCCTTATTATATTTTGTTGTTCCAATTCCACCGTATACCCTGTCGGGTTTTTACGGAACCCCATCCCGATTCCCCCCTAGCACTCCCTACCCGCACTCAGCTAAGCTACCTAACTTCCATTGCGTCCGTAGCCGACTTAGCTACACTGTACCGCATTTGCCAGGGACACGGGGAAACTACGGAAAACCCGTGCCGGTACAGACGGCCATATTCTACTGATCCACCGGTATTTTTGCACTTGAGTAAAGTGCAGAAACACCAAAGTCTCAGAAGAAATCGCCTTCCGCTCAACGGTCGATGCGCCAGCTAGCGCACGGCTAAGCGGTCACCCATCCAAGTACTGACCGCGAACGAATCAGCTTGACTTGGGGGACCACCAGAGTCGTGCGCCAACCGCGCATCCACCGCTGTCGGTTTACTTCCTTATTATATTCTTTTATTATTCTTCTCTCATATAAATCTGCAGATTGAAATGTTCACATTGGAACCTCATTATATTCTTTTACTCACGAAGCTAAATCTGTGAGGAAGCCAAAAAATTACAGACAATGTTTTCTCATAGAGGAAGCTTTGCGAGTAAAAGAATATAATGAAATAGCAATGTGAAAATTTCAATTTTTTTTGCGATCAAAGGGGTGAGATACACCCCTTTGATCGCAAAGAACGCCCCATTACTCGTAAAATCTACGTAGCAATAATATAAATAACGATTTTTCTTCAGGCTATCTGGCACGAATGGCTGTCCTTGAAACTCGCAACGGCCTCAAGAGATTTAATATCAATGGCGATGACATTACCTTTGGCACCGCGCAGTTTCTTTGAAGTGTCATTCAAGGTTATGCAAGATCTTGCTGATGCCGTGTCCCGAGAACATCCTGCAGTCCTCCAGTTTATGACGTATATGCGCACTGTATGGTTGCCAAACGCGCAAAAAATCAGCGTCTATGGAAGGTCTGCTCGAACGAGTAATATCGTGGAAAGCTTCCAGCGCACCGCGGCTTCAAAGCTCAGCGTCGATTCCGGTCTGTGGATTTTTTTCGGTAAGCTTTTAATATTGTTATAATAGATATTTATCCCGTACAAGGTGACTCCTTGAAATCTGGTTCATCTAAAAACCTAAAAAAAAAAAATTAAAAATTTTAAAAACTCCCAAGTGCTAATTAGTCGTTATTATTAAAAAAATATTCGTAAAAAAAAGTAAAAAAAAAATTAAAACGATTAAAAAAAATCTTAGAAAAAAAGTAAAAAAAACTTCAACAAGGATGAAATAATGAATGTATGTAACAATAATTAATTTTGTCAGTAAATAACAATAGTAATAATTAATAATAAAGCATAATTGCAAAATTAATTATTCGTTACTATATCAATTCGTTCATAATCTCCGCTACAGTCGGGAGACGCCTTTCGAACCACAGATTTATATAATATATGATAATATTCTGCTACCAAGTTTATTTGTGTGGATATAGAACAGTGTTCGGAAGTCGTCTCCCGACTGTAGCGGAGATTATGAACGAATTGATATAGTAACGAATAATTAATTTTGCAATTATCCTTTATTATTAATTATTACTATTGTTATTGACTGACAAAATTAATTATTGTTACATACATTCATTATTTCATCCTTTTTGAAGTTTTTTTAAAACTTTTTTTCTAAGATTTTTTTTTAATCGTTTTCATTTTTTTAACTTTTTTTTTACGAATATTTTTTTAATAATAAAGACTAATTAGCAGTTGGGAGTTTTTTAAATTTTTAATTTTTTTTTTATTTCATCCTTTTTGAATTCTACCGTTTATAAAATCCCTGATACAATTCTCTAAGTGTCCTTCCTGTCCGATATAATTTTCTGAATCATGTATGTCTCCGATACTATTTTCTATGTGTCTTTCTTCTTCGATGAAATTTTTTATGTGGGGTTCCTCTCCGATATAATTTTTTATCTTAATGTTGTATCTCTCCGATACGATTTTCAATGTGTCGTTCCTCTCCGATGCAACATTTAAAAAGTGAAACGAAGAGCAACGATACCTAGAAAATTGTATCGAAGAGGAACAACACATAAAGAATTTCATCGAAGAAGAAGGACACATAGAAAATTATATCGCTGACATATATAAGATAGGAATAACACATAAAAAATTTCATCGAAGAAGAAACACACAGAAAATTATATCGCTGGCATATATCAGGTAGGAACGACACATAATAAAAAATATCATCGAAGAAGGACACAGAAAATTATATCGCTGGCATATATCGGGTAAGAATGACACATAAAAAATGTAATCGATGAAGAAAGACACATACAAAATTTAATTGGAAAAGACAGACAGAAAATTATATCACTGACATATATCACTTTGCGAATATGATGTTACACTACAGTGATATAATTAATTTCGATAAGAAAAAGAATAATAAATTAGGTTAAGTGCGTAATTTAGGATTTTTTTTATGTCTGTGTTCGGTAATTATTGCACCAGATATTCATATATAGAGACACGGCATCGCATACATTTTTTCACACAGTAAACACGCACCAAACACCGATAACGTAAAAAAACCGCGAATAAAAAACGCTACGATTATAAATAAATAACAATTCCGGGCTTCTCATGGGGCATTGGAAACTCGGCACGCTCGGCATATCTCGGCAGCAGCGTGAAGTATGCGGCATCATTTGCGATTGTACGTAGAAGTAGGGATCGCCGACGTGATTTTTCGATATGTCACCGCGACTTTTGGTTAATCCAACCAAATTTTTTTCACAGTGTATGTCATTTATGTATATTTCGAGACGTTGAGAATATTAGAAATTGTATTAGTCAACTGAAGTGGATTCTTGTACAGAGATAAAACGGAAAACATAGAATCCACAAAGTATTAGCACACAAGCATTGTTGCTTCACCCGGTTTATCCAAGTTATTTCGTTCCAAGTGCACGAGACACATCGCTCTAAAAAGAGTGGAGAAGTTGCATATAACAGTAGAGGCAAGCGGGGCAAAGCGGGGAATGGGGCAGAACATAATTTTCCCATAATTTTTGGATGCCCACATTCACCAATATTATTCGTCAGTACATCAGGATGTTCTGCCACGTTTTGCCCCGCTGTCCGATCCAAAAATTATTGGAAAATTTACTTTTACCCAACTGCCCCGTTTTGCCCCGCTACCCCATTTTGCCCCGCTCGACCCTACTGGAATCGGAGGTAGAAGACGTGATTCGTCGAGCGTGCAACACGCGTGCAACACGCCTATGTTGCAGACCCAACGCAAACTGAAAACGGCGGTTGGATCGGATCATGAGAGGATTATTCAATATTACAGTGAAATGGAACAAACTCATAGTCGAGCAAGAGGTTGCGTTTGAGCGTCTGCAAGGAACCAAGCGTGCAATTGGACGTTCTCGCATAAATCGAGAGAGAGCTGAAAAAATACTGCATCTGCAGAAAGATCTCGTTGAAAAAAGGTAATTTTTTTTATCGAATTTTTTTGGTGATATATGACAAAATTATCGCCACGTTTATATATTCCGCAGGTTGCCTATAGAGCAATTTTTGAAAGCGTTCAACATATTTTATGTCAGTTACAAAAATAATGCGAATTCGCTATCTCGAGGTTTGTATTTAAAAAATTCATTCTGTGACGGTTTTACACATACATCTTTATATTCTCATGTCTTTCTACTTTCTCAATCTTTCTACTTGTTTCAGATGGCAATGGAAACGACGTGATCATCGGTGCCGACTTGCTAGCGGATAGTGTTCCGGAGGATCTTCTAGATGATAGGTTTGTTATTATTTCTATTTTACTTGTTTGTTCGAGTGATGTGGGTCGGTAAATAACGGGTTAATAGACCGCTGCTACGAACGATATTTCACCGACGGTCATTTATATATTACATAAATTAAATTATGAATATATATGTGAATAGTTTTTTATTTTTAATATAATCCCTTAGGTGGATTTTACCTGATAATAAAGTTCTATTAACTTGTTATAACATTTTTGCAATGTGTAAGGAATTCGTCAAGACTTTTCAAATTGACAGTCTTAGCGGTTGACAGCACGGAATTTACTAAAATAACTAGTAATTTTACCTGTAACGATAGTAACTAACATAATGTTTTTTAATAATTTAAAAAAAATGATCGAATGAGTCGAAATTTTACCTACAAATAATATTTATTTCTAATTCATGTACAATTTAGCGATACAGTAACGACTGTTACGATTCAACGACGAAATAATCGCAGAAGGCAACTCGAAGATCATCCAGACGTAGCCAAAGATTGTCAAGACGCAGCCAAAGATCGTCCAGACGCAGCCAAAGATCGTCCAGACGTAGCCAAAGATGCTCCAGACGTTGTCGAAGAAAACACACTTCTCACAAATTCACCGATAACCTGTGGAGCGAATCCCCAAATCAAGACGCAAACGAGCCGATCGGAGACAGGTATTTTAGAATTTAAACAAAAACTGATTAGAGTTAATTTTTATGTTATTTTATTTATGATCATCATTATTATCTGTACCAGAGCTGGGCGGTACTTAAAGTACATCGGTACTTATTTGCTACTTTAATTTCGAGACTTTAAGTACAGGTGTACGTGAAGTACTGCAATTTTTCCAAGAACTTAAAGTACATATGTACTTTAAATACTGCACTTAAAGTACTTGAAGTATACGGCACTTAACGTTATTTTCCATTCCTTCACATACTTTCAGTTGAACCACAGTGCGTGAAACCTGAAAATCTTTGTATTAATATAATTTAAAAAATAGTCTGATAGAACCATAATGCATCACACATACGTTTAAACCAAAAGTTTAATTCGATCAAAATTTCAGTACTTCGCGACGTGCCAAAAATCTGAACAAAATCAGCCGTATTAATTATGTCAAGACCTTTGATTTTGCATAATAATAATGCCGAAAAGTTATTAGCAAATGATTAGAAAAATAAATTATTTTTTTTTTAAATCAGACAACTTTTGATTTTCTCATTTTAAATGATTTCCTTGATTTTTTACAACTTATGAATTTTTTTTAGAATTTTCTATCATTTCAACATTTTTTTTATCGAAAATTTGAAAACTCGATGCAGAGGCACGAATTTCGAATACGTTTCAGTATCACGATTCTACAGTACACACAAAAAGTTTCGAGGCGATTGCGCCAACCGTTCCGTAATTATGGCCTTAAAAAAATGTCAAAAACGGAAAATTCAAAAATAGTAGAAAATTCTAAAAAAGTCATGTGGCTTTTAGAAAATCCATGAATTCATTTGAAAAGAAAAAAAGAAAGGTTTACTGATTATTTGTTGAGCATTTTTATTTTTTAGCAATTTGTTAATAACTTTTTGATATTATTATTATGCAAAATTAATGTCGATGGCACCTTTAATACAGTTGATTTTTTTCAGATTTTTTTACCATTGAGAAGGGTTCAAATTCTCACTGAATCTCACTTTTGGCTGAGAATGTACGTGTGAAGCATCCTTAAGGGGATGCTGGACGGTCCTGTTTTACCGACCGAAATAAGCGATTTCTTAGTTTCGACTTAGCACAGTTAATATGCTACGCATATGCTTTAAATCCTACAGGAACATAATATGAACAATAACGCTTCGGCGTGCACTCGAATATCGCTTGAAAACGTACAAGAAACGAAGAAAATCGAATATTGGTAATCGTCCTAAAATCCAATATGGCCGCTGAAATGTTATCAGCATTTGTTTTGTACGACATTAAATATTCTGGGACTTACATACGTCAAACGAGAGTGCACACCGAATCGTTGAGGTTCTACGAATATTCTAAAATCGTCGGAAAGTCGATTACACAAAAGATAATTACGTGAAGTGTAAACTGCATTCACGTAGACTATTCACGTATGACCGGTGATGAGAGCCGATGAACGCGGTACGAATGTAGCGTAGAACACGATGCAGAGCCACCTGTGCGTCAATCGTGACACTACGTTCATTCACTTTCGTAAACTATAATATTCGGTTTTCTTAATTCCTTGTAAGTTTTCAATAAAAATTTGACTGCACACCGAAGCGTTTATGTCAATATCATAATCCTGTATGATTTGACGCATATGTGTAGCATATTAACAACGCTAAGTCGGAACTGAAAAATTGTCTAGGTCCGTCGGTAAAACAGGTAAAGCAAGTTAAAAAAGGAAAAAAAAACCAGCTCCAGCAGCCCCTTAAGGTGAAGTGTAACCGCCATGAGTGCGAAAAAGACAGCTGCAATTTCGTTTCCCAAAAATCTCCCAAGCCGTTTATTTCTTGGGAAAATGATGAGAACAGCCAACTGCAGAATTACTGCGCCTAGTTGGCCGTTCTCGTATTTTTCCCTAAAAATTAGCCGTCTTAGAGAAATTTGGAAACCAGTTTTTGTTACCGACCGAGTAGTTACACTTTACCTTAAGTTTCGAAGCTCAAGTTTACAAATTTTCATATCGACACATACATAACATTTTTTTTGTTTATTGGTTGTTATTTTTTTATTATTGCTTTGTTTATTTAAAAATAAGTTCACGACATTTTTGCTTCCTCCTAGAGGAAGCTTTGTTTTGGTGAAAAAAAAATTCCAAATTTTAATGAAAACGTGTTCAAAATGTTCTAAAACTTCGAAAAATCACCTTTTGAAAAAATGTGCGGATGTATATAAGTGTGTATGACTCGGACGCAAAAAATTCAAACCGCTATAACTCGGGAATGCCTCGACCGATCAAGTTGAAATTTCACATATAGCATGTGTGATCAATAGTTGACGTTTGGTCAAAATTTCATTGAAAAATGTTCCGTTATTTTTTTTGGACGCGATTTTTTATTTGTTCGAAAATGTCTGTGCGCGCTCTACGCGCTCATAATTGTTTAGCTGTCGGGCTAAACACGCGTACACAGATGGAGCATGATCACCCGATGATCCCATTAAAATTTCACGAAAATCAATAGAACCGTTTAAATTTGATGTCATTTTACATTTTTTGAATTTCATGATTTTTTTTTAGACGCATTTTTTCGTATCAAATATACATCTACGAATAAAATAAGTGTCAGATTCGTGATCAGCGTGAAAAAATACATAAAGTATAGTCCCGAAGCGATGACTAATGAAAAAAGTTTATCTGGAAATTTTGTAGTCAATCAATATTGCAAAAATATTTTATTTTGCGTATTTTCAAAAAGTGATTTCTTTGCTTCACGATGACATCGCGAAAAAACCTAGGTGCCTATCATGTTCTACAGCAAGAATTAGACAAAGTGGTGTCATTTCGACTTCTCGAGTAAAAATTGAAAGATCGAAAAAAAATTTGGAACACAATACTATGTAATTTTTCGCGCCAAACACAGATCCGACATCCGTTTTGACGAAAACGCAAGGTTGGTGTATTTTTTCGCGCTAAACCTGAGTCGGTTAGCAGTTTTGCCCAAAAGTTAAATACGACGTTGATGTTGAAAAAAGTTGAAAATTGAAATTTTCATAACGCTTTCATAAAAGTTGAAAGTTGAAATTTTTATATCATTTTCTCATAATGTCCCTTTGCTCGCGAAGCTTCCTCTATGAGGAAGCCAAAAATATAATAAATGCTTTCTCATAGAAGCTTTGCGAAAAAGGGGCATTATCAGAAAGCGATATAAAAATTTCAACCTTCCCCTAGCGGACCGATTTGACCCGTTTTTACGTTTGTGAATAAAAAATGTAATGAGGGAGGAATGTGAAAATTTCAATTTTCAGGGTTTTTATATTTTTCAGATGACCGCCATAACAACAATTTCAATTGTTCTCGATCGTCGAGTGAATATTTTGCGGATACTGCCGACTCAAAATCGGATCATAGTAACGATGATGATCGTGTGGATGACATCGAGACACATGGACATCGTCCGAACACGCGCAGTCAAAGCTCGGAGCAGGCAACTGCAGTGCAATATGACGAATACGAGGGTAAGACCTATGATATAATCGAGTATCGTACATAAAAAAAACCGACGATTTAAAAACTCGGAAATTCGAAGGGTATTGAAGAGTTGTAGAGTTATTCGCATATCGATTGGTTGCTACACGACATTTCAGTCGTGACGAAAACAAAATAAAATGTTTTTCTCGCGATTAACAAACACTCCACTTGCGTTTTGGATAAAACAGATTTTGGATTCGTATTCAGCGCTAAGATATCCATCGAAATCGGAAAATTGCAACTCTCAAAATTGATCAGGAATTTTGTTTTCGTTCTTTCGCAGCTATATTTGATGTCCTTTTTTCCGCTGATGCCGAATCTGTCAATTATTTTACTACTAGCTCAATATTTACTACTCAATATTTACTACTCTATACATCTCCAAAAATGGTACCGCAATGCGACTAAGCACACAACGTGAGTGCAATGCGTTATGATATTATTATAATTTGTTGTAGATTATATCTATGATCCACCAGAGGATGATTACGGATACTGGCTCTCGGACACTGTCGATCCAGTCCCAGATGTTCCGTTCCAAAGTGTCTCGAAGATAACTGTGTCTAGTACATGCACAAGCATTCGAAAACCTGGCACTTGTTGCGTATGCCTCAGTGTCAGCGCCGATCAACACTTCCAGCCATGCAATCATATGTGCTGTTGCGAAGACTGTGCGAGCAATCTAGACGAACCCGTGTGTCCCTTGTGCAAACGCGAAATCTTGTCGCGTACGACAGTTATTTTGTCGTAAAGTAATTCGTCTTCGTCGACAGAAACTCGGACAAATAAAAACAAGTACAAAAAAAAGTATTATTCGATAAAACAGATATACATTGTTAAACATTGAATATCAATAATAACATAAAAGTCAATTACACTACAGTAAAACCTCGATTAACCGGTGGCGGTTGGGAGAAGAGAAAGATCAATAAAGATATTCACTCATTTTCATTGGAATAAAACGACGTTTCTAAAAAAAAAAAAAAAACTTCGCTACACTTAAGGAGGTTCGAGCGCTTCACACTAGTCAAATGAGTGCTACATTTAAAAAATCGTTTGTAGAAACTTTTACGCATCTATTGATTATGGTGGATAGTTATTTATATTACAGCAGATGTCATTAATCGAGAAAAACATTAATTGCAATGGATTTGCAAAAATATTACCTGGTTTATGCTAATTTTTTAAAAGGTCCACATTCGTTCAGTTTTTTCTAAGAATAATCCGTGATGTTTTCTAGATTTTGATGTATGACGGCTCATTCTCTTCCTTCAAAGATCCTCTACGAATGCACCATCTAGATATTCGATAGTATTTTCTGTTTAAAAATTACAGCTGTTTGTTTATGAAGGAATTTCGTCGATGGATAAACAAAAGGCTGTCATTTTTAAACGGAAAATACTATTCCATACCTAGTTGGTGAATTCGTAGAGCATCTTTCAAGTAAGAGAATGAGCCGTAATACCTCAAAATCGAGCGAGAATTGCGGATTATTCTTTTAAAAAACTGATCGAATGTGTACCTTTTCGAAAATTAGCATAAAACCAGTTAATATTTTTGCAAATCCATGACAATTAATGGTTTCCTACATTAAGGACATGTGTTGTAATGCATATAGAAATCCACTATAAGCAATATATGCGTAAAAGTTTGTATAAACAATTTTTAAAAAGTAGCACTCATTTGACTAGTGTGAAGCGTTCCAACCTCCTTAACCGTGATTTTCAGCTATCCAAGAGTAACACACCTCGGCTAATCGAGGTTTTACTGTAACAAGTTTCAATTATAATACGTGTTAATCAATATGTTAAAAAGTTTTATTGCCAAAAGTATTACTTGTATCGGATACTATTTGTACACATGTGCATTTGTACAGATACTATGAAAGCGAAAACTCCAGATATAAAGTATATAAGTGTATACTTTAAGTTACATTTTTTTTAATGTCAATTATATTAATAAGCGTTAAAAACTTTATGGGCTGAAGGTCCATCGATTTCAGGGGAAAAAACACATTTTATTTTTTATTTCCGTGAAAAAAATTGCGTAAATATTCTCCACGACTGATTGTTCGACAAGGTGTTACTGATCATGTAAAAAATCCCCAAATCCGAATATAACAAATCGTAGAAGGAGTTCCCTTTTTCTCAATATCATTTTCTTGAAATTATCTAATTTAAAAAATGGAACTTTTCCAACAGTTTTTTATATTTGGACTTGGAGATTTTTTTTTACATGATCAGTACACTCCTTCGAACAATCAATAGTGGGGGTTTTTTTATGCTTTTTTTCACCGAAATAAAAAATAAACCCTGTTTTTTTCCTGAGATCGATGGAACCCCCCGACGCTTTAAGTTTCAATATTGAATTCGACAAGCGTTCTCGAGACTTTCCTATCATATATAATTTACGTTGCAAAGCTTCCGTTACTAGCAAGTAATACGTGTTGAAAAGTTTATAAATACATTTTTGTAAACTGTACTATTTTCAAAGTAAAAAATGTTAAACAATTAAACTAAAGTATATTTAGTGCTTAAAATACTCAGTAGATACAATAATTGTGTCTAACACATGCAGAAGCGTTCGCAAAATTAGTACTTCTTGTCAGCGCCGATCAACACTTCCAGCCATGCAATCATATGTGCTGTTGCGAAGAATGTGCGCGTAATCTAGACATACCAGTGTGTCCCTTCTACAATCGCGAAATCTTATCGCGTACGAGTGTTATTTTGTCATAAAATAATTCGTTTTCGTCGTCAGAAAATCGGACTAATAAAAACGAGTACAAAAATAAAGTATTATTAGATAAAACAGATAAACATTGTTATACATTGGATATTAATAATAATATAAAAAAGTCAATTACACAACAGTAAAACTTCGATTAACCGGTGGGGGTTGGGGGAGGAGAAAGATCGATAAAGATATTCACTCATTTTCATTGGAATAAACCGACTTTTCTAAAAAAAACAAAATTCTCGGTACACTTAACCGTGATTTTCAGCTATCCGTGTGTAACCCCGGTCTCACCCACCTCGGCTAATCGAAGTTTTACTGTAAAAGTTTCAATTATGATACGTGTTAATCAATATGTTAAAAAGTTTTATTGCCAAAAGTATTACTTGTATCGGATACTATTTGTACACATGTACAGATATTATGAAAGCGAAAACTCCAAATATAAAGTATATAAGTATATACTTTAAGTTATATTTTTAAAAATGTCAATTATATTAATAAGCGTTAAAAACTTTATGAGGTGAGGGTCCATCGATTTAAGGAAAAAAAACACATTGTATTTTTTATTTCCATGAAAAAAATTGCGTAATTAATTCCCCACGACTGATTATTCGAAAAGGTGTTACTGGTCATGTAAATAATCCCCAGATCCGAATATAACAAATCGTAGAAGGAACTCCGTTTTTCTCAGTATCATTTTTTTAAACTATCTGTGTTTAAAAATGGAACTTTTTCCACAATTTTTTATATTTGTACCTAAGGATTTTTTTACAGGAACAGTACACCCTTTCGAACGATCAATAGTAGGGGTTTTTTCCGCTATTTTTTCGCCGAAATAAAACCTGTTTTTTCTGAAATCGGTGGACCCCCCCGACGCCTTAAGTTTTAGTATTGAATTTGAGAAGCGTTCTCGAGACTCTCCTATCGTATATACTTTACGTTGCAAAGCTTCAGGTACTAGTAACTAATACGTGTTGAAAAGTTTATAAATACCTTTTTTTAAACTGTATTGTTTTCAAACTTAAAAATGGTAACGATTAAACTAAAGTATATTTAGTGCTTAAAATACTCTGTACATACAATAGCATGTAATAAAATGGCTAACAGAGACTAATAAAACTGCATAAAAAATGAATAAATTTTCCAGGATTATTGCTGTGAGATGATTTATTTTGTAATGACGCCAGTCCGTTAAACTACATAAAATACGCCTTCACCTAAAAAGAGAATTTACATTATGAAAGTCTCAACTAATATTTATCTCCGAAGGGAATAAACATGATGCTCCAAAGGGATCAAACCTGAAACAAAAAAAATTAATTCGAACTAATAAGCGAGAATATACAAGACAAGACATACCTCGAGGATAATCTCGTAATATTTAACGGCCTGAAACATTAATGGAATTAAAATTGGCATCTGTTGTTAAATAATCATAAGTGTGGAGGCGCCTTCGAATTCTCAAACACTTGGAATAAAATCCAAAAAATTGAAATTTTGACATTGTTTCCGCGTTATATTTTTTTACTCCAACAGTTACGCGATGGCGAATAAAAATTGTTTAAAAAATCCTGAAAATTATTATTTTAACATTTCTGTCATTTTTTTGCGTCCTCATAGAAGAAGCTTTGTTTTGGGATTAGTTACTTTAATTGGTGGTTTCTACGAGTTACAAGATAATGAAAAAACATTTTCTACCAAATTTAAATGCCATAAATTTTGAACCCCTTGACGGATTTACGCAAAATTGACTCCCAAAATTTGTTCAATAACAGTCGATTTGTACA
The DNA here is from genome assembly GCA_917499995.1 of Ichneumon xanthorius. Taxonomy (NCBI): domain Eukaryota; kingdom Metazoa; phylum Arthropoda; class Insecta; order Hymenoptera; family Ichneumonidae; genus Ichneumon; species Ichneumon xanthorius. Next base: position 17,938,882 of record OU824208.1, read on the forward strand.
CCAAAGTTAAGCCCGATATATTAAGAATTGCGAGTGTAGTGTTCGAAGAAAACAATTTCAAAAAAATTAAAAATGCAATAAATTTTGTACCCCGTGATAGATTCACGTCAAATTTCATCCCAAACCTTGTGTAATAACAGTCCAGTTATGAATCAAATTAGAGACCGATATCTTAAAAATTGCGACAGCTAGAGTGCCAACAAAATCCGAATACGCACACGCGCCGGCACACACACATACACATAAAGACATTTCGTCTAAACCAATTTTCTTGGCGTTTTAGACCATTTTGTTGAGTAACCTGAAAAGCTGAAAGCCGAAAGTTGACATTTTTATATCACTTTCTCATAACGCCCCTTTATTCGCAAAGCTTCCTCTATGAGGAAGCCAAAAATATAGTAAATGCTTCCTCATAGAAGAAGCTGTGCGAATAAAGGGACGTTATGAGAAAATGATATAAAAATTTCAGCTTTCAGCTTTCAACTTTCAGCTTTCAACTTTCAGTTTTCAACTTTCAGCTTTCAGCTTTCAAATTTCAGATTTCAAATTTCAGCTTTCAGCTTTCAACTTTCAGCTTTCAACTTTCAGCTTTGAACTTTCAGCTATCAACTTTCAGCTTTCGAATTTCAGCTTTCAAATTTCAGCTTTCAAATTTCAGCTTTCAAATTTCAGCTTTCAAATTTCAGCTTTCAAATTTCAGCTTTCGAATTTCAGCTTTTGAATTTTAGCTTTCGAATTTCAGTTTTCGAATTTCAGCTTTCGAATTTCAGCTTTCGAATTTCAGCTTTCGAATTACAGCTTTCAAATTTCAACTTTCAAATTTCAGCTTTCAAATTTCAGCTTTCAAATTTCAGCTTTCAAATTTTAGCTTTCAAATTTTAGATTTCAAATTTTAGCTTTCAAATTTTAGATTTCAAATTTTAGCTTTCAAATTTTAGCTTTCAAATTTTAGCTTCTTTCAACGTCATCTTTTTTCAACATCAACGTCGTGTTTGACTTTCATGCAAAATGACTGGCCGATTCAGGTTCAGCGCGAAAAATACACCAACGTCGTGCTTCACTTTGTCAGATCTGCTCTCGGCGAAAAAACATACATGGAATTATCCGCTCCTGAATTTTTTTTCGCTCTTTCGATTTTTTTAAGAAATTCAAATGACACCTCTTTATCTAGTGTTTTCAACCCCGTCATACATATCATTTTGTGTATTTCTTGTCATACAACATTATAGACACCGGACTTTTTCCGCGATGCCATCGAGAAGCAAAAAAATCACTTATTTTGGCAATATTGGTTATAAAAATTCCCGAAATTCTTTTTTCTTTTCTCATCGCTCGGGGACTATATGTAACCTATTTTTCCCACTGATCATGAAGCTGCAACTTATTTTACTCTTAATTGAATATTTGATACGAAAACTCGCGTCAGAAAGAAAATATTAATTTTTCGTAAAATTCAACAAATTTTAAAATTTCAAAATCTCATAAAATTTGAACGTCATCGATCGATCCTCGCCAAATTAAATAGGGATCACGGGCCAATAATAATCCCTTTGTGTACAGCTTTTTACCCCGATAGCACCGAAATTGTAATTGCTAGCGTGCGTACAAGTTTTACGCAAACTTAAAAATCGGGTAAAATTTTTATGAGTGAACGCATTTTGTTAAAAATATAATCAAACGTTGAGGATTCGCCCCTCTACCTACCTTAGAAATTTCAGGTCGATAGCTCAAGCCGTTCTAAAGTAAAAAGATTTTAAATTTTTTGGGTCTGAGACACGCCCGCGTGCACGCATCCAGACATTTTTTCTAAATATGATTTTGCGATGTTTTGAAACATTCTGAACACGTTTTCGCTTCGTCTATGAGGAAGCAATAACAAATAAATAGCTCGATATTGCCAGCGTACCTACGGACCGAACTCGACAGAGTTTTAATAGTCTCGCAGACTCAAAAAAAAAATAAAAAAATAAATAGCTCGATATTCCCAGCGAAACTACGCACCGAACTCGACAGAGTTTCGAGCGCGGCAAGCGCTCGAGCGCGCGAGCGGAACGAGTTTTCAAGCGCGTCGAGCGCTTGACCTTCAGCTCGAGCTTGCTCGAGCATCCAAATATCGAGTCGAGCGCATGAACGCTCGAGCACATTAGTGCTTGTGCACATCCCTAGTGTATGTACAAGGCTTGTAAAATTGAAACCTCAATAACTGAAGAACGCTTTGTGAGTAAAAGAATATAATGAGGAAGCAATGTTAAAATTTCAATTTTCAGGGTATTTCACTTTAATTCCGATTTGGGAATTCGAAACTAAGCACAATAATTTAACTCCCATAATTTGAAAACCGCTTCAGAAATCGAGGTGAAATTTACCACGTCTGTTGAGAGGTCGTTCTTCATTATATGATCCAATTTTTGACCAAATTGACGCAGTCGTTTACATTTTACGCGATTTTGAATTTTTCAAAAATGTTCACGAAACTTTCTCTATAAGGAAGCCAAAAAATTACAGACGATGCTTTCTCACCGAGGAAGCTTTGTGAGTAAAAGAATATAGCAATGTGAGGTAGCAATGTGAAAATCTCAATTTTCAGGTTTACAGTATGAGAGAAGAATATAATGAGAAAGCAATGTGAAAGATTCAATTTTCAGGTTTTTAAATTACAACGTAACTTACAAAGTTATCGAGTAACAAAAACCGTAACTTTACTGGTAAAAATCAACATAATCTACCCGTAAATTCACAACACTAGCGCCATATGTCCAATCCTCCTGTGTCCAAATGGTTCTGCTGCTTATTGTACCGAGCCGTGTGTCCTCATGTGTCCAATTGGGTGTCCAATTGGGTCTGTGTCCAATTGGGTCTGTGTCCAATTGGTCTTGTGTCCAATTGATCTTGTGTCCAATTGATCTTGTGTCCAATTGGTCTTGTGTCCAATTGGACTTGTGTCCAATTTGCCTTGTGTCCAATTTGTCTTGTGTCCAATTGGTCTTGTGTCCAACGGGGTCTGTCTCCAATGATCGTGTGTGTAATTGGATCTGTGTCCAATGATCGTGTGTCCAATCTTCATGTGTCCAATGATCGTGTGTCCAATCTTCATGTGTCCAATTCGATCTGTGTCCAATAATCGTGTGTCTCGTTGGATCTGTGTCCAATCTTCATGTGTCCAATTGGGTCTGTGTCCAATGATCGTGTGTCCAATTGGGTCTGTGTCCAAACTTCATGTGTCTAATTGGATCTGTATCCAATCTTCATGTGTCCAATTGGGTCTGTATCCAAACTTCATGTCTAATTGGATCTGTATCCAATCTTCATGTGTCCAATTGGGTCTGTGTCCAATGATCGTGTGTCCAATTGGGTCTGTGTCCAATGATCGTGTGTCTAATTGGATCTGTGTCCAATCTTCGTATGTCCAATTGGGTCTGTGTCCAATGATCGTGTGTCCAATTGGGTCTGTGTCCAAACATCATGTGTCCAATTGGGTTTGTGTCCAATGATCGTGTGTCTAATTGGATCTGTGTCCAATCTTCGTGTGTCCAATTGGGTCTGTGTCCAATGATCGCGTGTCCAATTGGGTCTGTGTCCAAACATCATGTGTCCAATTGGGTCTGTGTCCAATGATCGTGTGTCCAATTGGGTCTGTGTCCAATGATCGTGTGTCCAATTGGATCTGTGTCCAAACTTCATGTGTCTAATTGGATCTGTGTCCAATCTTCGTGTGTCCAATTGGGTCTGTGTCCAATGATCGTGTGTCCAATTGGGTCTGTGTCCAAACATCATGTGTCCAATTGGGTCTGTGTCCAATGATCGTGTGTCCAATTGGGTCTGTGTCCAATGATCGTGTGTCCAATTGGATCTGTGTCCAAACTTCATGTGTCCAATCTTATTACGTGCATGCTATTTGGCGTATGTGTCTAATCATGCTGTGTCCAATTGTTTATGTGTCCAATCGTCTGTCTCCAATTTGGTCTGTGTCCAATCCTACTGTGTCCAATAGGTTCGATCGCTCTATAACATTTTTCTTGTGTCCAATGTTACTGTGTCCAATTGGTTCTGTGTCCAATGTTGCTGTCGCCAATTTGGTCTGTGTCCAATCTTCGTGTGTCCAATTGGGTCTGTGTCCAATCTTGATGTGTCCAATTGGGTCTGTGTCCAATGATCGTGTGTCTAATTGGTCTTGTGTCCAATGATTATGTGTCCAATTGGGTTTGTGTCCAATGATCGTGTGTCCAATTGAGTCTGTGTCCAATCTTCATGTGTCCAATTGGCCTTGTGTCCAATCTTGTTGTGTCCAATTGGTCTTGTGTCCAATCTTTTTGTGTCCAATATCTTGTGTCCAATCGGTTTGTGTGCAAGTGGGCATCACTCGAGTATACGCCATCACGAAGACGTGCACTCAATTGTGTAAATATGAATAAATATAAATAAATATGTAAATGTATAAATATGAATAAATATAAATAAATATGTAAATGTATAAATATGAATAAATATGAAAATATGAAAATTGTAAAAAAAAAAAATCAGCAAGTTATCGTAAACGCCGCACGTAGCTACTCAAAACCCAACTCCGACTGGATTGCAGAATGAATCGATACGTGCAGTCGTTATCACGTTCGTGTCTAAACTGCAATTTTTCGTGTTTAGGCACATTGACGATATGCTTGAGTCCATGACAACAATATGCATTTGTTTCCGATCGCGCGACAATCCGGAGAAGTGAGATCCGCTCGAGGGTCTTCACGAAAAACAAAATAATGGATTGATGTGTTATCGCCGATCTCATGAGGCTATAGCTGGCAGCCGAGCTGGCACCCGGCGTCCACGCATCGCTAGCGGGCCACTGCGGGCGCGACACTCGAATAGTTACAAAAAAAAAAAAAAAATCGATTGGCATAAAGCTCTTTAATGCAAAATTTTGAAGAAAAACGCGCATATGATTTAAGATGTTTACTATACAATAAGGTAAAGCTGACCCTTTGGCTATGTTTTCAAGGGGTCCATAGGCACAAATGATTATAGACACGATCTGCCAGCGGTAACAATAAAAAAAAAAAATTCTGAAAAAATTCATACATACTTTTCAAAGTATGTACTATGCATTTCCGACCTTTTTTCCTGGAGCGAACCTTTTAAGTTCATGTTCGAGGGGTCTAAAGACTCTAAACGAGTTCGATCGCTCCTATAGAGATACGGGCTGGCCGATAGCAATCAGAAAAAATTCTGAAATAATTCATAAATACTTCTTAAGGAATGTTCTATGCATTGCCCAAGAGTTTTTTCTCGAGCTGATACTTTAAGTGCATTTTTTAAGGGGTATGAAGACTCTAAACCAGTTCGGTCACTCCCATTGAGGCGCAGGCTGACCGGTAGCAATCAGAGAAAATTCTGAAATTACTCATAGATACTATTTCAGGTATGTACTATGCACTGTCCATGCATTGTACATCCTTAAGTAGTACCTATGAATCATTCCAGAATTTTCTCTGATTGATACCGGCCAGTCCGCGTCTCTATGGGAGCAACCGAACTCGTTTAGAGTCTTTATACCTCTTAAAAATGAACTTAAAGGATCAGTTCCAGAAAATCTTTCGGGCAATGCATATTACATTCCTTAAGAAGTATTTATGAATTATTTCAGAATTTTCTCTGATTGCTATCGGCGAGCCCGTATGTCTATGGGAGTGACCGAACTCGTTTACAGTCTTTAGACCCCTTATAAATGAACTTAAGGAGGTTGGAGCGAGTGGTGTTCATTTTGCCTAAATTCGAGAAATTCGGGCAAGAATTGCAAACACTTCCCAATCTTATAAAAATCTGAAAAAATTCATACTTATTATAGGCACTGAAAAGATTCATTTTGCATAATAATAATTTCAAAATGTTATTAACAAATTGTTGAAAAATAAATTGTTCATCAAAATATGTAGTAACTCAACTTTTTTTTAAATAAAAATGATTCGTTCATTTTTCGGAATACGTTTGAATTTTTTCAGAATGTTATCTTTATTTTGATTTTTCTTGTTTTTTACATGGAAAAATGTGCAAAAGTCAAAACAAAGATAAAAATCTGAAAAAATTCATACGTATTCCGAAAAGTGAACGAATCATTTTCACTAAAAAAAAGTTGAGTTACCACATATTTTGATGAATAATTTTTTTTTCAACAATTTGTTAATAACATTTTGAAATTATTATTATGTAAAATTAGTCTTTTCAATGCCTATAATAAGTATGAATTTTTTCAGATTTTTATAACATTGGGAAGTGTTTGCAATTCTTGCCCGAATTTCTCGAATTTAGGCAAAATGAACACCACTCGCTCCAACCTCCTTAAAGGGTCTGTACCAGAAAAAGGTTGGCAATACATAGTACATACTTTAAGAAGTATCTATGAATAATTTCAGAATTTTCTCTTATTGCTACCACTATCAGGTAGTCTTCTATAGCCATTTGTTCCTACGGACCCCTTGAAAACATAGCTGAAGGGTCAAGAATACTAAAGTAAAAAAATGTTTACTATGCGAAAAATACGTATTAACGGTGTCATATAATTTTATTTCAATAATCAATATGATAAACGGTCTCGCGGTTAGGGCGATGTCTAGAGACTTGAACGATCGGTGTTCAAATCCCCTCAATGGGTATTTTTTTCCCCTCCGAAGTATTTACCGGTGTTTTGCCCGCTATCTATTTCGGCACTTCCTTACTGCCGTTCTCGCTGTTTACCTCACTATCTTCTTTGACGACTTTCTCGATGTCTTTCTCGAAGTCTCCCGCGCCATTCTTCTCGCTACCTGATGTATACTATTATTAAGATTACAATCAGTGAATATTGCCAACTTTTATAAATCGGGTCATATTCACTACTTTTGCCCTAAATAATAGCACACGGTAGATAGTGAAGAAAACAGTGCGGAACCCTTTGACAAAAACGCGGAGAAAGTCATCGAGGAAGACATCAAAGAAGATATTGTGGAAAACAGCCAGAACCAAGAATGTGACGAAATTGATAGCCGGAAAAACACCGGTAAATACTTTGGAGGAGAAAAAAAATACCCATTGAGGGGACTTGAACTCCAATCGTTCGAGTCTCTAGACAATGACTCTAACTGCGAGACCGTTTATCACATTGATGATTAAATAACAATTATATCACACCGTTAAGAGCATGTGCAATACCGCGGTCGGTAATAAAAACTGTAATCAACTTTTCTCATGGATTCTGGCATATACGGTCAAAAGAAAAGTCTCATCGGAAACGGATATAATTTCGGCTTCCTATGAGACTTTTCTTTTGACCGTATATGCGAGATCCAGTGAGAAAAGTTGATTACAGTTTTTGATACCTACTGAGCCCGGGATAGACGGGGAGGGGGGTGTTTCATATGGTCTTAAGACGTATTGTCGCGGAGTAAAAAAAAAATTTTCGAGCAAACGCAGTGGATATGACCCGACGAATTAAAGTGGGCCATATTCACCACGTTTACCCTAAAATATATTGTCAGAATTGTAAAATCGATTTTAAAACAAGGGTATTGATGAACAAACTCAATTTTCAGAAAATTGTGAAAACTGAAAAAAATCGCAGAAAAAGTGTGGACTTAATTTTCGTACGAATAATAAGATTCGACACGGGATAAGGGCGGGAGAATTCGCACCCGGGTTCTTATCGGAGTCGAAGCAAAGTTCGGACTATTTTGACGAACTGCGTAAGACAATGAGGTTGCGGGTAAACCATGCCTTAAGATCGCTTCAATTCAATAAATATGAGAATTATTGAAAACGATCATCGACTGTACCACTTTCGATTCGACACGGTATAAGGGCGGGTGAATTCGCACGAGGGTTCTTATCGGAGTCGAAGCAAAGTTCGGACTATTTTGACGAACTGCGTAAGACAATAAGGTTGCGGGTAAACCATGCCTCAAGGTCGCTTCGATTCAATAAATATGAGGATTATTGAAAACGATCGCCGACTTTATTACTTTCGATGCGACACGGGATAAGGGCCGGAGAATTCGCACGAGGGTTCTTATCGGAGTCGAAGCAAAGTTCAGACTATTTTTACGAGCTGCTCATAAAAATAGTCCGAACTTTGCTTCGACCCCAATAGGAACCTTGGTGCGAATTCTCCCGCCATTATCCCGTGTCGAATCGAAGGTGGTAAAGTCGATGATCGTTTTCAATACTTCTCATATTTATTGCGTTGAAGCGACCACGAGACATGGATTACCCGAAAGCTTATTGTATTACGCAGCTCGTAAAAATAGTTCGGACTTTGCTTCGACTCTGATATGGGCCTGGTGCGAAATCTCCCGCCCTTACCCCGTGTCGAATCGAAAGTGGTAAAGTCGACGATCGTTTTCAAAATTTCTCATATTTATTGAACTGAAGCGACCTTGAGATTGCGTAATACAATAAGATTTCGGGTAAACCATGCCTCAAGATCGCTTTAGTTCAATAAATATGAGAAATCCGAAAGTTACCTCCCATCCAAAAAGTTAACTTTTGGACGTAGGATGGCTTATAGTTACCATCCAGACGGACATAAGTAACCCATTTAGATCACTTTCTGATAACTAATTTTTTTGTGCTACCTGGATTATAGTGCGAGGGGACACATATATATTGTTGGCTCAGCGATCGTTATTGCCAAGAATGATTTACCGGCCCGAGGTCGAAAGAGCTATCAGACGGTATCAACGAACTTATTTATCATGTTTACGAAACTTATTGATTTTCCAAGATTCGGTGAAATAATGTAACGTCCTTTCGATAAACAATTATTCAACACATTATTTTATTACATAAAATTAAATTTTTCATATAAGAATAAAGGCACCGCAATATGACGGAAGATAGTCATTACTGTTTGGTCTGGTTCTGGCATTGTTAAAGTTACCTGAAACCGGCTCGGTCGGTAACAAAAACGGTAATCCATTTTCCTCAAGGTTATTCAGCATTTCGAGCTGAACGAAAATCGTTAGTATCTTCACTGAACCGTTGTGCAGAGGCCGATAATTTTGTTATCCTCGAAAAAGCAACTTAAAAAAAAATTGATTACAGTTTTTTTTTACCGGATGAGACCGGGTTCAGCGGGAGATGGGAGGTTCCGTATCACCTTACGACTTTGTAACTGCGAAAACATGAAGATCGCGACGCTTGTATTTCGCTCGTTCGGCAAATCAGTTAAATAATTGAGCGAATATTCCTTTTCCTCGTCGTACTTCGAGGTCTCGTCTTCTACGTGAAGAAACAAACATTGTCTTTTCAAACGATACATATATTTTCAATTCGCCTGTATTACTCACCATTATTATTTGGATTATTTCCAACAACTTGAACACTCAGTTTTCGCAAATTGAGTCCGTCGATGGTCAGCCCAGTCATCCACATTCTCAAGTCTTCTACTTTCATTTCATTTATTGCTTTTATTTCTTGTGCCTGTCTATCGAATTCGTATAGCTCCGACGTGATTATGGCCCAATTTCCCTTCACTTCGTCTTCGAGATTTATGTTTTCGTCTTGTTTGCCCTTCGTCAAGGCCTCCTTTATTTTTAAGAATTCCTCGTCGGTAATCTCTGTCAATACCTTGTTCAAAGTTGTGCGGAACTTCTCGATATCATCGTCAATGACACATGGATCGATCATGGGGATCGACCAGTTGGAACCGATGACGGAGTAACCGCCGATTCCCAAAGTGTCCATCACCAATCGGTATTTATAGGAATCCAAACCCTTCCGAGCTCTAAACACTTCGAGCGACAGATCATCCATGAGCGTCTGAAACAAAATCCAATTGAACTAAAACCATTATTTTTCACTGATCTAAGATTAACAATTGAATTAATTATTCGAGGATATCGCATACGTTAATAAACTTGATCGTTACGGTAGATCGGATGGAAGCGTCAACCAGCTGATAATAATTCTTCACGCATGAAATCGAATTCATCGGATCGAAATTTTTGACTCTGCAACAAGTCACACCGAGAGGAATCTCGGTTACTCTCGTCCGTGGTTTAGCACAGTGGCGGATGGCCCGGCATTTCAACATTTCAGTGGATTCTTTTGCGGTTCTGATAACATCGGTTTCCTCAAGGTTCCCTTGTGCATAGCATTGGATGTGAAGGCGCTTGACGAAAAATTTAGCGTATGATACGAATTCGTCATAAAAACATCGTTCAAGACCTCCCGCTTCTCGACGGCCGACCAATACACGAGACTTACGATGCACAGCCTGATGTCCCTAAAAAAAAATATATGGCTTCTTGCCTGACTGTTTCAAAGCGATTTTATACGAGAAATAGTGACTTACTCCGCCAATACCCTGCCCCACTGAGCGACCGAAGAAACGACCCTAAAAACGACGGTTGTTTCGTGCCAATAATTAACCGCATTAATGACCATAAAAGCGACCACTCTGGTAACTCATTTTTTTGCCGCGTTTCGACAGTGAAGTCGTTTGTTTGATTTAGCGACCGAACAAACGACCATAAAAGCAACCGTCCAGAAAAGCTCATACCGGTTATTAAAAAGCTCATATGTGGTCGTTTTTTTGTAAAACGACCGAACAAACGACCGCACAAGCGACCAACCCGGAAAGTGTATCGCCAGTGGTTTTTCGAGGTCCGACCGAATAAGCGACTACGGAAACGACCGTCCTTATTAATTCGCAATACAAATCGCATTTAAGGTAGCTGTGTCGCTTCCCGCTCATCTCGCATAAGTTCGAGAAAAGTAAGCGAAAAAAAAACGAATTTTGGAACATAAAAATGTTCCAAAACCTAAAAGAATTACATCTATAAGAAATCTCTGTGTGTGTACGGCAGGTAATAACCCCAGAACGCCTTCTTAACATTGTTATATACCTGTAGAGTTTTGTGCCATCTTTGTTACGTTGTTTGTTACTAGGTGTCGTATATTTGTCCAAAAGATATTCGACGATTGCCTCAGGATACATGTCGCACGTCACAGTCTTCACGTTATAATTATTTATTTCGGTTGCAAGCATCTTAAGATTCTCGGCAACTCGTAACAATTCCATCAACGTCTTATGTTCGTACTGAATGTCCAAAACATGTATTTTTTCTAGAGTTTCTGAACAGGAATATACAAGAAAACAGTGGTTAATTACGACGATATTAATTGACACCTATCAAAACCCATATTGTACTTACCGTCGAGGATAACGTAACTATCACTCGTAAGTATTTGATGCAGTTGGAAATTCGTCAAATGAGTTTGCTCTTTTAGTTGGTCCCAATTGCAGATCGTCATGTTTTCACGCGTTATGGGGAAAGTACCCAGGATTTTCAATATTCCCTCTACTGAACATATTTTTTCATCAATCGTATTCGCCGCAGGATGCGATGTCTTCTTCTTTTTCAAATCACGTTCGCAAGCTACCCGTGTTACATCTTCATCTGACGATATTTCTTCGTTTGGACCTAAGTCATCGCTGCACTCGATCTCGCTATTGGTAATCCCAATATTTTTATTTTTATTAACTTTTCTCTTTCTTTTTCTGTTACGGTGTCCACCATTGTCGTTCGGCTCGATACTCTTCTCAGAGCTCCTTTTTGCATCTCTAGAGTTAAGTTTTTGTGTGCGTGTTCTATGCTTGAATTTATCGGAGTTGCGCCACCGCTCTGTTTTCAATTTTTGCGAAACCCATTCATTCAAGTGCACATCTACACAGTCGTGTTTCGTGACCGGCAAGTAAGTTTCGCCGTGTTGCATGTAGTTACAACATTCTGCAATATAATTTCAAAACATTCATGAAATTCATTAATTTAATGTTATTATAGATAACTTGATCCGATCGGTTTAATAATGTGTAACAGGTTTCAACTCACTTTTTAATTTGTCAAGTTCATCGTCCGTTATGAGAATGTAATTGTGTGACTCCACCCTCTTTGGATCGAGAGTCAATTTCAATAGCTCTTCCTTTGACCAGATGGCGGTGATCAACGAGTTCACTCGTTTCTTCATCGTCGGTGCATCGGCTGCCCGCGACATATGTTCGAAATCTAGTCGAACTCCGTCAACGAGCGTTACCTTAGAAACATAAAAGACGTATATCAATGACCATTATTTTCAGATTAATTTTCTTTCTGTCAATAACATAGATAGAATATTTGAAGTACGGCGGATATTACTTTGCCATCCGCATCTGCCTTCTCCGGAAGCGGAAACCGATTCTCTTTATCTGGATCCTGATCCGCATTGCCGCGCATTTGCGGTGAATTTGCGATACTTTTAATTGCTTTTAGCATATCTCTTTTCATTTTTGAGAGTTTTGACGAAAAAAGTTTACAGCATGGATGGCCTGCTTGTACTTGCTGCGATATCGTTTTGTTTTTAAGTTCAGAATTCTGCAACTTGCTTAATTCTTTTTCCGTCGAACGCCCGCTGTCGTCGTTTTGTATCGCAGCTTCCAGGCACTCGGTCTCATCATTTGATGATACAAAGTTATCTTTCGACGCCTCCTGTGCCAATTAATGAAATTATTGTGTCGCCAATTAATGAAATTATGGTATGTCGCCAATTAATGAAATTATGGTATGTCGCCAATTAATGAAATAATGGTAAGATCGTACCTTTTGCAATTTGAATATCTGAGATGTTTCCGCATTCCCCACATCATCGTCCAAATCGGTTGGAATTGAAATATCTTGCATTTGATTGTCAAAATTGCTTCCGCGTGGGTCCTCGAAATTCCGTTCCGGAGACATTACACAACTCGTAGAATCATTGTCTTTGGCCTTCGTCAAAATTAAACACACACACGCACCAACGATTCAAAAAACGTTTTCACGACAAAATAATAGGAAAAAAATAACAGAATAATGTCTTTTATTGATGCAAATTTACGGCCTCCGAAAACGGAACTTATTCCACCGGTGTCATCTTCCATCGATTCGTGGAAGCAAAGTCGCCCGCCCCCCACCCCCCGCCCCCAATTCACAATTCTCATCCTTCTTGGTTTCTTTATCGTCGGTACACTAAGTTCGACCACTAACGTTTTAGGCGTAAGATTAGGATATATTCCCCCGAGTACCTTGTTCAATGTAGACGATTGCAACGTTGAACGCACGCAATTCGTTGTCCTATTCACATTCGACGACAAAATATTTCTACCTGTTGCATCGATATTTCGGTTCGGTGTACCCTATAAACAAAGTGTTAAAACGTTTAATAATTCGTCGCAAAATTCAATGTTACCATCGATTCTTTTGCGGTTACATGAAGGAAGCATCATTTTACTATAAAAAGTTTTGTACTTACGGGAACATAAGACTGTAATTCGATGTCATTGCTACCTGTCATTGATGTTAACTCTTTTTTCGAGGCCTTTGGTGAAATGGTTTTATTTCCGATCGTCGGCGCCTTAATAGACGTAATTTGCTTGATCGGGTGCCGAGAGACTTCGTCTTCGTCGCCTGAATATAGATTGTCAGTTTCGAATGGTTTTTGTATTTCTTCGCTACGTCCCGAGATCCCATTGCTGCTTTCCGTTATTGGCGGTATTGTCACTTCTTGCGGACCATGTGCAGGTTTCGTCATTGAAACAGCGGTGTATTCGTTTGTTAGCTTGTTCACACAGTCATCCACAGCAATTCTATTCTGCTAAACAACCGCGATGTACCGTCAAAATTGTTATCAATTTAATGAAATAAGTTTCGAGGTTCAAAGTTCGACAAAGACAGTAAAAGCTTACTTTTCGGAGATGCGGTACTTTTGTCAGATCAAGAGATGTCGACGGTACCAAAGGAATTTTCAATGCCTTCACTTTCAACGACAACTCCATCAGGTGTCGTTTGGCGAGATCAATACTGCAAGGTTTCTTAAGTTTTTTTCCGCGCCTCGTTTTCATTGGCATCTCTTTCGTTTTCTTTTTGTTCTTCTTTTGATTGTTCGGAGCGTGTTTTTCACACTTCTTGATTTGCATTTTCATATCGACTGTCGTGGATTTTGTGGTTGTCGAAGGTTCAACTGTCTCGACCTACAATATCAATGAAATGACCATACGCAGTATAAAATTTAATTTAAAAATTGATAAAATGTGAGTGCAAAATTAAGATAAAACTTGAGGGGAAAAGTCGAGGTACTTGTTATCACATTTGACTTTAGGTTTTATCGAAATTTTAAAATGATCTTATACATTTTATCCCAATTCTTACTTCCTCATAGTGGCAACTGTTTTCATTTTTTTTAATTGAAATTTTAGTGTCAGCGTATTAGAAAATAAAAAATGTCAATGCAATTTTTATCTGGCATCCGGATGTATGTGTCTGTGAGTGTATCAGACTTGCATCGTTTAAAACGAATATACCTAGGATAAAATTTGAGATAGAGAATTCAAATTTTGAACACCAGTAGAATGGATTCGTCCCATCATACAGTGAAATTTGTGTGAAGTTTGAAGCCCGTTTGGATATTTTGCGGGATTTTGAAATTTTTGAAAAATGTCTAGTTGCTCTAACTTGAAAATGTTCAGCGATCGTCCTAATACAGCATACTAATATTATACTATGATCAAATATGGCCAATACTATGATCGATATGCCCATGAATCGCGAACCGTTCTGTTGCTTATTCGGTGTCAATAAATGTCAAAATTTCATTCGCAGTAACTCCTACCTTGGTAGTCGAATTTTCCTTTTTATCTTCCACATCTTCGGCATCTGTATGCTCGTTGTTTAAAACGTTAGATTGCGTACTTTCAAATTTTGTCGTGTCATAATCGGATGAAGATATTGCCAATGGATCCTGTTCATCACCTATCGTCTTCATCACCTATAAAACAGAAAAAAATTAACTATGATAATTTATAATACGAGGCAAGATACTGAATTATTTCGTTTACTACAATACCTTATTAGTGTTTTTTTCTAACAGTATCCTTTCGATTACTGATTCGGTGCGCAACTGTGATTGTTGTCGTGCTACAATCTTCTTTTTCGCAGTAACTCCCTTGGCAGTCGAATTTTCCTTTTCATCTTGCACATCTTCGACATCTGTATGCTCATTGTTTAAAACGTTACATTGCGTACTTTCAAATTTTGTCGTGTCATAATCGGATGAAGATATTGCCAATGGATCCTGTTCATCACCTATCCTCTGCATCACCTATAAAACAGAAAAAAATTAACTATGATAATTTACAATACGAGGCAAGATACTGAATTATTTCGTTTACTACAGTACCTTATTAGTGTTTTTTTCTAACAGTATCCTTTCGATTACTGATTCGGTGCGCAACTGTGATTGTTGTCGTGCTACAATCTTCTTTTTCGCAGTAACTCCCTTGGCAGTCGAATTTTCCTTTTCATCTTGCACATCTTCGACATCTGTATGCTCATTGTTTAAAACGTTACATTGCGTACTTTCAAATTTTGTCGTGTCACAATCGGATGGAGATATTGCCAATGGATCCTCTTCATCACCTATACTCTTCATCACCTATAAAACAGAAAAAAATTAACTATGATAATTTACAATACGAGGCAAGATACTGAATTATTTCGTTTACTACAGTACCTTATTAGTGTTTTTTTCTAGCAGTATCCTTTCGATTACTGATTCGGTGCGCAACTGTGATTGTTGTCGTGCTACAATCTTCTTTTTCGCAGTAACTCCCTTGGCAGTCGAATTTTCCTTTTCATCTTCCACAGCTTCGGCATCTGTATGCTCGTTGTTTAAAACGTTAGATTGCGCACTTTCAAATTTTGTCGTGTCACAATCGGATGGAGATATGGCCAATGGATCCTCTTCATCACCTATCCCCTTCATCACCTATAAAACAGAAAAAAATTAACTATGATAATTTACAATACGAGGCAAGATACTGAATTATTTCGTTTACTACAGTACCTTATTACTGTTTTTTTGTAACAGTATCCTTTCGATTACTGATTCGGTGCGCAACTGTGATTGTCGTCGCGCTACAATCTTCTTTTTCTATGAAAAAAAGGTTAGATTCTCGAAACAAATATACCTTTGTACATACATACATTTGTAGCAAGAGCGCTCTTTTTCTCAATAAGATGGGAACTGCGTTTTTTCACTGCTTTCTCGACACTTGGCCTCTCCTCGGGTGTGTCATTATTAAATTTAGGCACCCTAAGCCTTGCGCCTCGACCACATCTAGTGTTCTTACCGTTGATGTAATCATTAGCAGCTTCAATCGTATCTATGTGGAAAGAAATTCTTTATCATTTTCTTTTGCCGCACGTTATGTTTTAAAGCAATGCAAAAGATAGGGCTAAAGATCAACATAACCTTAACATATTTTGAAATCATTTTTCTCCGAAACAGTTTTATAAAATAAAAAGTGAATTGCAGGGCACACTGCGTATTTAATTAACGCAGTGCGTCCTGCTATTTCGGAGAAAAATGGATTCAAAATTTTAGCTCTGTCGCTCTCACAGTTAGACGCGTGTTTAACCTTCTCTTAAGTGCAATTGGATAGAATACGCTTGTCTATCTGGGTAATTTAATAATTTTTAAATACATACCGAATATTGCGAGAACGACAATAGACGTATAAGTGCTGCGATAATTCACTGTTCTTCGAATTCGCAACGATTCTTTTTTATAGCTTGGCAAATCGAAATACGTGCGAATGAAGTCCTCGGTGCATGGTCTATCATATACATCATTGTTGCTTTCGTTACGTCGCAGTACATTGTGTAGTGCGTGAACTGATCGCTTACAGTTCTTTGTTTGCACCACGCAGAAACAAGTATCTCCTACGGGAGTGGTCATTTTTCACATGCTGAAAAATAATAAAATAATTTGTTATTCGTTTTTTAGCATATCCATTTTACGAATGTACAATTTTTACCTGTTTAGAATCACTCGAAAACTTGACGATAATGCAGTATGGACGCCCGTGGTTATGTTTTGTCGAGTAACTCTACGATTCCGCACTACCTGCGCGCAAGGTTATGTTTCGTCGAGGTTTCGCGAATTTTCTTGTTACACACGCGACACTGCCCGGACACGTTGGTTTTCTAGAAAGTCTAGAAAGTTCTCTAGAAAGTCAAAAGCTATTCTACTGCAATCGCGTTCACACTTTTTAATCATAATTATACGACAAATTTGTATAAAATACAGTTTTTATTATATATCACACGGAACACCGAAAGTGACCGAAAGACTCGAAAGTTCTACGAAGAGACTATTGCTCAACAGGTTCCGCAGAGTGTGTACGTGATTAAGTCACGTGACCACGCCACGTGAGAGCGAGAGAGATGCCGTTATTGGTGTTCGCGGTAAAGTGAGAGAGAGACCATGAGAGAGTCTTTCACATGGCGTTAAACACATTGGCTGCACGGCGGCGTTGCGGTGGAGGGCCGGGGGGGGGGGGGGGCAGCGTCGAGCCGGCCGGCATTTCTCAAGTCGTGAAACGGCATCAGACATAGTTCAGCCGTCCATTGTTCATCCTTACAAATTGTGCTTTCGAGAGTTTCGTAAAATCGTATTAAATATTTTTAGCTTTAAGAAATCGCGAGTGATCGTGTGGGTGTAAGAACCAGTCACTATGCGAACAAAAACAACTGTACCGGTGAGTAACTTTTTCTTTACGCTAAAATAAATTCATCTCCCTTTTGATTCGTAGCCATCGACATTATCTTTCCGACAATGTAAACATAGGATTATCCGTCGGGCGTGCTCGCAACGCAGCGACGCGTGCCCAGAGGGTCTATAGACAGATCCACCGGTTGATTCTTATCTATTGCTTGCGAGAACCCTTCCCACTGCGTAAACGTATTTCAATCCTCTACGGTGAAATTTATTCCTGATAATTTTCTTGGATCACATGGATGACTAAGAATGAAAAGGATATAACCAACACTATTTAACATGGCAATTACGCTCTTTTCGTTTTTAACCGTCGATATAGGGTGACCGAAAAATAGTATTTTTATAATGGGACCGCCACCATGTGAATTATGTGTGTAATTCACGCTCGAACAAATAACAATTTGTAAAAAAAAAAATGAATATTTATATTTGCAAAATATTCGTACAATTATTTTCCAAAATGTACAATTTTATATTTTTCGACATAAATAAAAACAATATTATAATAACGAGAATTTGAAGAAAGGTCTTTATTCCTTTGTGAAATTTGGTTCCCGGCAATGTTATTGTATCGTCGGGTTTGCTCGAACTGCGTGGCGAGACGGAGTCTATAAATAGAATCCACCGGTTGATTTTTACCTTCTACTTGCGAGCAACCTTCCCAAGGCGTAAACGTATTATAATATTATTTCGATCAAAGGATCGAAATAATATTATAATACATTTACGCCTTAGGAACGTTGTAATGTAAAGACATTGAAATTTATTCGTGATTATTTTGTTGCATCACATCGATGGCTAAGAATGAAAAGGATGTAACTAACATTATTTAACATAGCGATTATGCTCTTCTCATTCTTAACCGTCGATATAAGCAAGTACTAGTGAGCCCGTATTGAGAAACAAACCACTATTAGTATAGTTTTTCATTCAAGGAGAGGTATTTATTTATCATTCAAAACGTTTAATAATATCCGTAATGCTTTCGCAGAAGTGTACGCCTACGAGAAACTATCGAGGGATGTCCGATGTACCGATCCAAGAGTCGTCTGGAGTGCAACGCCGATCGCCATCTAATCCCAGATCACGGAGTCGTACCGCGCTTTATAAACGAAGAATGAAATTGTACCGGCGGCATGCGAAACTTTATCCGCACGACACTGCTTTCAAAAACCTGCAAATGCCTGCGAGCTTACGAACAGTAAGATAAATTAATACATTTTAACAGGAGTTCAAATTATCCCCGTGCTGTGCGTAATTACATAAAACTGCTGTACCACTAACGATATTTAATTTCCAGGTCTACAAGTCTCCCCAACGACGTCGACCGGCAAAAAGTACAAAAACTCGACGAATATCGAATTACTTCAGTATTCCGAGTAATCATACAATGCAGGTTGGAAACGAACATCGAGAAAATCTACTGGATGATGCATGCAGCCCTAATCGTACGTGCAGCGACAGCCACGACAACGCATCTTCCGTACCGATGGACACCGAGAATTTCGATCCAAATGGAATAAGTACGATGGAAATCGATTCCAATAGCCAAAATAATAAAGGCAACGCTCCGGACATCGGTACTACTGGGTACGTCGATTCTGGGATGCAATTGCAAAAAAACAGTGAAGTTGCTTCTGCTGTAATGTCTCAAGTTACCATCGATGAGGATCCTTCATTTGATGCGGATATCAGCTATGACTGTAACGGCACAGGATATAGCGAGTCTGATGAAGAAAATTCCGAGGTCAACGGTATCGACGATGAGAACAATATGAGTGAAGAAGACTCGGAAATGACTTCTTGTGGAGATGAACTGGACGAGATGCTCAACGATACCGACAATGATGGAGACAATTGTTTTTCAATCGGGAAAATTCACGAGTGGTCACAACGGATCCAATTAAAAAATTGGGTTTCAAAGATTTATGTAATTGCTACCATAATTGCTATATCGCTTCGAGGAAAACTGACATACGCAATAACGTCAATCATCTTGATGAATCTGAATACGATGTTCATAAACAGCGGCTTACCATGTTCGATGAAAAGTCTCTGGTCGATGTTGTCAAGAAACGATGAAAACGCGTCAACTCGGCGCTTGTATTGCCGATCATGTAAGGACTACGTCGGCAAGGGGAACACTCCTAATCGAGATTGTACATGCAAAGAATGCGGACCGGATAAAAAGAACAATTCATTGTCATACTTCATTCAAGTTAAAATCGCCCCGCAACTTCGACAACTGTTATCGGATCCAACGGCAGTTAGTTCTCTATGGTACCGATTCAGTCGTAGAAAGAAAAATGTAAACGCTGTGGAAGATATATATGACGGTACGAAATACAAAGAACAATGTGAAGCTGGTGGTTTTTTGAGTAACGAAAACAATTTTTCGTTCTCATTATTCGTGGACGGCTGTCAAGTATCGAAATCGTCAAAAGCTAGTGCTTGGCCCATACTAATACAAATAAACGAGTTTTCACCGCATGCGCGAAAACGATATATAATGCTTGCCGGCGTATGGGTCGATACCGTGCATCCAGACTTAAACATGCTTCTACTGCCTACGGTCAAAGAGTTACATGATTTGTACCATGAAGGTTTAACCTGGAGACATCCTATTAACGAGACTGTCGTTAAGAGCAAATTTGTAACGCTTGTGTGTATCGCCGATTCAGTGGCCAGGCCTGCAATATTAAATATGACTATGTTTAATGGGAAATACGGATGTACATTCTGCTATGCCGAAGGTACGCAATTACCCGGAAGAGGAGTGAACCGAGTATATCCCGTCGACAATGGCGTCTCTCGTCGGACCGACAGCGGTATACGCAAATGTATGCAAAAGGCAAAAAAAAAGGGCAAAAAAAGGTACGGCGTCAAAGGATTAGCGGCAGTAACGATTCTGCCAGAATTCGACTTGTCTTTAGGTCCGGTTGTAGAAAGTATGCATAACGTTTACTTGGGTGTTGTCAAGTTGCACACCTTGTTGTTACTTCATGGAAATGCTGATGATGTTTGGTATGCTGGCAGCCCGGCAAAAATATCATGTATAAATTCTCGCCTAATGAACATCAGAACACCGAGTAAAATCTCGAGAAGACCGAGACCCATTGAAGATATAAATCGGTGGAAAGCATCAGAATGGCGAAATTGGAGTCAATACTACGCACTACCATGTCTTGAGGGAATAATACGTAAATGCGATCTCGAGCACTTGGCGTTAATTTCTCGCGCGACTTACATCTTAAACCAGGACAGCATTGATACGGACGAAATGCAGGAAGCTCGATTGCTCATAAAAGAATATGTTCGAATATGGGAAAACACATTTGGAATACACAACATGAAGTATAATATCCACCTTCTGAATCACTTGGTAGATACCGTTCAAAATTGGGGACCTTTCTTCGCCCATAGTGCATTCCCTTTCGAATCATGGAACATGAAGATAATTGACAAGGTTACCAGTGCAACTTCTAGGCCTCTTCAAATCGTGACGCGATTCTTAATGACACGATTCATTGAAAGATGTTTAATCGATCCGGACATCACTGACAAAACAAAGAAAGCAATACGTTCAATCTTGACGAGTGGTTTGAAGAAGCGAGACATTTCAATCGATCTCATGCCAGGATCATCGAAATTTCGTGGTATTGGAAATTCTTATAACCGTCCACCGCATCGTTGGGAATTTGCTGCATTGCGTTCTGCCGGATATCTACCAGAAACTGTGTGTTTCTACGAACATGCGATTATTAACGGTATCGACTACAGGTCTCGAGAAAAGGACAAAAAGAAAATAACGCGTTTTTGCAATAAATTTCTGTATTGTCCTAAAATTGAATATGGCGAGATCATAGAAATCGTCAGCTTTTATGATCACGACGAAATAATACACGGGTTCTTAGTCGAACGCGTGTGCACTCTCGGACTAGCTTTCGGAGCCCGGAATATTCAAAATGCAGAGCCTTCATTGCACAAAGCATTTGTCAATACTGACGATTTACCGGTTCCAGCAATAATGATCAAAACTCCCAACGAATGCCGTATTACCAGACTTCCAAATGTCTGGGAGACGGATTAGTAACAATCAACATTTTTGATGCACCTTTTTATTGCGGTAACAATTATATTTATTATAGCAATATGGTTACTGGCATTTCTCATTGATCTAATAACGCGTATTAATTTTACAGACACCGAGGATATTACGTAGGATTCATCCAGAAAGTTATGACGACATCGCTGGAAAATCAAGGATAATGCGGCGCATATTGTTGTCCAATAATCCAATTAACGACATTGGATGAAATTGGAAGAATTAGATGAACGACTTTCAAAGTGTTATTCGGCTGAAACGAAACAACTCAGAAGTTGTATTATATTAAGGAGGAGTTACATTTGTACAGAAATACACTAATTTTCACGAAACAAGCCGTTCGTATTATCTTAACATTGCTATCAAACAACTCCATTTATGTAATATATATGTCCATATATACTTTACCTTTTGATTCTTATTTTCTGTTTATTTTTGGCATAATTGATGAAAAAAGAAAATATAGTAAAGATTAATCGACCAGTTTTGCCCTCTGTTGCTTTTGTTTTTTTTCAGCGGCGATCAACGCACTTCAAAATACTTAATCAAAAATGATACAAGTCGACAGCATTTCCGAACCAAAAACACAACATCCATTGTATTTTTGGTGCTCAATGCTTTGACTTTCATAGTTTTAAATCGGGTTTTTAGACAGCGTGAAACTCTCAAGAAAAAATGTAAAGACAATTGAGATTACGAACTAATCAGAACGGTCTTTTTTGAATCGCTTGTTCGATTGCACCTAAAAAAAATCACCGGGGATGCAATTTCCAAGCAGTCGCTTGTGCGGTCGTTTATTCAGTCGTCTTTAAAAAAACGACCGAGGATAGACTTTCCAGGTTGGTCGCTTGTGCGGTTGTTTGTTCGGTTGTCTCTTTAAAAAACGACCGTATATGAGCTTTTTGATGAACGGAATGAGCTTTTCTGGATGGTTGCTTTTACGGTCGTTTGTTCAGTCGCCGATCAAACGAACAACTTCACTGCCGAAACGCGGCAAAAGAATGTCGCGAGAGCGGTCGCTTTGATCGTCGTTAATGTGGTTAATTTTTGGCACAAAACGACCGTCGCTTTTACGGTCGTTTCTTCGGTCGCTTTTCGCGGTCGCTTGGTTTGCTAGGGTATGTCAGATTTCGAAAAAGTTTCGTACTCTTCTTTGCGCTGTTCGTGATACAGCATGTTGCTCAAATTCGCCGACATGAGGCTTGGAAATTCGACGATGTACTTTGTTATTTTTTCCAAAAGAAGCTAAAATTTTTCGATAGTCGCGTGAGTCGATTGGTTTGTCATGGAATACCGTCGGACCTTGCAAAACTCCACCTTCCCGCGCAGCTACATAATATTCTCTATGGCGTAAGGACACTCGAATACTGTTAACTAAGATATTTCACGGTTGGGTTTGTGATCATTTGATTATAGACTTTATAACGAGTGACAACTACGATACAAATAAATATTCGGATTCTGATTCCATAACTTTCCCATTGAAATTGTATTGCATTGTTAAGGGGATGCTGGACTTTACTGTTTTACCGACCGAAATATGCGATTTCGTAATTTTCACTATTCGTCGCTATTATACGACGGGTGTGCTTAAAATCTTCGCCGTGTCTACAGTAACGCAGACGTTACTTTTGCGTGAAAATTAAAGTGACGCAAAGCTCACGTGACTTATCGTATTTCCCCTAATGTCACGCAAATTTAGCGTTACTTTAAGTTTTTCATGAAAGTAACGCTGACATATGTAATAAATTTCCTCTTTTAAGCGGAATCTACGTTACTTTTAGTTTTTCGTAAAAGTAACGCTGATAAAAGTTCGCATTATTTTCCCATGTTTACAAAAGTAACGATAATGCCCCTAGGAATCTACACTTATCATACGAGACTAGAGATCTATTTACCGTCGGTATATGTATACCAACGATGAACATAGCTGTAGTCTGGATTTATTAAGGTGATGTATTATACTACAGTTACTACAATATATCACCTTAATAAATCCAGACTGAAGCCAGACTGAGCCATTTCAGAATTCCTCTCCCACTCTGCTGTCAGCGTCACGAATTTCTTATTTTTTAAGGATTAATGTGTTACACGCGAGTAACGAGAGTCCGAAAAATAAGCGCGAAAAGAGAACCCTCCGGGCATTCCGGAAATCGCCCGACGATCGTACCGGTATGCGTGGGAACCGGAATCGGAAACGGGAGGGTAGTTAATCTCGATACGTCGAATGCGACGTACTCACCTCAACGCGAGGAGTGAGAGGCAAAATATACATGCGAGACACGCGACCCGAATTCGCAATATATTTAATATATACTTCATCTTCAACGTGAGATCGCGCCGTGTCCTCGTGCATAACCGCGGGTGTTCAAAATTGGAATTTCGATTTTTCGGTTGTGCTGCCAATAGAATGCGTGACTTATTTGTATATAGTTGGCGCTTATGCCAAATGGCACTCACGGCGCCCACCCGGTATATGCATTGTGTCGAATGGCGGGTACTTCGTGTAAAGTTCAAGCGGTGTCTACCGCATAACGTGCTCGGACCTGCGAAACGTCATTGTCTTCAACGTCGAATTTCTGTGGACTGTGGACTGTGAATTACCTTCGAATGGAAAGGTAAGTTCTTCAAACAACATTGGTTATTTTTATAAGTGTATACACTTTTATGATACGCATGCATCAGGCTGAAATATAGATTGTTTCGATTGGTTTTTATGTCAATAAATTAGTTTTTTCTAAAAATCAGGTCAATACTTTTATTGACCCGATTGATTGATTCTACAATATTTTTCTTCATTGTTTAGTTGTCACAGCTAGCAAATTGCACTGTTGGACCAGTGGCTGTACAAGCACTGATCGCACGATGGTCCGAGTATAAAAACTTCCATTCCAGTTGTATTGCAGAAGTTGCAGATTACAGCCTGTAAAAGTTAGTGCACAAGCAGAGATTTACAATAGCAATGAATATATATTCTGCGCAGGAGTTTAGAATAAAAGTTCATATACTTGGGCCATAAAGAAATCCTGTTACGAAGAGAAAAGTTTGCGCAGTTACTGTAAGTCAGAGGCGCAATCTGAAGATTCCAAGAGGAAAAAAAGGATAAATATTGTCTCCGATGAATTGTGTTTAAGAAGTATTGTTTCAGTAACATACGGTTTCGCTGTTCTTCAAGAAAGTTTTCAATTGCACTTTACTTTTCAAGTTGTACTTACTTTTAAAGTACAATTGAAAAGCCTTTTGAAGAACACCAAAATGGTATATTCATGAAACACAACTTCTTTAACACAGTCCATAAGAGACAATATTTATTCCCTTTTCCTTGTGTAGCTTTCAGATTGTACCGCTAATATAAAGTAACTACGCAAGATCTTGTTCTCTTCGTAATAACATTTATGGTTCAAGTATAGGAACTGTTACTCTAAACGCCTCCACCGAAGATATATTTATTGCTATTATAAACTACCGCTAGTGTACCAAGTTTATACAGACTGTATTCTGTAACTTCTGTAATAGAGTTTGAATGGAATTTTCTTTATCAGATAATTATGCGATGAGAGCTTGCGCAATGACTAGTCCAACATCAGTACAATTTTCTAGCAACGACAAGTAAAAAATGAAAAAATATTGTCTTCGATATACTGTGTTAAAGAATAATTGTTTCGTTGAAGAATTTTTATAATGAAAATATGTATCTAATACATTGCAGATGGATCCCAACACTGCAGAAAGGGTTTACCGCATGCAAGTGGGCCAAAGATTCGAGCACATCGATATTTGGACCCGTTTTTTGGAACAATGGGAACAAGAGAACCGGCAAAAGTTTTGGATCAGGGACTCAAAAAAAGCAGCATCGGTGGATGTGAAGAGGTTTATAAATCCTGATATTGGATACTATAAATTGGGAATGCACTGCATCCATGGAGGCTTAAAGTTTAAGTCGAGGGGTAAAGGAGAACGACAAACCAGGTAATTTTCAATAAATTTAGTTTATATTTTCAAACTGGCTTAAAGATGCTTCATATATACATTTCCTGCCGCATGTCAGATTCAGTGAAAACACTTCCTGAACACTTCCGAATGATGTAAAAATCGGAGAAAAATCAACTGTAAACTTAAAGGTGCCAAAATCATTAATTTTCCGTAAAAATAATGGCAAAAAGTTATTAACAAATTACAAAAAAAAATTATTCAACAAATAATCAGTAAACACTTTTTCTTGTATCAAATAAATTCATTGATCGTCTAGTAGCCACGTAGATTTTTCCAGAAGTTTCTATCATTTTTGAATTTTGCGGTTTTTGAAAATTTTTTAAGGTCATAACTCCGTAATGGTTGGCGCAATCGCCTCGAAACTTTTTATATGTACTGTTGAATGGTGATATGGAATCGTATCAAAAATTCGTGGTTCTGCATCAATTTTCAAAATTAACAAAAAAATTGAAATGTTTAAAATTTCTGAAAAAAATTCATATGAATTAAAAAAATCAAGGAATTAATTTTAAATAAGAAAATAAAATCTGTTTTTTTAAAACAATTTATATTTTTAATGATTTCTTAATAATTTTTGGGCATTATTATTATTATGCAAAATCAAAAGTCTTGACATAATTAATACAGCTGCACTTTTTCACATTTTTGGCATGCCGCGAAGTACTAAAATTTTGATTGAATTAAACATTTGGTTGGGAATGTATATGTAATGCATCCTGACCCAAGAATTATGTCTTATAATACTCGTTTATTCAGTACCCATAAGATGGACTGCCCGGCGAATATCAAGCTGTTAGCCAGCGCGGATGGAAAAGCCCTGGAAATTAGGAGTCTCTGCTTAGAGCATGAAAATCACGACTTGACCTCGGTAAGTAACGAATGGTAGGAGTCATTAATCTATTCTATACCTTTATTGATTAATTAATTTTGTATCCACAGGAAGCTTTTCATCATCTTCCGCAAAATCGCAAGCTCGACAAAGCCGAAAAAGAAGAAGCGCAACAGCTTCTCAAACTTGGCTGCAATAAAAAACTGTTGCAAAACAAAATCGCCAAGGACACCGGTAAACAAGCAACACTGAAGGATTTGACAAATATCAAAAGTGCCATGAAGTGCGACGACGAGAATGATTTGTCAAAAGCGGTGGAATTGCTAAAAACAAAGTACCGTAAGTTTCAGGAATATATGTATGTGTATTATATATGTACAGCGTTAGTTTATTTATTTGTTGTATTGTCAATAATTGCAGATGCATCTGTCGCTGTGCTTCGAGATGAAGACAACAATTTCAAAGGGCTGTATCTATCGACGCAGGACATGAGGGATTCGATGGCAGCTTGGCCGGAAATCGTCCTCATCGATGGCACCTACAAGCTACTAGCTATGGGCTTCACTTTGATGTTAAATCTCGTGGAAGATTCACACGAATTGAGCGAGGTCGTCGGAGTGTGCTTAATCGTTAATGAAGATCGCGAAACTTTCAAGTGGTTCCTGGAACATTTTAAGAAAGAAAATCTTGACGCTTGCAACGAAATCAAGTGCTTCATGTCGGACAAGGACCTGCTACAGCGCGATGTCTTGTGTGAAATATTCGGCGTCCCAGTGTACATATGCCTGTTTCACACACTGAAGACCTTCTCACGTCAAATCACAGTAGAAAAAATGAAGATTTCTGCGCAGCAACGGGACGAAGTTTTGCGCCTTTTGCAGGAACTGGCGTACAGCTCGTCTGCGACGGTTTACGACGATAAGTACGCCGAATTTTCAACTACGGCTCCGGATCGCGTTCTTCAATACTTCAACAAGAATTGGCATCCTATTCGGAGTGAATGGACCGTGCACAGTATGGTACACGGGAACCTCAAGAACATCACCAATAATCGGTTGGAATCGATCAACAATAAGATCAAACAGGTCGTGCCTAAAAACAGTACGCTCGTATCTTTCTTCGAGTTTTTTTTTTGAGTGGCTAGACTCCCACAAGTTTGAACGGAATCACAAAGCAGCACAACACGTTTTGAAGCGGCCTGTTACGATCCATCCCGCCGGTAGCTCAGAGTCGCAGTATCTTGAGTTTCTCACAGGTTATGCTTATCGTTACGTTCTAAACGAGATTGAGAAATCGTTATTCATAAATACCGATGTTATTTCCAAAGACGACGCTATTGGCGAGTACTCGATCACTCTCAACACGAAAATCGTCTGGGCGACTTCCGCAAGTTGCCAGTGCGGTTCTTGGACATCGATGCTACTCCCATGCCAGCACATCTTTGCAATTAGAAGACTCGAGGGTCTAGAATTGTTCGATGAGGGCTTGTGCGATAACAGATGGACTCGGAAATATTATCTCGAGAATCAGCGGACCTTCCGACCTCGCGATAATATGCAGATTGCAAGAGGAAAAGGTCCAGCGCCGGTAATAGCGACCGCGAAACCACAGAGATCCTTTACTCTAACGGAAAAAAGAAAGAGAGCATCCTTGGTAGCCTCGTCCCTGGTCAACCTCGCGAGTCTTGCACCTAAAGGACAATTTTTGTGCAAACTGGGCGTGCTGAAAAGCATCGAAACATTCTGGAGAGAAGGAGACGAAGTGTCGATTGAGAGAATCAAAACGACCTCCCTATCTTCGAGATCAAGTACGGTACCCCTGCTCACTGCCTCGGAGACTAGTGACTGTGAAGAAGACAGCACGTCAGAATCTGGCGCGAATGGAAATCATCAGGTCGAGCAGATATTCGACGAAGCTGTCCCAAGTTCAAGCGGAGAGTGTGTGCAATCGGGTAGGTCAAATTCGGGCATTGACACTGCATCGCTCGCAACAATAGAAGAAGACGAAGGCGCAGAAGAAGAAGACTTGTACGACCTTGCATCAAGTTTCGAGCAGGTGGATAGCAGATTGCTCACGACATTATTCGATGTCGACGAGCCCTTCGATCTATACGACTATATAGTAAAAAGCACTAGTGCGACTGCTAATCGCT
The DNA here is from genome assembly GCA_917499995.1 of Ichneumon xanthorius. Taxonomy (NCBI): domain Eukaryota; kingdom Metazoa; phylum Arthropoda; class Insecta; order Hymenoptera; family Ichneumonidae; genus Ichneumon; species Ichneumon xanthorius. The sequence goes on from OU824208.1 coordinate 17,967,553, forward strand.
CGGACGCTCCTAGCATAGCTGATGCTCCTCTCGATAATCCTTCATCTGGCATTGTTACCCCACCCACTTCGACGGACGTTTTCGAAGAAATCGATCATCTCCAGGCAGACGCCATAAAACAAATTGTTATGCCAGCATCGGTTCGAGTAAGAGGACGTCCAAAAGGTGCAACTCTAACGGCGATCGAGATTAAGCGCAAGAAACAAACTGCCAAAAAAGGAGGACCTGTCGCGTATCACCAGCTATCCGAAAAAGCAAAAATAGAGAAAATCTTGGGGTGGTGTGGTGTATCGGAGCACATAATACCCAACGTCTTGCGTGGTAAATACGTCGTAAAAGAATGTGACGTTGAAATGAGGCCGGAAAACATCGGTAACGCAATACTTAATGAAATTGTTACTTTGAATATTTTGAAGAAGTATGTAGATAACGACGCTTTGAACGCTATCATCAGCACTATCGAAATTAAACGCGCAACAGTAGTTTGGCTATGCTCCATTTGCCGCGAGAAGGTAGAAGATGGTAGCGTCGGATGTGAAGCGTGTTTGTCATGCTTTCACTTGAAATGCGTGGGGGTGACGCGTGCCCCAAAGAAGACGTCCTGGTTTTGCCCCACGTGCATTAAAGAATAATAATCGTTGCGTGGTAAAATTATAAACTGCCTCAAAGTCAAGGAGAGGGTGTACAGCACTAGTCATAGTCCTTGTGATCGCAACGAACCCAAATATTAACTAAAATATTAACAAATAATACTCTGAAAAGTATGTAAAAATAATACAAAAACAATGTTTGTTTTCTATATTTGATAAAAATAGAATAAATAAAATATATATTTGTTCACATTTAATTTCGTACTGTTATTCCCTATTCCTTTTCGCTTGTTTTTCATATTTTGATACTTCCATCCAATCCTTAAAAAATAAAAAAAAAGTCATGACGCTGACAGCAGAGTGGAAGAGGAATTCTGAAATGGCTCAGTCTGGCTTCAGTCTGGATTTATTAAGGTGATATATTGTAGTAACTGTAGTATAAGACATCACCTTAATAAATCCAGACTACAGCTATGTTCATCGTTGGTATACATATACCGACGGTAAATAGATCTCTAGTCTCGTATGATAAGTGTAGATTCCTAGGGGCATTATCGTTACTTTTGTAAAAATGGGAAAATAACGCGAACTTTTATCAGCGTTACTTTTACGAAAAACTAAAAGTAACGTAGATTCCGCTTAAAAGAGGAAATTTATTAAATATGTCAGCGTTACTTTCATGAAAAACTTAAAGTAACGCTAAATTTGCGTGACATTAGGGGAAATACGATAAGTCACGTGAGCTTTGCGTCACTTTAATTTTCACGCAAAAGTAACGTCTGCGTTACTGTAGACACGGCGTAAAATCTTACAGGACTGTATTAATAACATAAACAATTCGGCGTGCACTCGAATTTCGGTTGAAATCCTCCGAGAAATAAAGAAAATCGAACATTACAAACCAACATGGCCGCGGAAATGTTAACAGCATCCGTTCTGTAGGATATAAACAATTCTAGATCTCGCATATGTCAAAAGAGGGTGCATGCCGATTCTTTGAAGTTCTCGGAATATTACAAAACCGTTGGCAAATTGCTTACACAAAAGATAATCACGCCCAACTGCGTTCCCTTAGTCTATCGACTTGCGACGGGTGATCAGAGCCGCTAACAACGGCATGAATGTAGTGTAGGGCACGATTCAGAGTCACCATTGCGTCAATCCTGACATTACCTTCATGCACTTTCGCAAACTATAATATTCGGTTTTCTTAATTCCTTGTAAGTTTTCAATCGAAACTCGACTGCACACTGACGCGGTTATGTCAATATCATAATCCTGCATGATTTGACGCATATGACGCATATTGACGCATATTAACAATGCTAAGTTGGAACTGAAAAATTGTCCAGTACCATCGGTAAAATAGGTAAAGCACGTTGAAAAAGAAAAAAAAAACAGCTCCAGTATCCCCTTAATCCCTATTCTCTCATAATTCCGCATTCCTATTTATTCCCATTTTTTTGTTTAATACCCAGGGAGCAAGAAATTATCCGGTACGAAAAAGCTGTCCTATGTCCAAAAGTTAATTTTTCGACGTAGGATAGCTTATAGTTACCATTCCAGTGGACATATGCAACCCATTCAGATGACTTTTTTATACCAGACGTTTTTTTGGTACCTCGGTAGTTTCAGCATGAGCAGATGAAAACCCTGATGCATGACGGCGGAAGCTATGATGAGAAATTCATTAGCTATGCTGAACCGAATTTAATCTCATTGGTGATAGTCGCGAGGCCTGCAACTATAAGTTTTGCGAGGTCCACGTATAATTAATTAATTTTACACTCTCGGAACAGTGATGTAAAGTCTTTCAGAAACTTATCGTTCAATATGTAAACACTACTGTTCTGAATGAGCGATTTTGAAAGTATTCATCTGTCGTACAGGTAGCTTCTGACTGAAACCGCTGACTTCCACCATCAGACCTCTGTCGCTGGCAGTAATATGGTATTTCAATCCAGCGACTGTTGCTGGATACAATTCCTCGAGCATCAGATAATTGAGCGCCCGCACGTACAAGTCCAGCATCGCGGCGCTGAAAACACGTAAAATATTATACAAGTACTCGTAACGTCATTCGTGTCACAGTAGACAACCAGATAACCGAACCTAACCAGGGAACTGAACAAAGTACGACTAGATAAGTGAACGCTCTTCTTCCTTATGGATTTATGCCAGAGGCCAAATACCATTCTTATATTTTCTTGACATTATATGGTAGTTTATTGCCTTTAGAGATTTTATTTTAAGTAGTAATGTTCGAGTCAAATTAAGTGGAAATGAGTATTAGAGTTAGAATTAGACAGAAAACCTGGCAAACTCTCTTGATGCCGGCGAGGGTTCGAACGCTCGGTCTCTGCGTGCAAATTCGTGCAGTGGCTCACTTGCCATTGCTCGCCTGTTTATAACTGAACATTGTCCACCTTTTGCGGTCATTATACTTGCTCGCTGGAGGAGATGAAACGCAACTTCTCTCTTGCTACATGTTATTTGGTTGTCTACTGTGTCCAATAATTTTTTTCTCGAATTATTTACTTCGCGGGTGTAGTCAACGGCAGTGGTGAGACATAGTGCAAGTTCATATGACACACGGCGAAAGAAAGTTTCGTGTCGGGTTTGCACCAAACCTCTAATAGGGGGTTCGTGAAGATCATGACCGGGTATCGAGGCTGGCCCATAAGAGCAGTTTTCAATGCGAAATCATCGGCGAGGAAGGCGTTCGCTTCCGGAAGAGTGTATTCCGGGTACGGTTCCAAACTATTCCACAGCTGCATGTGCGACTCGAAATCAACCTCTTTGTATTTACTTTTGAACCATGGTTCGATTTTCTCGCTCGTCTTGTAGATTCGATCGGAAAAAACGAAAGCGTTCAAATTCTCCGGCGTCAATGCATCGACGCACGCTTTTATCAGGACCGGATTGTATTCGCAACGAAGATCATTGCCAGCTACGTAATCAACCGGGGCACTGGCAAGCATTCTTCGACAGAGATCGGAAACATCGATCTTTTGCACGTCGTCCGAGAATCTGGAATGAATGATGCACCGGAAAATGAATCATAACATTTTCTCGGTGTTATCAGAAGTATGCAATCTGCATTCGTATGTGCGATACCTGAATTTTGCCTCTTGGACTTTGTCGATTTCATCATAAATTCGTTCTTGCGGAGACTCTCTTCGCAAGAGATTAATGTACGAGAATACAGCTTCCTCAATGAAGGTCGAAAAAAAGTCTTCTTCATTAGTCACTATCAGCAACAACGTGAACTGAGTGCACGACGAGTTGGGAGAACGAATTGTCTCCGCGTGACAGGATACGTCCCAACACCGTTTTTCCTGTCGTAAATAACTGAACAGTGATCCTTTGCCTTTGTGATTTAATATCCACGCGACGTACCGCAGTGACTTTGTGGTACACACCGAATCCGGTGAAGGAAATTTCCAGACGTATTCGATCTGAAAATAATCGGCCATTTAGCGGGAGTTATTTTTTTAGATTTTCATGACGTGTTAAGAATGTTCAAAAATAAATTTAAAAAAATCACATTTCGAAAAAAATGTCCGTACAAGCCAAAATTTGTCACACAGTATGTGTCCTCAACACTCAATGTTTCATTCAAATCTCATCGAAGTATCCGCTGCGGTTTTTTTTCTACGTTATTTTTCATTTTGAAAGAAATGTCCGTAGCTCATACAATTCTTAAAAAATCGGCCTAAAAAGTTGTACACAAATGGACGGTTATCGTCCAACGATCTCTAATAAATTTGTCAAGAGTCGATCGAGGTGTTCAAATTTTATTTGATTTTAAATTGAGTATCGCACTGAAAATGCGTGCCAATGATTAATAGTCACAGAATTACTGGAATTCAATTTGATAACAATCGATGCAACCGTCCAAATTTTACAAAATTTTCATTTTTTCGAAATGTCATTACAAAAATGTTGAGTCTAATAAATATTAATCTATCGAGATAAATTTTTTGAAAAAATACAACATTGCTATATTAATTTTTTTCTTATTAATGTCGTCGAAATGATTAACTTTTCTTTTTCATTACGGAAATTGTTTTACCATCACTTTGTAATCTGTATCATAAATTTTGTTGCCTTTTCATATAATTCCTTCATGAAAAGACTTCAACTTTTCATAGCTTCCTTCATGTGGAAGCTAAAATTGAAGCATCGCATAAATTACATTTGCACGCCTTTTTTCTCACCTATTCGAGGTGAAACCCAACTTTCTAACGTTGTCGAGAGCATTTATGAAGTACCACTTTTGACGCGCCCCAGATATATTCAGCAGAGCCGTGCCAGTGAACTCGGGGAAGTAATCGTTCGGTAACGGATTGTGGGGCAATCTCGAAAAGCACTCTTTGACAATCTTTTCCAGAGTGTCAAGTGGCAATTCCGCCTACCAGGAAAAAACGCGGAGGCGTTAATGCACATCAATATTTATAAATGATGATATTTCAAAAAAAAAAAAAAAATAATACATTTTTCTTACCTCTATCGCAAAGGTCATGTTATGAGCTCGATAATGACGCTTTTTGAATCTATCCAGCTTTTCATATAGTCTGTCGTTCGTCATATTATCGCGCAAAGCCATGAACTGTCGTAGGCGGATGACGTCATGTTTCAGAATTGGTCTGATGAAAAATTGTGAAAAGCCATGGAGAGTTTCGTGCAGAAGTTTCTCAACGACCATGAATTTGAAGTTTGTTTCATCAAATGTGGTGAACGCTTCGATTGTACCAAAATATTTTTTTAAAAGGAATTCGGGCTCTCGCACTCGTGACTGCAGATCAGATCCAGTAACGATCAAGTACTTCATAAAATTTGCCATGCCTGGTACTTCTGGCGGGTCACTGTAATCACCAACTGCGATGCACAATCCGCAAGTGGCCTACGCAACAGGTGGTTTTAGAGAATGGTGCTTCATTCGGGTTATTCCTTGCTGTCCTACCTTTCTTTCTTCTGCATAGTTTATTTTCGTCGATAGTTCGGAACAGTGATTGTCCCCATTCTGAGTCTTCAGCTCGGTCGATACACCTAATAGTCGTCAAAGGGGGAATTAATTTTTTTTGTTACAAAATTCCTACTGTATATACTATCGCTATAAATTAATACACCCGAATTCTACATTCTACAGTAGTAGAAGCACGCAAAACGTGAGGTATTGTCATGTCACGTAAGGCAATGTGATATCCCTGATTGCCCACCATCGATAGGCCCAGTTGGTATCACAAAGCTGTAATACATTTTTTTCAACGATCGTGACTCCATATAGTCAAGAGCGAATTCTTACATGAAGCGCATATCAGTTCGACTTCGTGTAACAATTCGTTTGCGATAGTTCGAGGTCAGCATTGTTAAATAATAATATTTACAGGTTTTACTACCGACTGAGGTATTTCACGGGACTTTAAATTAAATAACCAGCTGTGGATGACAAGATTATGCCCGTTTAGATTCATTTGGATTGATTTAGATCGACTCATTTATAAAATCAAGAGGAATTGAAGTTCATTAAGATTTTTTTTTCTCTCCCAAAAATGTACCCTAGCAAGTTGACGGAGGGCTTTTAGGGAAAAAAACTAAAAAAAAAAAACGGGCCGAAAAACGGACACGTCCGTTGGGGAACGAAACGGACCGTACGTTTGGATTGGTTCTTTTTCGGCTGCGGGAACCGAACACTGACCAAAGCAAATTTTTGCTTTGGTCAGCAAAAAAAAAAACTTTCGGTCCGTTTTGTCGTTTTTTACGGCAGGCTTTGTTCCCCAACGGACGTGTCCGTTTTTCGGTCCGTTTGCGGGGCATCAACTTGCTAGAGTATAGCCATATATGATAATACAATAAAAACAACTGCAAATCAACAATTTCAATCGTTTTCTTCCTTCGTCAATTGTTCAGTCGCATTTTCTTTTTAGTGATACCACAGGATGATTATGTTACTCAGCTTCATATCCATGAACAAAATTGCTTACCATTATCATTATGATCAGCACCGATTTCTTCGGTAGAATCATTTTCTTGTACAGCATCAGTATGGAAATCACTGATCAATAGAGACGTGAGGCCATTGGCTAGTTTGATGGCTCTAAAAGGAATTAAAATATTCATTTTTTTATAAGCTTTGTGGACTGCAAAAACTCGAAAATGCATGAAAAATTAGGCGATCCAATACTTGTTGAAAAATGCCTTATTCAATGGCTTTAAGAAATGATCGAGACTTCATTTAGCAACATTAATTCTTCTAGCACGGTTTGTACAAACTTTCTCAACTTTAACTCTGTGGACACGAATATCGAGTGTGACAATGAGCTCGGCGCAAAGTAATCCAGGCAGAATCATACCTGTAACTTCGTTTGTCATTTCCTGGTTTATCTGGAACCGGGATACACTGTGTACCATCGGAATTTCCGTGTGACCCATCAATTCCATCATTATTGCTATGCATAGATGTTTCTTGAGAACCGTTGGTTGACTGAGAATCTTCTTCAGCCTTAACACCTGCCGGGATGTTTGGCAATGATGACATGGTCTTCCAAAAATCTATGGAAGTTGCGAATCGCGAGATCAATTTTGTTTTCATACGTTACGTCGAGTTGCAGAGTGCGAGCTGAATTTATTTTCGAGAGGAAGCGGCGTTTGCACGATCTCATGCTGTGCAGAGATTAGCACAACCGATTCTCAAACTAATAATAAAAATAAACCCCTGCTCCTGATTGGCTGTATGATATAATAAATGAAGTCTTGGCCTTTTGAAAGCAACAATTTTCAGAAAATAATTACCTGCGCCGAACGTCGATGCTGCATTATTTGTACCGGCTTAAAATTATATTGAATCCAAGATTATAAAATCATGGTAGATTTAGTCTCAACATTCGGCTACTGGTGTTATCTCGCGCATGTGAAACGCAGATATACCTCTGGGATAGAATTATGAGATAAAAAAATCAATGATACGAATACAATATTTTTATGTTATCTTCCAATGTTTATAACCGTTCGGTGCGCAACATTTCCCGACCTACCATCGTCCTTTTGTAACATATACAATGAAAATAACAACAATTATACTACAGTACACGACCGCGTTTCTCCGTTCCTCGGGAGCCAATCCAATTAGGCACGACCGCGTATTTCCGATACCCCACTACCTGCCCAAGTATCTGCCCACCGTCCCTTTCCATACGCAAAAATTGTCGGAATTACACCAGCGACGATTTCATTCGCAGGTCGCAAAAGGGAAGGAGTCGTTTGTTTCCCCACCAAGTAGGTAACGGACCTTGAGAAGGGGCCGAGTTGGACTTACGCGGTCGTAATTTTCGGAAATACGCGGTCGTTCGGAATTATGCATTTGGGAGAAACGCGGTCGTGTACTGTACATAGATATACTTTGTACATAAATTTGATATTGCAAATCTTGATTTCTAGCCATTAGAAATGAATAAAAATTTTTAGAAGATACTTTTTCACCATGGAAGAGCACTATTTTTTTTTTGTGTAAAAAGTTACCATCATTTTCCCAATTTTTTATACAGTCGAGTCTGGATTAACTGGCGGTGAGTTATCTGGCAAGTGGATTAATCATGCATATCCCGAATGTTTTTTTTTTTTTAAATAAATCTTTATCACATAAATCAACATAAATCAGATCAATTAAAGAGTCGAATTGAACTTGTTATTAAAAACTAAAAAAATCATGATACTTTATTCAGATTAACCATGGTTTCAGTAATCCGAGGGTTCGTTGATCTAGAGCATCCCAGTTAATTGGGGTCTTACTACAGCTTTATTTAAACAATACAGGCTATGAAATTTAAACAAAAACACATCTTTAAGTATTCCCAACGATAATTATCTAATGCCAATCTTTTTTTTTCCGAATAACTTTGTGTGTTTTCTCTGCGATATAAATAAAAAAATATATATATATATACGACTATATAGTATTAATCGTTGTACCTCCTTGACCCTTTGAGATTATACTGGATCAGTTGGACCCGAAAATTGTTAAGGGGAGATAGTGCGCAGATTCAACTTTGCCTGTTTTTCTTTAATTTAATGACCGAAACTATGTGTACCAAAAATCTAACTGTGCGATATAAAAATTCAATAAATACGTCACAAAAAAATGTCTTAAAATTTTTGCAAAATAAAAGCGTGCGGATCATTGCTTGGGGACTCAACCTCATGTGCACTTTAAGGTTCGCCACAAAGGTGTGTACCAGAGTGGCTAATTTTTTCGATCAACTTTTCTCAGAATGGTTGAATATTTTGAATTAAGGCATAGTGACTTTTTTTTTCAAGGTTTTGCTTTTGCACAAAGTCGCACAAAATATCGATCAATAAAAAAATATTGAAATCTAATATTTAATAGCTAATTACGCAGAGGTAGGTTAACATTACCTTAACAATAGATTCTGGATATCATGAACGATGATGTGCTTTGTCGTAGCGTATAAACGTAAACACGAAATCGCTGACAGATATAAACTATCTTTGTTAAAGAAGATTCATGATAAATAAATAAATATCCATAAATATCGCAACGATTAATGAGCCCTTTTCATGCGGCGAAACGTGGCGAAACGAATCAACCGATCTTGTCGCTGCGGACATGACGGGCAGAGACGAGACTACGGAAGCCGGGAAGGGACACTGTATATCTGTATATATCTGTATATATCTCTACATATATGTATATATCTGTATATCGAAATCATTTCATGCAAACACTCTGGCGGTATATTCGTTTCAACCCGCAATCAAAAAATCAAAATCAAAGTCGACGAAGAACGATACTTAAATAAGGCTCCTAACTTTATATAAACATAAAAAGAAAACTTTGAGTTGCGAACCATTGCCGAGGGGTTACTTAGGATTTTTACCCCGAGGGCACGAGGTGATGCAGACTCAGTCGGTAACAAATCGGATTTCCTATTTTCTCCGCGACTAATAATATTTCGGACACAAGGAAATTAAGTTTTTATGCATCTACAAAAACCTAATTTGTTTTTGTTCGAAATATTAGTAGTCGCGGAGAAAAAAGGGAAACAGATGCGTTACCGACAGTCTGTATCACATGCCTTTGATGTTTTAAACAAATTTTTTTTTTTTTTTTTTTTTTATTGAAAAAGTATACAAAGTGTACAACAGATGGCCTTGGGAACTAAGCCCATCCAGCCGCACAACCTTACCGACTAAAGATACATAGTGCAATGCTTAAAATTAAATTACCTATGAAACTAGAATGATAAATTAGATACATGAGGTTTGAAAAGCACATAACTTAATTAAAATCAAAATCAAAATCAAACAAAAAATAAAAACGAAAAAAAAAATATTATAGAATACCATCAAAACCACGTGTAACTTATCTTTATATGTTGATATCAATCTGCTCCAAAAACTTTTCAGCAGCTTTGACAAAACAAAGCTCCAATTCATGAAGAAAAAAATCGATGTTGTACGGAAGAAGGCCAGAACGAACTCGCAAAGAATTAATAAGCTTTAACCTTGGTTCATCAAAGCGCGGACATTGCCAAAAAATGTGGTCTGCCCAGTCAGACAAACGTGCCGTGAGAAAGTGAATGCCGGCAGGATAGTGGCAAGAGGACGCCACGCAACGCCACAAGATGTCACCAATAAGCATGATTGTGCGTCGCCATAAATGTTCTTTTTGGTGGTACAGCCAGGCACAGCGGGTTGGACCGGCAACCATCGCAGTTCATGCACACTGACGACAAAACAACGGCATGTGTTAATGCCACGTTACCAGCAACATTGTGTCACATCGTGGCGTCACGATACCGGTGTAATGGCTGAACATTACACCAGTTCACCAATATCTTATTGTTTCGCTGTAACACCACTGTCGCGACAAGACAACGACACACCGTAGTTCCACTTTAGAGGCAGCATTGCGGCACGCTGAAACGCCATATTACTGGCACAATTGCGGCACGCTAAAACGCCACATTACTGACACAATTGCGGCAGATTATTCTAGGGCGCGAATGTTTCGCTGTAACACCACTGTCGCGACAAGACAACGACACATCGTAGTTCCACTTTAAAGGCAGCATTGCGGCACGCTACAACGTCACATTTGTGGCACAATTGCGGCACACTGAAACGCCACATTACTGACACAATTGCGGCAGATTATTCTAGGGCGCGAATGTTTCGCTGTAACACCACTGTCGCGACAAGACAACGACACATCGTAGTTCCACTTTAAAGGCAGCATTGCGGCACGCTGAAACGCCATATCACTGGCACAATTGCGGCACACTGAAACGCCACATTACTGACACAATTGCGGCAGATTATTCTAGGGCGCGAATGTTTCGCCGTCTCGTTGTAACACGACTGTGGAGTCAATATAATGGCACATCGTGAAGCCATTTACGCAGCAACATTGCGGCCCACGGTAACTGCGAGTTACTGGCAGAATTGCTCCAAATTGCAACGGATTGAAAATAACTTGTTGTTCCGCTATAACGTCTCAATGGCGACAAGAAAATGGCAAGTCGTCATCATCATTGTTGTTATTATTATTATTATTATTCAGCTGTAGTATATGCTATACGTATCTAAATAATAATTAATCATCTTAGATCGCATCAGACACTCCCAGTTATATTCAAGTGCCGATAGATTTCGGGCTAATTCCAGTTTATTGAAAAATCAAACGTCAACGATCAAGGTACATACGGTGAGTAAGATCATATTATATACATACAAACATCATGTGTGATTTATCAAATACAAAACTGTACTGGGCTTGAATTACCTGAATTACAAATACCAGTTTTTATAAAAATATTCTAACTTAATTCTCAACGAAAAGTGTCAATTATCAAAGTGTAGTTTTCTCTGTCTCGCTGTTTATGTTTCCTCGGTCTCGCATCCATCTTCGTCGGCGAAGTTTCTTTCAGATGAAATACGTCCGTTACGATGCTGTCTGGCATTTCCTCGACCGCGTCCACGATAGACAGAGGGAGTCTGGCTGCCATCTCTCGGAGGTTGAGCCACTGCCGATGCTCGATTGTGTGCATTCCGATTACGTTGCTTCGATGCCTTGAGTGCCGCCATCATCGCATCAGAAAACTGTTGCCAAGTCGGTTTGTCATACTGCTTATTCTTCGCCGCAGCAGCTGCATGGTATGAAAAAGATTTTTTTTATATAAGTTAAGAAAATAGTAAATTACGATACTAGTGCGAAAAAACTTTTTCTGACGAGGGTGAGTTTGCAGCACGATCCGACGGCGAGTGTTGCAATCACACGAGTTAAGAAATAGTAATTTGCGATACAAGGGCGTAAAAGCGGACTTTTTGGCGAAGGTTGGGAAGCGGCCGCACGAGAGGAGACGAGTGCCGCCGCTTCACAACCGCCGCCAAAAGTCCGCTTTCACTCACTCGTATCGCATAATATTTTTTGTAACAAATGCACGAAGTGCCAGGTTATGTATGGCCGGCCGTGACACGAAGGAAAATAGAACCGATGTGCGCATGGGCGCACAGTATTTTCGATACGGTTATCGGTATTTTCGATACGGTTATCGGTATTTTCGACACGGTTATCGTATTTTCGATACGGTTATCGTATTTTCGATACGCCTTCTCGAAAAGCGCCATCTTCTGTCACGGCCGGCCCATGCATAACCTGGCACTTTTCGTGCATGCGTTACAAAAACGTTTTTGCACCCGTATCGTACAAAATTTTATTTCTCGAGCTGTGAAAATGCGGGCTTTATGCACGCAAAACGTGCGTAAAACTACCATTTTCCCACCGAGTGATATAATAGTTTTTTTTGTAACTTGTGCACAAAAAGTCCCCCTTTTCGTGCCTGCAATCCGTGGCGAAAGTGACGCTTTTTGGTAAGTCGTCCGAGAAAGCTGTTTTTCGTACACTTTTTTTTAACTAGTCAGTTTTTCGCTCGATTTTTAATACTGTAATTACTTTTCGCTATGCTGCAGGCATACAGAGGGGAAGTTTTTGTGCACTTACAAACAGTAATATGTGATACTTGTACGAGAAATCGGAGTTCCAACGGCGGTAGGAAAGTAGGTGACACGCATTCAGCTTGTGCACCCAACGTCACATCCTTTGTCAAAAGTCCGTTTTGTCGCACTAGTAACACAAAGTACTATTATTTCGGTTAATTAATAAGTTTCCTCATTAATGGCAAGACTTAGAATAGGCCCAGATGTATTTTCGAAAAATAAGTTCACATATTTTTTTTAAGGAACGAAAAGCGAGTGAAAAAGCACTCCAATCACATACCATAAATAGCTTTCGCAAGCCTAGATTTCCCAAGATTTATTGTGTCTTTCTCACGGCCTTGCCACGTCAAATCGGGAGACACGCCATCATCGATTGCGTTTTTAAGGATCTCGTTCGTCGTGTCGTGCAGCGTTGCTCCACCAAGTGCTCCCAAATACCTGACCTGTACAACATACGAATAATATCGCATTCAAAGTAATGAGAGTGGTTTTGATACCAAAACCGCTGTCCAATGCGACGATGAATACTAACCACTTTTCTGTAGTCCTCATCGCGTAAGTGCTCGAAAGCCTCCACTTCGTCACGCGTTAACAAAGGCAGACAATCGGGTTTGAGTGGAAATTCGCTCGACAGTTCTTCCTCGAATCTATCAATCAGTTGATCCATTCGATTGTGCAGTCGGCTGAGGAAATCGAATTGCAAACTGGTTAAAATCTACCATCCACAACTACAGGGAGATAAAAACGGATCATACGCACCGAAATTGTTGCTTGCAAAATTCCTTAGTATTCCTAAATAAAGAGGAACATTTTATTAACCGTTTTGTAAATGAATAGATATCGATATTAATACGTACACAACGTCCTGCCGAAGAATGTTCAAGGTCTCTATAACTTCCCCCATGAACAACTGTTGATCGACGGTTCTAACTCGATTAGCGGGCTCAGGCGGTACACATTCGTAAAACTGACGATCATCTCTAGAGTTGGCAACGAGAGTTGATCGCGGCTGCGGCGTAATCGGCATCGACTTTTCATGTCCGTTTTTGCTTGTATTCACCACGATATGTTGAGAGGGGTCTCGAGTTCCAATTTGCTTACTATTTTTTGGCAAAGCAATTGAGATATGTGCATTTCGCGAGCAACCTCGGGGTCCGATTTGATTGCCACTTCTTGCCATAGCGCTTGGCGTACCCGCTTTTCGCGTGTCAGATGCAGTGTCGTACATCTCGCAGTTTTCATTTTCATAGATATCTTCCGAAATATCATCTGACGCTTTAGTTGTTTTTTCGCTTGATCCCGGACGGCTCAGGGAAGTCAAATCTCGCAAAGCATCGGGCTGTTTTTTTGCGTTGTCTTCTATTGGTGCACCGTTTGTGGCATTTACATCTAACGATTCCTTTGCCATATCATTTCCGTTAGTTATTGTGAGTGCATTGTTCAATGGATTTTGCGCTGTATCCATATCTTCTTGAATATGCATAGGTTGTGTGTCTGCTCCAATTTCGTTCCGTTCGCCGTTTGCTCCCAGTGTATTCAAGACGGTCGAATCTCGTAAGTCACCTGCCACTTTTTCTGTGCTATTCATTGTTGACTCACTGCTTCCAGCAGGTACATCGTGCTCGCGACCAGAATTTTCCAGTTCCTTGGAATGTCCTTCTCCACCATCTTTGTTGCCGGTCACGTCATCCGTTTCCATTGGCATCACGTCCTCAATCTAGCCAAGATCGGTAAGTTTTGGAATTGAAATTGGAATTTTACGGGGATTGGAATTTTATAGGAATTGATAAATGTACGAACCTCTGACTCGACCTCTTTCTGCCGAAAAGTTTCTACTGTCGACTTCAAAGATGCTAAGGACGCGTCCATTGGTAGGTGTGCTGAATTCTTTTCGGAGACCTTCGTAGTATCTTCTGAGGATGTCAAGTCTGTATAATCGTTTAAATACGATGGACGATTAACGGTTCTGCGTGGCCGCGACGCGTCCGTCATTCTAGCAAACAAAAAATAAATAAAAAATTAAAATTGAAAAATTTGATTTTCTTATGTCATTTAAATTAATTTTTAGGGTATGTTTGAATAAAATTGATTTAAATAAATATAATGAGTAAAATTAATTAATTAAGTAATAAGTTATTAATATAGTATTTAAATCTAATTTATTATATTTATATTTCAGAAATATTTCGTAAGATTTGAAACATCTAAAATATTTCTGAAGTATTTAAGAAATGTTTCGTTGCAATTTTTTGGTAGAGTATTTAAAAAATTTATTACCATATATATCACTAATATTTCGTAAAATTTGAAAGATTGAAAATGTTTCAAAAATATTTTCAAGTCTCGAACTGACCCAATCGTTTCTCCAGAAACTACCTTACACACTTTTTATTTATTTTTTAGCGCATGCACCAAAACTCCCTCTGTCTATACTCGCAACACAGACGTAATTCGTCACGCCGACTTTCCTGCACAACTCGATTGTCCCCAGGATCATCGCCGTGCATTTCGCCCCGAAACTCTTTCCCAACACATATCGATTCCACGTATCATCGTCGTCGATATCGATCGGCCAGGCGAGCCAAAATACTCGGATTTGCACCTCGCCCGCCCGAGCCGATATCGACAGCAATAAGGCTTGTGTGACATGCAAAAATGTGCGCCATCGAGATGCCTCCCGATGTGCAACGAAATGTCTCGAATTAAGAGAAAACAGATTTAGTACCTTCCGTGACGAAGACGTAGATCGATGCAGGTTTGGTGTTCGAAGCTCTGCAGGTATAATTTCCCGTATCCGATTCGACCGCTTGCTGAATGATGAGCCGACTCTGGGTTGGTCCTGGATCGGTTTGTACGCTAACGCTGCCGCGAGCTGTATCGTAGTTTATCATCCGGTTATTGTGGTACCAGAATACGTATTGCGGCGGCGTTGGACTCTGAAACGTTACAGAGGAACGACTATTCGACTGTTCGACTATTAAAATCTTACATGATTTGAGTTTAGATCGGTGTGAGCCAGATCGGTTTAAATTTTTCCATAAAATAAAAATTATTAAAAAATCCCTTATTATTTTGAAACAATTTTTTAATTATTTTAAAAAATTCAATTAAATTCAAATTATACAATTAAAAAAAAAATTAATTAATATTTAAATTAAATGAAATTAAAATATTTTGACTAAATGGAATTTTGAATATTTAAAAAATCTTCGAATTCGACTAATCTATTTTCTAATTAATTTTAAATTTTTGCAATTTAAATTAAAACCCTAATTAAATTTAAATTGTTTAATTTTATAAAATTGATTTAATTTAAATTTTTTTCATAAAATAAAAATTATTTTAAAAAATTATTTTATACCATTGTGATAAGAAGATGTATACCATTGTGATACTCGGATTTGCACCGCGCCCGCCCGAGCCGATATCGACAGCAATAAGGCTTGTGTGACATGCAAAAATGTGCGCCATCGAGATGCCTCCCGATGTGCAACGAAATGTCTCGAATTAAGAGAAAACAGATTTAGTACCTTCCGTGACGAAGACGTAGATCGATGCAGGTTTGGTGTTCGAAGCTCTGCAGGTATAATTTCCCGTATCCGATTCGACCGCTTGCTGAATGATGAGCCGACTCTGGGTTGGTCCTGGATCGGTTTGTACGCTAACGCTGCCGCGAGCTGTATCGTAGTTTATCATCCGGTTATTGTGGTACCAGAATACGTATTGCGGCGGCGTTGGACTCTGAAACGTTACAGAGGAACGACTATTCGACTGTTCGACTATTAAAATCTTACATGATTTGAGTTTAGATCGGTGTGAGCCAGATCGGTTTAAATTTTTCCATAAAATAAAAATTATTAAAAAATCCCTTATTATTTTGAAACAATTTTTAAATTATTTTTAAAAATTCAATTAAACTCAAATTATACAATTAAAAAAAAAAAAAATTAATTAATATTTAAATTAAATGAAATTAAAATATTTTGACTAAATGGAATTTTGAATATTTAAAAAAATCTTCGAATTCGACTAATCTATTTTCTAATTAATTTTAAATTTTTGCAATTTAAATTAAAACCCTAATTAAATTTAAATTGTTTAATTTTATAAAATTGATTTAATTTAAATTTTGTTCGTAAAATAAAAATTATTTTAAAAAATTCTTTTATATCATTGTGATAAGAAAAGAGAAAATGTGTATAAAAAAATGCCCAAATCGTGTATCAAAACTTTGCAGTGAATAATCAAATATACAATTATAAGCCTACGAATTTGATGTTACCTGCGTCTGTACTACAGATCTGTAGAGAATAAAATATAGGAACTACAACTTTGCAGAGCGGAGTATTCGAGTTACAAAGTAAACAGTCGATTCCCGCTGACAACGCGGGGCAACAATGATTCGCCGGCGTCGGGCGAGCGTTACGCGTGCTAGGACCGAAAGGGGTGGGGGCATCAACACGCGGTTGCTGCGCGTTCGTGCCGGCTTGACATTCACGAAAACAGCATACCCCGACTGTCGATTGAAAACATTCGCAAGTACGCAACAAAGGACTCGATCTCGATACTGAACTTTCGACATCGATTCGAAAATAGTCTAGAGGTTCCGTAGTTTATCCATGATTGTAAATGTCTTGTAAATGAGGTGGGACGGGGAGAATTTATTTCCATATCGGCAAACCATTGCAACAAAATGATGGCAAATATTTCGTGCTAACGAAAAAAATTTTTTGCGTGTGACAACAATCATAAGAAGCAGGAAACTTTGAAGAAATGTACTATTGAATCGCAGAAAAAAGTCGAAACAAATAAAGCTAAAAAATTCAATGTTGCATAAAATATACAATTATACGAATACAAATTTGATATTACCTGCGTGTGTATCGAATATTTACGAATATTGACTCGCCCTCTGTGATCTTTCTCCAATGAGGTAATACAATAAACGAATAAGTTTGGAGAGCGAAACGTTCGGGTATCGTGTAGAGAACAGTCGATACGGCTCGCACAGCACAAGTTTCTCACTGAGACGGTAAGGAACGAATGACTCGCTGCGGCCGAGCGAGCGGCGCGGAGTCGCAGCTACAGCACCTCCCCCACCCTATCCCAACCGTCGTACCACGCTACTCTCGCTCGTCGCCGACTAGTCATTCGCGTCTTACGTTTTCTGCGAGAAACTTGTGCTGTGCGAGCCGTGACGACGGCTTACTTTACGATACCCGTACACTTCGCTCTCCAAAGTTATTCGTTTATTTTATTATCTCGATGGAAAAAGATCACAGAAGGCGAGTCAATATTCGCAAATCTCCGATACACACGCAGGTAAAATCAAATTTGTATTCGTTTAATTGTATATTTTATGCGCTGTTGAATTTTTTTCTTTATTTGTTTCGATTGTTTTCTTCGGTTCAATAGTAATTTTTTCGAAGTTTCCTTCGTCTTATGATTTTCGTCACACGCTGAAATGTTTTCATTAGTACGAAATTTTTGCCATCATGTTTGTTGCAATGGTTTACCGAAATGAAAAAGAATTCTCCCCGTCCCATCTTATTTGAAAGAAAGTTACAACAATCGTGGATAAACTACGGAACCTCTAGACTGTTTTCGAATCGATGTCGAATGTTCAGTATCGAGATCGAGTCCTTTGTTGCGTGCTGAAAAATGTTTTCAACCGGCAGTCGGTGTACGCTGTTTTTGTGAATGTCAAGCCGGCACGAACTCGCTGCAAACGCGTGTTGATGCCCTTACTCTTTTCGGTCGTATCACGCTTCACACGTACTTTGCCAGCCAAAAGTGAGATTCGATGAAAATTTTAACAGTTTTTAATGGTATACAAAACGTTAAAAAATCAACTGTATCAAAGGTGCTAACAACATAAATTTTGTTAAATAATAATATCAAAAAGTTATTAACAAGTTGTTAAAAAAATGTTCAACAAATAATCAGATCACTTTTGAATTTTCCATTTTTGAAATTTTTTGAAGGCCACATCTAAGGAACTATAGGCGTAATCGCCTCGAAACTTTTTGTATGTACAGAAACGTGATACGGAAACACATCCAAAATTCGTGCCTCTACATCGTTTTTTTTTTTAATTTTCGAAAAAAAAATTTAATGCCAGAAAATTTCGAACAAATTCGCCTTATCACGAATTCTAAAAAATCAACAGATTCATTTAAAATGAAAAAATTAAAGGTTTTCTGATTTTTTAAAACAATTTGTTAATAACTTTTTGGTATTATTATTATGCAAAATGAATATATACAGCACCTCCCCCACCCCATCCCAACCGTCGTACCACGCTACGCTCGCTCGTCGCCGACTAGTCATTCGCGTCTTACGTTTTCTGCGAGAAACTTGTGCTGTGCGAGCCGTGACGACGGCTTACTTTACGATACCGGTACACTTCGCTCTCCAAAGTTATTCGTTTATTTTATTATCTCAATGGAAAAAGATCACAGAAGGCGAGTCAATATTCGCAAATCTTCGATACACACGCAGGTAAAATCAAATTTGTATTCGTTTAATTGTATATTTTATGCGCTGTTGAATTTTTTTCTTTATTTGTTTCGATTGTTTTCTTCGGTTCAATAGTAATTTTTTCGAAGTTTCCTTCGTCTTATGATTTTCGTCACACGCTGAAATGTTTTCATTAGTACGAAATTTTTGCCATCATGTTTGTTGCAATGGTTTACCGAAATGAAAAAGAATTCTCCCCGTCCCATCTTATTTGAAAGAAAGTTACAACAATCGTGGATAAACTACGGAACCTCTAGACTGTTTTCGAATCGATGTCGAATGTTCAGTATCGAGATCGAGTCCTTTGTTGCGTGCTGAAAAATGTTTTCAACCGGCAGTCGGTGTACGCTGTTTTTGTGAATGTCAAGCCGGCACGAACTCGCTGCAAACGCGTGTTGATGCCCTTACTCTTTTCGGTCGTATCACGCTTCACACGTACTTTGCCAGCCAAAAGTGAGATTCGATGAAAATTTTAACAGTTTTTAATGGTATACAAAACGTTAAAAAATCAACTGTATCAAAGGTGCTAACAACATAAATTTTGTTAAATAATAATATCAAAAAGTTATTAACAAGTTGTTAAAAAAATGTTCAACAAATAATCAGATCACTTTTGAATTTTCCATTTTTGAAATTTTTTGAAGGCCACATCTAAGGAACTATAGGCGTAATCGCCTCGAAACTTTTTGTATGTACAGAAACGTGATACGGAAACACATCCAAAATTCGTGCCTCTACATCGTTTTTTTTTTAATTTTCGAAAAAAAAATTTAATGCCAGAAAATTTCGAACAAATTCGCCTTATCACGAATTCTAAAAAATCAACAGATTCATTTAAAATGAAAAAATTAAAGGTTTTCTGATTTTTTAAAACAATTTGTTAATAACTTTTTGGTATTATTATTATGCAAAATGAATATATACAGCACCTCCCCCACCCCATCCCAACCGTCGTACCACGCTACGCTCGCTCGTCGCCGACTAGTCATTCGCGTCTTACGTTTTCTGCGAGAAACTTGTGCTGTGCGAGCCGTGACGACGGCTTACTTTACGATACCGGTACACTTCGCTCTCCAAAGTTATTCGTTTATTTTATTATCTCAATGGAAAAAGATCACAGAAGGCGAGTCAATATTCGCAAATCTTCGATACACACGCAGGTAAAATCAAATTTGTATTCGTTTAATTGTATATTTTATGCGCTGTTGAATTTTTTTCTTTATTAGTTTCGATTGTTTTCTTCGGTTCAATAGTAATTTTTTCAAAGTTTCCTTCGTCTTATGATTTTCGTCACACGCTGAAATGTTTTCATTAGTACGAAATTTTTGCCATCATGTTTGTTGCAATGGTTTACCGAAATGAAAAAGAATTCTCCCCGTCCCATCTCATTTGAAAGAAAGTTACAACAATCGTGGATAAACTACGGAACCTCTAGACTGTTTTCGAATCGATGTCGAAAGTTCAGTATCGAGATCGAGTCCTTTGTTGCGTGCTGAAAAATGTTTTCAAACGGCAGTCGGTGTACGTTGTTTTTGTGAATGTCAAGCCGGCACGAACTCGCTGCAAACGCGTGTTGATACCCTCACTCTTTTCGGTCGTATCACGCTTCACACGTACTTTGCCAGCCAAAAGTGAGATTCGATGAAAATTTTAACAGTTCTTAATGGTATACAAAACGTTAAAAAATCGACTGTATCAAAGGTGCTAACAACATAAATTTTGTTAAATAATAATATCAAAAAGTTATTAATAAATTGTTTAAAAAATGTTCAAATAATCAGTAAACCTTTTTTGTCTCGTTTCAAATGAATTCATTAATTTTCTAAAAGGCACATGAATTTTTTCAGAATTTACGTACACTTTTGAATTTTCCATTTTTGAAATTTTTTGAAGGCCACATCTAAGGAACTATAGGCGTAATCGCCTCGAAACTTTTTGTGTGTACGAAAACGTGATACGGAAACACATCCAAAATTCTTTTAATTTTCGAAAAAAAAATTTAATGTCAGAAAATTTCGAAAAAATTCGCCTTATCACGAATTCTAAAAAATCAACAGATTCATTTAAAATGAAAAAATTAAAGGTTTTCTGATTTTTTTAAAACAATTTGTTAATAACTTTTTGGTATTATTATTATGCAAAATGAAAGGTCTTAACATCATTAATACGGTTGATTTTTTTCAGATTTTTTAGCATATTGCCAAATTTCCAAGAAAATAAGTTTAATTCTTACAATTGGTACTGACACAATGATTTCTTTTCTATATTTCGCAGGATTCTTTGCTAGCTGAGAACGTCGCGGTCCTTATTCAGCATCTCTCCATGACTGCATTTCATCCAACGGGAACAGTGTTAGCTCCAATCTCAAAAGTTTGAAGTATTGATAAGAGATTAGCGACTGACATTTTAATTTAACTTTTTATAGGTAGTCGGTTCGGTTCGGTATAGGTTCGGTTTTTTCATATGCCTCCCAGATCGCTAGGTAATTGCTTGAAAAATGCTTCAACCGCGAGATCAACAAGCTACAATGTCTGATGACTCGCAGCTGAATACCTCTAGTTCTAAGCAACATGCTTTGATTGGAAAAATAAATCGTCCATTAAAAACGTCGCGTAGCCGCAAACCGTTCAATAAGCTATCTTCCCGACAACGGACTAGGGTTTTGAAAGAAATGAGGGATAATCTTCGCCGACCGCAACACAACACTGAAAGTATGCATTCGGAGATAACAGCCACTGCCAGCCAAGATGTTTCTATGTCTCAGAGTGAGTCCCAGCCTGTTGAAACCACCATGCTTGAATCTGAAACTATTGCTCTGACGACAATTGAGTCTCAACCTATTGCTGCAGAAACGATTGAGCTTCAACCTACTGCTGTGGAAATAATCGATCAGTGCCCTTTTAGTGTTGTGTCGATCGGTTCATCTCAATCGATGGACTTGTCGACATCTGATTCACAGGCTTGTGTTGATGAAAGCGGTTCGGCCAGTGATAGTCAGACATATTGTTCAAGCGAAGCTAATGCCGAGTCAATGTTGATTGAGGTAGGCGATAAGGTCGAACATCATCCTTTTCGCGAAGAGCTTGCTTCCTGGATGGTCGAGAATTCCGTCAGTCTCGACGCCGGTGATAAGCTGCTTCAGTTGCTTAGAGCCCATCGTTGTTTCGCCAACCTTCCAAAGTGTACAAAGACATTACTCGGTACTCCGCGAAAATCCACAGAATTGTTAAATATGCCCCCTGGCGAGTATTTGCATTTAGGATTTGAGGCTGCGATCGTCACTCTTTTAGAAACTATTTCTCCGGTTGAGATTCCTACTAATCTAGAAATAGACTTTAGCACAGACGGTGCTACTCTTGATCGGTCGGGGAACCACCAAATATGGCCTATTCAATGCAGGATTGCAAACTTTCGCAATAGTCCATCTGAAGTGGTTGGTATATATAGAGGGGCGAAAAAACCTCATAGCGCGTTGGCATTTTTTAGGCCATTTGTAGACGAAGCAAACAAGATCATCAATGACGGTGGTGTGAGCTTTCACGAATCAAAGATACCCATCACTCTCAGAGCATTCATCGCTGACGCGCCAGCTAGGGCTTTCATTTTAAATCATGTGGGTCACTGTTCTCAAAATCCGTGCTCAAAATGTAAAGTCTCCGGCGAGTCGATAGAAAGACGCATGACTTTACGAGGCGTGGATCATGTTTCTCGAACTGATGACGAGTACGTTCGGCAAATAGACGAAGATCATCACAAGGACGGTGAAAGTCCTCTCTCTCTTCTTCCGATAGGCATGGTAACTAAAGTACCCTTTGAATACATGCATCTGGTTTGCCTGGGCGTCGTCAAACGGTTGATATCCGCCTGGGTCGATGGCAAGTTTTCAAAAATAACCAGGTTGCCAGCATACGATATAGAGCTTGTGTCTAAAAGACTGGAGGTGTTGCACGATTATTATCCTCGAGAATTCGCCCGTCCTCCAAGGAAGCTTGAACTGTATACGAAATACAAAGCGACCGAATTCCGACAGTTTTTGATGTACACCGGCCCGGTTGTACTATTTGGTATTCTAAGCACGGATGTTTACAAACATTTCTTACTTTTAAGCGCCTCTATTCGTATTTTGGCATCAGAACAGCCATCCCAAGAACACTTGTTCTATGCAAGAATGGCATTGCGCCTATTTGTCGAGAGATGTGAAACTCTGTATGGACGGGCATTCATAAGTTACAATGTCCACGGGTTGTTGCATCTTGTGGATGACGTTGAATTGCTGGGGCCTGTAGATTCGTATTCAGCGTTTCCTTATGAAAACAGCATGCGAACTTTTCGTAAATCGTGTCGAAAGCCAGGCCTTCCTTTACAACAAATTGCAAAGAGAAGGGTGGAATGTTCTCAGAGGTCTGGTTTGCGTGTACGGAACAGATACGAATCGACGATAGCACTTAACAAGCACACCGCTGGACCGCTTCCTAGTGACCAAATTGGTATCGAGGTAACGCAATATCGTAGCTTGAAAAGTCACAACTTCACCCTAACTACAAACAAGCACGGTAGATGTTGTCTTCTGAAGAATGCTGAAATTTGCATTGTCGTCAATATTATCGTTCATCAACGCGAACATTATTTGGTTGTAAGGAAGTTCGGTAGCGTCGAGGCATTCTACGACGTCGCCCTTTCTTCATCGTCAGTTGGTTATTTCAAGTGCACAGCACTGAGCGAAGAAACATACTTAGTAAATTTCGCAGATGTACTTACAAAATGCTATCCCATGCCTCTATGGCAGCCGCGTCGTCTCGATGCAAATAATAGAGAGATCCTGGTTGAGGGCGAACTTATCGTAGCTACGATGTCGTGTGTCGTTAACTATTAATTTGAATTGATTCTGCATCCGTGATCAACTCTCGTTGCCAACTCTCGAGATGATCGTGGGGGAAGTTATAGAGACCTTGAACATTCTTCGCCAGGACGTTGTGTACGTATTAATATCGATATCTATTTATTTACAAAACGGTTAATAAAATGTTCTTCTTTATTTAGGAATACTGAGGAATTTTGCAAGCACGAATTTCGGTGCGTATGATCCGTTTTTATTTCCCTGTAGTTGTGGATGGTAGAGCTCCCCCTTTTTGGGGACTTTTTTAAAGAACTCCCTTCCCCCAAAGGGTTTTTTCCCTTTTTCTTTCTTTTTTTTTAGATTTTTCAGTTTTTTTTTTGTCATTTTCGTTTTTTTCTTCCTTTTGAGGTTTTCCCCCTTTTTTTGGTTTTTTTTCTTCCTTTTTTTGTTTTTTTCTTCCTTTTTTGGTCTTTTTTTTTCGTATTTTCTCTAAGTTTTTTATGAATTATTTTTATAATGGCTAGGTTTTTCTTTCGGTTTTTTTTTGGGTCTTTTCCCAAGTTTTTTTTATTAATTATTTTTATAATGGCAGGTTGGGCTTAAGTCTCAAGCTGACTTTTTTCGATTTGTGGAAGAAGGAAGAGGAGGAGGAGGAGGAAGGGGGGAGGGGTCATACCCCGTTTTTTGGGGAGTTTTTTATTTGGGTTTTTTTGTTTGCTTTTTCCCTTTTTGGGTTTCTTTTTTCTTTCTTCCTTCTTGTTTTTTTTCCTCCTTTCTTGGGTTTTTTGTTGTTTTTTTTGCGTATTTTCTCCAATTTTTTTTTATGAATTATTTTTATAATGGCTGGTTTTTCTTTCGGTTTTTTTTGGGGTCGTTCCTTTTTTGGGTTTGGTTTTTTTTGAGTTCGGTTTTTTTGCGCTTATTTTTCTTGGGGTCGCTCTTTTTTTGGGTAGATTTTAACCAGTAGATTTTAACCAGTTTGCAATTCGATTTCCTCAGCCGACTGCACAATCGAATGGATCAACTGATTGATAGATTCGAGGAAGAACTGTCGAGCGAATTTCCACTCAAACCCGATTGTCTGCCTTTGTTAACGCGTGACGAAGTGGAGGCCTTCGAGCACTTACGCGATGAGGACTACAGAAAAGTGGTTAGTATTCATCGTCGCATTGGACAGCGGTTTTGGTATCAAAACCACACTCATTACTTTGAATGCGATATTATTCGTATGTTGTACAGTTCAAGTACTTGGGAGCACTTGGTGGAGCAACGCTACACGACACGACGAACGAGATCCTTAAAAACGCAATCGATGATGGCATGTCTCCCGATTTGACGTGGCAATCTGTAATGCGTTATGAAATTTGTAGAAGCGCCAATAGTCCGAAGTTTTATGTAAAGTATCGGTGCAAAACAATCTCAATCATATCAATCGAGACTTTGGTAGTTTCGGCGGGACACGAGAATTGGACATTTTTTGATTGATTTTTCTCTTCAATGAATTTCGGGAGTAACGACGCATCAGGAATGAATAATTGCTTTCTTTGGGGCGAAAATATTGTAATTTGGTCTATGAGCGAGTAGAAAAATATATAAAAATTGTATCGAGATGAAATCCGAGAGTACACAGCGAAAAAGCCATTAGTCCTGTGTACCGCGCGTTCGCACCTAAAACAAAAGAAAAAAAAAGTCTCACTTTACAAATGTGCGACTATCAACGTCAGGCTCAAGGTTCGGCTCGAGACGAAGCCAATATTTCTTCAATGTACTGAATGCCACGAAATGTTTTAATATCCATTTAAATTTATACTATATTCTCCTCAAATCTGACTTGTAAATTCTGTTTTCCCAGGTGGTCCTCCTGACGCTCACCGGTTTCGTCGAGTGGGTCTCGATAAACCACATAATGGCCGAGGGGGGTCGCCTCCTGCAGATCCTCTGTCTGCTCCTCGGCGACCCGACCTTCCAGTGTCCAGCGGCCGAGTGTCTCCTGCAGGTGGTCAATCGCAAGGGCGAGGCGGAGAACAGAAAGCAGCTGATGATACTTTTCACCGAGGAGGCACTACGGTGCATCTACGCCTCGGCGGTGGCGCCGGGTCCGCACTCGGGTCCCCACGAGCTTCACGAAAACCATTATCTCTTCCTGAAGAAGCTCACCCAAGTGCTGACGGGAATGGCGACGCAGCTGTGCACGCTCTGGGGAAAGGACGACACGACGAACATCCGACCGAATCACTTCAACCTCTTTCTCGACGCAGTTCTCACATTCACGATGCACTCGAGTCTGACTCTGACTCACCTGTCGAACGCCATATGGGTGATGCTCTTCAAGCACGAGCAGATAAAGACCGACGCTCTTCTGCTGACTTACGTGCCGAAGTACATAGAGAGCACGGCGCCGAAGCTGATAAAAGTAGCTTATTCGAACGGTCGTCACTCGAACGGGACGACGGCCTACTGCCTACTGCCTTACGGACTACGACTCCGAGGAGAAGTTCGCGGTGTTTCTTCATCGTCTGCGGATGGACCTTCTCGAGGGTTTTCGTCACGCGACGATGGTGGCGCCGCTGGTGACTTTCGTCTACGTCCAGCAATGGCTCACCGCGAAAATCGTGAAGGGCATGGCGAATCTTCGTTACAAGAGCGACCCGAACGATCCCGAGTACCTCAAGTGGGAGGCCCTGGCGAACGCTCTCGACTCGGTAGTCTCGCGAATCCTCCTGGTGAGCGAGCGGCCGAGCGTTCAGAACGGGCTGCAGCTTCTCGAGCTCTGCCTCGGCTACTCGCCCGAGGATCCGTGGCTGCTCTCGACGCTGCTGTCGTGCATCAGCGCCCTCTTCGTGTTTCTCTCGATGTCGACGGGTTCGATGGCGATGCCCGGCGTCGCGATACTGCCGAGAGTGCTCGAGAAAATATTCGCCGCGCTCGTCTTCGAGGCGCCCGGCGAGACGAAGGATTCGCGCTCGAAGGCGACGAAGAACGTTCGACGCCACGCGGCGAGTCTGATGGTGAAGATCGGACTGAAGTATCCGCTGCTGCTGCTTCCGGTCTTCGAGCAGATACACACGACGGTGCGCGGTTTGATACGCGAGCCGAGCCAGCTCTCGAAAATGGAGAGCGTCATTCTTTACGAGGCGCTGTTGCTGATATCGAATCATTTCTACGACTACGAGAGGCAAACGCGTTTCGTCGCGGAGGTCATTGGCGCGGGCTCGTCGCAGTTCATGGCGCTCGGCCTCGAGGCTTTCAAGGGGCCCATCGAGCTCATCAGATTCGTGGGACTGGACAGAGCGCCGGTCGACGCCAGCCAGGAACATCCCGCGGCCGCTAATCGATCGGACCTCATGTTCTGCGTCTCGACGGTCTTGAGCGTCGTCAAGCGATGCTCCATTCCGGAAGATCCTGATCGAGCCGCGCGCGGAGGATTCGTCGCCGCCATCAGCGAAAGCGGCAATCCCGTCTACAGAAATCCTGCCGCACCGCACGTCATACCCGTGTTGCCGACTCTCTTCGCGCTCGTCAGGGCGATGAACGCTCTCTTCACTCCGGCCGCTCTTGCTTCCGTTTCCGAAGTAAGCTTTTGCCTTTTTTTTTTAACGATCATGTTTTTTTACAAACGAAAATTATGTAACCGTGTTGTTCTCAATTCATTCGTTTTTCCAGAGAAATATTTTAAATGATCTCTGTCACGTTCACTTCCGATTTGAAAATCTCATTTTTCGACCGGACGTGACGTCATGTCGGAAATACGTCACTTTCGGTTTGAAAATCTCTTTTTTAGACCGGAAGTGACGTCGTACTGGAAATAAATCACTTCCGGTTTGAAAATCTCATTTTTCGACCGGAAGTGACGTCATACCAAAAATACGTCACTTCCGGTCGATAATTGAGATTTACGATTCATTATAATTCATTTGTTTCATTCTCATTTTTACAGGGTTACAGGAACGCTCATGGGCTTCTGGAATCGGAGAAGGCGAATCTGCTGGGTCTGAGAAAACGGGTAACGGTGGTGACAACGCCCCGGAAACCGATCGATCGCCGAACCCACCGCTCGCACGGATGCAAGCGTTTCTCTCAAACATTCACGATCACTGCTATCACTTTCTCGGCAGCGGTGGCCACACGATCGGACGAGATTTCTACCAGCTCCCGGGTCTTGCACCGGCTCTTCTGAACTCGGTTTTCTCGAACATAGAGGTATGCCAGAGCGCCGGAGAAATTTTACAAGCGAAAGTGCATTCTTTAACCGTTTATTTTTTCAGGTAATTCCGGACTACAGACTGCGCCCGATCATCCGCGTTTTTCTAGAACCCTTCATATACTAGTGTCCACCCGCGTTTTACGAGAACGTCCTGGTACCGGTGCTCACTCACGTATCCACGCACAGTAAGTTGTCGAAGGCCACGTTGACAGATAGATATATATTTATTTCTAAATACCCTTTAAGAGCATGTGCAATACCGCGGTCAAGTATTTCTCCGAACTCGACGCCACGGCAAATTTATTAATAATAAAAATCCGACTCGTTTCCAGTGTGTCAGAGACTGAGTGCCAAGTGGCAGTACATAACGAGGCTCTACGAGTCGGGTCTCGACGAGGAGAACACGGACGCCCAGGAGGTGATAGACGATATGCTCAATAGAAACTTGACCAGGGACTTCGTGGACGTATTGAAAGTAACACTGGTGGGTGGAGCGGCGAGCGACGCGTCGCCACCGGACTCTATGGACCACGACAGCAGCGGGATGGCCGTCGATCCGCCGACCTCGCGGGGTAACAGTATAGTCGCGAAAGTCGTCAGCGAGCTCGGCGCCTTCATGCTTCGTCATCCTTCTACGCGTCACAGCGTCGTTCTGTGTGTCTTAGGGTGAATAGATTTGTTTTCTTTTGCCTTCTTTAAACGAAAGTCATTATCGAAAATATACAACGTATAGAGTACAAAAATACTTCAAGTACAAAGTGCAAAGTATTATTTCCATCGTCACTCTTGATTCGGGTGTTTAAAAAAGGGCCTTTTTAATTTATTTTCCGCCCTATCGTTTTATCCCTGCTCGTTTTGTTATGGATCAAAAAAAAATTCTTGTTAAAATTATAGTCATTGAAAAATTTAGACAGAGAATCATAAATTAATAGAAAATTAATAGAAACAGGATGTCATGCTGCTCATCGAGTATCCTTAATGCGAGGCTGTACTCAAAAAGTACTTGCACCTGGTATTTGAAGTGCTAAAAAAGTACTTGAAGCAGCAAACAAGTACCCGTTCCTTCAAGTACTGTTCAACTCTGATATATTTGCATGTTCAATTAACGCGTTTTGCGTATTCCAGAGCTCTCTCGTGGAACGACTCGAATGCAAGTCTGAAGGCGACGATGCTGACCGGTCCGATAGTCAGAGCACTCGCCGCCGACGGTAGTCTGACCCCAGCTATGGCAGCTCACATAATGGTAGCGGTACTTCAAGGCCTCCAGCTTCACGGCCAGCACGAGGCGAATCAGGGCTCCCTGGTGACCCTCGGCGCCCAAGTTTACGAGTGCCTTCGGCCCAAATTTCCAAACATCATCGAGGTAATGCAACAGATACCGGGCGTCAATCCGGCGGACGTACAGAGATTCGACGAGAAGATGGCGGTCGTCGGTACGAAGGGAAACAAAGTTGACAAAGGCAAAAAGGATCTATTCAAGAAAATAACTAATCAGGTATACAAGAAAAATGTTTAGGAATTTTTTCACCCGTTGGCTCGACGCTAGAACGGCGAGGTATATCCTCTCGAATTGTGTGGATATATTGCTTCTATTCCGGCTCTCGTAATTAAAAATTTTTTATTTCAATACAATTTTTTTTTTACTTTTTCACTTTTTTAATTCTTTTCTTTTCAACATTTATTAATGCTTTTATTTTAGGTCGCATCAAATGCGCTTTTTTTAGCGACCACTCGTAAATTCTGCTCGTTATAATTTCAAGATGATATTTCGATATCTTGTATCGAAGGAATTCGGAAAGGTTACAATTCTCAAATTACAATGTTGAATAATTCTACACCGAGTCTAATATTGATACTTGATTACTTTTACCTGACTGTTTCCTTTAATAAAGACACAGTCGAATTTTTAATATTTTTCTTCGCACACAATGCGAGTCGCGGATAGAAGAAAAATCCGAGCCACGACATTTCAGCCGTTCTAGCGTCGACAGTAGTTTGCGCCGAAAATGACAACAGAAAAAAAAACAAAACAATTCGTCCTCCGCAGCTAATCGGTAGAAGCGTCGTTCAGCTATTTCGTAAAGAGGTGAAGATAGACAATTTGCCGAGACTAGACGTGACGGGAAAGCCTCGGATCGTACGAGTAGATGATATCTCGAAGAATTCTGCCGACGTAGGACTCACAGCGCTATTCGCAGGCCCCACGTAGCAGAGAGTGATAGACAGCCGCACGCTGCACGGTTGGTCTAGCTCGATAAGTAATTATAAGTTATTGTAAAGAACGAATGAAAAATACAGAAAAAAAGGAAGATCCTTTGCCGAGACGGAGGAGAAAGGACGAATACGAGAGACCCGTCGATCGGAAAAAAAACACACATCGTACCATTGCCCAGATCTTGACGAGTCTCCGTTCGCGCTTGCCGAATAGGCGGGCGATTTATCCTCAAAGAGACCTCTGGTAATCAAACAATTTATTTCTATTTTTTTAAATTTGTATATCAAATAAAAATTATAATTATCATAGTTTTTATAATTATTATAATTATAATGATTGTAATTGTATATCTTGCCAACGAGGATATGTGCATCTTTGAATTACCAAGTCGGGAAGATTCGAAAGAACCCAGATAGAAAAACGTGCCGTCAAACGGGTATCGTACCATTGGTACCGCCACCGTTTCGTCGCTGTGCCGTAACTTTTCTATCTGGGAAAAATGATATTAACAATTTTTTTTTCAAATAAATTTGTCTCGATTAATTCTTGAAGAGACGTCTGTGGTACTCGAACAATTGATTTTTATTTTTTTATATTTAAATATCCGATCGCATCTTGCA
This sequence comes from Ichneumon xanthorius, assembly GCA_917499995.1. Taxonomy (NCBI): domain Eukaryota; kingdom Metazoa; phylum Arthropoda; class Insecta; order Hymenoptera; family Ichneumonidae; genus Ichneumon; species Ichneumon xanthorius. The sequence continues at coordinate 17,998,556 of OU824208.1, forward strand.
AACGGGAATACACGTGCAGCTTTGAATTGTCACGTCGGGAAGATCGATTAGAAAGAGATATGTTATTAACAATTTTTTCTCAAATAAAAGTAAACTTCTCGTAATTACAAACATTAATGTCTCGGAAATTGGAAAGTACAATTTTTACGTAAAATAGGCGTTACAAAATTAAGAGAAGGAAACATTTATTGTTTCCAGAGAAGGAAACATTTATTGTTTATTGGAAGTTTTTTCGCACTAGTATTTTCTTAACTTATATAAAAAAAATCTTTTTCATACCATGCAGCTGCTGCGGCGAAGAATAAGCAGTATGACAAACCGACTTGGCAACAGTTTTCTGATGCGATGATGGCGGCACTCAAGGCATCGAAGCAACGTAATCGGAATGCACACAATCGAGCATCGGCAGTGGCTCAACCTCCGAGAGATGGCAGCCAGACTCCCTCTGTCTATCGTGGACGCGGTCGAGGAAATGCCAGACAGCATCGTAACGGACGTATTTCATCTGAAAGAAACTTCGCCGACGAAGATGGATGCGAGACCGAGGAAACATAAACAGCGAGACAGAGAAAACTACACTTTGATAATTGACACTTTTCGTTGAGAATTAAGTTAGAATATTTTTATAAAAACTGGTATTTGTAATTCAGGTAATTCAAGCCCAGTACAGTTTTGTATTTGATAAATCACACATGATGTTTGTATGTATATAATATGATCTTACTCACCGTATGTACCTTGATCGTTGACGTTTGATTTTTCAATAAACTGGAATTAGCCCGAAATCTATCGGCACTTGAATATAACTGGGAGTGTCTGATGCGATCTAAGATGATTAATTATTATTTAGATACGTATAGCATATACTACAGCTGAATAATAATAATAATAATAACAACAATGATGATGACGACTTGCCATTTTCTTGTCGCCATTGAGACGTTATAGCGGAACAACAAGTTATTTTCAATCCGTTGCAATTTGGAGCAATTCTGCCAGTAACTCGCAGTTACCGTGGGCCGCAATGTTGCTGCGTAAATGGCTTCACGATGTGCCATTATATTGACTCCACAGTCGTGTTACAACGAGACGGCGAAACATTCGCGCCCTAGAATAATCTGCCGCAATTGTGTCAGTAATGTGGCGTTTCAGTGTGCCGCAATTGTGCCACAAATGTGACGTTGTAGCGTGCCGCAATTGTGCCAGTGATATGGCGTTTCAGCGTGCCGCAATGCTGCCTTTAAAGTGGAACTACGATGTGTCGTTGTCTTGTCGCGACAGTGGTGTTACAGCGAAACATTCGTGCCCTAGAATAATCTGCCGCAATTGTGTCAGTAATCTGGCGTTTCAGTGTGCCGCAATTATGCCACAAATGTGACGTTGTAGCGTGCCGCAATTGTGCCAGTGATATGGCGTTTCAGCGTGCCGCAATGCTGCCTTTAAAGTAGAACTACGATGTGTCGTTGTCTTGTCGCGACAGTGGTGTTACAGCGAAACATTCGCGCCCTAGAATAATCTGCCGCAATTGTGTCAGTAATGTGGCGTTTCAGTGTGCCGCAATTGTGCCAGAAATGTGACGTTTTAGCGTGCCGCAATTGTGCCAGTAATATGGCGTTTCAGCGTGCCGCAATGCTGCCTCTAAAGTGGAACTACGGTGTGTCGTTGTCTTGTCGCGACAGTGGTGTTACAGCGAAACAATAAGATATTGGTGAACTGGTGTAATGTGCAGCCATTACACCGGTATCGTGACGCCACGATGTGACACAATGCTGCTGGTAACGTGGCATTAACACATGTCGTTGTTTTGTCGTCAGTGTGCATGAACTGCGATGGTTGCCGGTCCAACCCGCTGTGCCTGGCTGTACCACCAAAAAGAACATTTATGGCGACGCACAATCATGCTTATTGGTGACATCTTGTGGCGTTGCGTGGCGTCCTCTTGCCGCTATTCTGACACAATCTGTCCGACTGGGTGGAGTCTCATCAGCCAGGCCGCACGGACATAAGGCTGATGGAACAATATTAAATCGTTTTAAACTGAATCTAAGGGAATTGTGATTACTTCTTAACCGATTGATCGAGACAATGCACTTTCTCTTCAGCTCCCATTTGTGAAACCAGGGATGAGATTCACGTTTATAAAAAAGTTCAAAATATCGTGTCCCTTTATCGCGTCCCGACGTCACGCACCATTCATGAAATTCATCACGGACAGAGGATTTCCACAACGAGCAGAAGTCCGCTATAGAAAGGCAAAGTTCAGTATCTCTTCCTACAAACGGGGCATCTTTAGCTGCGGCATCGGCTAACTCATTACCTCTGATACCTTTGTGGGCTGGAATCCAAAAAAGACTAACTTTTTTCCCAAACTCGTCAAGTCTTCTTAGCTTATCCTTTAAAAAATTAACAATATATGATTTTCTATCCAGTCTAGGAGGAAATGATAAGGCACATAAAACACTCTTTGAATCCGAGAAAATAGTAAAGACTGAATCGTCCAGTGTTTCAATCCAGTTCAAAGTCTCGGCGATAGCCATCGCCTCTGCCGTAAATATGGACGAAAAGCCAGCTGATCTGAATTTTAAGGTACGCGAATCATCACCTTTAACCACCGCAAGTCCCACAAAATTACAATTCTCTGACTTAGATCCATCCGTGTAAAAGCATGTAGAACTAGCCAAATGGTTCTCAAAAATCCTATTAAAAGCGGCGTCACTATTCACTGCTTCGAGCACACATTGTCCCTCTTTGAACGAAACAGCTGGGCAAAACATTAACGATTCGTAACTGTAATTATAACATAATGGTCTGGGTGCAGATATAATAAGATGAGCCTTATTAATATGGTCTCGAAAGCAATTAACTAGAAGAATAGTCCCTTCCCTATTAAGAATTGTTGGGTTGTCTTCCGTATCAATAATCTCTTGAATTACAGGGATCAATTTATGTCCTGAGTTGGTCAAGGTTCTAGTAATGAAGTTTCTTCCCAAATATTGAAAACGCATAGTTAAAGGGTATTGTTTTGCTTCTGCAAGAATAACATTTGTTGGCGTTGACAATCTATACCCCAAAGCTAATCGGGGGGCTTTGAACTGGATTCGCTCGAGTTTCAAAACCTGTGACTGAGAGAGACCATGAAATAGAAACGCACCATACTCAATTCTTGAACGTATTAAGGCACAGTATAGTCTGATCATTAACGTTGGGTCCGCCCCCCACCATGTGTGTCTCAAACAACTCAAGATTTTCAGAGGATTTTGACATTTTTCCTGAATCAATCGAATTTGCGGATTCCAATTTAAATCGGAAGTAAGAGTCAGACCTAAAAAGCGTACGCGTTTGCACTCTCGAATGGTAGTATCATTGAACCGAATCTCCCTGCCTCTCTGGTTATGAACGTTACGATTTATATTATTATTACGTTTTCTTTCGAATATTACAAAATTAGTTTTACTAGGCGACAAGGTTAAACCGGATAGATTCAAAAAGGTATCGATCCTGAGTAAAGATATTCTCACTCTACCAATAGCCTCTCGAGAAGATTGTAAGACCGAATATACGACCACATCGTCGGCGTATTGAATAATTTTACAATGCGGATCAATCACCGATTGCAGGTCCATTACATAAATTGCATATAGCATCGGACTTAAGACACTTCCTTGGGGAAGACCTCTATAAGACCAACACATCTCATCAATATCCCCAAATTTAAAATTAAGAAGCCTTGAAGAGACTAGGTTGAAAATGAAAGCCAGCAGATTACTCGGAAAACCCAAATGTTTTAACTTATCTAACATAATGTCAGCAAGAACATTATCATACGCCGATTCGATATCTAAAAAAACCGCAGGTACTGCATTATCACGTTTAAAAGCTTTAAGTATATCAGAATAAAGAATTGAAATATTATCCATACAGGATGTAGTTTTTCGAAAACCAAATTGAGACGAAGGTAATTTATTGAAATATTCCATCCACCAATTAATTCTATAACTAATCATTTTTTCAAATACCTTACAAAAACACGAGGCTAGAGAAATAGGTCGAAACTTCTTACCATCACTTTTAGGAATAAAAAATACACCATATCTTCGCCATTCATTGGGGAATAACTGGGCTGCAAATAAGTCATTGTATATATTCAACAACAGGGTCTTAGCCTCCATCGGAAGCTCCGAAATAACTGTATAATCTATTCCATCAACTCCCGGACTTGACTTCAGATTAACATTGGAGATAGCGATATTAAATTCTTCCTCAGAAAACGGTAACGCCAGAAATGGATCGCCGTCAGGATTGTCAAAAGAGGGAGTGGGCACCTCAACCCAAGGAGGACATAACTTTCTAATCATCTCTGCTATATTTTCAATTTTGTCATCTCTATATTCATTAGCATTATCGATGCAATTAAATCTATTTTTAAAACTCTTAATCTTTCTCCACAAATACGTAGGATTAATATATTTAGTCAATCCCTCGCAAAAAAGACGAAAGTTATCCCGCTTTATCTTCCTAAGTCCATATTTCGTTTTAGCATCGGTCTTTTTATAATTTATCATATCTTCTCGCGATCTTGTACATTTAAACTTTAAAAAAGCCGCTCGTCTAAGGCGTACTAACTTCCCAGGTAGCATTAAGTTATCCTAAAGGCATCGAAACGATGCCGCACGAAAGTTACGGACAACTTTTTTCTTTAGCGATCGGATATCCTTTTGTAATACTAATTGTATCACTTATGTCCCGCAGAATGTCAACATTTCGGTGACAGAATTATAACTTTTTGACACCAAATAATTGTTAGAAAAATGTTGCCATATTGTCAACTGTTAACAGTAAGCGAAATGACAACTTTATGCTGTCTAATAGGCAGATCTGAAGGACATCATTTGAAATGTCACGAAATCGTCATAAAGTTTGGAGTGAATGGTGAACCAAAAGATAACTTTTTGATAACGTATAAAAGTAATATTGGAAAAAAAATTGCTTGAATTATCATCATCACGAATTAATATCAATTTAGGATACATTCGGGTAGTATACCATACTATACTACATTCGGATACTATATTACGCATTTCGGAGAAAGAAAAACCTAACGACCTAAAGTTGGGCTCGAACCCGGGATATTACGCATATTAGCCTAGAACCCTAACGCTGTGCTATCGCTTATCATTTGAGTTTTTCTCATTACTAGCAAGATTTGAAAGCAGCAAAAGTTTTCTTATCTGAAGTGAATGGACAATAAATATTTTATTTATTTACAGAAATAATTACTGAAAAGAAAAAGTATTATATGAGTCCTATGCTAAGCAGAATATTTTAGGTTGCCTTAAAAACGGTATCTGCCCGGCAACTTAGCCGATATCCCTATTTGTTATCGATAAATGGATACTTTTCGGCGACCTATAATGGACATGATGATTGATATTCGAGTATCCATGAAACAAAGTCGAATGATCACTTTTAGATAACCTTTCAGTAAGCTTTTTAGGATAACATAAAAACGGCACCTCTACGATAACTTATTTTGCATTCATATTTGTTATCAATACGCGGGCAACTATTCGACAACTTATGTTATTAACAACATTTACGATAACTTAAAAATGGAACCGTTACGTCAACACTAAAACGGATGGAAATTTAAAGACACCTCAGTTATCTTTTGAACAAATCTGACAGGCAACTTACAAAAGGCATAGCATAGTTGACAATTTGACAGTACTGCTACCTGCGGATATATTTGTTATCTGTACCTAGTCAACTTTTCGGTGCCCATAATTGATACCTATCAGACAAAATCATATGATGACTTTTAGAGCACTTTTGTGACGACTATTTAAGATAACATAAAATGGACATCGCTGGGACATCTCATTTTATATCTATATTTGTTATCCATATATAGTCAACTTTTCGGCGCCCGATAATTGTTATCTTTCAGACAAAATCATATGATGACTTTTGGCTCACTTTTGTGACGAATATTTATGTTAACAAAAAAATGGAATCATAACGTCAACGCACATATGGATGAAAATTTAAAGACACCTTAAAGATATCTTTTGGATAAATCTGAAAGATAACTTATAAAGGTTATCTTATAGAAGGCAATCTGACAGTACTGCTACTTGGGTTATCACAGGCCTCATTCCACCAAGGACATGGAGGAGAAGGGGGCTTTTTAGGTTGGTTGCAGCCTGGTGGCCGATAAAAAAAATTGGGCGTAGAGTCTAATAACGTGTCTTCTATTAACGCAACAAAACTTGAGTAGCGAACGGCAGGATCGAGATCTCTGTCGCACAAGTGTAAGTCCAAAGCAATCCTTGTTACCAAGTTCTTTCGAAAGTTGACCCAATTAGTCTTTTTCGAGTATAATTTTTTTGCCTTTCTGTAAATCGTTCCTGGTAATGCCTGGCAATCATAATGTATTGAAATCGGGAAATGATCACTCCCCCAAGAATCATTTTTTACCGCCCATCTGCACGAAAGAGCAGAGCCACAATCCACAAAAGCGAGATCTATTGCCGATTCTGAGAGATTAGCTGAAGAAAAAAAGGTCATCTGGTTCTCGTTAAGTAGAGTTATATCACACGGATCGATACTATCGACAATGGACTTTCCGGAAACGCAAACACGATTGTCCCCCCACAAATAATGATGGGCGTTGAAATCCCCTACTACTAAGAACTTCCCATGAAACTGCGAAAAGAAATCAGTCCATTCACGAGTGCCAATGTCCGGGCCACTGGGAGACCGATAACAAGACACAACCAACAATTTACCCTCCCTTAGTTCCAGTTCTAACGAACAGACTTCGATTCTACCATGACAATCAAACAAATTATGAACAATTCTATATCTAAGCGTGTTTTTCACCAAGATGGGCACGCCTCCGCCTCTCTGACCGATTCGGTCCTTCAACATCGAAACCTCCTAAATAAAAAGCATCATTTGGTTTAAGCCACGTTTCGGATAATAAGAACAAATCAACGTCAAGTGAATTATGCTGCAAAATAGGTAACTTAGATCTAATACTCTGAGCATTCCATTGCACAATTTTAAGTTGTTTCGAGTTGGCCATTATTGATTTGATTGTGAAGAGCTACCGTTCTCCAAATCTGCTTCAGAAGAAGACTTGACTTTGGGTCCGAAACCAGAATGCGAGTGAGCTTTCGCAAAGCTTCCTCTACTTCTCTTGGCATGTTTTCGTCCTCTTCAAGTGCCTTTTCAACACTAATGTTAACGCCTCGCCTTTTGAGTTGCCTCAAGTTGTTATTCGGGTCACTCCACTGCATATGATTCACGTTCCTTTCTCTTGCGTATTCGTTGTTCGATTTCTTGTAAGCTTGACCTCCGTAATCAGTACGATCTGGGTGAGGACCCAACGCCTCCACACGTGGGAGAGGTGGAAAATTCTCTTAATTTCTTTCAGGTACCCACGTATTCGCAGAGTTTCCTTCGTACATCCTTCTCGCCGTAAGGAACGGCACGTTGTCGTAAGCCATAATACGCTTGATCTCTTTAGCCTTAAAAAACTCAGGACACTCTCGACCCAGCGTCCCGTGGTCACCGTGACAGTTTATGCACTTAGCCGGACGGTCGCATCGTTGATTTTCCTCCAGATGACGCTTTTCACCGCAATGCAAGCAGCGCGCTTCACTAGTGCAGAACTTCTTGGTGTGATTTTTCATACCACCACAGTTGTAGCAAATTTTTACTGGCTCTACGTAAGGAAGCAGCCTTACTCGAGCTCTCCAGATATACAGTGACTCTGGAAGTACACGACCTGCGAATTCCACGCACACCGTCTCTCCTTCCACCCATTCTGCACGACCCTCGACGAGTCTACGACTCTTTAGACGCCAAACAGCTAAAACCTCGAGTACTCTGTTCTCAGTCTCGATAGCCTGCTTCAGTTCTTCGTTCCCTATATCCGTCGGCACTCCTGTAATTTTACCCGTACGCGAAGCAGCATATCGAGGAATGAAGAATCTCAGCCCGCAGTTACCAAGATACTCGTTACTAACACATCGGTTCGCTTCGTCTCTACTAGCGAAAGTCAATATCCACTCGTTGAATCCGTAAGGGTCAATTTGATCGTATCTTACGTGACAGTTAGTCAGATTACGGTCACCGAAAAAATTGCCAAAGGTTTTGCTCTTGTATCTCGAGACGTCATCTTTACGTGCACCAGATACGGACCTTTTTGCTTCGTTGAGAACGTTAGCACAACTCATGCATCTCCCGAAGTGTTCGTTATCACAGAATTTCCCACTTTACCGACTGAAGCTGCCTGATCTTTCGTACCGTGTGAAGGTTTATGCGCAGCACCACTACCGGATCCATTAGACAAAACTTTTTTCTTGTCCGTTTTCTCCTTTTTTGATTTAGCTTCTCGTTGGAGATCCCTCAGCGATTCGTAAATTCCTGCATCGTCTTCTCGGCCTCTTTTATACGACTGCTTATCTATGTCCATATCACTCAAATCATCGCCATCACTAGGCAAGCGAGCCTGGTGCGACATGAAGACAAAGGCCGAGCGCCCGGCCCGAGCCGGTGCTCCCAGATATTCCAATTAAAAAGTTTCAAAAGAACGAAAATGATATTAACACTTAAAAATGAATCAAGCCACAATAAAATGTGACTATAGTACTGCCAAACTCCTTTCACAACCCCCAAGAATGCAAAAGAATATGCGCCTCTGAAAAATGCGTCGTGTCCCTTTGAAGTCCTGGTCCAAACTCCTTTAAACAAAAGCTAATTAGGTTTTCGAGCGCCCATCTATTGACTACGAAATAGTACATTTCGATACGAGTGCGAAAAAACTTTTTCTGACGAGTGTGAGTTTGCAGCACGAGCCGAAGGCGAGTGTTGCAATCACACGAGTTCAGAAAACGTTTTTCGCACGAGTATCGAACAAAATTTTATTTCACGAGGTGTGAAAATGGGGGTTTTCGCACGCGAAGCGGGCGAAAAAACCGCCATTTTCCCACCGAGTGACATAAAGTAATTTGCTTGTATCGGAAACATCTGCAGTCTCGGAAAAAATAGGAACGGCGATTTGTTACCGACCGCGGTTTTTCCTATGTCCTCAAAAGTTTGCAATCTGTAGATAAGCGATTGAAAATAACGAGCCACTTATATATTCGAAATTTGCGAGAAAACTTTATTACCCTATCATTTAATGATTAAATATACATACGTTGAACTTATAAAGTCTTCATAAACAATCTCGAATTAACGAAGTCATGAACGATTCGACACAAATAAAATGATAAAGTGTTAAAAATTGTAATCTAATGTTATAAGAAACTATTTGAAAAAAGGCGATGATTGAAAAATATTTTTTAAAAGATTTATTTTACTGAATGTTCCAACATCTCGGAATGCATTTTCCGCTCGCGATTTGTACGCGCTGGACATTCTTTTCGAAGTGTACTGGACCCGTTTAACTTATCGACAACTTCGTAAGCGGATCGAACGATACGATAGTACAGAAGCACTCTCGAAACATTAAATACATGAAAACCATATTAAAATTGCTGTATAAAAGTACTATTAACACACGAAACACATTTAAAAAAAAAAACTTATTGAACGATATTGATTTATCGAAAACATCAACTGATCGCAGTATTGTTAACTAAGAAGCAGCTGATTGCTGCACCCGTGCACAGGCACAATCATGACGTCACGCTTGTAGGACTCGATGTCGGTGATATAACAATCACTAGGTCTTTCCTTTTCGTTAGGCAAAGCCGTCATATAAGTTAACTTTCGACCTTTGTTTTTGTCAATGCTTGTCGGAGTACCGTTACCTGAAAAAAAAAGATTACAAGTTACTGAAGAAACGTCTTCGCATGTCTCTCACGTGTGTCGGTTCTGTATCATATATAGAGGGAATTTCATGACCCATCGGTCAATGTCGGCAGTTTTTAATTAATATTTGGTGCGTAAACCATAGTCACCGAAAATGATTGTAAAAAGTTTACATTCACAATTAAGTCACCTTAGTGGGAAACGTTCGCTACCTATCGTGCTCTCGTTAAGGGAAGGCTAAACACGTACGAGTGTGAGGGAGACAGAGTAAAAAATTTTAATCCATTTTTCTCCGAAACGATTCTATAAAATGAAAAATCGTTTCAGAGAAAAATGGTTTCAAAATATTTTGCGGTTATGTTGATTTAGTTGATTCTAACTTGAGGCAAGGAGATTGGTCGAACGATTGCCAACTCGGTGCGCGGTAGATCGCGGACGGTGTCCATTGCGGCGGCCTCGATCATTAGTGTAAACAAATGACATTATTTTCGCTGAGTTTTTTCATTCGTATCAGGCGCGTAAATCTTTTATGCGCCTGATCCGAATGAAAAAATAGCAAGGTATAAATCATTTTGAAGCTAACTCGTGAACGAAAACAGATTCGATTCGGTTTTTTCACTCGCTAAAGAATTGATTTGTTTCAATGTTTTCGTTGTGAAGCAGTTTTAAATTATTGATTTTTTTTACTCGTACAAGTGCAAGTTCTTTTTTTACGCGTCGATTGACTTTTCATTAATAAAAAAAGAAAGTACTTTTTTAATGCTATTTTAGTACTATTTTACTCTTGAGTTGAGAATTTTCTGTTTAACATTTTTTCAAAATTCAATCATTTTTTTCGTTTTAGCGAGACGATCGGAGACAAATCGCTCAGAACAGACTGTGAACGCCGAATATCGATAAATAGAATTTAAAATGTAACGTTAGATAACTGTTCGATAGATGTGGATTTTCAAGAGCTCAAGAATTTTCACAAGTTTTTACCGCTCATTCCATCTGTCTCGCCGTCCCCATTTTTGCCTTCGTGATGCTGAAGATCTAAATCCCCAATCGTTTGGACGCTGAGTTTCCGTCTATTAGCGTCATTCACAGTGAGCTGGATCATGGCCGCTCTCATCATTTCCGCCGTGAGTTCTCTCAAAACCTCGATTTCTCGTACGGCTTTATCGAAACTGTATTCTCCACAAATAATCTCGTTCCAGTTTCTCTTCACATCCTTTTCCTGGTCAATGACGATGGAGTTTCTAATTTTTTCACTGATCAGACCGTCCTTCACACCGATCAAGTCTTCATCCGGCACCGCTCGTACGATGTTCAAAAGCGAACTGCGCAACATCTCGATAGCGCTGTCGACGTCCTCGATCGTGTCGTACTCGACACTTTTTTCCATAATCGAATAACCGTGAACGCCGGAAGTACTGCGCGTCGGACAAATTTCTGTGCACTCGACCAACTCGAAAGTTTCGAATGACGAATCTTGGATAATCATCTGAAAATCAATGCTCGATTATTCGAAGAATATATTATTATCGAATGTCAAACATTATTATTATTATTCATTTACAGAAACTAAGAATCTTCGTTTTTTAATACATTTTTTTTAATTTTCCTCAAGGCATTCAAATTTTTTCTAATAGCCGTTCATTTTTATTTTTTTTTCTATCATTTTAGAATACAGTGTACCAATGCAGTCATACATTTTATCTGCAATTGCTTTGTAAAATAGCTTGTTCTGTAAATAAACAAATAAATAATGGATGATTACACGAACGTGTTGCGTACATTCAACAACTCGATCATGACGGTCATTGCGATGGAATCGCCGCCAAACTGATAGTAATTGGAAACCGTGGAACCAGTTTCCGACTCGAAGACCTTCACTCTGCAGTAATGTACGCCGCGAGGAATCTCGACAGTTCTTAGCTGTGGTGTCGTGTTCGGCAAGAGAGGCCTGCAGCTCAATATCGCAATGCATTTTTGTGCACTTTCGATAGCCTCGGCGTCCGTCATGTTTCCCTGAACGAAACACTGAACGTAAAGGGACTCCGGGAAATACTTGGCAAATTGTTGAAACCGGTCAAATTTCACACGCGCCGTCGCGGCGAATTTGTCGAGGGCTGACCAATGGACGAGCCGTCGGATCGAAAGTTGAAGATCACTGAAAAAAAAAAAAAAATGTTAACGATTTATTGTTATACGGCCGGTTAAAACACGAATACTGGGAAGATATTTGGAACGAGAATCGGTGGATGACTTACTCGATTAGCGATTCCTGCATTCTATTATGGTGGTATTCGATCAATCGATTCTTGTGCATCGACTTGTATAAGTCTTCCGTGACCATAGTGTAGCAACGGGCTATGTACTTCGTGATCGTTTGCAGGAGAAGCTGAAATTTTCCGAACGGCAAATTATGTTTGATGTTGAGTTGCTGGTTTTTTTGCTGGAAAATATGCTCTTCTTTCTTACGGGGAGCTTCTCATTGTAACCGCTGACTTTGATAAGCAGACCTTTCTCGGCTGACTGAATGATGTAATGCAATCCGGCGACGGTCGCTGGATACAACGGCTCGAACAACAACTTCTTCAATACCGCTACGAAGACATCCAGCATGACCGCACTGCAATGAAATCGGATATTGTTAAGGGGCTGCTGGAGCTGGTTTTTTTTCCTTTTTTAACTTGCTTTACCTGTTTTACCGACGGACCTAGACAATTTTTCAGTTCCGACTTAGCGTTGTTAATATGCTACACATATGCGTCAAATCATACAGGATTATGATATTGACATAAACGCTTCGGTGTGCAGTCAAATTTTTATTGAAAACTTACAAGGAATTAAGAAAACCGAATATTATAGTTTACGAAAGTGAATGAACGTAGTGTCACGATTGACGCACAGGTGGCTCTGCATCGTGTTCTACGCTACATTCGTACCGCGTTCATCGGCTCTGATCACCGGTCATACGTGAATAGTCTACGTGAATGCAGTTTACACTTCACGTAATTATCTTTTGTGTAATCGACTTTCCGACGATTTTAGAATATTCGTAGAACCTCAACGATTCGGTGTGCACTCTCGTTTGACGTATGTAAGTCCCAGAATATTTAATGTCGTACAAAACAAATGCTGATAACATTTCAGCGGCCATATTGGATTTTAGGACGATTACCAATATTCGATTTTCTTCGTTTCTTGTACGTTTTCAAGCGATATTCGAGTGCACGCCGAAGCGTTATTGTTCATATTATGTTCCTGTAGGATTTAAAGCATATGCGTAGCATATTAACTGTGCTAAGTCGAAACTAAGAAATCGCTTATTTCGGTCGGTAAAACAGGACCGTCCAGCATCCCCTTAATGTTTGGAAATAAAGCTCAGATCAAGTGCTGAATTCCTAAACGAAGTTGAAAAAAAATTTTATTGACTGCAGCGCATCACTAAAGGGACGTAGCTTAAATTACTCCAACTCTTTAGAGAATGAAAAATGTCTATGATGAGCTCCTCGGAATATGGATAACTTGTGAAACCCAAAAGTCAACAGAATTTTACGCAGTCAAAACTGTGTCGAAACTACTTGATACATTTTTTGTACAATGACTCAGGAAATTACGACAGTACACGACTCTGTATTTAGCATTTTTATACTGTAACCGATCTGAACCAGACGAGCCGTGAAAAAAACAAAGTTTATTGACATTGATTATGAAGTAAACATGAAAAAGCACTAAACTACTTATATTTTCAATTTAAAAAATTTGATAATTTACTGCAGTTTGAACAGCCAAATAAAAAAGCCAAACCTCAAGAATTTAGACTCTATACTTCGGAAATTTCGAATAAACAATGGCATCAGATTTCGACATTATTCTTTGTTATAAAAGAAAAAAAAATAGGATTAAGTGATTTGCATTTTCTAAAAAAATATCTTAGTCAACTGGCAAACCCTCTCTACCCCCCCCCCCTCCCCCCACACTCAGTGTGTTGCCTCGTCGAGAGCAAAAAGCGTTGCAAGGCGCCCTCGAAAAAACACACAGATCGAACTCAAGTACTCTCGCAGTAGGTTTCTTAGAGAAAATAATGACAAAAAAAACAAGAACAAAAAAACAAGAACATAATCAATTAACGCCGTTGCGAACTACATGCGCAGTTCAAGTACCAAAGTGGATCCGCAGTGCTCCAATCATACTCACTTCTCTGGTGATGCCAACGGGAGCGGAGATATGTAGTACAAGTTTACATAGCACTTGGGAAGTCCAAGTTTCACATCGGGTTTATGCCAAACTTCTAGGAACTCGTCGGAGCGAATCTTGACGGGATACTGTGGAGCATCCTCGGGTACGTGGATCAGCGTGAAGTCGGCGGTAAGAAAAGCGTTCGCTTCGGGAAGGTGAAGCCCAGGCATGGGTGCGCTATTTTTCCAATACTTGATCATAGCTTTGGCTAACTCGGTGACCGTGTATTTCGTTTTGAACCAAGGTTCGATTTTTTGCGAATTCGTTTTGTCGGATTTGTCGAACGTGATGATATTTCCGTTTTCCGGCGACAGCGCATCGAGGCACGCTTTAATTGACACCGAGTCGTGCTCGAAGCCATCCCCATTGCCGTTCGGGTAATTCGCTGGAGAATTGATGTGGATATTTTCACAAAGATCAAGAGCATTGTCGATTGGTCGCGGTTCGTCCGAGTATCTACATAGATGTGCAAATGAATTATTTTCAGAGCAACATTTCAATAGTAGGATTTAAACGCTCAAGTCTTCGATGCATATGTCGATTTCAATAGCCGAGGGGCCATCAAAAAAACGGATTATTTATATAATGTAACTATTATCATATAATTATCATATATACAACGACGATAATAATAATAATAATATATTATTAATATTATTATTATTATTGAAAGCGACAGAGAGAGTTATTGATTTACGTCCCATACGAGTTACCTGAACTCAGCTGCTTCGATTTTCTGAATTTCGTCGTAGATTCGTTTTTGGGGACCTTCTTTTCGCAACATACTGATATACGAATGTACCGTCCGTATAGTATCGTGCAATTTCCCACTTCCCTCATTGGTGGAAGTCAGAGACAGCGTGACCAGCGAATAGTTTGAGCGATTTTGCGACACGTTGCAGGATACATCGAGGCACCAGTTTTTTGACAGAAAATAGCTGGCCAACGAGCCTTTTCCCTTGTGGCCTAGTATCGTCGAGATATACTGCAGAGGCTTCCTCTTGTTGAACTCGTACAGCAACGGCATTGTCCAGATAAATTCAATCTGCAAATTATCACAAATTACATTGAAAAATGCATTGAATTATTCCAATAATCATCCCCATGACCAAAATTTACCTTGTTGTTCTTTCCGTGTACCAAATGAATCCCGTAAACTTTCTGAACTCCAGTTATGTTTACCAAATCCGTCGCTTTGAAATTACCGAAGTAATAGCTCGGCAATGGGTCGCTGGATAAGATCGAAAAACTGTCCGTCACATACTGTTCCAAAGTATCCAGTTCCAAATTCGCCTGTAAGTGAGAAGTCAATTATAATTACGGAAGATAATAATAGCTTATTCGTTGTATTGGGTATTGGGTATTGTGTGTTACACCGATCCCCTAAGGGTACGGGCTCCTTCACTTTCTTCCTCCTCCTTCCTTATCCGCGGTCGCCGGTTCGATTCTTGGGCCCGGAGCTTCGTCGCGCCCGTCAGGTGTCAGTAGTCCCGGACATACGGATATAGTCGTAGTTCGTACGTCCTATCTCCGGAGCTATGTCCCCGTCCGTTTTCCTTTCACCTACGGGCCTTCAGTCTCGGGAATCGAACCCGCGACACCTTTTCCCAGTCTTTCGGTTTCCCATACCGAGGCGCTGGTCCTTTCCTCTGGACCTACTATTATAGTGGGTTCCGAACCACTTTTTCGCAGATAAAAACACCACAGAAAATTCTTGGTGCTTGCCGGGAATCGAACCCGGGCCTACTGCGTGTGAAGCGCGCGCCGAGACCACTCGGCCACGCTCACCCTTAGCTTATTCGTTGTAGATACTGTCATTTTCCTACCTCAATCGCGATCGTCATGTTGTGAGCTCGGTAGCGACACTCCCAGAAGGCTTTCAGTTCGTCGTACAATCTTTCGTCCGTCGCGTAGTTTGGTAAAGTTACGAATTGCGGCGCGACGGGCATAACTGATTCCCTTGCAACGAAAGGCCTGACGAAGAATCGAGCCACTCGTTGAAGCACGTCGCTGAGAAACTCTTTGGGGACTGCGATCTTGAAGGTCGTTTTCGTATAACCGGTGTAAGCGTTGAACCAACCGCCAAAATTGCTCACGAAGTCGTTGAAATGCTAGCAAAAATGTACGAAGGCACAAATAAACAATAAAGTTTATACAATTTATCGTTAAAAAGTGGCACGATTTGGATCGTTTGGCAGTTATGGTACCTGCGGATACTGGTCAGTTCTCATTGCTATCACATGCTCCAGGAAACGAGCTATGCCAGGGAAGTCCGGTGGATCGTTCATGTTTCCAACGTCAATGGACAATCGGCACTCAGCCTAATGGGAAGCAATCAATTTTGGGGCTGTTAGATTTCAGTTAAATTCATCATCGTCTTTTTCAAAGTATCATCCATCATTACCATTTTGAGCTCTTTCTTGATTCTTTTGAAGGGAGGCCCAGAATAGGGATACCGATGATCGTCGTTTGGTTCGCGCTTGATAGCTACTGTTGTATCGGATGACAATTTATAAATCGTATTATTTATATCATATTATTATTTAGAGACATTGTTATTTTAATAGTATGTTACATTTTCAAGAAGCTGAAAGTTATTGCTGTTTCGTCAGAGAAAATTTAATGTTTCGTCATGCTATAAGTCAAATAAAATAAGCCATTGTGTAAAAGACCAACAAAAAAAAAAAATTTAACATGCGTATCAACGCTTATGCAATGAGAATTGCAAGTAGCGAATTCAGCTAGTCGACATATGGTTCTGAACAAGATTTCTGACCATGTCTAAAATTGTACCTTGACAGCATTCGGAGGCATAGACAAGTAGTATCAAGACAGAAAAACTGGAGACAAAGAAGAACAGGCATATGTATTGTTGACTTTAAGCATGAAAAAACTTGTGAACTTGTTTCAAATCATTTTCTTCAATGTTCAATGGTGTCGCTAAATATTGTTGAGTTTCTTCATTTTGGCACGATAATGTACGGACTCTTATTTTTTATTCAGATTTGCGATTGCTCATGCAGGTAGCTTTGTTCTCATATATATAAATATTTTATTCCTATATTTCAAATGTAAATGTTTCTTTGCACCTGTTATACAAATTACCATCACAGAGAGGTTAGTGCAATTATCAACTTGCCAGAATAGCAAATAGAATTTAACTATCACACTTATGCATCCTTCACTGCACTCATACGAAGACTACATGTGTAGGTGTTATGGGTCACAAACAGCATCGTATCCTTCTCCAAGTATTCAGAAATATTTTACTTCCCTCATACAAATCGTTTCATGCAAACTGATTATGGTGAGACACATGAATATATATGTCACCATAATCAATGATATGTATGAGGGAAGTAAAATATTTCTGTATATTCGGGGAAGGATGCGATGCTGTTTATTACTCGCACCACCCGTGTTAGTAGTGTTCGTATGAACATAATAAATTGATAATCCACCAATCTCTCCATGACGGTAATTTTCATAATTGGTGCAAAAATACCTTTACACTTAAAATATAGGAATAAAATGTTTATATATATGAAAACAAATTGTTGCGAGTGCAACAATACATTCAGAAACTATGAATGATATAAAAGGGCTTGTCCAGTGAATAAATACATAAATAAATGAATAAATAAATAAATATTTTAAGCATTATGTTTATACTAGTAAATCAAACATGCTATATTTTAACTTTTGTAAACGGGATTATCCCGTTGATAAATAAATAAATAAAAAAATAATCGTGTTGAATAGACGGACACTGACTCAATCAAATTGTTGTAGTCATCGAACCCCTGGAATGTGCACGATTTGAAGAAATGGCATTCAAATTTTACTGCTTCCTTTCTATTTGTAACGCTTGCTGTACTATGTGCACCTGCATCTACGATGCGTAATACGTTAAATTAGTTTTACCATCTTTGCTGTTTTCTTTGTTCGCCTCTCGAGAATCTTCTTTGTTGGACGAAACCCCGTCGCTGTCGGCGATCAGCATGGCTGTGAGACCGTTGGCAAGTTTCATAGCTCTGGGGGAAATAAAAATGTTATCGAGTCGATTAGCGTTGAGCATTTAAGGTGATGTGGTCTAACGCCTGCCCACTTGCCTCGCATCCAGTTGGTAACAAAAACTGTACTGCATGCAGTTTTGAGACGAAAATCTGCCAAGAAAAAAGAAAATTGTCTCTCCCTGCCGATTCCCCAGGGAAAGACAATTTTCTTTTTCCTTGGCAGATTTTGGTCTCAAAACGACATTCAGTACAGTTTTTGTTATTTCTCATCACCTTAATGGCGAAGACAATGGGATGTGAAATCAAGTGTAAAACAAATTCATTCAGGTAGAATGCAGTTACCTGTGATTTTTTTTGTAACTGGATGATCTGATTGGAATATCGAGATACTCTACTGAGTTGCCGGTACTCATTGCCACTGCGTCAGCTATGGCTTTGCTTTCATCCTCAGGAAATGGGCGAACCTCTTCGGTTTGAAGGCTTCGCGTTTCGCTCGCAGGAGTCGTCATAGCGAAATTTTTTTTCTGATTTAATATCCGGCGGTAAGTACTTATGTTTTATCATTCGTCGGAAATTGTAAGCAGCGAGTTAATAAAAGCTAGGACCAGCTAGGACGACCGCGGCCACCATCCGAGTGCATCCGAGTGTCCTGCAGTGTCTAATGCGAGAGCTTCTGAGGCCCGTTCTGAAACTCTTTGGATATCGCAGAACGAGAGAACGTGCTGCGCTGGTGTGAATGCCAGAGAGAGAAGCGGTTACCTGTGTATGCTTTCAGAACGCGACCCTGTCTGATTGGCTGCACCATACGTCTTTTTTTTTCGCTATTTAAAGGGGCAATCCACATTGGCTGTTTTTTTTCCTTTTTGTAACTTGCTTTACCTGTTTTATCGACGGACCTGGACTTCAGTTCCGACTTAGCAGGATTATGATGTTGACATAAACGCTTCGGTGTGCAGTCGAATTTTGATTGAAAACTTACAAGGAATTAAGAAAATCGAATATTATAGCTTGCGAAAGTGCGTGAACGTAGTACCACAATCGCGACACTACCCAGGTAGCACAAAAAAATTAGTTATCAGAAAGTGATCTAAATGGGTTACATATGTCAGTCCGGATGGTAACTATAAGCTATCCTATGTCCAAAAGTTAACTTTTTGGATGGGAGGTAACTTTCGGATACCGTCCAGACGGACATTGTAACCCATTTAGATCACTTTCTGATAACTAATTTTTTTGTGCTACCTGGGTACGTTCACGCACTGACGTACAGGTCACGCGATTCATGTACAGGTGGCTCTGCATCGTGCCCTACATTCGTGCCGAACCGACAGCGGTGGATGCGCGGATGGAGTGCGGCTTTGGTGGTCCCCAGAGCGAAGCAGAATCGTTCACGGTCAGTACTTGGATGGGTGACCGCCTAGCCGTGCACTAACTGGCGCATTGGTACCGTTGAGTGGGAGGTCGAATTCTGAGGATTGGAGTTCGTACTCGAAGTATCGAATACGAACATCAAGACTCAGTTGAAATGACCGGCTATATCGGCGCGGGTTTTCCGCAGTTTCCCTGCGCCCTCGTGCAAAAGTGATATAGTGTGGGGGGTAACAGCGGCTGCGGCCGTGAACTTTACAACTGATTTTAAGACTAGGAAAAACTGTTGGCGATGTAAATTCATGTTGGCATGGTTGGGTCGACATTTAGTATAGCGCGCATGCGCTCGCTCAAGAGAGCGGAAGTTGCGCGGCAAGTACGGCCACCTGGGCCTTGCTTTTCGTACTCTGCCGTTAGCGTTACTTTCCGGTTGAACACGCCAACGCTCACCACGTTTTCTCTCAACTCTCTTATTTCTCACATTGTATAATAAATCACAGTTTTCATATCCGTTATTCTTTATTGCTCGACCCTGCAATCCTGCTCCGAGATCATCGATCGCAACAGGTTATGGGCCCAGAGAAGTGTCTCGAGCAATATTTCGTGAGAAAAAGTGACAATTAAAATCTTTTCGCGTAATTGACGATCGCGTGTGTTTCGAGAGGTTAGCCAGCCTTGTGCAAGAGTGCAAAAATGACCACTTCGGACAGTGAGCTCGCGAAAGTTGAAAAACTAACGGGAATTGAGAACTGGGGAATATGGAAATTCGACGTGCGAGTGAACATTTCGGCAAGCGGAGCGATGGACGTCGTCAGCGGTAATTTCATGAAGCCGGTGGCCGGTGCCAGCATGAACGCCGAGGCAACGACGGCGTACGAGAAAAAACTCGAGAAGTGGAACAAACTCGACAATCTGGCACAGAAAGCAATCGTACAAACGGTGAGTCGACCCTGCAAGCTTCACATTATAAATTGCACATCATCAAAGGAAATGTGGGACAAGCTGCACAGCATTTTTGAAAATAAAACGGACACGTCGATACATCTTCTGCAGAAACAATGGTACTGTCTGGAAAAGGACGCAGCCGACGACATTTCCATGCACGTGTCAAAAGTAAACGATATGGTGTGCAGGTTACGCATGCTCGGAGAGACCATCTCGGAGAGCATGATAATGACAAAGATTCTAATGACTCTTCCGTCTTCTTATCAGCAATTTGCCATATCGTGGGAGTCGACGAGCCAGAACGAGCGCACCTTGCCGAACCTCGTAGCACGCCTCTCGATGCTGGAGCTCCAATTCAATGCGAACGCAGGGAAACCGAACAACGCATTCTCTATGAAGACGAGCCAGCAGCGGGCGAACAAGACAAAGAAGCAAGGAAAATGTCACAAGTGTGGCAAGGTCGGCCACTGGAAAAACGAGTGTCGCAGCAACCAAAAGAAGCCTGCGAGTCCCAGCGAATCGAGCGAAGCTCAGCCAGCCAGGGGAAGCGCTCTCATCGGAGGTGAGATTAAAGCATGCTCGGTGATCTCCGCAGAGGAATCGACAGATTGGTATCTCGACTCCGGCGCAACTCAGCATATGTCTCCGGAACGTAGTCAGTTTGTTAATTACAAGAGCTTGGCCGCTCCGATCAAGGTCAGAGTGGGCAACGGGGAGATTATACATGCTGAGGGCACAGGAGAAATTGACATTTTATCCTACAACGGGTCAAAGTGGGAGAAACATCATTTGACTCCGGTTCTTCATGTGCCAAAACTAAAGTATAATCTTCTATCAATGTCCTCAGCTCTTGATAAAGGACTCAGACTCGAGTCAGACAACCAGCAGTGCTATCTACGAAGCGGTGAGAAAACAATTGCAGTGGGAGATCGGTACGAGGATTTGTACAGAATGCGCTTCAAGGTCGAGAAAGAGCATTCCCGAAACGAGTCGCAGCAGGCGAGAGCACACATCACGGAGAGCCATTCGCTCAGAACGTGGCACGAGCGGCTTGCGCATCAAAACATCTCACATGTGCGTGAAATCCTCAAGCGTTGGAGCATTAAGACAAAACTGGAAAAGGATTGGCACTGCGATGGATGCGTACAAGGGAAGATGAGCCGAAAACCGTTCGCGATAAGCGAGTCGCAGTCGAAGGAGCCAGGTGAGCTGCTGCACGCCGACCTGTGCGGTCCTATGGAGAATCTATCTATAGGAAAATCAAGGTACTTTCTGCTCATCAAAGATGACTTTTCACATTATAAATTCATTTATTTCTTGAGCCACAAAGACGAGGTCAAGACACATTTCGAAAACCTATTGAAATTCATTGACACTCAACTTGGCAGAAAAATAAAAGCTCTGAGGACAGACAATGGAACAGAGTTTGTCAACAAGGAAATGAAGCAGATAATGTCGAAATACGGGATCCAGCATCAGACGAGCGTCTCCTACACTCCGGAGCAGAATGGAGCGATAGAACGCGAGAACAGGACGATTGTCGAGGCGGCGAGAAGCATGCTCCATGCGAAGGAAATGGATCTCGGACTATGGGCGGAAGCAGCGAACACAGCCACATATGTGTTGAATCGTACAGGTACGAGCAGCGTGCGCGGCAAGACACCATTCGAGTTATGGTTCGGCAAACCAGCAGACAAGATCGACTACAGGGTGTTTGGAACAGAAGTCTGGACCCACGTTCCGAAACAACGACGCGCGAAATGGAGTGCCAAAGCGAAGAAAGGTACCTTCATCGGTTACGACGAGAATACGAAGGGTTATCGGATCTGGTTCGCAGCGGAAAGGAAAGTGGACACCCTTCGTGACGTGAAGTTCTTGAGCGAAAAAGTCAGCAAAACAAATAAAAAACCAGAAGATAAGTATGCGGTAATTCGGATACCGCACGCTACGAGCGACGAGGAAAGCGAGGACGAGGATCACGAGGATCACGAGGATCACGAGGATCACGAGAATCACGAGGATCAACAAGAAGAAAATCTCGATGTCTTCGTGGACGCGCAGGAAGATGAAGCAGAAAGGGTTCCGGATCAGCAAGCCGAGGAAGAGCCTCCAGCAGCACAGCGGCAGGCCGAGCATCGCGTTCTACGAGACCGCGACAACCTGCGCAGGCCAGCAAGATATGGCGATTTCGAGCTCGATATCGAGGATGCTTTCCTCGCCGAGAGTGAAGAGCCGAAAACATATCACGAAGCGCTCGAAAGCATGGAGAGCGAAGCCTGGAAACTCGCCATGGACGCAGAGATGGAATCTCTACAGGAGAACAACACTTGGCAGCTAGTGCAACCTCCGCCCAATGCCAAGGTGTTGACGAATCGCTGGGTGTATCGTCTCAAGCCGGGGATCGGCAATCGAGATGCTCGATACAAGGCTCGGCTGGTGGTGAAGGGTTTCTCGCAACGTCCAGGGATCGACTACGAGGAAACGTTCAGCCCGGTCGTAAAATTCGGTTCCATCCGAGCGATCCTGGCAGTTGCAGCGATGTCGAACATGCAGCTTATGCAGTTTGACGTGAAAACGGCTTTTCTCAACGGCGATCTCGAGGAAGAAATATTCATGGCGCAGCCAAAGGGTTTCGAGGACAACACAGGACGAGTCTGCCGACTTCAGAAAGCGCTGTATGGCTCAAAACAGGCTGCGAGATGCTGGAACAAGAAATTCGTCGACTGTCTGAAAAGTTTCAACCTGGTGGCAACTTCAGAAGACCCTTGTGTTTTCATCTCGCACGACGACGGTGTGACCTTGATCCTGGCAATCTACATCGACGATGGTTTGATCGTCTCAAACTCTGAAAATAAAATCAAAGATCTTTTGCAGCATCTGGCGGAAATTCTGCAAATTACAATCTCTCCGCTAGGCGTCTTCCTGGGCATGGAAATAAAAATTCAATCGGACGGTTCGATCTTCGCGAACCAAGAATCATACGCTCGGAAGATTCTCGACAGATTTCGCATGGGCGAAGCAAACTCGGTGGCGATTCCGGCGGATCAGCACACAGACTTAAGTCTGCAAGACTGCGATTCCCAAGAAGAAGCTATTAACGTCCCGTACAAGGAAGCAGTGGGAAGTCTACTGTTCCTCGCGACGGTAACAAGGCCGGACATAGCCTTCGCCGTTAACGCAGTAAGCCAGTACGCCGAATCACCGAAGAAAGTCCATTGGAACGCAATTAAAAGAATATTAAAATATATTAAGGGTACGGTTACCCACGGTATTTTGTTTCCTAACGAATACGAGAATTCGAGACTGAACGCGTACAGTGACGCAGACTTTGCCGGCGATAAGCAAACGCGAAAATCGACAAGCGGATTCATAATAAAGTTCGCGAATTCACCCATCGTGTGGGGCTCTCTAAAACAGAAATCGGTAGCGTTATCTACGATGGAATCGGAGTACATCGCCGCGAGTCAAGCCAGCAAAGAGCTCATCTGGTTGAGTAGATTAATAAATGAGCTAGTCAAACGCAAAATCGAAGTTCCTATAATCTATATGGACAATCAAAGCGCGATAAAATTCATAAAAAATCCGCAGGTAACTAAAAATTCGAAACACATTGAGGTGCGTTATCACTTCATTCGCGATAACTACGAGAAAAAGATTTTCGGATTAGAGTACGTAAGTACTGACGAGCAGCTAGCGGACATATTAACCAAACCGCTCAGCAAAACGAGGTTCGAATATCTGCGACGAGAAATCAATGTAATCGAAAAGAAAAAATAATAGTTACAATGTCAACCCAAAGTGGGAGTGTTGGCGATGTAAATTCATGTTGGCATGGTTGGGTCGACATTTAGTATAGCGCGCATGCGCTCGCTCAAGAGAGCGGAAGTTGCGCGGCAAGTACGGCCACCTGGGCCTTGCTTTTCGTACTCTGCCGTTAGCGTTACTTTCCGGTTGAACACGCCAACGCTCACCACGTTTTCTCTCAACTCTCTTATTTCTCACATTGTATAATAAATCACAGTTTTCATATCCGTTATTCTTTATTGCTCGACCCTGCAATCCTGCTCCGAGATCATCGATCGCAACAAAAACAATTGAGGAATAGCGGCTTCAAGGCAGAAAAATAGCCAGAGCCATAAGGGGAACTGAAAAAAAAAAAAAAAACATTCGTGCCGACCGACAGCGGTGGATGCGCGGTTGGTGTGCGGCTTTGGTGGTCCCCAGAGTCAAGCTGAATCGTTTGCGGTCAGTACTTGGATGGGTGACCGCCTAGCCGTGCACTGACTGACGCACTGGAACCGTTGAGCGGGAGGTCGAATTCTGAAAATTAGTGTTCATATTCGAAAAATCGAATGCGAACATCAAGACTCGGTTGGAATGACCGGCTGTATCGATGCAGGTTTTCTGCAGTTTTCCTGTGTCCTTGTGCAAATACGATACAGTAGGGGGGAGGGGGAAGCGACTGCAGACGCACATCTACAAGCGAAAATGAAGACTTAGAGCAAAAATGAGGAAAGGCGGCTTGATGGCAGAAAAATAGCCAGAGCCGTAAGGTGAACTTGGGGACGAGAGAAAAAAAAATGCATGTCGTTGTCAGCGGCTCTGATCACCCGTCGCAAGTCGATAGACTAAGTGAACGCAGTTATTTACACTATGTGTGATTATCTTTCGACCGAAATTCGAGTGCACGATTCGTCGTTTCGGGACCATGCCTCATGTATTTTTTCACACGAATGGCGAATCTGCCACTAATTTTCCTCTTAGCTCAATATTTGATTTTGAACTTTATCGCCGAATATCTAAAAAAATTGTAAGAGCTAGTGTGCGCATACCATTTTTTTTTTTTTTAGTAAAGTTCAAAACCACATAAAATTTTAATGACGGAAAGCATTTTGCTCAACACTTAACCAAACATTGAGGATTGATACCATCTACCTTAGAAATTCTAACTTGATAGCTCAAGCCGTTCTGAAGTTTTAAGAGTTTAATCTTTTCGGGCCTGAGACACGCACAGACACACACATACATCCAAACATGTATTCTATTAATGATTTTCCGATGTTCTCGAACATTCTAAAAACGTTTTCATTACAATCTCGAAATGGTTTTTTTCATGAAAACAAAGCTTCTCATATGAGCAAGAAAAATACAGATTTTTACGCAAAGCAGTCCAAGTCTTGCTATATACTTTAGTTAGCAAGTTCTTTCCTTCGAATTTTGGAAAGGTATAAATTGCATTTTTCATTTCAGCGAAACAAAAAACCGAGTGCACTAGCAAAAGAGCACAATTCTGATCGAAGAGAAATGTTCTGAAATTGAAAAAATCGAAAACAGCTTCCTAATTATAACTTCGTTAACGCGGAAGCGATAATTATCAGATAGTAAAGATGCGTACTATAGCCGCAGCTTTACTATTCTTTATCATTCGTTGGCTGTTGCTTGTTTGCTTTATGATACATTCTTTAAATACTTAGTAACTCTGTTATGTAACTATCAAAGCCTATACCAAGTTTTAGTAATTTATTTATTGTCTAAATTATTAGCGCGCTATGTATACTCTACTATGGAGCGCTTAGCGTGATTTGCACCTTGCCACGGACCGCACAGTGCGACGCGTACTCTGAAACAGGGCACGCAACGCGACATGTATACTCTGAATTACAAGTCAAATGAAATTACGCAAGATGACGACGGGTGTGACTATTTATTGAAAAGCATTCGTACAAATGAAGACCAAATTAATTTTACGAATCCATCGACATAACAGCGCGAAGAGTAGTGACGTAGGAAAATGCTGCCGATAGAAACTGAGATATTCAACGAAATATAATCCATGAGCATGATAAAAAAATCTTACGAATCCTTGATTAAATTACGTGATTGTTTCGTCTGTTTACTATACCGAGCCGTAGAAGTTGAAAGAAAGAGTAGGAATAAACCCAGCAACGGAAACCTTGACTGGTCGGTGAGATCTTCGTAAAATAATGAGATAGTTTTTCATCCACTTTGCCGACATATCCATCCATGAAGCATCGTACGTGGCCTTTGCCATCAAATCACACTAATTGCGAACATTTTCGCAATCAAGATATCGTACGATTTCACAGATGTTTTTTTAGGTTTGTGCATTGGGAATATTTTTTTTTTACTTACAACGTGGAGTAAATTCTCTGCTGGCCATGCACAGATAAAAAGATTCATCATAAACACTACTATCCCAGGTCCATAGTTTGTTTTCGTAGACAACGGTTGATCCTTCTATAAATCAATAATGTATATTAAAAACAGTTTATGATTTTTACATATAGTACATAACCGTATGTTGAGAAAATACTCAACATACTATAATAATATAATTCGCTCTCGGCGAATACGAGTGTTTCTATGTCTCATCACCAACCAGTTCTGCACTAGTTCCGTTTAGCTGTAAGTGGGATTCGTTCCGTCTTTCTATTAAAAAAAAAAAAAAAAAAAACGAATGGACTGCAAACTGGGGATCAGCGTGACGAATCGACCTCATCTATTAACTTACATTGACTATTTGAATGCAGCACAGAATAATTCCGAGTCCACTTGACACCGCTGTGACGAGAGCTATGTAACTCATTGTGTCCGAAACTTCAATAGCGTACGCGAGAAGTCGTTGATGTTTCTGTGCGATGCAATGAAATTCTCTTACGTTAGATACGCTCTTGATTTCCTCAGCAAGAATCTCGAGCCTCGCACTGGCGTACCACATCATAACAGCCATTTGGCAATCTATCAAAACTAAACCCGCGCCCAACTGAAAATACGAAATACTCTGATGAACGTAAATCACATAATAGATGGCAAAGTTAGGATTCACCGTAAATGGGTAGAACGCTTTGACCGGTAACAGTCGATCCGTTATTAATGGTGCAACAACGGTTGCAATAACCGCCAGAAGTAGAGTCACTGTTACGAGAACATGAAACATCCAACATCTGTCCAAGTAACACTGTAGCATCGCTTTCTCGTAAGATAGAGATTTTTTCACATAATCTTCCATCTCATATGTCAAAATCTGTACAACAGAACAGCTCTCTTCTAATATACAAACCCGTTCCGTACTTTAATCAACAATCAGAAGAAAAAAATCTTTATTTAAAAAAATCTGTATCCCATTTCAAAGTTCCGTATCTTAATTCATATTCCGAAGAAAAGAAAACTATTTTTTTTTTGTTAACCTGAATTTGTTTTCGACGAACTTTGTACACGCGGGTTTTGATGATGTAATTGCAATAGGCGATGGCGTACATTATCGAGTCGGTGAGAGTGACAGAATCCCTCTCGTATGCGATCGGTAATGCGAGAACAGGAATTAAAAAAAATAGACCGCTCAGACTTGATAATAAAATGGCGATATCGTTCTTCAAGATTTCCCACTTGGTGGCATTTATTGACGGTGGCCACGTATATGCCAGGTATACACTCAACTTGGTGAAGCAAAGAGCACCCTCGACACTGACTTTGTGTTTCATAACGATGGAGATAGTGCATGTGGATTACACAACGGTTCATTGACGACTGATATCATCGAATGTGAGAATCTTTCCCCCCAACCTGTTACAATCTCGCGTAGCTAAGAAACAGTATGAGTTTTAGCGAAATTGCCCTCCAGTACAGCAGAGAAGACCAATCAATAAATCGCAAGCTGCTGTACTGATAATTGCACGCAATTTTCTTCAAATTGTTACCAAGCATTATCCCTGCAATATCGCTCGACTCATATCAGAAACTCATATTTTCTGTGTACACGCATGCAAGATAAGCCCTTGCGATTTTACCCACGCTGTATCCATTGGCACGAAGGCTACGGGGAGGAAACAACTTGCTGCTAGTAGTAGAATAGTTAAGCAGCAGATCGGGGTGAAATTTGTGGCGTCGGACGGTATTTCAGCGAAACGCATCTACGCGAATTCGAGACTATAAGTTAATTGGTGAATTTACAGTTATTACGTTCCTTATTTCAACCTAAATGTATAAAAGGTATATTGAGAATTTTAAAGATGATGCCAAGTGCCATGACCCAGGAAGTCTTCAGAATCAATTTCAAGCACAGAGACGTAAGGTACGAGGGAACTCACAAGTTTTATCAGTCTTGAAACATTACGGTATAGAAAAGCGAGGTCAGATAAGGGCAGGGGAGTCTCGTATATGCAACAAGGTACACTTTATTGTATTTCCGTGTACCCCTTGACTGTAACTACTTCTTCACCGAAGATATCAATGGAGATTATTGATAACAGAGCTGGGAAGTATTTGAAGTACCGGGTACATGTTTGGTACTCCAAGTGCGTACTTGGAGTACACAAGTACTTTTCAGTACTTCAAGTACATGTTTTCCATTTTCAAATACAAGTACTTATTAACCCTTTATAAGTCACACCTCTATCCCAACTCTTAAGCGCTACCGTAACAAAGCATGGTCCCCACTTCGGGTCCGTTAGTCCCGTTTCGGTACGTTTTCGGGCGGTGTGACTTATAAAGGGTTAAGTACACGCTCGTATTACGGATACTGGATGAATAGCATTGCATCCGGTTTCTATTGATATGTAATTATCTGCCTACACTTTTGAATACGTATTACTGTACCGAGAATCTTACAATGTCAGTTTGGAAACATAGTTCCGGTGTACAGACGGTAGTTCGGAAGAACGGTAATTCGGAAGGGCGCCAGGTTTTTCTGTTTAACCCGAAAAATACCAAGACGGGACGAGCTGAGGAGTCGAACGACTCCTATTCGAGAGTACTAACTATACGAGATAATGGCTATCAATTTATGATTTCAACAACAAATTTCACCAAATCAAAATCTGAATACAAAATCAACAAAACAAACGAGCCTGTCGTCAAACCGACTGGACTACTACTTCCCTGATAGACAAAGCAGCACGAAACGTATCACATGACACAATAATTACGGCACGTGCTGCACATGCCGTAATTATTGTGTCATGTGCTGCGTTTCGTGCCGTTTGTCTATCAGGGTTAGCGATTTACAATCGGCGAGCGTCAAATTCTCTCGCTGGACGGGATTCTGATTTGCTGCGATGTTTCGTATATTTCGCGACAAACTTATTACGCGAAAACTACTATTTTTCATGGGAAAGGGTGAGCATGGTCGTCTCGGAACGCAGCGCGACTCTCACGCAGTAGGCCCGAGTTTGATTCCCGATAAGCACCAAGAAATTTCTGCGGAGTTTTTTCTGCGAAAAAGTGGTTTAATTGTAGGTCCAGAGGAAAAGTCCAGTGCCTCGGTATAGGAAACCGAAAGACAGTACGAAAATACGATTTTCGTGCTGTGTCGATAGCCAAATTTGTCTACGCTACGGCGTCCAACCGACAAGTACGATTGCCTCGGTTCGCAGGCCCTTACCGAAAATCGTGGAGTGGGGCACGCGGGGAAGGCCACACACGCACGCCTCGTAGATCATTTTCTTGCGAACATCGATCTGTGAGGGTAGCCGATCACCGCTGCCCCGCACAAGAAAAGTTTCTCTCAACGCGAGCGATTTTATCGACGCTTCCCCTGCCGCGGACGACGTCAGCTCGTAGCGATGTGGTTACTTTCACTTGCGTACACCAGAACCTCCATCTTTGCGCCCTTGATGTCCTCAACAGTCCCCACCACGGAGCGAATATCGATCGGCGCGGCCTGTGGAAGAGAAAGTACGGGCCATGCGGGACAGTTAGTATGGGCCAGGCATGCGCAACCTCGATTTTGTTAAATGTGATGCAGAGCCGGATCCGCCGCTGTGAACGAAATCGAGGTCCTACCCTGATAGACAAGCGCCACGAAAAGTAGCAATACTGGCGCTATATTTGCGGCACATGTCGCAATTATTGCGCCAACTGCTACTTTTTGTGCCGCTTGTCTATCAGGGTAGTGTACATTTTGAGCGATCTTCCTAAAACTGCATATAAATATAATATTTTGATCAAAGTCCTTTGGTATTACATTTTTTCGGAATCTATCCAAGCAGTCAGATCTTATCGAATTGTGATTTTTTTGGAAAAATTACTAAAAACGATCTAATTCTTGTGAAAATGGACGTATCAAAACCAAATTTGGCAAGGGAATGGACGGACTCAGTACCATGTTTGGTCTTTTTTGTGAAAATGGATCGAACCGTTTAAATTGTATGGGATTTTGACCTTTGTTAGATTCCGAAAAAAGGTGCAAAGAAATGTGTACATGACTTTTTTTAAATTTTTTACAATATTGCACATAGCTTCCTCTGTGAGAAAGACATTTTAGTAGTAGTATTAGTGAGTTTAACAATACGTAACATGTAACAGATTTTTTTTTGTACCTAATAAACTTTTCTCTTTTCACCTATATTGTATATTTCCAATTCGCCATCGACCACAGTCCTTCAGCCACGAATATTACAAGGTTGTTTTGGCGTTTCATTGCTTTCGTGAATGTAACTCTTACTGATTTGAAAGAGTAAATGTTCAGTTGTCTATTTCATTGTTCATTATTTCTAATTGTTGGTATGTTGTATGTATGGGATATTTTGTTCGAGTTGCATATAAAGCAGTTTTATATTCTTCATTTTCATCTCAGCGAATCTTCTAGATAGTTCCTGTGTTCTGATTTTTATAGGAGTAATGCCCGAAAGTTCGTAGAGGAAAGTATTTCTAGGCGCAGATTTCAGCAGTTTTTGCCTTATTGATTACTGCTTCTTTGCAGTTAAAAAAAACAATTTCCGTATTCTAAAATGGGCCTGCATATAGCTTTGTACACCTTGGATAAGTGTTTTATGTGTATATCACGGTGTTTGAAGGTAATTTTTCTAAAGTGTAAGGATCTTTGTGTAGTTTTGTTTTTACATTGCTGCAAGTGATGATTAAAATTCAATTTGTGGTCTATATATATTCCCTAGCAGACCCGTCCACCGACCGAACCACCTTCGAAACCACCGTAGTGGTTTTGTGCAAAAAGTTTACGAAGTATTTTGTCGAAACCACTACCCAAACCACCGCCCCATGATACGTGTATTAAAAGGTGGTTTTGATGGTGGAACGACGGAGAATACCACCAGTCACACCATTTTTTTAAGGTTGTTAACACGTATCGAAAAAAGGTTTGGTAATATTGGAGAAAATTGGTTTGAATTATTATCATGAATTATACCAATTTAGGACATTATATTACGCATTTTGGAGAAAGAAAAACCTAACGGCCTAAAATTGGGCTTGAACCCGGGACCTTACGGATGTTAGCCTAGAACCCTAACGCTGTGCTAGCGCCTATCATCTGAATTTTTCGCAGATCTAGCAAGCTTTGAACGTCGCAAAAGTTCTGTTATTTGAAGTGCATGGACAATGAATATTTTATTTATTTATTTATTTACTGAAATTATTACTCAAAAGAAAAGTTATTATATGCGTCCTAAGCAAAGCTTCTTTTTATTAGCATTTATTTCTATATGTAATTTTGCATAAATAAACACTAATATAAGTAAACTTTACATAGGACTCATATAAATTACCTTTCTTTTCAGTGATAATTTGAGTAAATAAATAAATGAAATATTCATTGTCCATTCACTTCAGTTAAGAAAACTTTTGCTACGTTCAAATCTTACTAGGGATGAAAATAATTCAATGATAGGCGGTAGCGTAGCGTTAAGGTTCGAGGCTAGCATGCGGAAGGTCCCGGGTTCGAGCCTAACTTTAGGTCGTTAGGTTTATTTCTTTGTCCGAAATGCGTAATATTTATGTATCCTAAGATTGATATAATTCACGATTATAACTGAAACGAATTTTTTCCAATATTACTAAACTCTTTTTTCGGTACGTAGTGAACACCGGGAAAAGAAATTTGAGTGACTGGTGGATTATTCCGTCGTCCCCACCATCGAAACCACCATTTAAAACGAATATCGTAGAGCGGTGGTTTGCGTAGTGGTTCCGACAAAAAATTTCGTAAACTTTTTGCACAAAACCACCGTGGTGAAAACCACCGTGAAAACATGGTGATTTTCGCAGTGGTCGGGTCTGCTAGGGTTCCTAAGTATTTTGCATATTGTACAGCTGGTATTTCGACATTGTATAGACGTATTTTTGGTGATTGAGGGGTTATTTGGTGAGAAGCCATTTTATTTACATATGCTTTGCACATTTTATTTTTAAAGCGTATGAACCTAATTGCGAAAAGTACTTGGATAAAGTTCTTGAGGAATACTGCAAGTACGAAAAGTACTTAATACTTCAAGTACTTGTGATACTTTGTACTTTGTAATTGAAGGATTTTTTGGTACTTCACCCAACGCTGATTGGTAATGAGTAATGACTAATTTCATGGTCAATCACGGCATCGTCCAACATGTGTTGACGTTGGTATTAACATTACGACTGAAGTCTCTCACAATCGAGAAGCCCTTGACACGGACCCTACAGAGGAGTGCAGTAATATTTTATGTTACCCGTCACCTCCTTTTAATATCTGTCGTACTTCGTTGCGTAACGCACAGAAAGAAAGCGTACAATGTACTGCAAGGAAATGGTTACTGCGAAGCATATGATACTGCTGGCTGATCTGCATTACTGACGAATGCGCAAATTTTCTCCGCTGCGTTTCAAATAGTTTTTCATCGGCGAACAAATTTAAATTGTGGGAATAGAAAACCATGAAAGTGGTTAAATAACATCGTAAATTAAACTACGAAGAGACTACGTCCATGACCTATTTATTTTTCAAAATTCTCACAAATGAAGAACAGATTAATTTTCGGAATCCATCGAAATAGCGGCGCGAAGGGTAGTGAAGTAGGAAAATACTGCCGACAGAAACTGAAATATTCAACGATTCATATACGTGAGCATTATAAAAAAATGTACGAATCCTCCATTAAATTACGAGATTGTTCGTTTGTTTACTATACCGAGCCGTAGAAGTTGAACGAAAGAGTAGGAATAATACCAGCAACGGAAACCTTGACCGGTTGGTGGGATCTACGTAGAATAACGAGATAATTTTTCATCCACTCGGCCGACGTGTCCATCCACGAAGCATCGTACGCAGCGTTTGCCATCAAATCACACTAATTGCAAACATCTTCGCTATCAGTTATTGTAAGATTCGACAGAAGTTTTTGGGTCCTTGCATTGGGAATCATTTTTTTACTTACAACATGGAGTAAATTTTCCGCTGGCCATACACAGATAAAAAGATTCGTCATAAACACTACTATCCCAGGTGCATAGTTCATTTTTGTAGATAACGGTTGATTCTTCTATGAATCGATAATATATGTTAAAAACATCTTATAATTTTTACGTACTCTACCTAACTATATGTTAAGAATGTATGAAAGGACCTCACCTATTTACTTACATTGACTAATTGGAGGCAGCACCGAATAATTCCGAAACCACTTGACACCGTTGTAACGAGAGCTATGTAGCTCATCGTGTCCGAAACTTCCATAGCGTACGCGAGAAGTCGTTGATGTTTCTGTACGATGGATCGAAATTCTCGGACGTTCGATACGCTCTTGAATTCCTCAGCAAGAATCTCGATTCTCGCACTGGCGTACCACATCATAACAGCTGTCTGGCAATCTATCAAAACTAAACCCGTCACCAACTGAAAACACGAGATGGTCTGATGAACGTAGACCACATAATATATAGTAAAGTTAGGATCCACCGTAAATGGATAGAACGCCATCATCGGTAATAGTCGACCCATTGTTAGTGGTACAACGACAGTTGCAATAACCGCCAGAAGTAGAGTAATAACTGTTACAAAAACATGAAACATCCAACATCTGTCCAAGTAATACTGTAGAATCGCTTTCTCGTGGGACCGAGGTTTTTTCACAAAATCTTCCATCTCGTACGTCAAAATCTGTCCAACAGAACAGCTCTTTTCTAATATAGAATTATCAATCTTGTCAATTGTGAACGACAACCCCGTCCATACTTTAATCCACATTCAGAAAAAAATCTTAATTTTAATTAAATCTGAATCTCATTTCAAAGTTCAAAGCTCCGTAACATAAACCATATTCCGATGAAAAAAATCCATTTTGCTCTTTAACCTGAATGCGTTGTTGACGGACTTTGTACACGCGGGTTTTGATGATATAATTGCAAGAGGTGGTGATGTAAATTATCGAATCGTTGAAAGTGACGGAATCCACCTTGCATAAGATCGGTAATGCGAGTATAGAAATTAAAAAGCACAGAATGCTCAGATTGGATAATAAAATGGCGATATCGTTCTTTATGATTTCCCACTTGGTGGCATTAATCGACGGTGGCCACGTATATGCCAGGTATACACTAAACTTGGTGAAGCGAAGAGCACTCTCGACACTGACTTTGAGTTTCATAACGATGGAGATAGTGCATGTGGATTATTCAACGGCTCATTGACGACTGATATAATCGAGTGCGAGAAAATTTTCCCCCAACCTGTTACAGTCTCGCGTAGGTAGAGAATAGTATGAGTTTCGGCGAAAGTGCCCCCTAGTACCGCAGGCAAGACCCATCAATAAGTCACAATCTGCTGTACTGATAATTGTACAAAATTTTCTTCAAATTCTTACAAAGCATTATCCCTACAATATCGCGTGACTCGCATCAGAAACATGTATTTTCTATGTATAAGCATATAAGATAAGCCCTTGCTATTTTAGCCTCGCTATATCCATTGGCACAGAGTCCATGGAGAAGAAACAGCCTGCTGCTGGTTGCAGAATAATTAAAAAGCAGATGGGGTGAAGTTTGTGGCGTCAGATGGTGTTTCAACTAAACGCACCGACGTGAACTCGAGACTATAAGTTAATTGGCGATATTATAGTCGTTACGTTCGCCATTTCAACATAAATGTATAAAAGGTAACTCGAAAATTTCGATGATGATACCGAGAGCCCTGAACCGGGAAGTCTGCAAAATCAATCTAAAGCACAGAGCGTAAAGTACAAAGGACTCACAAGTTATAATGTTCTTAGAAAAGAAAACCGAGGTCAGATAAGAGCAGGTGAGTCTCGTATATGTGACAAGATACATATTATATATAATATTTCGGTGTACCCCTTCACTGTAACTACTTCTTCGCCCAAGATATCAGTAGAGATTATTAATCGTGACTAAATTTCATGGTCGATTATGACATCGTCCAACATACTGTTCGCATTCATGTTGGTATTAACATTACGACTGAAGTCTCCCACAGGCAAGATACTCCTGACGTGAACCCTTTAAAGGAGTCCAGTATTGATTGCAGTAATAGGTTTTATGATACACGTCACCCCCTTTTAATATCTGTCTTACTTTGCTGCGAAACGCATAGAAATTAAGGGTACAAGGTGCGGCTGGAAAATGGTTACTGCGAAGCATATGATACCACTGGCTAGTCTGCATTATCGATGAATACACAAATCTGCTCCGCAATGAAAACTGTAATGAACTTTTATCAAGGGTGCTATTTTTTTTTTGAGGAAAAGCAAATTTCAGCCGGATGCACACGGTAATTTCGCATCTGGCCCGAATTCATATTTTTCTCAAAAAAACTAGCACCATTGAACAAAGTTAATTTGAAAATTGCGACTGTCTCTCTCATACTCATGGCCCCGTCACGTGACTTTCAGTTCCCCTTAAAGAGTTTTTCATCGGCGAGCAAAAGAAATTGTGAGAATAGAAAATCACGGAATGTGGTTAAAAATAATTAAAATTTAAATTACGAAGAGAGTACGACCGTGTGACTATTTATTTAAAGCATTCTCACTAATGAACAACTAATTAATCTTCGGAACCCAACGTCATGGCGGCGGGACGGGTGGTAAAGTAGGAAAATGCTGCCGATAGAAACTGAGATATTCAATGTTACATAATCAGTGAGCAATATTAAAAAATCATACGAATCCTCGATTAAACTACGAGATTGTTTTGGTTGTATACTATACCGAGCCGCGTAGAAGTTGAACGAAAGAGAAGGAATAAAACCGGCAACGGAAACCTTTACCGGTCGGTGAGATCTTCGTAGAATAACGAGATAGTTTTTCCTCCATTCGGGCGACATGTCCACCCACGAAGCATCGTACGCGGCGTTTGCCATTAAATCACACTAATTGCAAACATCTTCGCAATCAAGTGCGATTCGACAGACGTTTTTAGGTCTTTGCATTGGGAATGATTTTTTTTAACTTACAACATGGACTAAATTTTCGGCTGGCCACATACAAATAAAAAGATTCATCATCAACACTATTATCCCAGGTGCATATTTCATGTTTGTAGATAACGGTCGATTCTTCTATAAATCAATAATATATGTTAAAAACAATTTATCATTTTCACATGCTTTACATAACTGTATATTGAGAAAGGATGATCGGACTGCAAACTGGGGATCAGCGCACCGGATCGGCCTCACCTATTTACTCACATTGATCATTTGAACACAACACAGAATAATTCCGAGTCCACTTGACATCGTTGTAACGAGAGCTATGTAGCTCATCGTGTTGTAAGATTGGACATTTTTGCGATATTATCAATTAATTTATGTTAAAATTGTCGTTTAAAAAAAAATCATTTCAATATACCTGCCTACAATAAATTCACTTATAAAAAGAACCCGGATATATATATTTCAATAAATAAAAACAAAAACACGATATAAATTTTTTGTTTCGTTTCACGATATTATTATCACACTTGATTTTCGTTTCTCAAATTCTCGGTCCACAACAACAATTTTCAATAACAATGTAAAGATAACCAGTACAAAAAGAAATCAATATAACTTCATATCAATTAAAATACCGTTTGATTACAAATTTCTATCGCTCCATACCAATTCAACTCTCCTTCACAATCAGTATCCACTCTCGCGTATAATTCTAACGAATTTCTAACAATTGCACATTTGATTCGCCAGTTTTAATGTTCATATTAATTAGTCGGAAAACTATGAGTACTCATCTTGTTAGTCAAAAGACGGCTTCCGCGTTGGCTCTTTCTTTACCTCCGGGGCTCGCAGGGATGGTGTATCAGATTGAAAATCGCCTGGCCAGGCACGATCGAAGGCGTCAAACACGAGGCTGCTCGCTAAACCTGTGAGATTTCGTCACCGTTGTTGATTCCTCGACGTCCCCGGAGAGAAAGAGGCCGAGTATTACAAATTCGCGAGCACGCAGATTTGTTTCCCTTCCAGTTCGCTCTATTTACTGGGATTCAGACACGGTGTGTCGCTGCTCGCGAGGATACCGTAGAGCGCCAATATTTAAAGGTCTTTTCATGTTACAGTGTCCGAAACTTCAATAGCGTACGCGAGAAGTCGTTGATGTTTCTGTACGATAGTCCGAAATTCTCGGACGTTCGATACGTTCTTGAATTCTCCAGCAAGAATCTCAAGTCTCGCACTGGCGTACTACATAATAACAGCCAAAATCATATTTAGAAAAAATGTCTGGATGTGTGTGTGTGTTCCAGACCCGAAAAATTGAAACTCTTTTAACTTAAGAACAGTTTGAGCTATCAAGATAAAATTTATAAGATAGGTGGAGGGGTGAATCCTCAATGACTGGTTACAATTTTAGCGAAATATTTTCACTCACAAACATTTTACGTGATTTTTAAGTTTGCTGAAAGACTTTGTGCGCACGCTAGCTCTTACAATTTTTTAGCAATCGGCCCAAAACGTTGTACACAAAGGGACTATTACCGACCAATGATCCCTCAAAAGGGAGTATTACCGCCCCATGAACCGTTAAAATTTTATGAAATTTTGCTTTTTTTAGATTTTTACGAAAAATTAGTATTTTCTTTCTGACGCGAATTTTCGTATTAATTACAAAGTTAAGACTAAAATAAGTTGCAGTTTAGTGATCAGTGGCAAAAATAGGCCAAATGTAGTCCCTGAGCGATGATTAAACAACAAACTTTTCGGAAATTTTTATAACCAATATAGCCAAAATAATAATAAAAAAATAATAGTAATCGGTAATACAAACTGTAATGAACTTTCTCGAGGACGCTAATTTTTTTTTGGGGAAAACGTAAATTAGAGCCGAATGCGCACGGTAATTTCGCATCCGGTCCGAATTCATTTTTTATTTAAAAAAAAAATTGGCAACATTGAATAAAGTTAATTTGAAAATTGCAACTATCTCTCACGCATGCCCAGCTGTTTCACTTCCCCTTAAGGGGATGCTGGACGGTCCTGTTTTACCGACCGAAATAAGCGATTTATAGTTTCGACTTAGCACAGTTAATATGCTACGCATCCCTAGCGGATTCGAGCAACCGAACGGTTCGGTTACTTTCTGTCGTCTAGCAACCGAAATGTATCTGAAAAGCAACCGTCGTTCTTTAGTTGGAAATGGGTTGCTTTTCGGTTGCTTTTAATTTTTGTTCGTTTTTTTCTATTTGCTTCCACAGCAAGGGTAGCTTTTTTCCGTGAACATTTTTTTCGAGATTTTCATCTCGCAATGCTGATACCAGTCTAAAACGTGGGGACAAGTGATTTACATGAAATGTCAGCTGATCGTATCTTATCGACGCGCTAACGGCCGTAAATTTGGTCCACACATAGACATTGATTAAACAAGTGTTAAGAGCATGTGAAGCACGTTCTCAGCGTGTTTCTCTCGCTCCGCCGAGAGCGACATTGATGCTATCTCTGTCGTACTCCATAATGTTTCATATGCTCTTAAGGTGAATTTAGAATGACACCGTAAAACGGTTCAAAATTTATGGTATTTCGGATGTTTTTCATCCGAAATACCATAAATAAAACATCAGTTTTTGCACTGATTTCCTCAATTTTGCTTTTGCAGAGAGAAAGCTTTTTCAAGGATGTGTCCCTCATACATTCCAACCAAAAGTTGAACTCGATCCAAATTTTAGTACCTCGCGATATGCAAAAAATCTGAAAAAATCTGTCTTAGTAAAGATGTCAAGATCTATAATTTTGCATAATAGTAATGCCAAAAAGTTATTAAAAAATTATTTATAAAAAATTGTTTCCTAAAAAATTAGAATTTGTAAATGTTCCTTGCTTCTTTAGAATTAATAAAATAAATACATTTGAACTTTGTCAGAATTTTCTTACATTCCAAATTTTTTTTCCCGAAAATTTGAAAAATCGATGTGAAAGTACGAATTTTTTAATATATTTCCGTGTCACGATTCCACAGTACCCACAAAAATTTTCGAGTCGAATGTGTCAACAGTTTCGTAGTTATGGCGTTATAAAAAATTCAAACAAATTCAAAAATGTAAAAAAATACTGAAAGGAAGCCGAAAAATTACAGATTTCGATTGTTGTCAAATCCTGATGGATAACAATGTGTCATTGGTGTAATGGAAAACAGGACAATAGGAATGCTTACAATTAGAGGGTTAACATCGGTAACTTATTTTTAAAACTCTTTATTCGTTGGTATATACCATTACAGTTATATTGGTATGTATGCCATTACAGTTATATTGGTATGTATGCCATTACAGTTATATCTTTATGATACATAATATCTGTAAAGTAATTTTACTACAATGTGCCGGGCTTTATGAGTTCTCATCTGTACAATGCAGTAATGTAGTGAACAACTAGTCGGTTTCCCAAACATTTGAGAGTCTGAGCGCATAAATGGCAATTGGTGTTTCGATGACCATGGCCGGCTCGCATGTATTGCCAACTGTAGGCACAAAAACGAGATTATTCACATTTCGTCGGATCTTTTGTAAGTGCCGTGCTCCGTGAGCATTCGTCTCGATAGAGTCAAACACATTGATTACGAAGCCACTTATTTCCTCCCCATTGATCTTGCTAAA
Source organism: Ichneumon xanthorius (assembly GCA_917499995.1). Lineage (NCBI taxonomy): Eukaryota > Metazoa > Arthropoda > Insecta > Hymenoptera > Ichneumonidae > Ichneumon > Ichneumon xanthorius. The sequence goes on from OU824208.1 coordinate 18,038,761, forward strand.
TGTGACGATTTTAACAACCTCTCCGTAATTTTGTTGAGATGCATAATACACGTTCGAATTACAAAATCGAGATTTTACATTGATTTCCCGAGATCTGTATTCAATACCATTAATTTTGGCTTGTTCATAGCTCGACAGGGATTCGCGACTAAGCGCCGTGAAACCTGCATTACGAATTGCCGTGATTTCAGCGCAACTCCAAGTTGGTTCCACGAGGCCATACGGCTTCAATTGAAAAATCGTATTATGATCATCCATTGGCGCCACAGGTGGTGCATGTTGTTTTCCGGCGTACAGAATAGAATGAATGAATGTTCGAGTATCTTGTGAAGTTTCTGAGTCGTTCATGATGCGAACGATAAATCGATTCATGATGTGTCGTGTCGCTATTTGGAGAGCCCGTGAATTCGCGCTGGTTACAGAATCTGAAATTTTTTGTTCCATGATTCAAACCCAAATGCATTGTTGGCCCGCAGCGGTCCCCAATTCTGTACTGTATCAACCAGGTGCCGCAACAGATGGACGTTAAACGACATTGCTTGCAAACCGTACGTTGATTGGAAGTTATGAACAAAGCGGTTGAGTAGCAATCGCGTTTGTTCAAGATCCGGAATACAAATGGAGTCTGCGTTTAATGTATACGCTGCTCGAGACAATAATATCACGAGGTTGAAATCCTCTTGTCGAATGAGTCCTTCCAAACATGGTATGGCATAGTAGAGGATCCAATTTCGCCACGCTGACGCTTTCTATCTACACATGTCTTGAACGACTCTCGGTTTTCTGGCAACTTTGTTTGGCGGTCGAATATTCAACAATCGTGTATTTATAGCTTTCAAATTGTCTGGTTTACCTGCATACCAATCCATGTTGGCTGGACTAAACAGTAGCATCGTCATGATCTGTTTGGTAACTCCCAAGTACAGGTTATGCATACTTTCTACAATTGGACCAAGCGCGAGGTCGAACTCGGGAAGCAGCGAGATTGCCGAATGACCATATACACCGTGTACCGAACGACCATGTACACCGTGTACCATCGATTCCTTGATTCGCAACGCTTCCGCCATATCTCTACGGATCTCAGAGTCGGTACGACAAACGACTGGTTCATTTTCAACTACCGGATATTTTCGTTGGACCCCTGCTCCTGGTACAGATGTTCCTGTGTCGTAACAGAACGTACATCCATACTGTCCATTAAACTGTTTCATGTTCAATATTGGAGGTCTTGCCATCGAGTCTACTGAACATACAACCACCGCAAATCTGCTCGTTACTTCCTTTTTTTCAGAACCGTCAGGCGCCCATTGTACTCCATTTTCGTACAGTGACTCCAACTCTGCGACGATTGGCATAAGAAGAGTATTCAACGATGGATGTTCACTATCTACCCACACGCCAGCGAGTAACATGTAGCGTTTACGCACTTGTGACGGCAGCTCATTAATCTGTAATAATACCACCCATGCGCTAGCATTGGACGAATTCGTAACCCTCAATCCATCTGCATTCAATGTAAATGAATAATTATGTGGATCGTCCAAAAAGTGTCCCGGCTTGCAGAGTTCCTGGTATTCTTCACCATCATATATATCTTCGATAGAGTCAACATTTTTCTTTCTTCTCGTATATTTGTATTTCAGTAATTCAGCTATGCCGGGGGCCGTAGTGAGCAATTCTCGAAGCTGAGCTGTGAGATTCGATTGAATAAAATACGCGAGATTTTCGTTGCCTGTTGTTGGACCACATTTTTTGCACGCGCATATGTCGGACACGTTTTTGTTTATTCCAACCACGATCTTGCAGTCCCGACAGTACAAATGCCGCGTCATAATCATTTCATCATCTCTGGACAACGAAGCCCACATACCGTTTTTTGACGTCGGCAATGTTTTGTTCACAGTGATATTATTTATGATCTTCATAATTGTCAAGACTGCGTCATAGGTGAGATGATGTCGCATTGATGCCGCAATGACGAATGTTAGTGCTTGGTGCACCTTAACATTCGGCTTCATGATTAAATTTGCATTCAATTCCTTCGTTTTGTGGATTGAGAATGACATCGGTTCTTTCTTATCTTCCGAATTGCCAGAGGTCACAATTTCTTCTGTATCACTTTCGATATCATCACGATCGTTTTCGAATTGTTGCAACTTATCGTCGCAGAGGTCGAACCCTTCGCCGCCGAATACACGCTCCAGATTGTACTTGGATGCCTTGCTATAATTATTATTATCATCGCTGGAAGTACTTGCAAGATCTTGACGTGGAACATCAGCATTTGTCGATACTTCATCAATCAATATTCTTCCATCGTCGTGAAGGGTATTCGTGAATCGCATATCAGAAGTCGATGAAAGGCCACCTTCATGCTCTTTACAAATGTCAGTGGGAACATGATCATTGTTAGAATCCTCTTGGCTCCCCGACGAATTACCTGGGATGCTACCTTCGTTGACTGTACTTTTTGATTCCTGTTCATTCTCTTCAAATGGCCTCTGGCGCTTCGATGGTCCTTTTGGTAAGTATGAGTTCATATACTTCTACAACTCCGCGGCATTACCTTAATACACATAATATCGAACATTTGTACGAAAGCTGTACATGGCAGATTTTCCAAATAACGAACAGAGGTTTGAACGTTTCTGTAAGATAGTATGATAAATTCTATTTTTTCTAGGACAAAAATACCACATTTTTTCAAAAATTAAAAAATCCAGCTTTTTTAATTATGTTTTAAGAAGGATCGTATGTTATCAGGGCGACTCAAAGAAACAGGTAGGTAAAAAAATTAAATGAATTCATCATCTAGATATACGTGAATCAATTATGAAGTCACAAGCAATAGAGTATTGTAAAGAATTTGCCATATATTGGTGGAGTCCAAACGCAAATTTTCTGTGAATAAATTTTTTTTTAATATTATGCTTTTGTTTACTTCCGAATCGCTCCACTGTTATCGAGTGATACTCCAATTTCTCTTGAACTTTTCGTTCGAGCACCATTTCTTTGTAGCCAGGATAATTTTCCGCCTCTCGAATCGTAGACTCTGTTCCTGACATCACGAACTCTCCACTTTCGTTACGCAGTAGTACTTTGTTTGTCATACACACGACACGTGTACCATCGGACTCGAAACGAGCAATGCAGAATTTATTTTCTTCCATTTTCGCTCATCATTGATTTCTAAAAAACAAAAATCAAAACACCACAAGAATAAATCATAATTGCAGAATGAATTTGGAACCAGAAACCAGTTTCCAGAAAAAAATTATATCAATACGACATTAATTTTTTATTTTTTTTGTAATTGTAGAACGGAAAAAGAAATATTTTTTGAAGTATTGAACAATGTTTCAATGCTGCACAATATTCAATGTTTTTTGAATTAGCGATATTTTTTTAGTCGTAATATGTGAAGTTTATCTATTGTAATGACTCATCAAAATTGTATATGTATATACTAACCTCATTAAATTACGGTTTTCTGATATGCTTCATAAGCTTCGCGATGTACAAGTCACATGTAAGATGGACACGATCGAGCCTGAATCCTCTTGGAAGTAACGAACAGAGTGTATAACCTACGCGTTATTTCCTCTGCTCGTTTTTGCGATTGTTCACACACGTGCACTTGCATATACGTTAATTTCAAAGATTAATCGATTGAATTTTTGTTGTAGGTTATAAAATGAGACTTTAGTTTATGATTAATTTGTAACCACTTGTCCACACTGCCAACATTTACGCGTACAAGTTTCTCTCCACATTTTGAGAAGAATGGAAAAGTGTCTAGGCAAATTATAATGAAAGCACTGTTGCTACGACGATTTTTTATCAATCCAAGTAATTTCATTATTTTTATCGAATCGTATGAATTATATAGGCATCGGAGATTGGACGAAATAATGGACGATCATCGAGAAGAAGTAAAACATTGCTTCATACAGATCGGACATTCTAAGGAATACACGATTGTCCCCGTTCACAAAGTTCTACATAAGTCTACAGTGAATGTTGATGTATATGATTTCCCGGCAACAGAAAAATCTATCGTTGCCTCTACATATGGAACTTCTGACACACTAAGGTATCGGCAAACAGAGGGATCTGCGAAAGGATACTTCGTGATTACGGTTATTCCAGGGATGTTTGGTGGTAAGTTATAAAACATTTTATTTTTATTTCGATTGTAAATGCGGGGTGACAAACCTTCATTATATAAGACAAAACTCAGTATATTATGAAATAAATTCCAGTTTACACAGAAGAAACTATTTTTCAATTTATGACTTGTTGCAGCGTGTAGCTTTCATTGCTGAACTGGTTTGACTGTGTAAAGTCCTATTCTTTCAGTATCAACATTTTTTATAGTCCATATCTAGGAATCTTGAATTTTTATTTCTTTGCAGAAGATATGCTTATTTTCTTTGGAATGTTTCACTTCTGTGGTAAAGATTGTTATGCAAATTTATACATTTTCCCCATGAGGGAACTTGTAATGAAAAATATTATATAGGACTGTGCGCAGTCATTTTAGTTGAGCAATGTAATCTGAAAGCTACAACAAATGAAAAATAAAAAAATATCTTCTTCGATTAACTGCATTACGGCATTATTGTTTCAAAAATAACATTGATGCAGACATTTGGTGTCAAGCATTTCAATGCATCATAATGTGCAATTGCACGCCACTTAAATTTATTCAATTTTTAGGTGACTCGATCCCCTTAATGCATGAACAAACATTTTTCTTAGTCGAAAAACAGAATTGAAGGTTCATCTCATTTGTTTCCCACAAATAAAAAAATGTAGCTTTATTAGAGTTACATCCGTGAACGGTAAAAAAAATCGCGTTCAACTAGCAATAAAAAAAAATCAGTAAACGCTGACAATAATAAGAAAAACAGAATTTAAATAAAATGATTTATCGCGATGTCGTAGGTAGGTACACCCAGACCGTGTAAAAAATCGGCTGGTAAAAGTTTATCATAGAATTGGAAACTAAATCAATAGTAATGTAATTTTTCAGACAGCTACGATGATGCAAAAACAAAGTTGTCTCATGCAGCAGAGGCCAGTGCAGGTCACGGTCGTGCGAGAATTCGACATTTGAAGAGGCTCCAACACACTCCGGAAGTAATTTCCAGTGTATCGAGGTCGAAGAAAGGCCGTCACATTGTCACAAAAGAAAAGACATTATGCCGAATATCACAGGTACATCACATGTAAAGTTTTCAGTTTAATTCGTAGAATATTGTAATGCCACAAATGGGAGAGAGTTTACAGCCAATCACACACACAAAAAATATGATAAAACCAAAAACACACAAAAAAATAATAACACAGAAAATGGAGTTTACTATCTCTTTTTTGATCAACTGTCCAAATATAATTAGAGTAACGGCTATTACAAATTCCTTTGAACCAATTCTCGAGTCACATACGACTATCAAAATATGAACATTAGCCGAACTCAATCCATAATCATATATAAACAAAATCCCCACACGCTCCTCACACTCTCATACACTACAATCTTTTTCAATAAATGTTAAAACTTTCTTTTTTTCTAAACGTCTTCCTCTCAAATAAATGGTACCGAATAAGTTCAATTGTACTCAGCTCGATCGATTGTGGGCTTCTTCGATGGCTCTTTCTGTATTCTCCGGGGCTCGCAGTGGAGATAAAATCGGCTGGCCAAAACCGGATGAAGGCGTCGAACACGAGGCGTCTCGCTAGTCCTTCTTGTCTTTGTAACACTACGACGATGAGGAGAATTGCTCCAACAACGGTGTTTACAACTCGACGTCCCCGGAGAGAAAGAGGCCGATCACGAGCGTTCAGTTAGCTTATAGCACGGCCTTACATACAGGTCTTGCAACTCAGACACAATTACGCTGCGGATGTGAGTCACTTATTGAAGCAGTTTTTCGTTCTTAGAACCTCCACTAGTTTTCGCTGTCATCGAGTTTCGCAAATAACCGTAACCTCACTTTCTAAGAACAACAAGAGGACGGTGTTTATCGATGATATCGAAATTTATTTAAATATATGGGACTTTTTTTTTAATAGGCCAAGAAAGTGTGCTGTACCGTATTGCAACAGCGGCAGCCGAACTGCGAGTTGCAAGATTTCCGTATTTCGCGCGCCGAAAGATGTGTCTATGCGAAAAACCAGAGAACATAGATGTGTATAGAAGCGTAGTCCTTATGGGAGCTCTTGGCACGGTTTCGCTGGGGTACCCGTTAGTGAGTACCCCAGCCACCTCTGGCGCTGGCTGTATCGATGTGAACGCACACGCTGCAACTCGATTAGCTCCGCCCAGTACTCATGCGTTCTCGCTCGCACTCACGAGACTTGAATGTTTGGGGGGGCTGACAGTTTGTTGATAGCACAATAATGCTCATAAAACTGTCAAATGAAAATATACTTATGACAGTTGATTAAAATCTGTTAGTCCGCTGCTTTGCTATTTCGGTTAATGTTTTTTGAACGCTTCAACCGATCTATTACTATTTTAATTAAATATTCTAGTAGGAAATTGTATTAATCTAGCATAGAGTTCTGTTTGTAGGGAAATCTTAAAATATTCGAAGCATCAGTGCGAACTCAAAGACACGCCCAACCGCGTTCCTGCATGAGCGCGAGTGAGAGAACGCTATAGTCCGATACACATGAGTATGAGAGAGACAACCACGAGGGGAGTTGCTTGAGATTCTTCGCGTGTGTTGGGCACACCGATACATAGCGGCGCCAACTACAGTCGGAAATCGGGACTATCTTTTTTGTGCCAAATATTAACACGGGGACTACGCTTCCATATACTTCTATGTTCTCTGTTATTATGTAGATACAGGAGTAATTCGTGTAAACAAAAATAAAATGTCTTTTAAACATACCTATTATTTTACTTTTATTCATAATCGTTAATTATTTTTATAGTCTTTTAATTCTGTGTTGAACGTGTAAAGTTAATTTTTCCTCGATCTTTTTATGACTAACCTATCTTTCAAGTTCCGTTTTAGTTTTGCTTTTGAAATATATAATAAAATGTTACACAAATATATTTGTCAGGAAGATGGTTCAACTTTTTAAAAATGGAATCTATGGTCCGTCAGAAAAATGTGCACTTATTTACATATACCCAAACCAAGGAATAAATCTTTTCTTGACAGAGCTGGCATTCTATTTGAGACATTTTCCCCTGTCGATGCATAACTAAAGGCTCGCAGTGAAAATTTATAATATATTATACATATCATTTTTACATATAGTGGTGAAAGGCATCGCCAGCTCCACATACAGATGCCATCGATGCTCTAGAACTTCAGAGGCACTGCGTCAGCACCAAAAGATGTCTTTATCCATCATGCGAGAGAGATAAGTTTTTTTTCAGCTACGCATGATGAAAACCACCTCCTGGTCCTAACACAGTTGCCTTCGAAGAACCAGAGCATCAAGAGCAGGTACTCAAGATATCGAAGGTGCCTTTCGTCAGCATAACATGTTACACGAATATATTTTACAGGCTGATGATTCTGTTTATTCACTATATGTTGGTAATAATCAACCAAACTACATGACTGGATGTCAAAAATAGGTGAGATGAAAGCAAAAAAGACTTTTTTGAAAAAAGTAAAAAGGTACGCCAAGTACTTAAAAATTGAATTCTCGTTCAGAAAATGTTTATCAAAAAAACCTCTTAAAAATAAAAAATTTGCCAAAACAGATGTTTATCAAAACAGTCTCTTGACAAAAAAAATTCTTCCAAAAAGACGTTCATCAAAGTATTTTTAAAAAAATATGTGTATCGAAATCGCAAAAAAAAAAATCGAAAAAATCAAAGTAGCCAAGCAGTAGTACATACAAAAAATTCTTCAAAAAATATGTTTATCAAAACAATCTAAAAAAAAAACAAGATGCAAAAAATCTTGACAAAAAAAAACTTGGCGTGCCAGTTTTTTTCACAATTACAGTTACTGCAGTTATTGCAGTTACTTTCCCTCTGCTTTGATTATTTGAATGAACCATGTACGACAGTTATTGTAAAAAAAAACTGGCACGCCAAGTTTTTTTTGTCAAGATTTTTTGCATCTTGTTTTTTTTTTAGATTGTTTTGATAAACATATTTTTTGAAGAATTTTTTTGATAAACATATTTTTTGAAGAATTTTTTGTATGTACTACTGCTTGGCTACTTTGATTTTTTCGATTTTTTTTTTTGCGATTTCGATACCCATTTTTTTTTTAAATACTTTGATGAACGTCTTTTTGGAAGAATTTTTTTTGTCAATATTAGTTACTTATTATGGGTTGCTTTTGGGTCCCATAGTGACAAAAAGGAACTGAGTTGCTTTTCGTTTTTCTTAGGTTGCCCGAATCCGCTAGGGTCCCGCTGAACGACGACGCTAGATCGGCGACGAGTTGCATGTAGATGAGGGGATCGATGTTCTTGCCGAGTTGATAAAGTACGAACCAGTCGCCGATCTGGCAATTTTGCGCGATCATGTCGATGTCCTTCTGCGACGAGAGACGCGAGCGCGCCCGTAGGAGGATGAGGCGTAGCTTGGGTCCGGCGACAACGGCGAATCTGTACGCGAGACTGAGACCGCTCAGGATCGACAGAATGATGAACCAGAACCACAGAAAGACGTATATCTTCTCGTTGACGATGTTGAGCGGCAGAACGCAGAGTCCGTCGAACTTCTGCACAGTGCCCGAAGCACCATATTTGTGAAAGGTGCACTTCGTGACTTTGGGAAAGACCTTGGACATTGGATCGATTCTGTCCTCGGGTTCCATCTCCGTGAACCTAACAACGTCAGCGCCGTAACTCGTGAATTCACCGTCGAGAAAGAAGACCATGAAGTATATTTGTCCGACGACGTTTATGAAATTCAACACCTCGCAGAAGAAGAATCTATAGGCGTAAAAATTTTGGGTGTGAAGATTCGTGCAGAAGTACTCGACGAGCAATTTGCGTCTGTCGGTCTTGCAGTTGTCGTTGACTACGGGGCAGTTTAGGTCGAGTACGAGCATCTTTATTCTTCCTCCCTCCCATGTCTTCCACGGATAGCGGGGCACGTAGAAGAGCATCGCTTGGAAGAAGAGGGTGAAGCAGACCCACTGGTAGTACTTGTGATACTTAATCTCGTCCTCGCCCTCCACGTGGGCAGCGACGCCCGGCTGCACGAGATCCCGTCCGACGACGCCGACGCGATCCGGAATCGTGAAAGTTGAGTAAATCCAGCAGTAAGTGTCCATAACGTGAAGAGGTATCTCGTCGACGATGCAGTCGATCGGATCTCCAATGTACTGTCGGGAGGTCACCAGCAGCGCGAACGCTATCAGTATTATAACGGTGGCTTCGTAGTGCAACCGAAAGACATTGTTGTCGATGCAGACGGCGTCGAGCTTCAGAAGGCCCTTCACCGACCCGAAAACGTCAAACATGGCTGGTTCGTGTTTGTCTCGACGTTAAAAGAAACGAAAAGGCGCCGCGGGTAGAGCCGATTTCGGCGATCGAGAAGCTCACGGTGTTTATTTTCTTTTCTTTCTTCCGAAACTCACCGACGGGCACGCGCACTGGACGTCGACCCAAGCGCCATGACCAGTGATGCCAGGGGCCTTATTACAAGAGGTGCTTTCGATTTGGCGTTTCTTCGTTGTTACAACGTGAGTGCGCATGCGCACAGTCGCTTTTTGGTACGCATTCGTATCAAAAAGCGACTGTGCGCATGCGCACTCACGTTGTAATAACGAAGAAACGCCAAATCGAAAGCACCTAAGATATCAGTCGGCGATGATAGGGTGATAGGCTGATGAAAGCGCCAACGGCGATAGTGAAAAGTTCGTCGATATCAAAAGTGAAACGAATCTCTTATAATAAGGAATAGAATTTCAGCGGGCAAGCAATCTGAAGCAATCATTCTGATAACATTTTCGTCATCGTTTATACCGTTTATACCGAGGTTCTCAGAATGATTGCTTCAGGTTGCTTGTCCGGTTAGATTTTATAACCTATCATATGAGGTTTGTTCCACTTGCATAGGAACAAACTTTTCACTATCGCCGTTGGCTCTTATATCACTGTATCACCGTATCATCGCCGACTCATATCTTGTAATAAGGCCCCAGAGGCTCCCTCAGAAAATTCCCGCATGCTTCCCGCCCCCCCCCCCCCCGTCGCGCGCTGGTGGCGCCACTGGGCGGTGCCTAACGAAAATATGAATATACGCGTAGCCGTATACGTAGAACACGATGCAGAGCCACCTGTGCGTCAATCGTGACACTACGTTCATTCACTTTCGTAAACTATAATATTCGGTTTTCTTAATCCCTTGTAAGTTTTCAATAAAAATTCGACTGCACACCGAAGCGATTATGTCAATATCATAATCCTGCATGATTTGATGCATATGTGTAGCATATTAATAACGCTAAGTCGGAACTGAAAAATTGTCTAGGTCCGTCGGTAAAACAGGTAAAGCAAGTTAAAAACAAAGCTTCCTCTATGAGGAAGCAAAAAGAAAAAAAACAGCTCCAGCAGCCCCTTAAGGCGACCTAAAACAGTCAGTATCGAAAACCAGCACAATTAACTTTTTTTATCGTGTACATTTTTCCGAAATAAACGTAAATTCGGACGGGGTGCAAACGATAATTTTGCACCCCGTTTGGATGTTTATTGTTCCCCAAAAAATTAGCATCATTGCAAAAAGCTCATTAGAAAAGTGCAGCTGTAAATAAAAATAAAAAAATGCCTAGCGCTCATAGCCTTGTCAATTTAATTTAACGGACCGTTATCGTTGTTGCAGCTCCCTATAGATGCGTGCAAATCAATCTATTGAAATACCACTCTCTTCTGTCTTCGTACTCTTCACATACTCCCAGAAACTATAAAATATAATAAAAGATGACCGCAGGGAAGCCTATGTTAAATCGCCTGCTCAATAACAGAAGGTCGTAAAACCCACGTTCAATGGTGCGGCTTTAAGTCCTTTTGTTATTTACCTACTCAATTTGTCTTTTTTCGTCTGTGTTTGGTATTCGGTGATTTTACACCATCCCCCAATCACAAAAACCCGTGTCCAGATTACCACCAACCCATCCAAAGCTCGAAACTCGCAAACTCAGTATTGAACTCGGGTAAACCGCGTGTGCCTACCGAATCACCACGGGTCATACCTGCGTCATTCACCTTCAAGACAATAATCTTTATGGTAGCTGGCGGGACGTTTAATTGTGTCCCGTTGTTGAATGTACCTCTATGGTAACATCAATAAAGTAATCAGCGATTGGTACTTAACCGTGAACGCACAATTCAGCGGGGCTTTTATTATACCTTGATCACGCACCATTATCAATTTTATGACTTTAATAATCGATATATATAAACAATCTACAATGTCCCAACGTGAATTTAAATGATGCTTGCAACTCTCACGGTTGTAGTAGACGCTGTAAACTGTAAACCATTTCTTCATTTAACAGTTATACGCCATTAAAATCTTTCATCCTTGCTATCCGAAGGTGATGGAAATAAAACAGTTTAACAGCGAGGAATATAAATGTTCCATTTTCGTTGTATTCCACACACAATACTCAGCAAAATCGATCGTGAATAATTATTTACATGATGGAGCAGAGTGCCGATATTTCGTGACCTTTTTCCACGAAAGATATATTCGATAGTTCCTACTTTATTTCTTCCTTACCGAATAGAAACGAGTCCTTCGCTCCATCCATCATATCTTCCCGGATTTGCAGATTTTCCTTTTCTTTCATAGTCGCCAGGGGCGATTTCTTCGATGATCTCTGTAATAAGTGTAATAATTGTAATTAAGTAATACAATTAGTAATTGTAAATAAGTGTAATAATTCCGACAAAATTTATATAAGATCGATCCAAGCAGTCAGATCTTATCGAATTGTGATTCTTTTTTTTGAAAAATTACTAAAAACGATCTAATCCTTGTAAAAATGGACGTATCGAAACCAAATTTTCCAAGTGAATGGACGGACTCTTTTTTTGAGAAAATGGATCGAACCGTTCAAATTCTACGGGATTTTGACCTTTTTTTAGATTCCGAAAAAAGGTGCCAAGAAATGTACGCATGACTTTCATTTATTACAATATTGCACAGAGCTTCCTCTGTGAGAAAGCCAAAATCGATCAACGAAGTTTCTCATACAGCGTAATATAAACTTGTAATATATGAGAGTCATTTTAGTAGTACTATTTGTGAGTTTATTAACAATACATAACATGTAACAGATTTTTTTTTGTACCTAATAAACTTGTCTCTTTTCACCTATATTGTATATTTCCAATCGGCCATCGACCGCAATCCTTCAGCCACGAATATTACGAATTTGTTTTGGCGTTTCATTGCTTGCGTGAATGTAACTCTGACTGATTTGAAAGAGTAAATGTTCAGTTGTCTATTTCATTGTTCATTATTTCTAATTGCTGGTATGTTGTATGTATGGGATATTTTGTTCGAGTTGTATATAAAGCGGTTTTATATTCTCCATTTGCATCTCAGCGAATCTTCTAGATAGTTTCTGTGTTCTGATTTTTATAGGAGTAATGCCCGAAAGTTCGCAGAGGAAAGTATTTCTAGGCGCAGGTTTCATCAGTTTTTGCTTTATTGATTACTGCTTCTTTGCAGTTTGAAAAAACCAGATTTCCGTATTCTAAAATGGGTCTGCATATAGCTTTGTACATCTTGGATAAGTGTTTTATGTTTATATCACGGTGTTTGAAGGTAATATTACCTTCAGAAAAATATTTTTCTAAAATGTGAGGATCTTTGTATAGTTTTGTTTTTACATTGCTGCAAGTGATGATTAAAATTCAATTTATGGTCTATATATATTCCTAAGTATTTTGCATATTGTACAGCTGGTATTTCGACATTGTATAGACGTATTTTTGGTGATTGAGGGGTTATTTGGTGAGAAGCCATTTTATTTATATATGCTTTGCACATTTTATTTTTAAAGCGTATGAACCTGATTGCAAAAAGTACTTGGATAAAGTTCTTGAGGAATACTGCAAGTACAACAAGTACTTGATACTTTGTACTTTGCAATTGAAGTATTTTTTAGTACTTCGCCCAACGCTGATTGGTAATGACTAATTTCATGGTCAATCACGGCATCGTCCAACATGTGTTGACGTTGGTATTAGCATTACGACTGAGGTCTCTCACAGTCGAGAAACCCTTGACACGGACCCTATAGAGGAGTGCAGTATTTTTTTATTTTTTTATTTTTTTTATTTTGTATGTTCTATCGTATACCCTCTCGGGTTTTTACGTAACCCGTCCCTTTCCCCCCAATCACTCCCTACCCGCACTTCACTAAGCTACCTAACTTCCAGTGCGTCCGCAGCCGACTTAGCTACACTGTACCGCATTTGCCGAGGACACGGGGAAACTGCGGAAAACCCGTGTCGGTACAGACGGCCCTATACTTTTCTGCTTCCTCGATGTTTTAACATCAAGAACTCAGAAAAACTGGCCTGCCGCTCAACATTCGATGTGCAAGTCGGTGTGGGGCTAAGCGGTCACCCATCCATCTACTGGATGCAAGCAAAGCTACTTGACTCGGGAGACCGCCGAGCCACACACCGACCGCGCACCTAACGCTGTCGGTTAGAGGAGTGCAGTATTGATTGCAGTAATATTTTATATTACCCGTCATCCTCCTTTTAATATCTGTCCTACTTCGTTGCGTAACGCACAGAAACAAAGCGTACAATGTACTATATACTATATACGTACTATGTACTATATACTGTACAAGGAAATGGTTACTGCGAAGCATATGATACTGCTGGCTGGTCTGCATTACTGACGAATGCGCAAATTTTCTCCGCTGCGTTTCAAATAGTTTTTCATCGGCGAACAAATTTAAATTGTTCGAATAGAAAACCATGAATGTGGTTAAATAACATCGTAAATTAAACTACGAAGAGACTACGTCCATGACCCATATATTTTAAAAAATGCTCACAAATGAAGAACAGATTAATTTTCGGAATCCATCGAAATAGCGGCGCGAAGGGTAGTGAAGTAGGAAAATACTGCCGACAGAAACTGAAATATTCAACGATTCATATACGTGAGCATTATAAAAAAATGTACGAATCCTCCATTAAATTACGAGATTGTTTCGTTTGTTTACTGTACCGAGCCGTAGAAGTTGAACGAAAGAGTAGGAATAAAACCAGCAACGGAAACCTTAACCGGTTGGTGGGATCTACGTAGAATAACGAGATAATTTTTCATCCACTCGGCCGACATGTCCATCCACGAAGCATTGTACGCAGCGTTTGCCATCAAATCACACTAATTGCAAACATCTTCGCTATCAGTTATTGTAAGATTCGACAGAAGTTTTTGGGTCCTTGCATTGGGAATCATTTTTTTACTTACAACATGGAGTAAATTTTCCGCTGGCCATGCACAGATAAAAAGATTCGTCATAAACACTACTATCCCAGGTGCATAGTTCGTTTTTGTAGATAACGGTTGATTCTTCTATGAATCGATAATATATATTGAAAACATTTTATAATTTTTACATACTCTACCTAACTATCCCAGGTAGCACAAAAAAATTAGTTATCGGAAAGTGATCTAAATGGCTTACATATGTCCGTCCTGATGATAACTATAAGCTATCCTACGTCCAAAAGTTAACTTTTTGGATGCGAGGTAACTTTCGGATACCGTCCAGACGGACATATGTAACCCATTTAGATCACTTTCTGATAACTAATTTTTTTGTGCTACCTGGGATATGATGAGAATGTATGAAAGGACTGCAAACTGGGGATCAGCGCGCCGAATCGACCTCACCTATTTACTTACATTGACTAATTGGAGGCAGCACCGAATAATTCCGAAACCGCTTGACACCGTTGTAACGAGAGCTATGTAGCTCATCGTGTCCGAAACTTCCACAGCGTACGCGAGAAGTCGTTGATGTTTCTGTACGATGGATCGAAATTCTCGGACGTTCGATACGCTCTTGAATTCCTCAGCAAGAATCTCGATTCTCGCACTGGCGTACCACATCATAACAGCTGTCTGGCAATCTATCAAAACTAAACCCGTCACCAACTGAAAACAGGAGATGGTCTGATGAACGTAGACCACATAATATATAGTAAAGTTAGGATCCACCGTAAATGGGTAGAACGCCATCATCGGTAACAGTCGACCCGTTATTAGTGGTGCAACGACAGTTGCAACCGCCAGAAGTAGAGTAATAACTGTTACAAAAACATGAAACATCCAACATCTGTCCAAGTAACACTGTAGAATCGCTTTCTCGTGGGACCGTGGTTTTTTCACAAAATCTTCCATCTCGTACGTCAAAATCTGTCCAACAGAACAGCTCTTGTCTAATATAGAATTATCAATCTTGACAATTTTGAAGGACAACCTCGTCCATACTTTAATCCACATTCAGAAAAAAATCTTAATTTTAATTAAATCTGAATCTCATTTCAAAGTTCAAACTTCCGTAACTTGAACCATATTCTAATGAAAAAAAAATTATTTTGTTCTTTAACCTGAATGCGTTGTCGACGGACTTTGTACACGCGGGTTTTGATGATATAATTGCAAGAGGTGGTAATGTAAATTATCGAATCGGTGAAAGTGACGGAATCCACCTTGCATACGATCGTTAATGCGAGAATAGGAATTACAAAGCACAGAATGCTCAGATTGGATAATAAAATGGCGATATCGTTCTTTATGATTTCCCACTTGGTGGCATTAATCGACGGTGGCCACGTATATGCCAGGTATACACTAAACTTGGTGAAGCGAAGAGCACTCTCGACACTGACTTTGAGTTTCATAACGATGGAGATAGTGCATGTGGATTTCTCAACGGCTCATTGACGACTGATATAATCGAGTGCGAGAAAATTTTCCCCCAACCTGTTACAGTCTCGCGCAGCTAAGAAATAGTATGCGTTTTAGCGAAATTGCCCTCCAGTACAGCAGAAAAGACCAATCAATAAACCGCAAGCTGCTGTACTGATAATTGTACGAAATTTTCTTCAAATTCTTACAAAGCATTATCCCTACAATATCGCGTGACTCGCATCAGAAACATGTATTTTCTATGTATAAGCATATAAGATAAGCCCTTGCTATTTTAGCCTCGCTATATCCATTGGCACAGAGTCCATGGAGAAGAAACAGCCTGCTGCTGGTTGCAGAATAATTAAAAAGCAGATGGGGGTGAAGGTTGTGGCGTCGGATAGTATTTCAACTAAACGCACCGATGTGAACTCGAGACTATAAGTTAATTGGTGATATTATAGTCGTTACGTTCACTATTTCAAGATAAATGTATAAAAGGTAAGTCGAAAATTTCGATGATGATACCGAGAGCTCTGAACCGGGAAGTCTGCAAAATCAATCTAAAGCACAGAGCGTAAAGTACAAAGGACCCACAAGTTATAATGTTCTTAAAACATTGTAGTATAGAAAATCGAGGTCAGATAAGAGCAGGTGAGTCTCGTATATGCGACAAGATACATATTATATATTATATTTCGCTGTTTCCCTTCACTGTAACTACTTTTTCGCCCAAGATATCGGTAGAGATTATTAATCGTGACTAATTTTCATGGCCGATTACGGCATCGTCCAACATAATGTTCGTACTCATGTTGGTATTAACATTACGACTGAAGTCTCCCACGGGCGAGAGACTCCTGACGTGAACCCTATAAAGGAGTCCAGTATTGATTGCAGTAATAGGTTTTATGATACACGTCACCCCCTTTTAATATCTGTCCTACTTTGCTGCGAATCGCATAGAAATTATGGGTACAAGGTGCGGCTGGAAAATGGTTACTGCGAAGCATACGATACCACTGGCTAGTCTGCATTATCGATGAATACACAAATCTGCTCCGCAATGAAAACTGTAATGAACTTTTCTCAAGGGTGCTATTTTTTTTTGAGGAAAAGCAAATTGGAGCCGGATGCACACGATAATTTCGCATCTGGCCCGAATTCATCTTTTTCTCAAAAAAATTAGCACCATTGAATAAAGTTCATTTGAAAATTGCGACTGTCTCTCTCACACTCATGGCCCCGTCACGTGACTTTCACTTCCCCTTAAAAAGTTTTTCATCGGCGAGCAAAATAAATTGTGGGAATAGAAAATCACGGAATGCGGTTAAAAATAATTAAAAATTAAATTACGAAGAGAGTACGACCGTGTGACTATTTATTTAAAGCATTCTCACTAATGAACAACTTATTAATCTTCGGAACCCAACGTCATGGCGGCGTGAAGGGTGGTGAAGTAGGAAAATGCTGCCGATAGAAACTGAGATATTCAATGTTACATAATCAGTAGGCAATATTAAAAAATCATACGAATCCTCGATTAAATTACGAGATTGTTTTGTTTGTATACTATACCGAGCCGTAGAAGTTGAACGAAAGAGAAGGAATAAAACCGGCAACGGAAACCTTTACCGGTCGGTGAGATCTTCGTAGAATAACGAGATAGTTTTTCCTCCATTCGGGCGACATGTCCACCCACGAAGCATCGTACGCGGCGTTTGCCATTAAATCACACTAATTGCAAACATCTTCGCAATCAAGTACGATTCGACAGACGTTTTTAGGTCTTTGCATTGGGAATGATTTTTTTTTCAACTTACAACATAGACTAAATTTTCCGCTGGCCACGTACAAATAAAAAGATTCATCATCAACACTATTATCCCAGGTCCATATTTCATGTTTGTAGATAACGGTCGATTCTTCTATAAATCAATAATATATGTTAAAAACAATTTACAATTTTCACATGCTTTACATAACTGTATATTGAGAAAGGATGAGCGGACTGCAAACTGGGGATCAACGCACCGGATCGATCTCACCTATTTACTCACATTGATCATTTGAACACAACACAGAATAATTCCGAGTCCACTTGACATCGTTGTAACGAGAGCTATGTAGCTCATCATGTCCGAAACTTCAATAGCGTACGCGAGAAGTCGTTGATGTTTCTGTACGATAGTCCGAAATTCTCGGACGTTCGATACGTTCTTGAATTCCCCAGCAAGAATCTCAAGTCTCGCACTGGCGTACCACATAATAACAGCCATCTGGCAATCTATCAAAACTAAACCCGCGCCCAACTGGAAACACGAGATGATCTGATGAACGTAAATCACATAATACATCGTAAAATTAGGATCCACCGTAAAGGGGTAGAACGCCATGATCGGTAACAATCGATCTGTTATTAATGGTGCGATGATTACTCCAATAGCCGTCAGAAAGAGAGATACTGTTACGAGAACATGGACCATCCAACATCTGTCCAAGTAACCCTGTAGAATCGCTTTCTCGTGGGACCGAGGTTTTTTCACAAAATTTTCCATCTCGTACGTCAAAATCTATCCAACAGAACAGCTCTCTTCTAATATAGAATGATCAATTTTGTCAATTTCGAAGAACAACTCCTTCCATGCTTGAATCCACATTGAGAATAAATATCTTGATTTTTTTTTTAATCTGTATCCCATTTCAATGTTCAAACTTTCGTATCTTAGACCATATTCCGAAAACTATTTATCGGATATAGTATTACTAGTAGAACTATTTTTTTTAACCTGTATTCGTTTTTGACGAACTTTGTACACGCGGGTTTTGATGATGTAACCGCAAGCGGTGATGATGTACATTAGCGAGTCGGTGAGGGTGCCGGAATCCACATTGTATACAATCGGTAATGCGAGAACAGGAATTAAAAAACACAGAATGCTCAGATTGGATAATAAAATTGCGATATCGTTCTTCACGATTTCCCACTTGGTGGCATTAATCGACGGTGGCCACGTGTATGCCAGGTATACACTCAGCTTGGTGAAGCGAAGAGCACTTTCGACACTGACTTTGAGTTTCATAACGATGGAAATAGCGTATGTATCACTGAAAAAAATATCAATGACTCAAGTAAAATTTGCTTGCGGGTTGCCAAAGAAAAAAATTATTTGAATTCTAATTCCAATTTTTACAATTCCTGAAATTGAAACGATAACATGCCACCTTGACAGTCTTACCGTCGTTGTTTCTATATCATATGAAATGTAAGCATTGATGTAAAATTGAAATAAATAAAAATTTCTTTCGCAGCCCGAAAGCGATTTTTTTTCAATGTAGCATGTGAATTACTCAACGGTTCATTGACGACTGATATCAACGAATGCGAGAATACTTTCCCCGAACCTGTTACAGTCTCGCGTAGCTGAGACATAGTATGAGTTTTAGCGAAATTGCCCTCTACTAACGCAGACAAGCCCAATCAATAAGTCGCAACCTGCTGTACTGATAATTGCAACAAATTTTGTTCAATTTGTTACAAAGTATTATCCCTCCAATATCGCATGACTCGCATCAGAGACATGTATTTCGTGTGTATAAGCATACAAGATAAGCCCTTGCGGCTTTATTTGCACCGTGCCAATGGATATACCATTTGCACAGAGTTCATGAGGAAGAAACAGCTTACTGCTGGTAGTAGAATAGTTAAACAGCAGATGGGGTGGAATTTGTGGCGTCAGGCCGTATATTAGTTAACTGCATGTACGCGAACTCGAGGCTATAAGTTAATTGGTGAAATTACAGTTACTATGTTCCCTATTCCAACATAAATGTGTATAAGGTAAATCGAGAATTTCGAAGATGATACCAAGTGCCGTGAACCAGGAAGTCTTTAAAATCAATGTAGAGCACAAACACGTAATGTACGAAGGGACTTACAAGTTGTAATATTCTTGAAAACATTGTGGTATAGAAAAGCGAGGTCAAGTAAGAGCAGGTGGGTCTCGTATATGCGACAAGGTGCACTTTATTGTATTTTCGTGTAACCCTTGACTGTAATTACTTCTTCGCCGAATATATCAGTGGATATGATTGATAATAATTAAATTTTATGGTCCATTACGGCATTGTCCAATATACTCTTATTATTGACGTCGGTATCAAGAGACACGGTAGCGTTTCGACACCAAGTACTTAAACAAAAGATTTTTTTAAGCGCGACGCTACCAAGTAGTTATGCTTCAATATGCTAGAATCAGAATCTTTGAATCAATGTTATTTAAAAACAAAGCATCGGTTCCTAATTTTGAAGTGGCAAATAGGGACGGATAAGAGGATGCTGGAACTATTTTTTTCCTCAAGGGGATGCTGAAGCTACTTTTTTCCTTTTTGCTTCCTCACACAGGAAGCTTTGTTTTCATGAAAAATGTTTTTTTCGAGATTTTAATAAAAATGTGCTCGGGATGTTCCAAAATATCGGAAAATCATATTTAGAAAAAATGTCTGGATGTGTGTGTGTGTGTTCCAGACCCGAAAAATTGAAACTCTTATAATTTAAGAACGGTTTGAGCTATCAAGCTGAAATTTATAAGGTAGGTAGAGGGGTGAATCCTCAATGTCTGGTTACAATTTTAGCGGAATATTTTCACTCATAAACATTTTACGCGATTTTTAAGTTTTCTAAAAGACTCTGTGCGCACGCTAGCTCTTATAATTTTTTAGCAATCGAACCAAAAAGTTGTACACAAAGGGACTATTACCGTCCCGTGAACCGTTAAAATTTTATGAAATTTTGCATTTTTAGATTTTTACGAAAAATTAGTATTTTCTTTCTGACGCGAATTTTCGTATCAAATATAAAGTTACGACTTAAATAAGTTGCAGTGTCGTGATCAGTGGCAAAAATAGGTTAAATGTAGTCCCTGAGCGATGATTAAACAACAAACTTTTCGAAAATTTTTATAACCAATATAGCCAAAATAATAATAAATAAATAAAAATAATCGGTAATAAAAACTGTAATGAACTTTCTCAAGGATGCTAATTTTTTGAGAGAAAACGCATATTCGAGCCGAATGCGCACAGTAATTTTGCATCCGGACCAAATTCATTTTTTCTAAAAAAAAAAAAAAAAAATTGGCATCATTGAATAAAATTAATTTGAAAATTGCAACTATCTCTCACGCACGCACAGCTGTTTCACTTCCCCTTAAGGCGACCTAAAACAGTCAGTATCGAAAACACGCATAATTAACTTTTTTATCGTGTACATTTTTCCGAAATAAACGTAAATTCGAACGGGATGCGAACGATAATTTTGCACCCGGTTCGGGTGTTTATTTTTCCCCAAAAAATTAGCATCATTGCAAAAAGTTCATTAGAAAAATGCAGCTGTAAATAAAAATTTTAAAAATGCCTAGCGCTCATAGCCTTGTCAGTTTAATTTAACGGACCGTTATCGTTCTTGCAGCTCCCTATAGATGCGTGCAAATCAATCTATTGAAATACCACTCTCTTCTGTCATCGTACTCTTCACATACTCCCAGAAACTATAAAATATAATAAAAGATGACCGCAGGGAAGCCTATGTTAAATCGCCTGCTCAATAACAGAAGGTCGTAAAACCCACGTTCAATGGTGCGGCTTTAAGTTCTTTTGTTATTTACCTACTCAATTTGTCTTTTGTCTATGTTTGGTATTCGGTGATTTTACACCATCCCCCAATCACAAAAACCCGTGTCCAGATTACCACCAACCCATCCAAAGCTCGAAACTCGCAAACTCAGTATTGAACTCGGGTAAACCGCGTGTGCCTGCCGAATCACCACGGGTCATACCTGCGTCATTCACCTTCATAACAATAATCTTTATTTCACTCGGTGCGTAAAGTGCAGTTTTACGCACGCTTCGCGCGCGTAAAACTCCTCTTTCGCACCTTGTGAAATAAAATTTCGTACGATACTCGTGCGATAAACGTTTTCTTAACTCGTGTGATTGCAACACTCGCCTTCGGCTCGTGCTGCAAACTCACACTCGTCAGAAAAAGTTTTATCGCACTAGTATCGTAATGTACTATTATGGTAGCTGGCGGGACGTTTAATTATGTCCCGTTGTTGAATGTACCTTTATGGTAACATCAATAAAGTAATCAGCGATTGGTACTTAACCGTGAACGCACAATTCAGCGGGGCTTTTATTATACCTTGATCACGCACCATTATCAATTTTATGACTTTAATAATCGATATATATAAACAATTTACAATGTCCCAACGTGAATTTAAATGATGCTTGCAACTCTCACGGTTATAGTAGACGCTGTAAACTGTAAACCATTTCTTCATTGAACGGTTATACGCCATTAAAATCTTTCATCCTTGTTATCCGAAGGTGATGGAAATAAAACTGTTTAACAGCGAGGAATATAAATGTTCTATCTTCGTTGTATCCCACACACAATACTCAGCACAATCGATCTAATTATTCACATGATGGAGCAGAGTGCCGATATATCGTGACCTTTTTCCACGGAAGGTATATTCGATAGTTCCTGCTTTATTTCTTCTTTGCTGAATAGAAACGAGTCCTTCGCTCCATCCATCATATCTTCCCGGATTTGCAGATTTTCCTTTTCTTTCATAGACGCCAGGGGCGATTTCTTCGATGATCTCTGTAATAAGTAACGCAATTATTTTTCCAATATAAATCACGCAGAAATCATTAAGTCAATTACTGAATTGTTTGCAAGTACGTGAAATAAAAAAAGAGTAGATCCGGCATTGCAGGTATTGGAGGAACATGACTACAAAATTTTCGAAATATTTGAGACACGTTACCTTATAATCATCCAGGCAAAGAGGATGGTAATTCGTTCCTTCGTGGTTCACAGTTGGTCTCAGGCACCACGCCTCCTCCTCATCATCATAGAACTCCTCGAAAGTGTCTTGACATACTTTGCACCAGGAATCTCCGCCCGATCGGCATAGAATACTTGGCTGGATCGTAGTAGTCGCTTGCGAGGAATTGTCGGTCGTTCTTTCCGTCATCGCAGCCGATTGTTTGGCCGTTTCGAAGAAACTCAACGCTGTACATTTGAACACACTCGTCATTATTGGAAATACCGTTCACCGAGTGGTGGCGCTGTTACTCGTCGAATATGGACGCCCGGAAATGGAAGCCCGTGCGGATTTATATGGGCAGTATATCTATATATACTATGCGCGGTAAACTGTCTATCGGAGATGTCGTTTACCGCGCATGTCAATGCACCCAGAAACATAATTTATTTTACTGGTGCCCGCAAATAAATATCTATTTGGCTAAAGTAAATATTTATTTGGTTAAAATAAATATTTATTTGATTTAAATCAATATTTATTCGATTTAAATAAATGTTCATTCGATTTAAATAAATGTTTATTTTATTTAAATAAATATTTACTTGCGGCCTCCTATCAAATAAATTATTTTTCTGAGTGTGCACTTTCATGCGGCCGTTTTGCGACATTCGGCTTTAACCGCTAGGTTTGCATGCTAAACCAATGTACGCAATCTTAATTATTCGTCCCAATTTATTTATTATCGATCCCCGTCGACGAGGATTCATTCTAAATAACTTTTTTTATTACTGCTATATACTCACTTCTGTTCGCCGAGTCTTCCACTAATGTGAATTCCATCCAATCTTTGAGGTTGTAGTACAACTGCTGCGACGATGGCTTGCGACCCGATTCCCTGTTCTTTCTGTTTTGCCTGAAATGCCAGTCCAGGTGAAGTCTATACTCGGTCACGTGTTTCGAGTCGAATCTTACACCGCAAGTGCCGCACTGGATGCCGCTGTACAGAGCGGTGACAATCATCGGTTGTCTTCTGAAAATACATAATAAGTTTCAAAATCGTCGTACAACACCATCAGACAGGTTTCTTCCCCATATAGCAAAAGTTGCGAATACCTCGGAAAATTACCCAGAAAAAAAGAGTGCCGTCAAAATATCTCGCAGTTAGTGACACGGACACTCACAGATACTCACAGATATTCATAGATACTTATAAATACTCATAGATACTTCCAAATACTCATACATACTCACATGGATACGCATAGTAAAACCCTTACTTTTAACTTAAATTAAAACTGATATACAGGATACTTCCTGTCGTCCACCCACCATTCCTATTTTTATCCATATTTTTATCATTTGTTGCTGAAAATGTGACTACAGATTCCAACGGCAATTAAAACGCCGTGTCGTCACAATATCGTCTGCTGCGGACACACATGTCTGCATTGTGCCGGCACGGCGTGCGTTCAGCTTTCTATCTGGGAATTTTGAAATCGCCGTTGGAATTTGTAGGCACATTTTCAGCAACAAATGATAAAAATATGGATAAAAAGAGGAATGGTGGGAGGACGACAGGATATATAAGTTTCAATTTAAGTTAAAAGTAAAGGTTGTACTACTGAGACTAGCGGTTTTGTTGGCTCACGCGCTTCGCGTCTCGCAGTATCTGTGTGAGTGTCTGATCTGTGAGTATCTGTGCGTATCCGTGTGAGTATGTATGAATATTTACGAGTATCTGTGAGTATTTATGAGTATCTATGAGTATTTACGAGTATCTATGAGTATTTACTAGTATCTATGAGTATTTACGAGTATCTATGAGTATTTACGAGTATTTATGAAAATCTGTGAGTATCGGTGAGTGTCCGTGTTAGTACTGCGAGTATCTATGAACATCTGTGAGTACCTGTGAGTGTCCGTATGAGTATCTACGAGTGCTCGTGTGACGATCTGTGAGTATCTGTGAGTGTCCGTGTGATTATCTGTGAGTATATGTGAGTGTCCATGTGACTGTCTGTGAGTATCGGTGTGAGTGTACAATCGACATAAATTTTATTATGTAGATGTAAATATTTTTCAAAAGTTATTAACAATTCCGTGATGCTCTTTTGGAAAAATCTTTTTTTTACTCGTTACCAACATTATCGCTCCCATAACTAGAAATCTTGCAGAGCCAAACTTTGCTTTTCCAACGTACCAACGAGACTGCCGAACACCGTACGGTAATTTCGCTGTCGAACGTACTAAGTTCGATAAACCTTGGTTGTGCAACCGATAAGAAAACGCTACCTGGGTCGTTGAGTACGCCGTAGACTACTTACACTTTCAGTGTTTCCGGTTCGTCGAACAATACCGGAAGAATCGCTGGCGGGTTCTTAGGTTCCTCGTCTACCTCCATCTGGACGGTAAGAGTCGGCTCTGTGGGAGTCTTCGTCGGTTCCTCGAATCGGTTGCGATCCGGTCGTCCCATTACTCCAGGTCTCCTGGGGCACTTAGAATGCATATTGGACTTGAAACTATTGAAACCTCCACCATTGTATTCCCTGTATTCCCGCCTGGTGGAGCCGACGAGCTGAGAATCCTGCAACCGTCCTATCGGAACGAGACGCTTCAACGGGCTCCGATACACCATCGGCGAAATCAAATGGTCTTCGCCAGTATCGCCACTAGCACAGCACCAGGTTGAATTAACTGTTGTCTCATCGTGCCGCTGAATTCTTGAAGCGCGCTTTCCCGATTCGAACCTCTTCCTGCGACTCTTGGACGACTGGTATGCGTCTTTGGACGAAGTACGACTTCGAAAGGTGCACGGAATTTTCCTGTTTTCCTTTTCATCGGATTCCGACCAATTCGGACTCTCACAGTAACGATTCGATTTCCGTTTCCGTTTCTTGCTCGGCGATCCTTGCGATAATCTCGAAGACGATTTGCATCCCAGCTTTCGTTGGAAAGGTTTCATGGAATCGGAAGACCTCTCGTTGCTCGAAGACGAACGCGCATCCGCCGCATCCACGGACTTTGTGTCGATCGAGTCGTGTCTCTGAGGTCTCGAAAGCGATGAATTCGTTGAATCGACAATGCCGCCAATTGTTTCGTGTCTTTGAAAACTCGACAACGATGAATTCGTCGAATCGACAATGCCTTCGATCGATTCGTGTCTTTGAAGGTTTGAAATCGATGAATTTGTTGAATCGATCAAGCCTTCGATCGATTCTTCTCTTTGAGGCCTCGCCAACGATGAATTCGTTGAATCGATCAAGCCTTCGATCGATTCGTCTCTTTGAGGCCTCGCCAACGATGAATTCGTTGAATCGATCAAGCCTTCGATCGATTCGTCTCTTTGAGGCCTCGCCAACGATGAATTCGTTGAATCGACAATGCCCTCGATCGATTCGTCTCTTTGAGGGCTCGACAACGATGGATTTATTGAATCAACCGTCCTGTTGCCCATCAGGAGATTCACGGCGATTTTCGTACCATTACCCGTTATTGGGTAATCTTTCTCTTGACTCCCACATCGTACGTCTTTGATTTTATTACGCTCGAGACTTTCGCTATTGCTACCGCTATTTACGACCATTGGGATATCAAAATTGTCGCAGTGCCTAGCGCTGGTCATCTCATCGATATCCGAGTAGAAATAATTCTTCGGAATCTCGTCGACAATGATAGTCCCAGACTGTGTTCTTGCAAACTGCGCAGAAAAAAGGTCCTTGCTTATGTGGGATATGTTCGACGCTCGGTTAGTTCCAGCCACAATCTTGGCACCCTCTGAATCGGTATCGCTTCGTTGAAGTGGTGAATTCGTGTTATCCAACGCTCGATCCCGAAACGAAGCGATAGTCTTCGACGGATCACGCGTGACCGGCCTGACGGAAGCTATCGCTTTGCTAACGGCTGGCTCGATTCGCGGACCGTTGGAACTTCCGGGGTGATTCGTGGGGAGTGACGTTAGTGCCATGAAGTCTTCGAGCTGCCTCCTCTGTTGTTCCAAACTCATCTTCGCCTGAAGCAGCTCCAGCTCTATCTTCTGCATCTCCAGGTCGAGCAGCTCTCGCTTCACGATGAGTTGTTCCTGCGTGGCCGATTCGCTCGCGGTGACGGTGTCGCTGGAAGAAAGTTCGAATCGATGCACGGGTATCGACGTGGGCTTGGCCAATGCGACGCTCGTCGAGCATGACGAATCCACGAGACCAACTCGAACGTCCAGCGATGATAAATTCTTGGCGGGAAATACGTCGTTCCATGATCGTCTCAATTTTCGCAGACCGACACGAGTGTCTTCGTCGACCTGTATTGACCACAAGATATTTTCAAGAGTGATTCGTATACATGTGTAATTTTACAAAAGCTACTCTTCAGGGGTAGAACAACTTGTGATCGTCGTTGCGCCAGCGAGCAATACAATGCCGGTAATGAGCAAACATTGGAGACTCAGCTGGGAAATAACATTTGAAGCTTCAGATGCGTAATTATTAATCGGCCTTTTCTACTTAGGGACGAGCATTTTTGCAATAATCAAAATTTTAAAAAGGTATCCGGTCTTTTGAGTTTTTTTGTTACTCTAAAAGTACTTGTGTTTTTTTTTTAATTGCTATTATTATTTTATGTATACCGGCTTCACAATGCAGCAGTTGCAACGTGTTACTAAATTAATTGTTAATAAGTGTGTTTAATAAAAAAAAACCCTGATAGTCGTAAATAATATATTAATTGAATAAAGTTATGTTAAACAGAAGTTTATCTGAATTACCTTTTCAAAAACACTGCAAAAGGTATTGACGATGTTTCGAGCGAATAAGCTCCGATAGTCTCCGCCGACATTCTTGACGATCGAGTCGATGAGATAGAAGACTGGTAGCTTTGAGTTGCTTTTTGCCTAAAAAATAACGAAATTAAAAATTAATATAAAATGTGGGACATAAGGATAATGGTGAAATTGTATCAATTTTTCATATTTATTAACAACCGCATGAAAACGTACCTGTTGCAAGTGATTCTCAATTGCTTGAACAATCGCAGGAGCATATTCTACGTTCTCCTCCGCCAAAATGGTGAGCATGTTGAACAAGGGTTTGAAGTTGGTTTTTAGATCCGAAAGCGAGATATACTCGTTCACCGTGGATAACTCTGTAGAAGTCATCCTTGTTCTTTGCTCGAAGCAAATGTGTTTGTACTGCAGGATTAAGTGAAGCTGATCGATTAATCAATTCTGGAACGAAAAGAAGATCATTCATAAGTCATTTTGCAGCTTTATTTGGTGCCAGTACGAAACAAACTTAGATGCTCGGGATTACAAAATTGTGAAACCTATTTGTAAAATGGAAAAAGATAATTAATTCCCGTGGTAATTTTGGTTACCTCAAAAGAAAAAAAAAGAATGATGAATCAATATTTAAGGTAATCCTTGTGAATAGTGTTCACTTCGCATAAGTTTCAGATAGATGAGAGGGAATTGTAAACACTTCTGGATGGTATAAAAATCTTTAAAAAATCAACCATATTAAAGATGCTGAAAATATTAATTTAGCATAATGATAATTTCAAAATATTATTAACAAATCGATGAAAAATAAAATTGTTCAACAAATCTCCCGGAAACATAACTTTTTTTTTAATGAAAATTGTTCGGTAATTTTTCTGAATACGTATGAATTTTTTTCGGATTTTTAAATTCACTTTGAATTTTGTGACTTCCTACGCATTTTTCCCATATAAAAAAAAATCAAAGTGAATTGTAAATTCTGAAAAGATTCATGCATATTCAGAAGAGTGAACGAAGTACTTTCTTTAAAAAAAACGTTAGGTTTCCGGGAGATTTGTTGAACAATTTTATTTTTCATCAATTTGTTAATGACATTTTGCAATTATTATTATGCGAAATTAATCTTTTCAGCACCTTTAATATGCTTGATTTTTTCATATTTTTATACCATCTAGAAGTGTTTGCAATTCCCTCTCATTTCTCTAAAACTTATGCGAAGTGACCACTATTTGCAAGGACTACCTTAAGAAAGCACAATTGACCCGTTAGATACTTTTTCGAATTTAGACGGGCCGATATCGCATGAGAAAAAGCGAGGACTAAAGTTTTAGAAGCAAACTTATCCAATAAATAACAAATCATGCACATTAACCGACGATTAAATTTCCAATAAATATTGGCTTTACACATATGTGACCTCCGAAGTACAATATTATTAATGGTACGTCTTTGGTACATTTGCGCTACATCTCTTCCATTTCGTTATAGTGCCGCTTCTTCGAAGCCGCACCAAGAAGCATTACTAAATTTTGGGTATTGCACGCAAACCTCGGTGGGTTAAGATATATGTATACTTTTTTTAGAATAACTACAATCTAATATTTTTCACCCTACCAAGCTCCAAGGGAAGTTATGAATACGAATCTTCTTATTTACATTTTTTTTATAGTGCTGAATTACCTTGTTATCTATCGGTGCGGTCATTTAAAAAACTTTGTAACTCGCAGGATTCTCTGCAATTACAATCACTAATTACTTCACTATCACTTGTCCATTGGAACGCCAAATTCAATTCGATCCGGACCCGACAAGGGATGGAAGACGAATGTCAGCGAGTGAACAACACCAACCGAATAACGACCCCCATCTTTGGTACCAGGTAGCTATTACTATTACAGTTCGAGAGCTCGTAGCGTGGCCCTCGTAGATAGCCTATAGCGAAGGGACCTCTGTAACCCTTTGCGGTCAGTAAGAATATCCCCACGCCCGTTTTTTTCTTTCTTTGGTTGGATACAGTGACGGAGAACAAGTGGCATTTTCTGGCGATCCCGACCTTCCGGAGGAACTCAGAACCAACACTGCTGTGAGGCTGCCCGACCAGCGCGATTTTTATGCTCTACGCAACCATTTCAACCATCTCCCAAACTCCCTGATTTTTTTCAGGCATTTGAGGTAGGTTTCACAAATATTTTAGGAAGGAAACAGTAATACGTAGAAATCCAGTTTTTTTTTTTTTAAATACAATACTTATCTTTAGTAGCAAAAGTCTCGAAAACTCGTAAAACTATATAAATATTATGAATATATTTACCGATATCATCTTGCAAGACTCTCGAAAAGGAAATATAAAAATGTTAAAATAACGAGTCTCTGCGGAACGCAACTGGACTTCATTGCCGATGAATAATGAGCGTTTTTTACGCATTTAAGATACATGAAAGAAAATAATAAAAAGAAGCGCGAACCTAATTTCACGTTATCGTTATATGCTACACGCATTATGTTACGAAGGCGCAATAAACTTTTTGTCCGTGTAACATTTTTTACTGATATCGTGAGATTTATCTTGAAAATATATATGTATAATAAACAATATATATTTTTTAGAGAAAAACATATTGTTGGCAAATTACTAGTATAATATGCCAAACGAAGTTTTTTTGTACTTTGTTTTTTTTAATTTGATTATATCGCTTTTCTTTTTTTTCTTTTATGTAATTTTACTGGACACATTATTCGTGGAGTAAAAATTTCCCGTTCGAGTCGGTTAGCTAAAGCTAATGTTGGAACTGACTCGTCGATTACTCACGATCGTCGTATTGTTTTTACAGGTAACTCGAATCGTGAGTTAATGCGGCGCGATTTCCGTGAAGAAACAGAAGTTTATCTATCAGATAAGAGGGCAACGCGGCCCGTCTCGTATGGTAAAGAACTTGCGCCTTGGGGGGAATTTTCCAGATCGGAAGGCAACAAGCCGGCACGCAATTGTACCTCAGGGCTATCTGGTAGATATTCGGATATTCCGAACACATATTTGTCCACCAGCGCAGCGGACAGTAGGCCAAAGAAGCGGCGGCTTCGGACTTGTACTGCGTCATTTCAAGTTCCGCGTCGTCTTTGGCATTTTTACTCGCGCAAAGACCGCCGAGTAAACGTTCCATGCCTGATTTGGAATTCCGTTTGCACGGAGATAGTTCGTTGTTCTCTATCTGGTCTATCATCATCTTCTTTATCGCCGCAGTGGCCGAAGTTTTGTGCTCTATCGTGCCGCACGAAAGCTCCTTGTATCTTTGAATACGGACAGATTTATAGAATTAATAACTTCCAATGGTAACAGCCAAATATCAATAGACATTTCATAAGGTGGCTGAAAGGGAAATCAATTAGCACAACAATACAACATGTGACATTGCAGCGTGTGGAAAGCTCGACCAGGAAGGTTTGGCCAACCGAAAATTCAGCCACATTTATTTATTTACAACACAAAATTCAGCAAAATTTAGATTATTTATAATAAAGCTATAACAAAATGAAAACGATAGTCCTTACGGTAATTATGTACAGCAGCATTACAAAGAAAGAAAATACGTTAAAAATGCTGTTGTTGTTATTAACAACATTGTTGTAGTCGAGTGTACCAAATGTGTACTTTTTGCTTATGAACACGATTCCGAGAAACGACTGCAAATTCATTTAGTGACCGTAGGATAACTAATGTTCTCAAATACTCTGCCCTATCAACGGAACCTTGAAAAAAGTTATTGGTATGACACCTTAAAATTGGTATGGAACCTTAAAAAAAGTTATTGGTACATAATCGCATGAAATTTTTTTTTTTTGTTATTTAGTGCTATAAAAAATGACATATTTTACATTTATTCTCACATTCCGTTTGTAGAATTGATATCTATAACGGCTGTTGAGATCCACCGAAAAAAGTAGCTTTGAGAAAATCACGATCGAAGTTCGCGCTCACACAATTCCGGGCGTACACGCCCTCCAATTTCCTTGCGAAATTCATACTAAATTTGAAGGGAAAATATTTTCAACGTGTCAACGTCTATACACAAAGACAAAAAAATGTTCTCGATTTTTCCAATATTTCAAACCTCCCTGGTCTGTTTGCCTCTTTCGGAAAAAGTTTACCTCGTGCTTTTTAGCGTTACATTCATTCAATTTGAGTGTTGATCCAATTGACAAGAGCGTCATAGGGATAAACCTTTCGGCCACTTTATGGTCAATCCAATGGTCGGTCGAAACTTACCTGGGATCCAGATCTGTGGTAATTTGAAGCAGAAGCGTCACACTCTCGTCGGCGTAACATTTACGTAACATGTCCGACAACGATTCCTTCAAAGACCGCGAAATCTCGCTGTCGTCTTTGTTGATTTTGAGATGTGAGGTCGACATTTCCCAAAGCAACGGCTTCAGAATGGATATCGAAGGTATCTTCTTCTCCTCGCTCAACGTCTCGATAGCGAATTTCAGCGGACGCAGAATGTCAACGAGATCGCTCATTATTTTCCACTGATTCTCCGTCAGTTGGAAAGTTTTGCGATCGACGCCCTCGATGCTTTCCACTATAGGAACAACGATGTCTTGTCTTATAACCGTTTGCTCCAGCATGTTGTAGGTGGACGTCCACACGGGAGGATAATCGATCATCATCGAATTTTCCTGCAACTGTGAGAGAGAAGAAAAATTATTGTCTAAAAGTTCCAAAATCCTAAGTGACCCTAGCAGATCAGATCACTGCGAAAATCACCATATTTTCACGGTGGTTTTCATCACGGTGGTTTTGTGCAAAAAGTTTACTAAATATTTTGTAGGAACCATTACGCAAACCATCGTTCCACGATATTCGTATACCGTACGGCAGAATAACCCACCGGTCACTCAAATTTCTTTTCACGGGTGTTAGCATCCAAAAAAAGGTGTAATAATATTGGAAAAAATTGGTTTGGATCATAATCACGAATTCATCAATTTTGGGATACATTACTCTATATTACGCATTTTGGACAAAGCAATAATCCTAACGATCTAAAGTTGGGCTCGAACCCGGGACTTTTCGCATGCTACGTTTTGCTACGTTCAGATCTTGCTAGGAATGAAAAAAAAATCCAATAATAGACGGTAGCACAGCGTTAGGGTTCTAAGCTAGCATGCGTAAGGTCCCGGCTTCGAGCCCAATTTTAGGTCGTTAGGTTTTTCTTTCTTCGAAATGCGTAATATGATATTCTAAATTAGTGTAATTCGTGATGATAATTCAAATCAATTTTTTCCAGTATTACCAAACCTTTTTTTGGTACGTGCTAACCGCCTTAAAAAAAAATTGTATGACTGGTGGTATATTCCGTCGTTCCGCCGTCGAAACCACCATTTAATACGTGTTTCGTGAAGCGGTGGTTTCGTAAAAATGTTTCGTAAACTTTTTGCACAAAACCGCTACGGTGGTTCGGTCGGTGGTCGAATCTGCTAGGGGAGTCCTCGATCTTCGAGACATCGCGTACCGTTAGCATTTTTTCCTGTTTAGTAAGAGTCGACGATGCGTTACCGTCACGGTAAATTGTACTTATGGTTGTCCTGCATTTGTCAAGAATATCGGCGATAACGGGATTCTCGAAGCAAGCCCGAGCGCACAATTGCAACGTGTGCAGGAGACACGGAACGATTCCGATGTCCCGTGCGCGAAGAGCTTTCAAAAGCTCCGACCTCGTAGTCCCAACAACGGCCACGGTAATTTTTTCTACTCGGAGATTCCAACTGCGAAGAGTAGAATCGATCGCACCACCGCACTGGACCTCGTTCCAGTCGCGCGGCGCGTGCACCGTGCTCAATACTTTGCACTCCAGTGTGAGCTTCTCCGGGTTCTGATAGTAGATCGTAAACGTGACGTAGCACTCGCCACTGGTCGACCGCCATTCTTCGATTGTCAGGCAAAATATGTCGACAACACGAGAAAGATCAAAGGAAACCGATACTTTGAGTGACTCGTAAGCCTGCGGTATTGCCTCGTTCTCCAACTTGCTCTTACTCGGAATTTCGCACGGCAATCCGAGACCCGCGACAAAACTCTGAAATGGCCCGACCTCGGGTACTTGAAGATCGGTCATGATAAACTCGAGAACCGCATCCGTGACGCTTTCTTCGTCGATGCTCGAACACGACGGTGAATTAGCTGCAAGCAAGAGAAACGATAAATTTGCGAATGTCATTAGTCAACTCGACGTTACTGAATACAATGTCGATTCGACCCTACATTAGAGTTTCTATTATCGAAATCAATTGGTTCCGAGCGAATATCACAAAATCGCGTAATCAAGTCGCAATTTCTGTATCTGTTGGTTTCAAACAGGACATATTTAAATGGAAAAAACGGGATATATTAAGTGTTCAATTCAAGGATTTTTTAAACATCGAACTCTTTTTTTAGATTTATAAAGTCGTTCATTTTCAAGGATTTAAACTTTGCACTGATGTTGTGATAATTAACTGTTCACATAAACCAAGTCATGGTTCGAATAATTCAGCATTTAGTTAACTTAAAAACATGTCAAATACAGCGGTCGGTAACAATTATAATTTTTTTTTTAACTTGAAATTAAATTCTTACATGACCTGCATTCAAAAGAATAGTTTTTTGTATGTCAAGGGGAAGGGAATTTTTGACGAGTGTGAAAATGTCGCACAAGCCGAAGGCAAATGCAGTATTCACACGAGTGAAGAAGTCCCTTTCTACGCCCTTGCAATACACATAGTTTTTCATAATGAATTCACGAAAACCATGCAATTCGTTTTTGGGAAGTGTACACAGAAAAGCACTTTCCCGCACTAGTGCGGGGAAAACAGACTATATTGCGTGTGTCGCATGCGCAGTATTTTTGCCGTACGCGATACGAAAAAGTGCCTTTCTGTGCACACTTCACAGGAACGGAAAGCGGGATTTTTCGTGCAGGCGTTAGGAAGAATTCTTACATGAACCTGCATTCAAAAGAAAATTCTTACATGAACCTACATTCAAAAGAAAATTCTTACATGAACCTACATTCAAAAGAAAATTCTTACATGAACCTGCATTCAAAAGAAAATTCTTACATGAACCTACATGTAAGAGATTGCTTTGAAGGGGCTGCTGAACCTTCCTGTTTAACCGACGGAACGAGGCATTTTGGTAGAATCGACTTGGATCATTAATGTGCTACGCATATGCTTTATATTTTTCAGGACGGTAATACTAGCCATGAGCGCTTCGACGTGCACTTGAATTTCGGTTGAAAACGTCCAAGAAATGAAGAAAATCGAATATTACAGAATGTCGCAAAAACCCACATGATCGCTCAAAATTTCAACCGAATCCAGTTTGTCGGATATAAAATATTCTTGAACTCGCGTACGAGAAACGAGAGTGCACGACGATTCTCTGAAATTTCCCAAATATTTTTAAATCGTTACAAAGTCTATTACACCAAATAAATCCATGTAAAGTGTATTCTTCGTTTACGTTTATTGTTCAGTTGTGGCAAGTGATGTTATATGCTTTTCATATTATTTTCGTATTTTTTTTTTTATAATACTTTTCATATTATTTTCATATTTTTTTTTATAATACTTTTCATATTATTTTCGTATTTTTTTTATAATACTTTTCATATTATTTTCGTATTTTTTTTATAATACTTTTCATATTCTTTTGGTTTGTAAATAATTGTTCTGGCATGATTTGTACTTTGTGGTACGGTGTTCTTAGAGGACTCAGACCTCAGAACACGCAATAAACGAATCCACCAATCTATCTATCAGGGCCAATAAATAGCACCCTGTTTCCCTCAACCGGAGTTAAGTTACGGTTAAATTTCCCTTAACCAGAAATGGTCAGAATCCGTGAAAAAAAAATGAATTAGTTTCAGTGACTCACCGTGCACGAATTGGGCTGGCAGAAAGAAAGTGAAATGGCTGTGAGTACGAGAGATACGGTTACAGTTTTCCAACAAACTTTTTTCAATGGCGTTAATCATTTTAAGAACAATTGAAAGTTTCGCAGAACGCAATCATACCGTGCGCAACAGACCCAAATTTACCTTTTTCTTGGAAAAAATGTATACGATTAGAAGGTCATTGCAGTTTTTGATACTGACTGATTAATTCCTCTTTACCTGACGGTGAAGTGAAATGACTAGGCGTACGAGAGGGATAGCTACAATTTTTCAATAACATTGATATTTTTGGAAGAAAAGCAAATGCGCATAATTCAAAAAAGTTGGTTAAATTTGGACCATACAAAAAAAAAAGTACAGATAAAGTTCTACTGTATTACCAATTTTGTTCTTCTTGTAGGACTGACGCGTAGTAATGTTCATCGTCGGGATATCGTTGCTGGGTCTGATACACTGCGAAGCTTGTTTGCCGCTGGTGCTTGGACGTGGCGCCGCTTCATCTAAGAACATGGGAAACCCCAAGTTTAGAAATTTGTTATTCAACTTGGCATTACTGTATATATGGAATTGACTTACCAATTACATCCCTAGTACCGAACGGATATTCATTGGCATCCTCCACGACGATGACATTGTCAACTTCGTCGTCATCGTCAATTTCTATAACTGCGTCACTGCAGCTATGACATGCAATTTTTCGTTTGATATTTCTTTTTGTCATTTTCTCTTTTCCTTGATTCTTTCCTTGACTCTTCGGCTCTTTCTTGACGTACCCTTCGCGAGGCGAATGCGTCGTCTTAACGGTCTCCCATTTTTGCGGATGCTTCGTCTGTAGATGATGTCTCAGAACGGACACGCGTCCATTGCACTCTAACGGCATTTTGCACTCTGTGCAGACTGCGATTATCTCGCTCATAATATAGCCTTCGATAGTTGCCGGACATCCAAAGAATTGCCAAACTTTGCTGGACTTCAATATCGGTGTTACGAGTTTTGCGTAGTTAAGAACATTTTTATCTACGGAATTACGTGATTGCGAAGGATGCAAGTTTTCTTTTTCAATCTCTTTGACGTTCTCGTGCTTGTCACCGGTGTTCGTACTTGACGAGCTCTCGTCGTTATCCATTTTTTGTTTTACTTCGTTACGTTCGGTGTGTTCTGTGCAAAGTTTCTGTTTTTTTTTTCGAGCCCAACAATCGGAGTTAGTTTAACTGAAACGACATGCGCGTTTTGTAACAAGCCTTGTTTCACAACTTCCGCGGGAACCTCAATGCAACTTCTTCTTCTTCTTTTTGCTATTTGAGTGGACCCGTAGCACCACACTAGGGGCGATCCACTCTGGCCACAGGGAAACCGTACCGGCCAAAGATACTATGGAGACGCGAAAAACCTCAATGCAACTAATAAAAAATTTGGTTTTATTAGGTCTGTTCGTTACGAGTGTAGATCAGAGTGGAGCACAAGCAGAGCGTTCGTTTACCCGGAAGTACTGCTGCGCCCCCTAGTGCCTTGGGTTTCGATAGAGGAGTCAAATGCACCGAGGTTTTTATTTTGTGGGTGGGTCGTGGCCGAGTGGATCGGAGTGCGACTCACAAGTAGTAGGCCCGGGTTCGATTCCCGGTTGCGGTCAGGGATTTTTCCTTGGCTGCTTACCTCTACTTATCGTGGTTCGGATTCCACGTAAAATTGTAGGTCCTCCCGATTTTCTCTTCTTCTTCTAATTAATTGGTTTCGACTAATTAATTTACGAACGTTCGCCTGGAAAACGGCGACACCTATCGAGAAGAGACTCGAGTAAATCTCAAAAGCGGCTTAAGAGCATGTGCAATACCGCGGTCGGTAATAAAAACTGTAATCAACTTTTCTCATGGATTCTGGCATATACGGTCAAAAGAAAAGTCTCATCGGAAGCGGATATCATTTCGGCTTCCCATGAGACTTTTCTTTTGACCGTATATGCGAGATCCAGTGAGAAAAGTTGATTACTGTTTTTGATACCGACTGAGCCCGGGATGGACGGGAGGGGGGTGTTTCATATGGTCTTAAGGGGATGCTGGAGCTGTTTTTTTTCCTTTTTTAACTTGCTCTACCTGTTTTATCGACGGACCTAGACGATTTTTCAGTTCCAACTTAGCATTGTTAATATGCTACACATATGCGCCAAATCATGCAGGGTTATGATATTGACATAAACGCTTCGGTGTGCAGTCGAATTTTGATTGAAAACTTACAAGGAATTAAGAAAACTGAATATTATATTTTGCGAAAGTGCGTGAACGTAGTGTCACGATTGACGTACAGGTGGGCTCTGCATCGTGCCCTACACACATTAGCAGAGAACATAGATGTGCATAGAAGCGTAGGCCTTATGGGAGCTCTTGGCACGGTTTTGCCAGAGAACATAGAAGTATATGGAAGCGTAGGTCCCGTGTTAACTTTTGGCACAGAAAAGATAGTTCCGATTTCCGGCTGTAGTTGGCGCCGCTATGTATCGGTGTGCCCAACACACGCGAAGAATCTCAAGCAACGCCCCTCGTGGTCGTCTCTCTCACACTCATGGGTATCGGACTAGAGCGTTCTCTCACTCGCGCTCATGCAGGAACGCGGTTGGGCGTGTCTTTGAGTTCGCACTGATGCTTCGAATATTTTAACATTTCCCTACAAACAGAACTCTATGCTAGATTAATACAATTTCCTACTAGAATATTTTTAATTAAAATAGTAATAGATCGGTTGAAGCGTTCAAAAAACATTAACCGAAATAGCAAAGCAGCGGACTAACAGATTTTAATGAACTTTCATACGAATATTTTCGAGTGAGTTGGTGAGCGAGCCGTTAAAGGTCTTTCTTTTTATTTTCCTAACCGGGGTTCAATTCCGTCACACGCAATATTTTTTTTCTTGTCTTTCCTTACTGCAACTATCTAAATGGCAGTATTTTTTTTAGTGTAAAGTTAAATAGACACTCTAAATTACATCCTTACTTAAACCGACATTGAACAAGTTTTTGCGGTGGCGTGAATAAATTAAGCATTCGCAAACCCAATTAGCAAAGCAGCGGACTCGCAACTTTTCATTAACTTCCACACATATATTACCAAGCGAGCCAGTGGCCGAGTGGATGAGGGCTCCGCTTCATGACTGGACATCCATGGTTCGATACCGTCACCATTTTTTTTTCTTCTTTCTTTTTTTTTAATCTCAATGTCGCTACAAACAAATGCAAAATGCATTTGTTGCTGCAAACAAAAGCAAAATGCATTTGTTGCTGCAAACAAATGCATTTGCATTTGTTTGCAGCAACGTTGAGATAAGAAAAAAAAAAAAAGAAAGAAAAAAAAATACCATTGCGACCGTATCGATCCATGGGCGTCCAGTTAAGAAGCGGAGCCCTCACCCACTCGGCCACCGACTCACTTGGTAGTTTTTGTATGGAAGTCAATGAAAACTCGCGAGGCCGCTGCTTTGCTAATTGAGTTTGCAAATGCTTAATTCCTCTGCGCAAAAAAAGGTCAGAATCAGGTTAAGAGCATGTGAAATACACTCGTGTATCTTTCTCACTCCACCACGAGCTGAAACGAGATGAAATACTAGTGTATCTCACGCTCCCGCAGCGCAATCACTTTACATCTATTTGCACTTAAGGATGTAAATTTAGGGCGTTTAACGTGAAGCTAAAAAATGCTGACAATTAGTTTGTAAAAAAACGAACGAAAAAAAAAGAAAAGAAAAGTATAAAACATCGCCCGCGACGGAATTGAACACGGATTGCCGAAACAAAAATAGAAGCCTTGAACCACTCGGTCATTGACCAATTGGAGAAAAAAAGTGTGAAACTCGATGAAAAATCGCGAGCCCGCCGTTTTACTAATCTAATCGATATTTTATAAAAGCATTTATTTTTATCCAATTTGTTTACAAACTATACTATTCATATGTATAGATAAGTTCGCTTCATCAGTTTACAGTTTTATGAGCATTATTGTGCTATCAACAAACTGCCAGCCCCCCCAAGCATTCAAGGCTCGTGAGTGCGAGCGAGAACGCATGAGTACTGGGCGGAGCTAATCGAGTTGCAGCGTGTGCGTTCACATCGATACAGCCAGCGCCAGAGGTGGCTGGGGTAACGGGTACCCCAGCGAAACCGTGCCAAGAGCTCCCATAAGGCCTACGCTTCTATGCACATCTATGTTCTCTGGTTTTGCTGGGATACCCGTTAGTGAGTACCCCAGCCACCTCTGGCGCTGGCTGTATCGATGTGAACGCACACGCTGCAACTCGATTAGCTCCGCCCAGTACTCATGCGTTCTAGCTCGCACTCACGAGCCTTGAATGCTTGGGGGGCTGGCAGTTTGTTGATAGCACAATAATGCTCATAAAACTGTAAACTGATGAAGCGAACTTATCTATACATATGAATAGTATAGTTTGTAAACAAATTGGATAAAAATAAATGCTTTTATAAAATATCAATTAGATTAGTAAAACGGCGGGCTCGCGATTTTTCATCGAGTTTCACACTTTTTTTTCTCCAATTGGTCAATGACCGAGTAGTTCAAGGCTTCTATTTTTGTTTCGGCAATCCGTGTTCAATTCCGTCGTGGGCGATGTTTTATACTTTTCTTTTCTTTTTTTTTCGTTCGTTTTTTTTACAAACTAATTGTCAGCATTTTTTAGCTTCACGTTAAACGCTCTAATTTACATCCTTAAGTGCAAATAGATGTAAAGTGATTGCGCTGCGGGAGCGTGAGATACACTAGTATTTCATCTCGTTTCAGCTCGTGGTGGAGTGAGAAAGATACACGAGTGAATTTCACATGCTCGTAACCTGATTCTGACCTTTTTTGCGCGGAGAAATTAAGCATTTGCAAACCCAATTAGCAAAGCAGCGGCCTCGCGATTTTTCATTGACTTCCATATAAGAACTACCAAGTGAGTCGGTGGCCGAGTGGGTGAGGGCTCCGCTTCTTAACTGGACGCCCATGGATCGATGCCGTCGCAATAGTATTTTTTTTTCTTTATTTTTTTTTTTTTTTTTTTTTTTTTTCTTATCTCAACGTTGCTGCAAACAAAAGCAAATGCATTTGTTTGCAGCAACGTTGAGATGCAGCGTCGCATCATACCTAAGAATACTTGTTATTGTGGCACAAATTATTTCAGTATTCTGTGTGAAAAGTATCACAATGTAGTGTCATCTCCTATTCGGCGAAAATGATAAATTAAACCTATTTATGACTGCATATAAACAATAAATTATCATTTAGGATGTCTGATGTAAACTGACGTATCAGTCATTGTAATTATACTATTAGACTCCTGCCCTGAGAAATTTAAAGTCCAGGCTAGTATGTTTTTTAACAGATTTTAAATCGATCTGTTTTCGTTGCCTCTCGCTCACACGTGTGCTCGTCACGCTTCGTCGCCCACCAGTCGCGCACGAGCGATCTCGTAGGCAGTTTTCTCACTCCTTACAGGGATTTCGCAGAGGTAGCACGTGTTTCTTTGTGTTTCTGTGTGTTTCTTTGTGATTCTTGCATTGCGCGTTTTAATTATTTAATAGATTATTTAATAACTGATTCAAGCATATTTCGAGTTGTATTAACATCGCTTTTTTTTTGCAAAATATTGTTTTTTATTTATTGTGCACGAGAGGTATGTGTGTCTAACCATGCCGACGAAAAATAAGTGCGCCTACAACGGGTGCGATAATTCTTCTCGGACGTGTGCGGAGTTAAGCTTCCATCGGTTTCCCAATGACGTTGAAGCGTAAGTACATGTGGAGATATAATAGTAATTTACGACACTCGGTACGAAAATGGACGTTTTATACACGCTCCGCGTGCTCAAAACTTCCATTTTCACACCATGTGAAGTAAAATTCCGTACGATACACGTATGATAAAACATCTGACTCGTGTGATTGCAGCACTCGCCTTCGGCTCGTGCTGCAAAGTTACACTTGTCAGAAGAAGTTTAATCGCACTCGTATCGTTAACTGCTATTATGTAACTACACCCCCTGGACCCCCACGCCCAATCCGTCACTACTGAACCCTCGTGTGTGATTTTTCTTTATGAATGAGCAAGTGTCGCATTCTCTTTCTTTTACCGACATGTCTGTTCTTTTTATTATCTTCCACAGGTAATTTTGCAATTAAGGCATAAGGATTTGGTCCAAAAAACCGGTCGAAAAAAAAATTATCGCGCGTATTAGAAGGACAAGTTTGGGTTTTCACACATAGTTAGTACAAGGTGTTTCCAAGTTGAAGTTTTTTGTATTGAAAAATATCAATTAACAACGGACATCGTATCTCAAAAACTATTCGTCTGATTGAGTTGAAATTTGGACACATCCTTGATTATTACATTTACTGTCTAATAACCGGACGATTTAAAAAAAAGTCTATTTATTTTATGCTAGTGCCTTAAGAGAATAGCAGGAAATCTCATTTTTCAGCCGGACGTGACGTCATATCCGGTCCAGAAAATTCATTTCCCGACGGGATGTGACGTCATAGCAAAAATACATCACTACCGGTTTGAACATCGAATTTTCCGATTGGACGTGACGCCATATCGAAAATCCAGCGCTTCCGATTTCAAAATCGCATTTTTTTACCGGAAGTAACGTCATTTCCGGTGTAGAAAACTCTTTTTCCACCCAGAAGTGACCTTATGCCGAAAATACGTCGCTTCGGGTTTGAATATCGCATATTTCGAGCGGAAGTGACGCCATACCGGAAAAGCGTCACGTCCGGTCGAAAAATTGGATTGTCAAACGGGAAGTGATGAATTTGCGACGTGCGTGTTAATGCATTTAACTTTCTTTTGGTGTTACCGCATGGATTTTAGACAGATTGGAATGATATTTTTAGTCGAAAAGAGTGGATCGTCCGAGTGGGGAAGAGTGAATGGTTGCAGCTCGAGCCTGAGAAGTTGAAGAATCATCGTATCTGTTCGGCGCACTTCGAGCAGACTGATTTTCAAAATTACGATCGCGGTCAAGGTAAACGAACATTGAAATTGAAAGCCCTACCAGCTGCAAATAAGGGAAGCATCGATTCGGTGCAAGTAGATTCATCTGTAGAATCTACGATTCAGTCTTCCTCGACACTTTCGATCTCTGACACTCCCGGTACATCGCTCCCACGTGATACGACTGAACCATCACAATCAGTTTATGTAACCCGACGCGAGCAGATTTTGCGACGAAAAGTAGCGATCCTGACCGATAAATTAAAAAAAGCTCGCAACACGATCCGTAATATCAAGCGAAAAACCGTAAACAATTTGACCGTTGCGGATGTTATCGAGGGCGCCGCGAAGTACATGAAGGGAAATCGTTTGTTGCTGCTGAAGATGCAACTAAACCATATTACACATTTGAAATGGAGCGAAGATGAAAAGCAGTTTGCTTTAGGATTATTTTACAAGTCGCCCAAAGCCTACGTCTTCTTGCGAAAAAACAAAAAAATTGCTTTGCCCTGTCTCTCCTTGATTAGAAAGTGGATCAATGAAATCCATTTAACAACCGGAATCAGTGACAGACTATTTAAATTATTAAAACTCAAAGCTGAAACAATGACCCAACAGGAACGACAGTGCGTTTTGATGTGGGACGAAATGGCAATAAAAAAGCTGCTTGAGTACAACCCCAAAGACGATCTCGTCGAAGGGTTCCAAGATCTCGGACATCTTGATCGATCCGATAAAATCGCGAATTATGTGCTTGTGTACATGCTTCGTGGTTTGACTTTCACGTGGAAACAGCCCGTTGCCTTTTACGTCTCACATGGAAACGTGGACGGTAACCACTTGACAGAATTGACGAAGACCGTTTTGAACGCCGTTTTTGAGGCAGGTTTTCTTGTACGCTCTATGGTCTGCGACCAAGGCTCTCCCAACAGAAAAGCGGTCAGTATGCTCGGGATAACGGAAGAACATCCATTCGTGGACATTTCCGGAAATAAAGTATTTTTCAATTTTGATGTCCCACACTTGATCAAGAGTATCCGAAATAATTTGTACAGTAGAGACTTCATCGTCGGTGAAAACCGTATTTCATGGGGTGCGATCCGAGAGTTGCGCAATGTCGAACGCAATAAGTCGTGCAGAGCTGCTCCGAAATTAACAGACCGTCATATAGATCCGAATAATTTCCAACGTATGAACGTACGGTTGGCGACACAAGTTTTTAGTGCATCTGTCTCCGCTGCAATGACTACCGGAAGTATGACGGGAGATTTAAAACATCCGGATAACAGCGCGACTGCTAACTTCGTGAAAAAGATGAACGACATTTTTGATTGCCTCAATAGTCGATACGCGAATGATCCCAACCCGTTGAAACGAGCATTGTCCGATCGAGCCCCTCAGGTATCGGAATGCTTAGAAAACGCGCTCCCGTGGCTGGAACAATGGACCGTATCGAACAGTCCATCTCCACCATGTTTTGCAGGCCTTAAGATGGCCATTCGATCGATTTTGATGTTTTGGAGTGACCTCCGCGCGGAAGGTACTCTGTATCTATTAAGGACCCGTCTGAATCAAGATCCGCTTGAAAATCAGTTTTCGGTTTTGCGAAGTCGTTCGGGCCATAACGACAATCCGTCTGCTGAGCAGTTCAGGCATAATTTACAATACGTAATTACGATGAACCTCGAGAAACCTCCGGTAGGAACGAATTGCGAGGAAGACGATGCAATCGTATTGCTCGCGAAAACTCAAACAAACGAAGTCATCGAGCAGACTGAATCGTCGGTTGCATACGACTTAATAATTGAAGACGTCGACGACGATTTTGATGAGACCGACATGATGACTCAGACTCAAACTGAGGACGTAATCATTCACTGTGATGAGACAGACGTAAGAGATTCAATACCGTCCGAGATCGAAAATGATGATACCAAAGTAACCCTGGAAGAGTGTTCTATGAAGTACGTTGCCGGTTA
Organism: Ichneumon xanthorius; assembly: GCA_917499995.1. NCBI lineage: Eukaryota > Metazoa > Arthropoda > Insecta > Hymenoptera > Ichneumonidae > Ichneumon > Ichneumon xanthorius. The sequence goes on from OU824208.1 coordinate 18,083,153, forward strand.
TCTGCTTCATAAATGTTTCCGTACATTCGATTGTTCGAAGTGCAGAAATCTTTTCGTCAAGAGCAACCAGTACTTAGAAAACAATAATGAACTTTTGCTTTTGTTCAAAGCCTATAAAACTATCGACGAACAAGAACTCGGTCATTTGCAGGCTCCTGTCGACAAGTTTCATACTTTGATAGTTGCCGCGTACAAACGTTTCGAAACTGAATTCTCGTGTCACTCACACGAAGTCGACATTAGCAAGTATCTCGGACGTTGTATTCACGAAACTCTAACGTCAACGGACAGTGATTTTTGGCTTGCAAACGACGGCTGCCAAGTACACCGCGATTTTATTGTAGATCTGTTCGTTCGCCCCCACATTTTTTATCAACTAAAGTGGATCTCTCGCGATATAAGAGACGCTAACAACAGAAAAAGAAAGACCGGAACTATGAGCGAAAAACCGAATCGTAAGATGCTGAAACTTACGCACAGCTGAAGCGGCAATGGAGATTATTTTCCGCGATAGATTTCAATATGCAAATATGAAATGTAAATAATTGTTCAAATGTTTAGTCTGCACATGAAATTTAATTGTTGGTTGTATAGATCAGTGCATAATTCTCTGTTCCCATTGTCCTCTTCCCCTTTAGCCTTGACCTATTTCCTGTTCCTTCCTTCTTATTACCCATCCTTTCCTGATGGAAGATATTCGCTACCTTCCCGTGGTTTCCATCGAGTAATGTTAACCAACATGTTCATATGCTCCCACAGATTGTATATTTTTTATGTCTCGGACAGATTATATGTTAATACATTTTTAAAACACATGTTGGTTGACATTAGCTAAGAGCGAGTAAAACATGATTAATTTTTTCTTGCAGGCGCGAAAGTAGGCAGAGCGGCTGTTTAAGTATATAATTTTAGTATTAAATACAGGTCCAGAAATCCTACATAATAATTCATTATTTATACGCAATCATCAATAGGTTTAATTTATCATTTTCGCCAAATACGAGATGAAAGTATATTTTGAAACATTTCACAAATTATACTGAACGCCACGATAATAAGTATTTTTAGTATAATGCGATGCTGCGTCTCAATGTTGCTACAAACAAATGCATTTTGCATTTGTTTGTAGCGACATAGAGATTAAAAAAAAAAGAAAGAAAAAAAAACATGGTGACGGTATAGAACCATGGATGTCCAGTCATGAAGCGAAGCCCTCATCAACTCGGCCACTGGCTCGCTTGGTAACATGTGTGTGGAAGTTAATGAAAAGTCGCAAGTCCGCTGCTTGGCTAATTGGGTTTGCGAATGCTTAATTTCTTCACGCCACCGCAAAAACTTGTTTAATGTCGGTTTAAGTAAGGATGTAATTTAGAGTGTCTATTTAACTTTACACTAAAAAAAATACTGCCATTTAGATAGTTGCAGTAAGGAAAGTCAAGAAAAAAAATATTGCGTGTGACGGAATTGAACCCCGGTTAGGAAAATAAAAAGAAAGACCTTTGACGGCTCGCTCACCAACTCACTCGAAAATATTCGTATGAAAGTTCATTAAAATCTGTTAGTCCGCTGCTTTGCTATTTCGGTTAATGTTTTTTGAACGCTTAACCGATCTATTACTATTTTAATTAAAAATATTCTAGTAGGAAATTGTATTAATCTAGCATAGAGTTCTGTTTGTAGGGAAATGTTAAAATATTCGAAGCATCAGTGCGAAGTCAAAGACACGCCCAACCGCGTTCCTGCATGAGCGCGAGTGAGAGAACGCTCTAGTCCGATACACATGAGTATGAGAGAGACGACCACGAGGGGCGTTGCTTGAGATTCTTCGCGTGTGTTGGGCACACCGATACATAGCGGCGCCAACTACAGCCGGAAATCGGAACTATCTTTTCTGTGCCAAAAGTTAACACGGGACCTACGCTTCCATATACTTCTATGTTCTCTGACATGAGTGCCGTGTTTCATCGGCTCTAATCAGCCGTCGCAAGTCGATAGACTAAATGATCGCAGTTTACACTATGCGTGATTATCTTTTGAGTGAGCAACTTTCCGACGGTTTTGAAATATTCGGAGAACTTCACGGAATCGTCATGCACGCCGTGTTGACGTATGTAAGATCTAACATTTTTTTATATCTAACAGAAAAGATGCTGTAAACATTTCAGCGGCCATGTTGGTTCCCAAGACAGTTTATAATATTCGATTTTCTTTATTTTTCGGATGATTTAGACCGAAATTCGAGTGCACGCAGAATCGTTTATGTTATTAATACAGTCCTGCAAGATTTAAAGCATACGCGTCGCATAGTAACGATGAATAGTGAAAACTAAGCAATCGCCTATTTTCGTCGGTAAAACAGAAAGGTCCAGCAGCCCCTTAACCATCCGTGAATAAAACTCAATACATAAAAGCGGTCTAACCGTGAATATATATAGCCTCGGCCGGCGCGGTTTATACCTTGTGGCCAGTATCGGAGACTTGAGTGTGGTACTTAAAGGTCCGATTTAAATTGAGAAGAAGAAGAAGAGGTTTTTATTTTTTCCTATGCTGCTAACCTCTAATGAACGTTCCTGGAAAAAGCCTGGAGTCGAAAGGGGCTGCCCACGTTTTTCGCACATAAAAAAAATAGCTGGACCAACTGCGATTGGACCAATTGCGATATTTCTTTATCTTCTTCGGTGTGTTGGTTTGTCCGTGGGTGATCCAGAATATTGTTAGACATCCAAATACTCGACTATCAAGTGCTATCAAGTGTCGGGACAGATGGACAGTGAAAACAAAGACAGATCTTGCATTACTCTTCACTTCACCAGAAGTGCCTAAACGTATCGCGGAATAAATGAAATACGAAATCTGGAAATGACCGCACACGCCATCTTTCTCTACTTGTCCATACTCTACTGATTGTTATCGAGAGAGTATTTTATAAAACGTTTGAAGCACCGGCTGGACTATCGCTGGACATATACTTTCCGTTTAGATTATAGATGCAGTGTAAACGGCATCGCGATGAGACGTAGGTAATCTTAATTTTTCTCCTTATTCTAATTTTTCGTATGATAAAAAAAATTCCGGCATTCCGATTGTACACAGATTACACAGTTTAACGTATAAAGTAAATACACGTTTTTTTTAATTGAAAAAAAGGGAATCGAAATTTATTTTGTTTGTACAATAAGAACACTTTGCACAGCGCGAGTGAGGCGTGCGTCGTAATTAGTTGATAATAATTATGATTATTTAAAATGATATTTTCAGAAAATGGCGAATGTAAATCAGCCCAACGTGATGGCAAAATTAAACTCAGCTGCGGAGCCTCTGATTAATGAACCACAGATTGCACCTCCGGCTGCACCGGTGGTCGTGCCATGTGCACACCCTGTGGAACGTGCGGTTCCAGCTGCAGGGGTTCAACGACCCCTGCCACAAGTTCTAAGGGGTGAACAACTTAGAAATGGCGAGTACTAATTTAATTTAAGAAATGGCAAAAAAAAAAAATCATGTCTGACGGAGTTTGAATTTAGTCAGAGTCAGACCTTTTCCCTGTAGGAACAATAAAATCAAATTTTATTATTGAGGACTTGGAATCAAGATTACGTATGCAAAATATGGATTTTATCCTCACACGTCGTTTGCGAGCATGGAAGCTGCTTTGTCCTACTGGAACTATGAATAAAGTAAACATCTTTATTTGTAGGTCCAGTTTTTTTAGAATTTGTTTTTCCCGGATTAATCGGGTAGAGGAAAATGTTTTGTACGGAACCCGAGCGTTGTTTGCACTAAATGTAAATTTTTTGTTTAGCAAGAAATATTTGTATGCTATTGTGACGAGGGGCTGATTAGAAGCACTCGGTGTTGCCGTACATCAGGGGAACGGATATCAGGGCATTACATAAATTACTTAGATGCAACATTAAATGGAAGCTGTGCACGATTCGATATTATTTACTTATTTAGTTAACAGGTATGACCCGTCGTCTTATAACCCTTTTACAAAAGATATATTATAATATAGTATATTTATTTTTATTTGAAATTATATAATATAATGTTTTGGAATTATGCTTAGGATTTAATCTTTTGTAAATTAGCTTCGGTCAAGCGATTTGTACGACTCCGATAATTTTGCTTCCTCATAGAGGAAGCTTTGTTTTGGTGAAAAAAAAAAAATTTCGAGATTTTAATGAAAACGTGTTCAGAATGTTCGGAAACATCGAAAAATCACATTTAGAAAAAATGTCTGGATGGATGTGTGTGTGTGTGTGCCAGGCCTCCAAAATTCAATCGTCTATAACTCAAGAACGGTTTTATCAATCGGGTTGAAATTTGGCTCACACGTAGAGCAGTTCAGTGCCTCTGTTTGTTACACTTTATGCACTAATTGAAACATTCGTTCAGATTTTATGAGATTTTGAAAATTTTGAAAAAAGTGTGTTCGCGCTCTAGCTTTCGCAAATTTTGAGATTCTGGGCTGAAACTTTCTACAGAAGTAGACCAACATCAAACAATTTTCGCTATTGAATTTGGTACGAATCGGTCGAGGGGTTTCGGTTTTGCGAAATTTTCGATTTTTCAAAAAATATCTATTTCACTCCAACTTTTACAATTTTCGAGATATTTGCCTACAAATTTGTACATAAATAAGCTATTATGGACTCGTATTTCCTATTAAATTTGGCAAGAATCGGTTGAACCGTTTAAATTTTATGTCATTTTGAATTTTTCGAATTTCATGCATTTTTTTTTTTTTTTTTAAGACGCATTTTTTCGGATCAAATTTTCCTCTGCGAATAAAATACGTGTCAGATTCGTGATCAGCGCGGAAAAATACATGGAATTACAGTCCCGGAGCGACAACTAACCAAAAAGTTTACCAGGCATTTTTATAGCCAAAAATGCAAAAGTGAATGATTTTAGGTATTTGTAAACAACGATTTCTTTGCATTCCGATGGCATCGCGGGAAAACCCAGGTGCCTATCGTGATCTATAGCAAGACATACACAAGACGATGGATATGACGGGATTAAAAAGCTAGATAAAGAGGTATCACTAGGAATTCTGGAATAAAAATCGAAAGGGCAAAAAAAAATTCAGGAGCGCATACTTCCATGTATTTTTTTCGCGCCAAACGCAGATTCGACAAAGTGAAACGTGACGATGTTATATTTTTTTTAGTACTGAACCTGAATAGGTCAGCCGTTTTGCATAAAAGTCTAAGACGTTGACGCTGAAAAAAGTTGAAAATTGAAATTTTCATATCGCTTCCTCATAAAAGCTGAAAATTGAAATTTTCATATCGCTTCTTCATAAAGTTGAAAATTGAAATTCGCCAAGCTTCCTCTATGAGGAAGCCAAAAATACAGACAATGCTTCCTCATAGAAGAAGCTTCGCGAATTTCAATTTTCAACTTTTATGAAGAAGCGATATGAAAATTTGTTGGGTTGGCAGTAATCGCCACATGTGTTAATACGAGGTTGGCAATAAAATTTACGACGTCACGTCCTGTACATTCGCATGGCGTCCGCCTCACCGAAACCACGCGTGTTCTTACTTGCTCCGATAATCCCATTCCAACAGGTTATGGGCCGCACAAAAGTTAAAAATATAGTGGGAAACAGAATGATAAAAAGTGAGAGAGCCGATACACAGTGAAAGTTTTCGCAAATGAGTCAAGACTGCTCCGATATTTTCGAGATAAAATTCAAGCACGAGGCGTCGCGAGACCGGTGTGAAAAATGCCCGGACAACAACCGGGGACATCGCGGAACGCGTCGTCGAGCGCGTTGCCGCCAATCGAACGATTAAAAGGTCGTGAAAATTATACAGACTGGAAATTCGCGATGCAAGCATACCTCGAACATGAAGATCTTTGAGGCTGTGTGACAGGAGATGCGGAGTACATCGCAGATGCAAGAAAAGTGACCCGTGCTAAGTCGAAAATAATATTATCCGTCGATGCAGTGAATTACGCGCATATCCAAGGCGCTCCGGATGCCAAGAACGCGTGGTCTCCCTGACGAATCCACCGACCGTTTTTAGACCAAAAAACCGACACGTCGGTGGCGGATGTTTTCCCTACTAACTTTAGACCGGAACACCGACCGAATTTGCGTCCTTGAAATGACCAGCAATCCACCATTTAACCGACCGTTTATTATTCGCACAGTCGGTCGGTTTAGCCGTAAACCGGCGACGAATCGACAAGACAACCGACCAATAGGCTTGGGTGCAGATCGGTCGGTTTTGTTGAAAGCCGACGCCGAATCGATAGGAAAACCAACCAATAGACGTGAGTATAGATCTGTCGGTTTAGCTGAAAACCGACGCCGAATCAACAGGAGAACCGACCACTAGGGGCGAGTACAGATCGGACCGTTTAGGTGAAATCCGACGACGAATCGACAAGACAACCGACCAATAGGCTTGGGTGTAGATCGGTCGGTTTTGTTGAAAGACGACGCTAAATCGGTAGGAGAACCGACCAATAGACATGGGTGCAGATCACTCGGTTTAGCTGAAAGCCGCCGACGAATCGACAGGAGAACCGACCAATAGGGGTGGGTGCAGATCGATCGGTTTTGTTGAAAGCCGACTACGAATTGCCAGGAGAACCGACCGATAGGGGTGGGAGCAGATCGGTCGGTTTAGCTGAAAGCCGACGACGAACCGACAGAAGAACCGAACAATGAACAGGCGAATCGAACGTTTGCATATCAGTTGATTCAGCTATGAGTCCATTACAAATCGGCCGAATGCGGGGCCACGGTAGTCCCGCATTCACCTGCGATCGGTTCGTAATTGGCTCTCAGCCGAACCGATCGGACTGTTCACACACTTTCCTCGAAATGATTTATGCACGCAAATACATACTTTGTCATTTTATGGAAACGCGAAAAAAATGTAATGACTAATGCAGTGTTTTCGTAAAAGTTATTTACTCGACTTGGTTTTTTTTCCTTTTTTTAATCGTTGAATAAACATTGATGAGTGTCGCACTCCTCTCGTAATGGTCAAAGCACTCAAATCAAAAGTTCAGTTCGCAAGCGTATAAAAAATGCAATACCACCGCAGTTTTATCGTCATCTTCGATTAACTCGGTTATTTACTCGAATTGATTTTTTTCTTATTTTTAATCATTGAATAAACATTGACGAGTGTCACACGCCTCTCGCAATGGTCAAAGCACTCGAGTCAAAAGTTACCTGGAAAATGTATAAAAAAATGCAATACCACCGCGGTTTTATCATCATATTCGATAAACTCGGTTCGATGTGCTTTCATTTCTTTTTTAAAAACGTTAAAAAAAATTGACGTATCTCACACTTTTCTCCCAATATGATGGTAATGAGCACTTGAAAAGAATCTTTTTTTTTTGCAAATGTAAAAACAATAAAACGAATGCAGGGGTTTCTCGTTTGTGCTGAAATCAAGAAAAACGGAAGTTTCTGCACGTGTCGAAACACGTGACTCTGTATTAGTAGTAAATGATCCTCTTCGCGTCGTGAACCGATTTCGTCTTTAGATAACTCCATAATTAGCATCTCATCCACTCCACTGGGTATTTTCATCTGTAATCACAACAACAACAAAAATGAGTTAATTTGCCCGGTCACATCGAAGATATACAATTTATTTATCGCTTTGTAATTGTACGTACCGCGATACACGGTAGATTGAAACACACTTCCAACATAAGTGTTTGTCGTGACAATTGTCGATGGCATAGAGATGAAGACGCCATGTTGCTTATGTTGACTCCGTTGACCATGTAATTTCGCCCAAATCTGCGTACTAATATCGTAATAAAAAAACATTTTTCCATTAAAGAAAATTCAGCACGTATGGATGAAGAATAAAAAAAATTCTATACGCGCCTTCAATCGGTTTCCCACAAGTTCGGTAGCTTAGCAATAGTTTCTTGACCGTCGACAGTCATCATCACGATGGCCGGTAGAGGTCTTGGTCCGTTGACGGTATGCGGAACGAACAATATTGTCCTCGTAGTTGAAAAATTCAGAATATGTTTCGACCATTGACCAAAAGCGTTACCGTTAATGTTGAGTTTTTGCACAAGAAAACCTGCGACCATCGATCCGTCCGTGTTTCCAAAAGTTACCACGCGTACGATTCGTCCATATACTCTGATACGTTCAAAGTAAATGTATTCGTTGCAGTTGCGTATTTTTCTTTTTCTCCATTCACAACTCATATAATCGGTGTGTTTTATAAATGCCCGCTTATAGAATGACGCGATTGACGGCGGTTCATCGTAGCCGGCAAAAGCGAAAGCCTTAATTTCTTTATCATTCGGTTGACGTTGTTCAATACAATCGATTACACGGAATTCCGACATTTCCAATCGCGCAGGATCGATGAAAATCTTTTTCCTCTTGAACCCCGAATTAAGAATGGAATCTACCATTTGCTTGACGTTCTGCGGTATCTCCGGTGAATTCATTGCTACTTCGATGAATCGTTCTAAAAAATATCGCGTCACTACTTGCAAAGCTCTTCCATGCGGACTGGTTATTTTATCCATTAATTTTTTGTTCCACGATTCGTATGGAAACGCACCGTGCGTCCAAAAGGGTCCCCAATACGATACCGAATCGGTCAGGTGCTCCAACAGATGTATATTGTAGCTCATGTTGTCAGTTCTAAAGATCTTTTCGTATCTCCGTCTGTACATAGTTAGCAACTTTTTCGCCAATAACAACTCCTCGTTATCGATGCTATCTTGGTTCAAAATTGTAACGGCTTGAGACAGCAAGGCAATGTGATTCAAATCGATTTCGCGTACAATATTCTTTAAGCACGGTAACGCGTAGAACTGGATCCAGTTACGCCATTCGCTTGCTTTCCACGTTTTCATAGTTTCGATGGGTCGTGGATTTCTCGCGATGGAATTCGGCGGTCGAATGCTCATGAAGCGTTTATTTAGTTGCCGAATGTTTCTTGGCGAACCAGCGTACCAACGTGATTTTGCGTCACTGTCAAGTAATAATTGCATGTGTCGTTTGACAACACCGAGATAAACGTTATGCATATTATCGACTATGATGCTACGACCACAATCTAATTGTCGAAGAATCCCGATCGTTGCATAACCCTTGACACCGTTAACTTTTCGGTCTTCCTTCTCCGCCTTTTTTCATATCACGTCGTATTTCCTTGTCCGTCCGACATTTTTCCGGAACAGCAGTGAAAGGATAAACGCGTTTTCTCGTATTTCCCCGTGTTATCAATTGTCCTTTGGCATAGCAGAAAGTGCAACCGTATTCACCGTTATATTGTGTCATATTCATAAATGACGATCGTGCAACAGAGTCGAGTGTGCAGATTAAAGTTACGAATTTACTAGTAACCATTTCACCGTCGATCGGATTTTTCCACGTTAATCCCGTATTGTGCAAGTATTGTAATTCTTGAACTATCGGAAATAGCAATGAATTTAAATTTGGATGTACAGTGTCCACCCATAATCCCGCGAGTAATATATGTTTCTTCCGAGCGTGCGGTGAAAATTCGTTTATCGTTAACATTACAGGCCACGCGCTCGCTTTAGATGATTTCGCGACTTGAACGCCATCTGTAAAAATCCCGAAAGAGAAGTTGTATTGATAATTCAAAAAGCCATTGGGCCTGCATAATTTTTTATATTCGCTACCGTCATATATATCCTCCATCGCGTCTTCCCTGTTTTTGGTGCGCGTGAATCGGTACCCCAAAGACTTTACAATTACGGGATCTGACAATAGTTGTCGTAGCTGTGGTATTATTTCCAATTGAATGAAATATGACATTGATTTATTAACCTTGTACGGTCCGCATCTGCCGCAGGAACAATCGCTTTCGGGTCTTTCACCACTACCAATACAGTCGAGACATACTCGACAATAATAGTGACGCAACGTACCCGATCTATCACTTCTTGCCAATAATTTCCATAGACTTTTCTTGGTTACCGGGAAAACCGTACTCTGAGTCATGTATGTTATTCTCTTGAACAATGTTACTATAGACGCGTAGGTCAATTTCGATCGAATCGAAAAAGCAATTACCCATAGAATTATGTGTATGTCAGTGATGAAATTTTTGAATTTCGTAAGACCCGATAATAGATTGTTTCGCACGTTGAGTGCAAATACGCTTGCAATATTTGTTGGTTCGTCTTGTTGGATAACATCAACAATTTCATCATCATTATCATTCTCAGACTCGTCAATTGTATTATCGTCATGACCGTCGTCATCATTGTTCTTCTTGACGTTATCGTTTACTACACCGTAATTGAAACAATAATCGTCGTCCGAAGCGTCATTGATATTTTCGCGATCATTATTTTTAGTGCTTCGATCGTGACTGACGTTGCCCCCGAATTCATCACTGTTCTCAGATTAATTATTTATTTTCGCGTTTCCTCGATTGTTACTTCCGGTACCGCACAGAGCTACGTCAATATCGATATCATCGTTTATCGCGTCATTGGAGTTAGCTCGCGCTGCGTCAGAAGCATTCAATTTACTGTCGTCCGTGACGATTTCATCATTCGCAGATTCCATTTCTTTTTCATTCGATCGCATGTTTGAAATATTATCGGTACTGATCTCTTGAAGCCACTTGGGAATTCTCAGATGCCTCAAATCATTATCCTTGTTCGCAAACATTACTCGATGTTTCGTGTACAATCGATACCTTCGTTTTTTCATGGCTGCCGACGATATTTTGCCAACCGATTCCTTTCGGCCGATCCTTTTCGACGATGTGCCATCTCCGACACTGGGCATTTTTGTCCAATATATCCGACTTGCGGAAAAATAAGGCTGTTGATCGAAAGAACGAAATTAATCATAGGTTTACACAATTAACAAGAGATGTTAATTAAAAAAGTAATTATTGGATAGTCCGTACCATTCATTAACAAGAGATGTACATTAAAAAAGAAATGATAGAATAGTCGGTACCATTCATTATTAACAAGACTAATTACGATTTGCGATTAATATTATTTCAGTGTTGAGGAAAGTTTCAAACGGGTTTTCGAGAGTCTTCCGAAGCGCGTTGGTAAACACAGTACATATAGTTCACTAGCCGGCTACGAAGAAGCAAGCGACGTTCAGCCTCTCTACCCGTGCGTGTTTCATCAAAGTACCCGATCGAAAGAATGAAAATGCAAGTTTCGCGATATGTTTTTCTTTTTTTTCCCAATAAACGGTCGACGAAATGAATTTTTTTTAACTAAAAATAAATTTCAGATAAAAAAAAATTGTGGAATTGTTAGTACCGGTCATTATTAAGACGTGAAATCCCGATTCACGATGCATATTATTTCAGCGTTGAGGAACGTTTGAAACGCGTTTTCAGGAGTCTTCCAATGCGTGTCGGTAAACACAATGTATATAGCTCACTAGCCGGCTACGGAGAAGCTAGCAAGGCGGGCGCCTCTTCTCGTGTGAGTTTCAACAAAGAGCTAGATCGAAAGAACGAAAATTCAAGTTTCGCGATATCTTTTCCTTTTTTTCCAATAAACGGTCGACGAAATAAATGTTTGAACTAAAAATAAATTTTTCAAACAAAAAATTATGCAATGGTCATTATAGTTCATTATTAACAAGACGTGAAATTATGATTCACGATGAATATTATTTCAGCGTTGAAGGACGTTTGAAACGCGTTTTCAGGAGTCTTCCAAAGCGTGTCGGTAAATACAATGTATATAACTCACTAGCCGGCTACGGAGAAGCTAGCGAGGCACGCCCCTCTCCCCGAGCGAGTTTCAACAGAGAGCACGATCGAAAGACCCAAAATTCAATTTCGCGATATCTTTTCCTTTTTTTCCCAATAAACCAATACGCTAAAGTATTGCGCCGAAAATTATTATTTAATATTGTTGTTCAGAAGGAAAACGATGGATGTTCTGAAGGAAAGGATATTGCGGATGAAGTAAAAAAAAAGTCATCGACGACACGTGGAAAGGACAGCGGTAGCGCTTCACAGACGAAAAACAATTCATCGGAAATCTCAGCAACACTGCAAAATAGTGACGGTACCGGTAATTTGTCGGGTCCTCGGGACAACACTACGCCTATCGAATTGGCCTCGTCGACGAATTACGAAACGGAGGAACCGGGAGAATCAATAAAAACATCGTTCTCCCAGAGCATCAATGAAAAATCGTCGGATGCACGATCTCATTTATCGATCGAATGTAACTCGCTGTCGGCACGATATGACATAACAACAACAAATTCGATGGAGACGACAAAAATGAATCTTTTACATTCATCGCCGACGAAGTTGAATGTCGACATTTCGCAGTATTGCCATTCGCCGAAAAAGCAAATAAAATCGTTTGATAATTCACCTGATATCACGGTATCGGAAACGGATCGAGAGAACAAGTCGCCAAGAACGTCGTTGTTGAAGTGTACCGATAATAGATCGTCAGATACGAAAATCCATTCGTCGATGGAGTTCGGCTCATCACCGACAAACGGAAAGACTTCCGACATGAAGGAAAAGAAGGTATGAATAATTTTCATACGTAATCGAAATTTTGACAATTACTTTCCTTTCAGACTGAATTTATTACGGGTACACGACTGAAACCAAAGATAGTAAGCTGTGTGATTGTGCGGTCAGAAAATGGGGGAACATCCGAGGTATGAACGAAAATATAAATCTGCATATACGATATATGCCATAACTGACTAGCCCAATAATGTGACATATATTGCGGTTACAGGTAGTATATGAATATTGTTGGGCTAGTGAAAACCATACAAATTAATTAATAATGTCCAGGACAATTGCAATTGCAACAATCCATCCGCTGTGTGAGCCGCAACATTGTGCAGTGAAAATAAGAAAAGGGTAAAATAAAAATAATATTTATAGTCATATACAAATGCAGTACTATGCAGTTTTAACTCACACAAACATTCACGACGCACAGGCCCACACAACATAGCGATAAAAAGAGTCGCCGGACACGCACAAAATTCGTTGAACAACACATATAAAACTCGTTTCACTTCAATAATTATGAGAATCTTGTCATTGAAATTGATTAATTATTATGTACGTACCGCAAATTATGCCGGACGTATTTGTTGTACTTCAAAAATTGGTGTTACAATAACAGAATGAAACTCGCATAATAACAGTGTAATAACATCGTAGATACGGACACTGTGCGCCAAAACCGATATCACGGACAGTTGCAAAATTACGCCCTCTCGTCCCGCTGTTTCATCATCGGCACGCCTTGATATTCCGAGAAAGGTACGATTTTAGCACCATTATTATACTCAACCATTAGTATACTCGACTAATCGCTCTTTCAACTTGACAACAGAAGAATTGAATTTATATAGATAAAATTATCATTAAAAGTAACAATTAATCATAATAATGTTGTTTTTTTAATTCCAAAGTTATTTAACACTCCGGACCCAGCCGATAATGAATACCGTGAAGACTCACCGACGTCAACAAAATTTGAAAAAACGGTAGCAATTTTTTTTGTCTATTACATCGAATGCCAACTGATACGATTTTTTTCCAAACAAAAAAAGCCATTGCACCGGATCGGGAGCTCCGCAGGGCCGAGCAACCAAGTCAATGAAATTAATCCGAGAAATGACAACGTAAGGGGAAAAAGAGTGAGGAAACCGAAAACGGTAATATTTATGTTACTCTTGTTTATCGAACATTAATAATGAACTGTTAATCAATTGAACTTAATTTTATGTATATTAAAAGTAAATTATAAATACTTTTGCTACAGTTAAGATTACGCTCTACCGATGACGATTGTGAATTTCCTAAGGAAGAGTCAAGCGATAACGACAATATGAAAGACACGTCCAAAGACAGTCCGAAGATTGTCCAAATGAAAGCGGCTATTGCCAAACTACGACGACAGAACGACTGTTACAAGAGAAAGTACGGAGACATAACGGATGAATCAGAATCGGAGCATTCGGTACCGGCGGCTAAGAAAACAAGAAAATCTCAAAACTTGAGGGATAAATTGGACGACATCTTGGAGCATGTGTCAACACTCGTGACGATTGCGACAAACAATAATGATAATAATATCAATGACGGCGACAATAATGTCGGTGATCTCGTAAAAAAGATATCGAACGATGGACCAGATGAGAATGGCAACGTCGGTATTACATAATATAAACAACGGATTGTTACTGATACGTGATGTACGTGAGTCGCATGTTTTGGCAAATTTTTTATTCTTAGATTGTAGTCAACGGTCATGCGATGAACCACCGACACCTTTATGCTGCAATTGATGCGAAGACCATGAAAAAACGATGCAATCGAATTATAAACGCTTTGTGGACTACAAATGAGCAACTGAATCTTGCGTTGCGCACCACCAAAAAATTGGCAGCTTCAGGGTGCAGAAATCTAACGGATGAAGAAATCAGTACAATAATAAGTAAGTCGCATCAAGTAAATGTACAGCGATCAATTCCGAAAATATTATTTTCAAACAAATAATTGAATATTGGAGCTCACTGACATTTTCTTCCATACTCTTACAAGTTCTTGGGAGTGACACCGTAACTAACGAGCCTTACGCGTAATAACTATGAAAAAGTACTATTGTGAAAGTATATATATACATTTTTTTTATGATTCTTAGACTCCTGCCTACACTTGCAAAAGATTAAAAAAATACCGGATAGGCACAAAATGAATGTTGCGGCGAATCATCGCTCATGGATTTCGGCGCATCTAAAACACAATCGGGAAATGCATGCACAGGAAAATCGACAAACATACTTGAGACGCAAGTTCAATGAAAAATCGAATCGTGAAAAGAAAAAACAGACTCATCACAAAAGTGCGGAACGAGGATCAATGAACAAATCGTCATCGGCAGAAACTGTTCCCGAGGTGATATTTGAGAACGTTATGAATCTGTTGAGACCCATAACATACAAGACTGTTAACGCTATCGAAAACATCGAGGAAGACAATTTGGTCACTTACCAAGATATTGCAGAGAAGATTAATATCCACGAAAACATGATCACAAATATTCTAACTCGGGACAGTTGCATAATAATGAACGATACGGAACACAGTATGGTGCTAATTTTGAACATTTTCACATAATGGCAATTGAATTTGTAAAACAACTGTCTCAATTGCACTGCGCCCTATGATTACAGATTCCTATTATCATCCTGTCGATTTCGAACACGAAAAATCTCAATTGATAAAGATGTTGTTAAAACTGAGACCGACAATGAGCCCGGTACCGAGATGAAACTATCCGAGATTCTGGAGAAATTAAAAAAAAAACAAGAATTACGATGAGAAAATGATAAACTATCTTTTTGAGAAGTACACGATACCGAACGGAAAAGGGAAAATGCAGAAAAAGGATCAACGCTACCGGTAAAATCAATAATGACACGATATTCTCAAACAACGAGTAATTTATTTGTTTTTACTAGTGAATAATAATATATGTTCAAATTGCAGGTTCGACGTGAACAAAATAAGCGACGTACTCTTCACATACGTCGTCGACAGGGCCAACGACATAGGAGGAGATAAAAGACAGTTGCGGATGATACTAAAAGCGTGTTCCAGGGTACCGTATTGTGGTACGTACACATACCCTCGCGGACCACCCAACCGTAAATAATGGTTGGAATTTGGACGATTTTTCTATAACCAACCACAAACCAACCGTCGATTGGTGCGCCAAGCCAACCATTTTTCCAACCGCCCGAAGGTTGATTTTTTGTTGGTTTTTGGAAATCAACCATTTTCCGACAGCGTAAATAGTTGGTTCATGGTTGGTTATTACAAAACGACCCTCATTCCGACTTTCAGGTGACTACAGTGATGGTCGATTTGTGGTTGGTTTTTTCGAAACCAACTATAAACCAACTATTTCGGGCAACGACCTAGCCAGCGGTTGGCTTACGGTTGGTTTTGAAGAATCAACCATAAGTCAACCACTACTATTCTCGGCTGAAAGTCGAAAATAGAGTTGGTTTATAATATCCAACCGTGAATCAACCTTTACTCTGTCGAAAGAATAGTTGGCTGATGGTTGGATTTGACGAACCAACCCAAAATCAACCTTCGGGAGGTTGGAATAATGGTTGGTTTGGCGCACCAATCGACGGTTGGTATTTGGGTTGGTTTTTGGTTGGGAGGCACGCGAGGGTACTATGAGAATAAAACGATGCATGAATTTGATATCTTCGGTGTGATGTGACAGGTGAAAGAATTTTTGTTTGTTTTGATTCGCTGTGTCTATTCGCACCCCTTTTTCCGTGACTCTAAGCAAGAGACACGAGACACGAGACACGAGTTTACGTGTCTCGAGAAGATCATTTTCGTGTCCCGTGAAGTTCGTACGCTTGGAGACACGACACAGCGGATACGACAGTTTAGTATCGAGGGCGCGTTTTCACTAACGGTATTGTAGTTTACAGAAATTTCAAATGATTTTTTATATGTTTCCGAATGCTCCTCGTACAAAGCAGCGAAATACTTTTTCTTTACGCATTAGGATAACATTTCTAGGTTATGACCATCGTCGAAGTAAATAATACGAAATATTAAATAAAAATCCATTTCACCAAATCCTCACGCAATCATTTCCAAAGATATTACACTTAAGGGGCCCGAGACGCTAACTCTCAATACGAGATAAGAAATAAGAGACACTTGTTCTTTTTCCTTCAATTTGGATAGGCTTAGCAATCTCACTGGGTGCCCGCTTGGCCACTGCAGAGCTCGTGTCAGTCAGCTGTTGGATACAAGACACGAGACACGAGACACGAGACACGAGACACGAGACACGAATGGGCATTTTGTCAATATTGTCTACATCTGGAGACACGAGACACGAAACAAATAAGTGTCGCGTCGATTTGATCACGTTGAAGAGGCACAAAATTACGTGTTTCCCGCTCCAGTCTTATTTCACCGAATCTGCCGAAGGTGTATACCTCAGTATAAATTACATGTATAAATTAGATTACATGTATAATATTGAAATAACTCTCTTATTATTTCAATGAGGATTCGGGTGCCGAAAGAAACCGCGAACACGAATGAATAACGAAATAACTAAAGCGTTTATTTTACTCGTAGATACAAAAAGTTTTCCGAGATCGTTTTTAAGTGCAGGTTGTCTTCTCGTCAATGTCGCTGAGCGAACTGCCGTACGCCCGCCTTGCTCGGACTATATAGATGCCAGTATTTTGAAAAACAAAAGGTTGTCGCACTCCTTCTCGAAGCTTCTTGAAGCTTCCATATGATGCTCGCTTCCCATTGGCCATGTCTCGTCGACTGAAGAGATTAATTAATGGCGGACTCGCGACGAACTCTCCTCAACACTTCCGCCGTTCTAGCGAGGCCCCATCTCCTTGACTCCGATGTCCTCTCGTAGCTTGCAGAACTGGTTTCTCGGCAAGGCCTTCGTTAGGATATCTGCCTTTTGCTCCTCGGTCCGTCGATACTCAACGGTCAGTTCTCCTGACTGGACTTTCTCTCTTACGAAATGATATCGTACGTCGATATGCTTTGTTCTCTTATGGAATTCCGGATTTCTTGCGAGCCGGATTGCACTCTGGTTGTCGACGTGGATGGTCGTTGCTCCTATGCATGGACAGCCGATCTCTCGGAGTAATCTCCTCAACCAGATGGCTTCTCTAGACGTGACTGATGCTGCCACATATTCGGCCTCCGTCGTGCTCAACGTCACGAGTTTTTGACGTTGGCTTGCCCAGGTTACCGGTCCTCCGGCTAACTCGAACACGTACCCGGTCGTAGATCGTCTCGTTTCCACATCGCCCGCGAAATCGGCGTCGGAATATCCTTCCAGAATTGGCAACCTTCCGCCGCCACGATACTCGATCCCGTACTCCAGTGTCCCTTTTACGTACGAGATTATCCTTTTTACCGCACGCCAGTGGTCCTTGCTGTGTCTGTTGAGAAACTTGCTTACATAATTAACAGCGTATGAAATGTCAGGTCGAGTAACAATCGACAGAAACATCAATGACCCCACAGCTTCTCGGTACGGCACCTCTTCGGTCTTCTCTTCCTCCAGCATCGCATGCAGTGCTGAACCAGACTCACATGGTATGCTAACTGGCTTTGCATCGACCATCCCGAATCTTTCGAGAATTTTCTTTGCGTACTGGCTCTGACTGATGAAGACAGACTTCTTGATTCTGTCTCGCCGTATCTCCATCCCCACGAACGAGCTTGCGTCTCCGATGGTGATCTTGAACTCCTCCCTCAAACGTTTGAGAACAATTTCCACAACTTCGAGGTTTTCAGCTGCAATCAGGCCATCATCTACGAACAAGGCAAGGTAAACATTTTTCCCCCCGACTGTTCCAGTGAAGATACACTGATCTGCGCTCGACTCTTTGAAATCGAACTGTTTCAGGAAAGAGGTAAATTTTCGATTCCAGCAGCGTGGCGCCTGCTTGAGTCCATACAGAGATTTGTCCAACCGACAGACAGCGTTCTCCAGACTTCCTTCCACAACCAGACCCTCAGGTGGTTCCATGAATATTTCTTCCTCGAGTCTCCCGTACAGGAAAGCTGTTTGCACGTCGAATTGTGCAATCTCCAAGTCCTTCGTCGCGATGATGGCTAACAGGACTCGTAGCGAATCATACCTTACCACAGGTGAAAAGGTCTCAAAGAAGTCCACGCCTTTCTTCTGCATGAATCCGCGTGCGCACAATCGAGCCTTGAATCGGCAAGACTTTCCACTCTTTCCCTCCTTGATGCGAAAAACCCACTTCGAGTCTATGGTTTTCATATGCGGCTCCCTCTTCGTCAGAGTCCACGTTCCGTTTTCTCGATGAGAACGCAACTCCGAATCGATCGCCGCTTGCCAGTTCCCTGCCTCTCGACTGCTGAGCGCCTCCTCATACGTCGTCGGCACGTTGTACTCAACGATATTCGTCTCGAATCTCAACGGTCTTCTTATCAGTTCACGATTTCGAAGGACTCGATCTTTGCCACCTTGTGCCGCTGGTTGATCTTCTTCTTGCTGCTGCGGCAAAAGATCCACTGCCTGCTCAAATACGTCGTCGTCATCCCCATCCAGGTCTGCTTCCGCCGGAACTGGAACCCCTCCTTCGGTTTTCGGGAGTAACAATTCTCCCTCCTCCTCTTCCGACTTGGCCAACGTCGGTCTGACCGTTTCTCGGAACGTCACATCCCGAGACACGGAGACTTTCTTCGACACTGGATCGAACACTCGATAATTTGTGGAATTACTCTCGTATCCCACGAAAATCACTTTCTTCGCCCTCGCATCCAGCTTCGTCAGGTGTTGTTTCGGCACGTTGACGTATGCCTCTGACCCGAATATCCTCACGTGGTTTAGGTTAGGCTTCACACCAGTCCACAACTCGTACGGCGTTGCCCCACTCTTCACGCTTGACGCTCCCGCTCGGTTTATGAGATACACCGCCGTGCTGCACGCTTCCGCCCACAGAAATTTCGGCAGTCCCTTTGCCAACAGCATCGTTCTCGCGCTCTCGATTAGTGTCCTGTTGTCCCTCTCCGCTTTCCCGTTCTGCTCCGGTGTGTACGGCGCCGTGTACTCGCGTTGAATCCCTCGTGCGTCCATATATTCGTCCATTCCCCGATTTTTAAATTCGAGACCGTTGTCTGACCGAAGCACCTGCATTTTCCTTCCGAATTTATTTTCGATCATTTTTTCGAACTTCTTAAATTTCTCAAGCACGTCACTTTTGTGCTTCAAGAAAAATGCGTAACGGAAACTAGTGGCATCGTCCTTAAAAACCAGCATATAGCGAGCACCCCCGAGAGATTCCACGGACATCGGTCCACAAAGATCCGTATGAATCACTTCTCCCGGTGCCGTCTTTGCGCGAACTCGTTCCTTCCGAAAAGGCTGTCGATGTGATTTTCCTTCTTGACAAGGACCGCAGAAAATGTTCCAGTCGTCGTCGCACTCGATCCCCTGGATCACCTCGTCCCTGACGAGCTTGTTTAGTGCACGACTGTTCACATGTCCAAGTCTCTCATGCCACACTTGCGAATCCACCTTGCTCACGTTTGCCTCGGAGACACCTTTGACGCTTTTCGTTCGAAAAATCATTCGATAAATTTCACGGCCTTGTGACACCCCGTGTCCCACCGCGAAATTATTTCTGTCGATGCGAACCGAATCACCGTGAAAAATTACATCGAGTCCCTTTCTAGTACATTCGCGAACCGAAAACAGATTTTTCGTCATGTCTGGAACGAATAAGACACCCTCGATTCGTGACGGTCGCCATTTTCCGCGCACGTATTTGTCTATCTCCACCGTGCCCGTTCCCACCACTCGACACTCTTTTCCGTCGCCGAGAGACACCGTGTTCCCTGCGGGTAACTCGCGATAACCCGTCATCCACTCCCGTCGGTATGTGATGTGTCGCGAGGCTCCGCTGTCGGTTAGCCAGCTGTCACTCTTATCGGCCGTGAGCATCTCATTTACCACCCCCGTCGGTACATCTGCGAGATCTTCCTTACCGACGTCAGGTAATGGTTTCATCGCTCCACTCTCGACCACGAACGCACAGTCTGAATCGTCGTCAGCACCACGGTCTTTGGCGGAATTTTTTCTCTTCGACTTACACTCGCGCGCGAAATGTCCGAGTTCCTGACACTTGAAGCACCGCACTTTTCCTTTGTCCGTTTTTTTCTTTGATTTTTCGTCCCGGGTATTCTGTCCTTTCTTCGTTTTTTTCGACTGATTTGTTGCTACAAACGCACTATCACCATTATCACTCGCCGACATTCGTGCTTCTTCTCGAAGCAACCTCTCCTCGAGATTTTGTCGCGTCTGTCTCTCCGGCGCTATGCTATCCCACGTCGTTTGGAACACCGAATACTTTGGAGCGAGACTTGCCAGGATCTTTGCCATGATCATCTCCTCCGGCACGGTCCCTCCAACATCGATTAGTTGCGCCGCCATGTTGTTGACCTTCGCAATGTGCTCGGTGATAGAATCGTTTTCAGCCATTTTATACTGATACAGCTTCGTAGCCAGCATCAGCTTGTTTGATTCGGACCTCAGTTCATGTATCGTCGCCAGCTTACTCCACATTGCAGCCGCTGTCTCGTAGATCAACAGGGGTCTCCGTTGCGCAGGCTCGAGCGCCGAGCTCAACAAAAACATGGCGCGAGCATTATCCTCGACCCACGTGGTTAACAACGGATCTGCTGCCGCCGGCCGCTCCCTTGTTCCATTCACGATAGTCCACAACCGATGCGCGATGAATAATGCTTTCATTTCGAACTTCCAGCCTTGGAAATCGCTGCCATCGAATTTCGCAATGTTCCTCGTTGAGATTGCCTCGGCCATCACGGATTCGATTTTCCACGCTTCGCACGTGAAACTGCTTCTAACGCGATGCCAATATGGTCGACACTCTCCTCGCACAACACGCTTCCGACGCGATTACCACCGCGTAGCACTGGCGAGACTTTTCTCTCTCTTCACAACGTCTTTCGCACCACCACAGCCAACGTGACTGGGCCCATAACCTATTGAAATAACTCTCTTATTATTTCAATGAGGATTCGGGTGCCGAAAGAAACCGCGAACACGAATGAATAACGAAATAACTAAAGCGTTTATTTTACTCGTAGATACAAAAAGTTTTCCGAGATCGTTTTTAAGTGCAGGTTGTCTTCTCGTCAATGTCGCTGAGCGAACTGCCGTACGCCCGCCTTGCTCGGACTATATAGATGCCAGTATTTTGAAAAACAAAAGGTTGTCGCACTCCTTCTCGAAGCTTCTTGAAGCTTCCATATGATGCTCGCTTCCCATTGGCCATGTCTCGTCGACTGAAGAGATTAATTAATGGCGGACTCGCGACGAACTCTCCTCAACATATAAATTACAACATCGACGAAATTCTTTTTTGTAACACGTGCACAAAAAGTCTTGCTTTTCGTTCCTGTAAAGTCTGGCGAAAGTGGTGCTTTCAGAGGATGCGCGAAAAATGCTGTATATTCTATTTTACACGGTAGTGTCTTTTTGGCACACTTTTTTCACCCTCTAGCTACTTTTGCGCACACTTTTTTAACACTCTAGTTACTGTCACGTACCCTTATCTGACACTGTAGGTATTTTCCTGCACGCACTTTACAGGCACGAAAAGCGGGAATTTTCGTGCACTCGTCACAAAAAGTACTATGCTCGCGTCTCGTGCGAAAAAAATAGTGCATGCGTACAAACGCAATATGGTCTCCTTTCCCACGCGAATGCGGGAAATGACTATTCCGTGTCTTCTGAGAATTCGTGTCTTGTACATATCCGTAGTGCGCGAGGCACGAGACACGGAGACATTAATTTTACGTCGATTTTATCACTATGTAGAGGCACGGACTCACCATCATGCTATTACTTGCTGAGTAAAATTACGGGTTTCTTGCGGTAATCTTATTTTTATCGAATCTGCCTCAGGTGTATAAATTACAGCATCGACGAAATTCTGTTCCGTGTCTTCCGAGTATTCTTGTCTTGTAGATATGCGTAGGGCACGACACACGAGACACGAGACACGAAATAAGCATTTCGTTTATATTATCTACTGGCTCGAGACACGAGACACGAGACTCGGGACACGAGACATGAGACACGAGACTCGAGACACGAGGCACGAGGCACGAGACACGAGACACGAGGCACGAGGCACGAGACACGAGACACGAGACGCAAGACACGAGACGCAAGACACGAGACGCAAGACACGAGACGCAAGACACGAAAAAACGAGACACGGATGCGTATAGTCCGAGAATCACGTTATTTACTGCAGTGACAATAACGAAATGCTTATTTCGTGTCTCGTGTCTCGTGTCTCGTGCCCTACGCATATCTACAAGACAAGAATACTCGGAAGACACGGAACAGAATTTCGTCGATGCTGTAATTTATACACCTGAGGCAGATTCGATAAAAATAAGATTACCGCAAGAAACCCGTAATTTTACTCAGCAAGTAATAGCATGATGGTGAGTCCGTGCCTCTACATAGTGATAAAATCGACGTAAAATTAATGTCTCCGTGTCTCGTGCCTCGCGCACTACGGATATGTACAAGACACGAATTCTCAGAAGACACGGAATAATCATTTCCCGCATTCGCGTGGGAAAGGAGACCATATTGCGTTTGTACGCATGCACTATTTTTTTCGCACGAGACGCGAGCATAGTACTTTTTGTGACGAGTGCACGAAAATTCCCGCTTTTCGTGCCTGTAAAGTGCGTGCAGGAAAATACCTACAGTGTCAGATAAGGGTACGTGACAGTAACTAGAGTGTTAAAAAAGTGTGCGCAAAAGTAGCTAGAGGGTGAAAAAAGTGTGCCAAAAAGACACTACCGTGTAAAATAGAATATACAGCATTTTTCGCGCATCCTCTGAAAGCACCACTTTCGCCAGACTTTACAGGAACGAAAAGCAAGACTTTTTGTGCACGTGTTACAAAAAAGAATTTCGTCGATGTTGTAATTTATACATGTAATCTAATTTATACATGTAATTTATACTGAGGTATACACCTTCGGCAGATTCGGTGAAATAAGACTGGAGCGGGAAACACGTAATTTTGTGCCTCTTCAACGTGATCAAATCGACGCGACACTTATTTGTTTCGTGTCTCGTGTCTTGTGTCTCGTGTCTCGTGTCTCGTGTCTCCAGATGTAGACAATATTGACAAAATCCCCATTCGTGTCTCGTGTCTCGTGTCTCGTGTCTCGTGTCTTGTATCCAACAGCTGACTGACACGAGCTCTGCAGTGGCCAAGCGGGCACCCAGTGAGATTGTTAAGCCTATCCAAATTGAAGGAAAAAGAACAAGTGTCTCTTATTTCTTATCTCGTATTGAGAGTTAGCGTCTCGGGCCCCTTAAGTGTAATATCTTTGGAAATGATTGCGTGAGGATTTGGTGAAATGGATTTTTATTTAATATTTCGTATTATTTACTTCGACGATGGTCATAACCTAGAAATGTTATCCTAATGCGTAAAGAAAAAGTATTTCGCTGCTTTGTACGAGGAGCATTCGGAAACATATAAAAAATCATTTGAAATTTCTGTAAACTACAATACCGTTAGTGAAAACGCGCCCTCGATACTAAACTGTCGTATCCGCTGTGTCGTGTCTCCAAGCGTACGAACTTCACGGGACACGAAAATGATCTTCTCGAGACACGTAAACTCGTGTCTCGTGTCTCGTGTCTCTTGCTTAGAGTCACGGAAAAAGGGGTGCGAATAGACACAGCGGTTTTGATTGCAGAAACAAATACGACAGTCGAGTGGATGATGCAAGTTATGAAAAACTGCATCATTGACAAAGGTAAAGAAGACGAGAGGGGTCAAGACGAATGGTTGATAAGCAACGACCCGAAGACAAAATCGGCTCACGATGCAGAAATGGTCATTTTCCGAAATTACAAAAGAATATTCGGCGAATAATACAAAGAGTTTCGCGCCGGTGTTTTTCAGATCAGAACTTTTTACTTAGAACAGAACTTTTACGGCAACACTGCATTAGACATTAGTTTTTTTTTTGTTTCCATAAAAGGACTAGTATATATAGGCGTGCATCAACCATTACGAGAAATGTGCGAGAACCGTCCGAGCTCGTCAATGTTTAATTTTCTTTTTTTTCAATGTGCGAAAAAAGCGATTTAATCATTCGAGCATTTTGAAACATCGGACGTATAGTAAGATTATTTATTGGAATAAAAAATATCGCGGAAACATACGTACCTGTGTGCCTGTGCAAATGTTTTTTTTTGTTTGCAAAAGAAAGAAAATTTAATTTCGTTTTACCGCTGTTATTGTGAAGATAATAAAAGATATTTTGTACTCTTGTAATGATACAAAGAATACAAGAATGTTAACGAGATACACGAATGTTAACGAGATACACGAATGTTAATAATAAAAACGACGTTAATTCTTCCATCGACGACGTTAATCTTCGGTTCGTCTCCGTCCAACAAAATTCAGGCAGACAGGCAACGAATAACGCAAACGTAGAATGCAAATTTAATAAATCCTATCGGTTCCTTAAATTTTGAATCCACATTTGCAAATACATTCGTTGCCCATCGATTACGAAAATAGTATTTTCGATCGATTCGGCTCAGAGCCGATTACGAACCGATCGAAGGGGCGATTACCATGGGCCGTATCGGGCCGCGGTTCTCCTGTCGAGTCGTCGTCGGCTGTCAGCTAAACTGACTGATCTGCACCCACGCCTATTGGTCGGTTGTCCTGTCGATTCGTCGTCGGCTTTCATCTAAACCGACCGATCTGCACCCACCAATATTGGCCGGTTCTCCTGTCGATTCGTCGTCGGCTGTCAGCTAAACTGACTGATCTGCACCCACGCCTATTGGTCGGTTGTCCGGTCGATTCGTCGTCAGCTTTCAGCTAAGCCGGCCGATCTGCACCCACCCCTATTGGTCGGTTCTCATGTCGATTCGTCGTCGGCTTTTTAAAAAACCGACCGATCTGCACCCATTCCTATTGGTCGGTTGTCTTGTCGATTCGTCGTCGGTTTACAGCTAAATCGACCGACTGTGCGAATAATAAACGGTCGGTTAAATGGTGGATTGCTGGTAATTTCAAGGACACAAATCCGGTCGGTGTTACGGTCTAAAGTTAGTAGGGATAACGTCCGCCACCGACGTGTCGGTTTTTTGGTCTAAAAACGGTCTACGACGCTATTTTTCGGTCGGTTTCATAGTCGGCCGGACCGTCAGGGGCTCGCTTGGAAAAAGCGTTCGAGGATTCGGGTTTGACGAGAAAAGTCGGACTCTTGCGCACGCTGGTCACAACGAGTCTGGAAAAATGCGGCTCGATCGAAGAATACGTCAACAAGATAATTACGACAGCACATAAATTGCGAAGCGTGGGTTTTGAGGTTAAAGAAGAGTGAATAGGAACGTTACTGTTGGCCGGATTGCCAGACGAGTTTCGCCCGATGATAATGGGAATCGAAAGCTCGGGCACAGCGGTCACAGCCGACTCGATAAAAACGAAACTACTCCAGGACGTCAAATACGGGAAAGGAAGCGGCGAATCAGAAGAAGACAAGGCGCTGTATTCGAGAGGACACCAAACATGCCGGAAAGTTGGACCTAGATGTTTCAATTGTAATAAAAATAGGCATCTCGCGAGGTTCTGTACGAGCAAAACAAACAAGGATTCCGGCGAAGCACAAGAAGAGAATAACAACAACAAGAGTTCGAAACACAAAGCGTTGTATGCTCTGTACGTCTCCGAGGGACTGCAGTCCGACGATTGGTACGTAGACTCTTGCGCATCGTCGCACATGACCTTCCGCGAGGATCTCATCACGGCAAAAAAGAAGACCGACGCAAAAATCGTTACGGCCGATAAGGAAAAATTATCAGCGAGCGCCGTAGGTGAGGTGAAACTCTGTGCGAAGGGCGTGGACAGCAATCTCGAGGTAAAAGACGTTCTCTTGGTGCCAGGTGTAGTAGCGAATCTCTTGTCAGTGAGCAAAATAGTCCAGAAAGGGCACACAGTTGAATTTAATAAAAATGGTTGCAGAATAACAGACGCACAAGGAGAAATTATAGCGACAGCAAGCGAAACGAGTGGAATCTACAGATTAAACATCGATGTCCCGGAAAAGGCGTTCCAAGCAGCAAATGTTTCGGACGGAATGCTTTGGCATCGCAGATTGGGCCACTTGAATCGTCGCAGCATGGGATTGCTGAAGAGTTCACTCGCTACAGGAGTTAAATACAGCGGCCAGAACGAAGAGCCCTGTGAAGCGTGCGTAAAAGGTAAACATCAACGAGAACCCTTCCGACACAGCGGGAAAATAGCTCAAAAAGTGTTAGAGCTTGTACACTCAGATGTCTGTGGTCCGATGGAAGAAACCTCGATTGGTGAATCACGATATTTCGTGACGATAATCGATGATCATTCAAGAAAAGTGTTTGTTTATTTTTTAAAGAGCAAAGATCAAACTGCACCGGCCATACGAGAATTCAAGGCGTTTGCTGAAAAGGAGACCGGCGAACAAATCAAGATCTTGCGGACAGATAACGGGACCGAGTATGTGAACGCGCAGCTTCAAGAATTTCTACAAAAGGAAGGAATAAAACATCAAAAAACGGTACCGTACAGTCCACAGCAAAATGGGCTCGCCGAGCGGTTCAACCGAACAATTGTCGAGCGAGCGAGGACGATGCTTGCCGACGCGGGACTTCCGAAGAATTTTTGGGCTAAGGCTGTATCGACAGCCGTGTACTTGATCAATCGGTCACCAGCAAGCGGGATCTGGGGGAAAACTCCCGAAGAAATATGGTCGGGCGAGAAACCGGACTTGAGTCACGTTCGCGTATTCGGCTGCAAAGCTTTCGCGCACGTTCCAAAAGAGAAGAGAAAGAAATGGGACGCGAAATCCGAGGAATATATCCTGGTCGGATACTGCGAAGAGACAAAAGGGTATAAATTAATCAATCCGATCATCAAGAGCAGACAGAAAATTCGGTCGATGAAAGCGTTTCGTCGTTTACGCCAGAGGAAACCGAGTTGGAACAGCCCGAGATAGTGGAGGCAAATCAACAACAAGAAGAAGAACGAGAACTCGTTGAAAACCCGGCGATAAACAACATCGAAATTCTCTCAGACGAGGGAGACGATCTCGAGGAATTCTACAGCCCGACTGGAGAAGCAGCTGTCGACGAGTGGATTCCCGACGACGAAGTTGCGTCCGAAGTAGGCGCCGCGGACGAAGAAAATCAAGAACCACGCAGATCGACGAGAACGAGAAAACCCGTCATCAGAGAAGATTACGTGAGTTATTTAACGTACGACAGGCATTCCACAGATCCGCAATCTGCCGACGAGGCCCTTAAGAGTCCGGAAAGAGAAGCCTGGATTCGCGCAATGGAGAGCGAACATAACTCACTAATCGACAATAAGACGTGGGAATTGGTCGATCCGCCGCCAGGAAGAAAATTGCTACGCACAAAATGGGTATTTAAGACTAAGCGAAAATCGAACGGAGAGTACGAGAGACACAAGGCAAGACTAGTTGTAAAAGGTTGCGCGCAAATAGCCGGCGTCGACTACGAACAGACGTACGCGCCAGTGATGCGACACAACTCCTTAAAATTCCTCTTCGCCTTGGCAGTGCAACACAACTACACCATCGAACATTTGGACGTTGTCACTGCGTATCTTCACGGAGACCTAGAAGAAGAAATATACGCACAACCGCCGAAGGAACTGGTAAACGATCAAGAAACCGGAAAAGTCTGGAAATTAAAAAAGGCAATGTACGGCTTGAAACAAAGCGGCCGTGCATGGAATCGGAGACTGAACGCCGTACTTCAAGATCTAAAATTCACACAGTCGAGCGCCGACCAATGTATTTATTACAAACGTGTGAACGGAAATATCCGCATCGTCGCTGTTTATGTGGATTATATCCTAGTAATCACGAAGGACGACGCTCAAAGGAAGGCTGTAAAAGAAAAGCTGCAAAAGAATTTCAAGACTAAAGACTTCGGCGAAGTCAATCATATCCTGGGACTAAGAATCACGCGGAACTCAATGACTGGAAAAATCAGCGTCGATCAGTCCGCATATATACAGGAAATACTCGAGAGATTCAACATGACGGAAAGCAAGCCCGTCGCGTCTCCGCTCGATATAAATCAAAAGCTGGACGTTTTTCCGGAAACTATGTCCGACTCGGAGGCCGAAGAAATGGAAAAAATTCCTTATCAGGAAGCAGTGGGCGCGCTACTCTATGTGAGCCAAGCGACAAGACCCGATATCGCATACGCGATGAGCGTACTGAGCAGATATAATCGCTCTCTTCGTCGAATCCATTGGACTGCCGTAAAAAGAGTTTTTCGCTATCTTAAAGGAACGGCGAAATACAAACTCGAATTCCGGAAAGGCTGCCACGCTGCGATCGAAGGCTTCAGCGACGCGGACTGGGCTAATGGAACGGACAACAGGCGCTCGGTCACAGGTTTCCTGTTTACGATGCATGGGGGAGCAATCGCGTGGTGCAGCCGCAAACAGCAACCCGTCGCACTATCGACAACAGAGGCGGAATACATGGCTCAGTCCGCCGCATGCCAGGAGGCATTGTGGCTCAGACGTCTAACGAAGGATTTCGAGCCGAGCGCGATAAATCAGCCGACGAAGATATTTTGCGACAATAAAGGTGCGATCGCGTTGGCCGAAACTTCGGGATATCGTCAACGCACGAAGCACATAGACATAAAACATAATTTTCTGCGAGAGCACGTCGAAAAAGGAAATATTCGTATCGAGTACGTGCCAACGGAGAACATGAAAGCCGATATTTTGACTAAGGCTTTGTCGAGTCCAAAGAATTTGTTTTTCTCCAAGGGAGTGGGGCTAACCTGTTAGATAATGTATGTGCCCAATTGTTAAAATGAAAATGTGTTTATTTATTTTTGTATGTCGCGATTAAGTGGGCGTGTTGGGTTGGCAGTAATCGCCACATGTGTTAATACGAGGTTGGCAATAAAATTTACGACGTCACGTCCTGTACATTCGCATGGCGTCCGCCTCACCGAAACCACGCGTGTTCTTTCTTGCTCCGATAATCCCATTCCAACAAAATTTCAATTTTCAACTTTTTTTTCCTGCCATTGAGAAAAATTGCACATCAGAGAATTGTTGATCAGCCATCAATGTATCTTATCATCATCATCATCAATGTATCAATGTATCTATGCAACTTATTCCTCTGCTCGAATTGATAAAAACTCAATCCATTTATTTTGCATTCAAAAGAAACGACAAGAACATATCCTGTAACCGAGAACTACAAAACAGGCGGGGTTCGAAAAGAATGAATTTTTTTTTCACTCTTTGAAACTGCTACAATCAAGGAAAATACATGTCTTTTAGTACAAAAGCTTGAGTGGCATCAGTTCAGTTGTAAACTTTGTTTTTGTTGTTTCCATGAGAATTGGTGAAATGAAAAAAAAAAATCTTTTTTCATTCCACAGTTCGGGGCTGCCGCTCTGGCCAGCGGAGGCGACTGTACTACAGATCCTTGCGACTCTTATAAGCTACACGACAACATTGGAGCTTCACGCTCAGGCTCGGGCTCGCTCCCATCGCCGCGGACGGGGTGGTCAAGGACAAGATGGTCAAGGGCGAGGTGGTCAGGGACAAGGTGGCCAAGGGCAAGGTGGTCAGGGACAAGGTGGTCAGGGAGGAGGTGGTCAGGGACGAGGTGGTCAAGGAGGAGGTGGTCAAGGACAAGGTGGCCGAGGACGAGGTGGCTAGGGTCGAAACGGTCCAAGGCAAGGCTGACGATAAGGTAAAAAGGAAAATTATGTTACTTAAATTTTTTTTAATTATGCGTCCTTTCTGTTCGTCTAACAAATGTTCAGTTCCTTTGTTGCAGGACCAGAGAAAAAAAAACTTTAAAAATGTATAAGTCTAATATAAAAGATATCGTTAGTAATAAAAAAAAGTCTTATAATAATTGTTAGTTTTTCCCGCCTACGTTAGTTCTCATTTACATCGATTACTGAATGGGAATGATTTTCATTGAATTACGATGAAAAAAAAAAAATTCATATGCGCGGTAAAAGAACAGGGTAACCACAAAAACGTCGACGGCATTTTACATGCCCTTACACAGTCGGTAAAAATATGGTTGCCTGCCCTATTTTCTCCGGGGGTTGTGATATTTTAGACAAAAGTCGATTACATTTTCACGCTTCTGTCTAATATACGATAACCTAATTTAAGGGGAAGTGAAATAGCTGTGCGTGCGCGAGAGATAGTTGCAGTTTTCAAATTAACTTTATTCAATGGTGCTAATTATATCATCGTCTCGTTCTCGAGATTACATAGGTAGTCAAGAGACGCGGTAGCGTCTCGACGCCAAGTACTTTAAAAAAAAGTTTTTAAGCGAGTTGAGCGAGACGCTACCAAGTATAGATACTTCAAAATGCCGGAAGTGGATTCTTGCTTCTCGATTTTCTCCAAAACGAAGGATCGGATCAGAATTCCGACGACACTTTTATGATATATATAGAACACGAGCTTTCCAACGCGCCTAGTTACGATCGTAACTGTTAGCTAGATGCTGAGATACGGTAATCGTACCCCTCACGAGGTCCGAAAATATTATAAAAGTGTCCTGTGATGTGAGTCCTCGCGTCTACTGCGCATGCGTCTGCCAGCTGTCGCATCTGCCATCTCTCTCGGATTCGCATCAGCGCAGCACTGTCTCTCTACCCATGTCTCTTGTTTCGTATATATCAGCGCAGCACTTTTCGCGCTTCGGTTAATCGTTCGGCAAAACAAAATTATTATTTTTTTATTAATTAAAGAAACCGAAAAAAATGTGAACGTGTCCGCTGTTACGAACCCGTAACCACACACAAGCAAAATATATGGTAGGCTCTCCCGAGCAGTATCTCAATACATCCGAGGAATGCACCTGCTAAAGAAATACGTAGGCTCTCCCGAGCCTACATCTGTGAATGAATATAGTATGCGCCCCGCGCACCCGAATACTATGCGTTCAAACGAATCTCGTAGGACAGAAACCATCCTTACCGAGCCGCATGCGCTAGCCCAAACTGAGACACACATACTCTTCTAGCCACGCGCCTCCCCCACTTAGTGGCTTCCCCACTAAGCAACCGCACGCGACACTTTCCGCCGCGGCGCGAGCTAAGATGCTTTTATCTAGCCGCCGCACTGGTGTCCAGGGCCAGCGGCACCCTAATTCTATTAGATCAAAGCGTGCCGCCCGAGTGCATCTATGCATGCTTTCCCCACTCTTTTCTCCCTCTAATTTTTCGATGGTCATAATTAATAGATATTATGTGAGACTTGTCGCGCCTATACTGGACCGAAACTCTAGGCGCCGCCCAATAAGAGGGGACCACTACCGAAAATCTCCCACCAATTCCCTTAGAACAAACGCACCGCCTAGACACATCTCTAATTTATTAGGAAGATGCATTAACCCCACCATGCTACTCAACTAGCCATAAGAAGTATAGGAAGCGATTTAGTATAAAAAGCCAAGCCTTTAACGGCAAGAGCAGTTATTCTACCAGCCTCATAAGCTGCAACACTTCGTTTACCCTGTACGGAGCGAGCAAGGCTCTGTTCGACGAAAGTTCCGATAGCCCTGCGCGGCTACGTCTCGACGCTCTCTCGGAGCAGCCCTGCGCGGCTGAGTTCAACGCTCTTGCGGAGTACGATCTAGTCAAAAGTACCGCAACTACTGTAGCGACGCATCGACGTTTAATAAAGATATATTTTGTGAGTATTTAAAACAGTTCTACAACTCTTCGTATTTTCCTGCATGCTCTCCACCACGTGCTATAAGACTCACGGTCTCAGGCACCTTGTCAGCGCATCGTAAATCTTAGGCAGTAGAAGGCGAGGTCTCCGTCCCCGATGTAAAGGGCCAACGCCTTGACTCGAAAGAGAGACCGCCGTTACGTTCACTCAGCGCGAACTCGTCAAGAGCTCGCCCGGACGTAACACAAATAAATTTTTGGTGTCAGAAGTGGGATTTGAACGCCCTTACTGCCATGATAATGAAGAATGACGCTTGACAGAACGCCACAGAAAGGCACTGGAGAAGAGACACCGGAAGCGAATAATCCACGCATGAGCACAGCTCACGAGACTCGAACATTAAATAATACTCCACCAAGTACAAGTAACGAGGGGAATAACTCAAATCAAGAACAGGTAAACGATCGACCATTATTGGATTTGGATAATTCGATATTAAACGATCTGAACAACCCAAACGATCTGAACAATCAAGGAAATCTTGGTCAACAAGCAATACATCAACTCCAAGCATTACAAGTAGGTATCAACAATTTAGCTGCTAATATGGCTGCACCCGTACCGCCAGTGTCCGTCAAATACGCACTCGAAGCAGTTCCTATCTTCGACGGACACAACATTCCGTTGTCGCACTTTATCGAAGGATGCGAGGAGGCTCAACAGATGTTGCCCGCAGAGGCACAGGCGAACCTCGCACTAATACTAAGGAATAAACTGAGAGGAGAAGCACGCCGAGCGGTACATGGAGTGACACTTAACACAGTCCAAACATTTATGGAATTTCTGAAAACACTTTATCTCCCCGCAAAATCGGTGTATCAACTTCAAGGAGAATTGGGAAGAATATACCAATACGACGACGAAGCAGTTCTCACGTATTCCAATCGAGTAAAGGACATCGGAAATCGGATCAGCGACGCGTATAAACAGAACCACGATGGTATATTAGACGACGCGTTCAAACACGGCCTCGATACCGATCTTGTTGAATGCTTTAACAGAGGACTCAGACCAGAAATTGAGAACAAAATAACAAGGGGCCAGTCATTCAGCAATACCATGAAGG
This sequence comes from Ichneumon xanthorius, assembly GCA_917499995.1. Classification (NCBI taxonomy): domain Eukaryota; kingdom Metazoa; phylum Arthropoda; class Insecta; order Hymenoptera; family Ichneumonidae; genus Ichneumon; species Ichneumon xanthorius. The sequence continues at coordinate 18,116,644 of OU824208.1, forward strand.
AGGCAATCGAGATCGAGAGGAAGGAGCAAGCGAAAAATGTCTTGCGGAATTCACGTTCCTTCAAAACCAACACCTGGAACCAGCCTTCCACGGACCGTTATGCACGTAAAGATAAAATTCACCACATCAAGGAAAATAAACACTGCACATACTGCAATAGACAAGGACACACGACACACGAATGTCGATCCCGTCCGAAAAATCCACAAACACAGGAAACAGCCGATAACGATGAACCACGTACGGAGCGTAATAACAGCCCGAGACAACAACAATACAATAATAATCATCGTTATCAAAATATGAGAGGGTATCAAGGTTCAGGATACTCTTCAAACTCAAATCAACGACAAACTTGTCGTTTTTGTAAATTTGCTGGACACACAATCGATAATTGCCGCAAATTGCAATTTTGGAATAACCAAAAAACACAGCGGAACGCCTCCCACTCAACAGCATATAATCGGACGAATGAGCCACCGGAAAATTCTCAACAACGTCCGGTAAGGTACACACGTCCAGAGGAAGCAAACAATCCAGCGACGAGAGTAGCGACAGCTCTGCTAAATCGCACGAGCAATGTACCAGTCGTTAAGGTAATATCTGAAGATTTCCTACAACCAACACTGTTGATGATTGACACCGGATCATCCCTGAATTTAATAAAAAGCAAACAAATAGCACCTCACGTGCTAGTCGATACTACAGATATTGTTCAGATCAGTAGTATTACAAAAGACTACGTCAGCACACTGGGAAGAACGGAAATACATATACTCGATTCCCGAGTCACTTTCCACCTGGTAAAAGACGATTTTCCGATTGAAGACGATGGATTAATCGGTACGGATTTTTTCCGTACATATCACGCTGATGTATCGTACTCAGATCGATGCCTGAGATGGGGCATGAATTCAATTCCATTCATGAAACTTGAAACGATAATAGTTCCGGCTCGAACTAAGGGTCAGTTCTACGTGCGAGTGGCCAACCCGGAAGTCAAGTTCGGCTATATACCTCGCCAATTTATCTCAGAAGGAGTCTATCTCGGCGAAGCACTCGTCGTGAATAATGATGGCAAGGCTCATCTATATCTAATTAATAGCACGGAGGAAGAAATCGAAGTAGCCGTGCCGGTTCTCAGCATAGAACCATACGAAGAGTTCATTGAAGACAATTTCAAAGAAAAAACAGATGCTACAAAAAGCGAAACAGAGGACACGCCAGCCCTACTTCACGTATTAGCCGGATCCAACCGACTATCGTCCGAAGGCAACGGGACACAGACGCCTCAACACAAAGATGGCACGCCAGCCCTACTTCACGCACTAGCCGGGTCCAACCAGCTACTGCCTGAAGGCAACGGGACACATACGCCTCCAGAAAATGCACCGTGCGGAGAGCACGAAGTGTCAACATATAAATCATACAAAGTGTCGGAATTATATGCGATTCCAGACGATCAAGCAAATAATGCAAGCTCACAAGAAGCACTAAATAAATCCCGCAACGCGGATGAATTAATCAAAGGCAAAACAGAAACGGTAAGCCCTGTGCAAAAAGACGAACGAGTCTCAAAAATTAAAAGCCTATTACGCCTGGATCACCTGAATCCAGAAGAACAAGAGAGCATACAAATGCATCTCGAAGAGTTCCACGACAGGTACTATTTACCTGAGGAAAAATTAATGTCCACAAATGTTCTAAAGCATCGCATAATTACAACGGATGAAATTCCAATTAATTTTCGGCAGTACAGATACCCGCCGACTCTAAAAGAAGAAATAAATCGTCAAGTGAACGATCTACTAAATGGAGGCATAATACAGCCATCCAACTCTCCGTATAATTCACCTGTATGGATCGTCCCGAAGAAAGCGGACTCCCAGGGAAATAGAAGGTGGCGAATGGTACTTGACTACCGCGCCCTAAATGAAAAAACTATTAGCGACGCTTATCCGCTACCACTTACAAACGAAATACTAGACCAGCTAGGAGGAGCTGTGTATTTCTCTACATTCGATCTCGCATCTGGTTTCCATCAGATCGAGATGCACCCGGAGGACAGGCATAAAACAGCCTTCTCCACACCATACGGCCACTATGAGTTTGCTCGAATGCCGTTTGGACTAAAGAATGCCCCAGCGACGTTCCAACGACTCATGAATCAGGTACTTACCGGAGTTCAAGGCTCCGACGCATTTGTGTACCTAGATGATATAGTTATTTATGCTTCTACACTAGAAGAGCATGAGTTAAAAATTGAGAGACTCATGAAGCGATTGAGGAATGCGCATTTGAAGCTACAGCCTGACAAGAGTGAGTTCTTGCGACGAGAAGTCGCGTATCTAGGCCACATAATAGGCAGAGACGGGGTCAGACCCGATCCAGCCAAGCTATCCGCAGTCAAAAATTTTCCAAGACCGAAAAATGTGAAAAATATTCGGCAATTTCTCGGACTAGCAGGATACTACAGGCGCTTCATAGATAATTTCTCTCAAATAGCCAGACCCTTGACGGTCCTGTTAAAAAAGGACGCCGCCTTCAAGTGGTCCCAGCCGCAGGAAGCCGCGTTCGAGACGCTGCGAGACAAGTGATGCGAAGAGCCAGTGCTGCAATACCCTGACTTCACTAAACCGTTTATTGTTACAACGGATGCTTCAGGGACAGCAGTCGGAGGCATTTTAAGCCAGGGAACCTTAGGAAAGGATCGTCCCATCGCATATACGTCCAGAGTACTAAATGATACCGAGCAAAAATATAGCACTTACGAAAAAGAGACCGTTGCAATATTACACTCGGTCTCTCAGTTCAGACCCTATCTCTATGGTAGACCTTTCAAGCTAGTAACTGACCATAAGCCTTTGGTTTGGATACATACTTCAAAAGACCCAACATCACGCTTGACGCGTTGGCGTCTACGACTCGAGGAATACGAGTACGAAGTCATCCACAAAGCAGGGAAAATGAATGTGAACGCTGACGCATTATCTCGCAACCCTTGTGAGGAAAATTCGAGCGAGAACGAGCTCGAGCCGCCAGTGCAGCATGTTTTCCCGATAGCGAAGCGTGCAAAGGCTCCTACCGAGGGAGAAGAATTGGACGAAGAGGACGAACCTATAGCCCGACGACTTCGGAAAAGGCCTCAAGGGACAGCCCCGAAGCCGCCTGCTAAGCCAGCCTCCAAACGAACAGCTAAGCAGCCTCAAGAGGTTGCATCGGGATCTCGTAATAAGGAGAAACCCGAAGAACAGATGTCGGACGATGCACCCGTAGCTTCGCGACTCCGAAGTCGAGAGAAAAAACAAATTTCAGGTACGGCCCAAGAGAGACCGATCGCCAGAGCGACTCGACGAAAAACTAAACGGCAAGAATCTCCGGTCCTACCTGGAATAGAAGGTGAACCCCTTATGCCAAGGGATACGCGAAATCAATTGTCCACTTTCGCGAATTTCAATGAAGATGAAACTTTCAGTATATCCGGAGAGTCGGAAGAATATATTTTCGATCGATCAGACGCAGATTCAATCGATAATTATCAGCAACGCGAATCCATAGAAAGGCCAGCAAGAAGCAAAAGCAGTCTCCAAATAACAAATAATGAACAGTTGTTCATGCGAAAAGATAATTATCTGTACTTCCTCTCAGAAACGGGAGAATCCTGTGACGAAGGTTCCAGGATGTTAAACGAGCGGCGCGCCGTACCAAAATTTCGCGGTCTCAGTCTCGGCAGCGTCAGCGTAAGCAAACATAATTCAAAACACCATATCGCTCTGGTCGTGAAAGGGAAAAATGGAGCACTCGTCGACCGCAACTCTTTCCATTCAATGCATAAAGAACTACAAAAGGCTCTCATAGGACTCAAGTTGCGCTCGATCAGCGTAGCAAAAACGAAAGAGATTAATGGAATACCATGGGAAAACGTACTGATTACATTGAAGAAAGCATTCGCGGGCGTACCGACGAAATTAATAGTCTGCCTGGGAACAATAAAATACCCAGCGCCCGAGGAACGAAAGGAAATTATGGGCGAGGCACACGCCCCGGCACTAGGAGGACATAAAGGTGTAACGAAAACATATAATCGAATCCGCCAACGATACTATTGGGAGAATATGAAAGATGATATATATTCAAGAATACATCCAGCACTGCCTTCCCTGTCACTTGAAAAAATTAGTACGCGTAAAAACTCGACAACCGATGATCATTACGGATACACCGGATTCAGCGTTCGACAAAATCTCTATGGACATAGTCGGACCCCTGCCGCGTACAGAAAAAGGCAATGAATACGTACTCACCATGCAGGATCTCCTCACGAAGTATTCACTCGCAGTAGCACTCCCAAGAGCTACTTCGGCCAACATCGCAGACGCTCTCATTAAACACTGTATATGCATCTTCGGCGCTCCGAAAATTATCCTCACTGATCAAGGTGCGAATTTTCTAAGTTCACTAATGAAAAGCGTCGCCAAGAAATTTAAGATTAAGCAATGCCGCACCACAGCATTCCACCCTCAGTCTAACGGGTCACTGGAGAGATCTCACCACTCTCTAGTGGAATACTTGAAGCAATACGTGAGCAGCGACGAAGAGTGGGACGAATGGCTAGAACTCGCCACTTTTTCCTACAACACGAGTGTTCACGAGGGCACGAAACACACGCCCTTCGAACTTGTATTTGGAAGACTAGCGCGCCAGCCCTCTTACGAAGCACCAGCCGTAGACGAAGAGGGAAGAACATATGCTAACTATCTCGTCGAGCTAGCAACCAAGCTCCACGATATACAAGGGATAGCTAAGAACCACTTAGTAGCCTCCAAGGAACGGTCAAAAAAATATTACGACCGCAAGGTGCACGCTTACGACTTCCATCTGGGCGACCATGTATACTTGCAGCGAGGAAAAAAGCTGGGAAAATTCGGGGACCATTACACTGGTCCTCACGAAATAACAGAAATTATGAGAGATGGAAATATAAAAATTAAAATCGGGCGTGAAACCCGAATCGTGCATTCCAATCGACTACGCTACTCTCACATTAATCTGGAGAATAGTAGCGAGGAAGATTAAAACCGAGTTCTTCAGGGGACTCAACAACAACAACAGTGACCGGGCCGCAATCACCAACACCACTTCATGGCTCACCACGGTCCTGGATCAAGTGGACGACAGTGAATTCCTAGCGGAATACATAGACCCGCTGATAACGTTCATCGATTCGGTGTGAAAGTGAAAAGAAAAAAAAGAGGACAATATTAGGGACATTAAGGCATGATAATATATATATAACCTTACATAATCATATATACATTAATTACTCATATAAATTAACATGTAAGTGCCATATACGTGTGCCTTATTAACCAAGAAAACCGCAATAATCTCTATCCTCGTGTTAGGTCACTTGCATTCCCTAACACTCGTCTTAAGGACGGAGGTGTTACGAACCCGTAACCACACACAAGCAAAACATATGGTAGGCTCTCCCGAGCAGTATCTCAATACATCCGAGGAATGCACCTGCTAAAGAAATACGTAGGCTCTCCCGAGCCTACATCTGTGAATGAATATAGTATGCGCCCCGCGCACCCGAATACTATGCGTTCAAACGAATCTCGTAGGGCAGAAACCATCCTTACCGAGCCGCATGCGCTAGCCCAAACTGAGACACACATACTCTTCTAGCCACGCGCCTCCCCCACTTAGTGGCTTCCCCACTAAGCAACCGCACGCGACACTTGCCGCCGCGGCGCGAGCTAAGATGCTTTTATCTAGCCGCCGCACTGGTGTGCAGGGCCAGCGGCACCCTAATTCTATTAGATCAAAGCGTGCCGCCCGAGTGCATCTATGCATGCTTTCCCCACTCTTTTCTCCCTCTAATTTTTCGATGGTCATAATTAATAGATATTATGTGACACTTGTCGCGCCTATACTGGACCGAAACTCTAGGCGCCGCCCAATAAGAGGGGACCACTACCGAAAATCTCCCACCAATTCCCTTAGAACAAACGCACCGCCTAGACACATCTCTAATTTATTAGGAAGATGCATTAACCCCACCATGCTACTCAACTAGCCATAAGAAGTATAGGAAGCGATTTAGTATAAAAAGCCAAGCCTTTTACGGCAAGAGCAGTTATTCTACCAGCCTCATAAGCTGCAACACTTCGTTTACCCTGTACGGAGCGAGCAAGGCTCTGTTCGACGAAAGTTCCGATAGCCCTGCGCGGCTACGTCTCGACGCTCTCTCGGAGCAGCCCTGCGCGGCTGAGTTCAACGCTCTTGCGGAGTACGATCTAGTCAAAAGTACCGCAACTACTGTATCGACGCATCGACGTTTAATAAAGATATATTTTGTGAGTATTTAAAACAGTTCTACAACTCTTCGTATTTTCCTGCATGCTCTCCACCACGTGCTATAAGACTCACGGTCTCAGGCACCCTGTCAGCGCATCGTAAATCTTAGGCAGTAGAAGGCGAGGTCTCCGTCCCCGATGTAAAGGGCCAACGCCTTGACTCGAAAGAGAGACCGCCGTTACGTTCACTCAGCGCGAACTCGTCAAGAGCTCGCCCGAACGTAACATCACCCCTATAGTGAACCTATAGCGAATGAAAAATAAAAACTTGTGCGTAAAAGTGTCAATAAAAAAGATTTGTCTAAAAAAAATTATTATAAATATCATATATCATAAATTAAATATATTTTTATTCTTTTAATTATGTGTTCGACGTGTAAAGTTAATTTTCCTAGATATTTTTATGACTAACCTATTTTTGAAGTTTTGTTTTATTTTTGCTTTTGTCAAATGTTAAACGAGTATATTGGATATATTTGATAGCAAGATGGTTCAGTTTTTTAAAATGGAATCTACGGTCTGTCAGGAAAACATGAACTTATTTATTTATCCAAACCTATAAGTAAATACGTTAGTAAAAGAATAAATCTTTTACTAATGGAGCTGGGATTCTATCTGAGACATTTCCTCTTGTCGATGTATTATTGAAGTGAAGTTCGCAGTGAAAATTTAAATTTACATATATGTAGTGGCGAAAGGCATATGCAGCTCCACATACAGATGCCCTCGATACCCTGGAACTTCAGAGGTACTGCGTCAGGATCAAAAGATGCCTTTGCCCATCATGCGAGGGAGATCATTTTTTTTAACTACGCATGATGAAAACCTCCTCCTGATTCTGATGCAGCTGCCTTCGAAGGTCTAGAGCATCAAGAGCAACTACTTTAGAAGTCGGAGAAGCCTTTTGTCACCATCCAAAACAGGTAAATGTTATATTATTGTTTCTGCGCCAAAGCTTAGAATAGGACAATTCTGCACTCAAACCATTTCCGACAATATAAGTCCAAATAAAACAGAGCGATGATTCTGTTTTACTTAAATCAATACATAGTGCAGAAACAGTGATAGGACTATCAAGCAATTAGACTATTTTATTTTTTATATACAAAGTTTTTTAAAAAAATGTTTAAAAAAAAGACAGAAATGGTACAACAAGTGCTTAACATTTTTTATGTTCCAAAAAAATATGTCTATTAGAAGACAATTTTAAACAATCTTTAAAAATAACAAACAAACAATCTTAATACAATCTTAAAAGAATTTCACACAATAGTATAAAATATAAAAAATGTCGAAAATTGAAATTTTCATAGCGCTTTCTTATGAAAGTTGGAACTTGAAATTTTCACATGGCTCTCTCATAATGTTCCTTTATTCATAAAGCTTCTTCTATGAGAAAGCATTTTCTGTATTTTTGGCTTCCTCATAGAGGAAGCTTCGTGAACAAAGAAACATTATGATAAAGCCATACGAAAATTTGAAGTTTCAACTTTTATAAGGAAGCGGTATGGAAATTTCTATTTTCAACTTTTATGGGGAAGGAATGTGGAAATTTAAAAAATGTTACGTAATTACGAGTAAAGTGTTGTACCACAAATACTATAATTATAATTTATATCGAAGACTGAATACACTTGTAAAGTCACCTACCGAATAAATTGAATTTCAACAACAATTTTACTATTCCCGAAAGACCGAAGAATTTTGATTTTATTATTTTAATCGTTAAAAGTTATTGGGCGTTATGACGAAGTTTCGCGACCGGGGCTTGCGAATCGACTGCTTCAACGACATTTATACATATACGTACAGTACACAGTGACGGATTCCACAAACAAAAATAACAAAAATAAAAATAAAGTGCTGTAAATAGTTCCTACTTTCCAAATACGATACAAAACTTATGTTTCAATTATAAACGATATACAAAAGCTGTATCAGATACATACATAATTACGAGGAAAAGTTTGGTATAATTGAAAAAAATTAGCGTAAAAGAAAAGTTTGCGTTTAAGGTGATGTGGAACACCCTCCCACGCACTTACCGCGTGCTCAGCTGGTAACAAAACTGTAATGAATGCCGTTTTGAGACCGCAGACCCAGAGCAAAAAAAATTCTTTCCCTGCCTCTGCCGATTCTCCATCGAAAGACAATTTTCTTTTTCTTCGGTGGACTGCGGTCTCAAAACGGCATGACAATATAATTTTTATTACCAACTTTTCATGGAGTGGGCGGGAGGTAATACCACACCATCTTAAGAGCAGGTGAAACACCACGGTCGGTAATAAAAATTGTAATAAACTTTTTCACGAACGGTGATATCTAAGGGCAAAAGAAAAGTGTCATCGAAGACAGATTACATTACAACTTTCAATGACACTATTCTGTTGACCGCAGATGCTAGCATCCGTGAAAAAGTTAATTACCGTTTTTATTAATGTCCGCGGTATTTCACATGCCTTAAGGAACCGCGATGGAGAACAGGTTAAAAAAATACTTCGTAATTTAGAATCATATTTAAAATTATTATTATTATTATTATTGTAATATATCATTTTTAGTGAATCGTTTAGTTTTCAAGATCTTTTATTTATATATATCATCGTATTATCTACTATAAGCAATGTTTTCGTTCTGTATTGCCTGCATGTTGGTAATAATCAATGGAACTATATGCCTGGATGTCAAAAATAGGTGAAATCAAAGCAAAAAATACTTTTTTTCAAAAAAGTAAAAAGGTACGCCAAGTACTTAAAATTTGTATTCTCGTTCAGAAAATATGTTTATCAAAAAACTCTCTTAACAAAAAAATTCTTCCAAAAAAACGTTTATCAAAACAATAAAAAAAAGTATGTTTATGAAAATTAAAAAAAAAAAATCGAAAAAAGTCAAATCAAACCAGCCAAGTAGTACATACACGAAAATGCTTTAAAAAAGATGCTTATCAAAACAATCTAAAAAAAAAATACAAGATGCAAAAAATCTTGACAAGAAAAAACTTGGCGTGCCAGTTTTTTTTTACAATTACAGTTACTGCAGTTATTACAGTTACTTTCCCTCTCCCTCGATTATTTGAATGAACCATGTACGACATCTGTTGGAAAAAAAACTGGCACGCCAAGTTTTTTCTTGTCAAGATTTTTTGCATCTTGTATTTTTTTTTAGATTGTTTTGATAAGCATCTTTTTTGAAGCATTTTCGTGTATGTACTACTTGGCTGGGTTGATTTGACTTTTTTCGATTTTTTTTTTTTTTTTTTTTGATTTTCATAAACATACTTTTTTTTTATTGTTTTGATAAACGTTTTTTTGGAAGAATTTTTTTGTTAAGAGACTGTTTTGATAAACATATTTTCTGAACGAGAATACAAATTTTAAGTACTTGGCGTACCTTTTTACTTTTTTGAAAAAAAGTATTTTTTGCTTTACCGTCTACTTCAAGCCCAAATCACACGAATATTCAGAGTTAATAAGATAAAAATCGGAACGACGGACCAGGACCCCCTGTTCCACCGTTCCCTGCGTCAACCACATAACATTTTTTCGTGCCTAATGGCGTCACGTCAGAGTTAATAACTGCGTAATAAAATTACATTTTTCCTTGGATTATAAAAGTAAAAATGTCTGAAAACGAAGCTAAAAGAAAGGCGGAGGAATCCGTTTTAGAAAAAATCTATAAAAAGATTAGGAAGCTGGAGGATCATTACTATAATCTCAAGAAATCAGCGTCGGCAGAGAAGACGCCGCAAGATGACCCCGGCCCCTCAACAAAGGATGATGAAATCCAGAAAGTTTCGCCGAATTTAGTAGATCTTATGAAGCTCTTCGATAAAGGTAAGTTAAATTTTTATTCGAGACAACGAGATCGTACATTTGAGGCGATACGTGCGTTGTACATGCGGCATATGGCTGGAGCTTATTTCCGGAATAAGACAATAGCCCGTGATGTTCGCTTAGCCGCGTATATAGGTTATGTCTGTTGGGACATAGCTTAGGTCGTTGTTCGTATTACGAATATCGATTATTTATTGCAGATTGTCCGAACAATGAGTCGGAAAAGCAAGGGAATTCTGATAGTGATCAGGATTCAGTACACTCCGAGTCGATTGATGAGGAAGCGTTGCAGATTTTGGGTGAAGACCCAACGTTGTGCGCACCGAAGGACGCTATCATTCATCCGGACTTGGCCTCTAGATGGAAAGCTTTGATTGTCTCCGGCTTAGACAAAGAGGGACGAGCTGAGCTGCTAAAAAATTATCCTCGTGGAGGAAAGTGTCCATTGGAACCGCCAATTCTAAATCCAGAGTTTGTCTCGTCTCTAAACGAGACAAACACTTTGTCGATTCGCAATGCTTTATCGGTTCAGCGATGTCGGCATTAGGATCAGCGATTACGCTACTCCTGAATGAGAAGAAAGAGGGCGTCGATAGGAACGAACTCCTCAGACGCATGTGCGATTCAGGAAAACTTCTAGCAGATTTGCACCACAAGGAGTCAGTCGCTAGAAAAGCTTATATTTTACCAGGACTGGACAAGAAAGCGAAGACTCTCCTGGGACGAACGGAGATAGATAAATATCTGTTTGGGGAAGACTTATCGGAAAAGTTAAAAACTGCAAAAGCAGTGAAGAAAGCAGGCCTCGATTTAAAATTACAATCGGCAAAACCTATTCCGGGGAAAGCACCGGGCAAGAAGAATAATATGGTAAACTGGAAGAGCCCCCCTGCGAGATTCCAGAGGACCAATCAGGCGGGATGAGGCTGAAGCTAGCCGCGGCGGCTACTTACGCCAGGGCCGAAACCTAGAGAATAAGGGGCGTCGTGGTGCCCGCCGTAATTAACAAGTCCCGACGAAATAAAAATTTGGAAGCCTTCTTCTGCCGGGTATCCTGAATACGTAGGATACAATTTCGCGAGGGGACGAGGCAATTAAATAATTGTTATTAATTATTTATCCCGAGAAATAGTTTCGATCGCCTCGCATAATTCGACGCATTTTTTTACACATTAATATTTACTGTAGTTGTCATACCGAGTATCCTAAACACGTAGGATGCAATTTTGCGAGGGGACGAGGCAATAAACTAATTGTGATTATTTATTTATCCCGAGAAATAGTTTCCATCGCCTCGCATAATTCGACGCATTTTTTTAAAATATTAATATTTACTGTAGTTGTCATACCGAGTATCCTAAACACGTAGGATGCAATATTGCGAGGGGACGAGGCAATAAACTAATTATGATTATTTATTTATCCCGAGAAATAGTTTCGATCGCCTCGCATAATTCGACGCATTTTTTTTACACATTAATATTTACTGTAGTCGTCATACCGAGTATCCTAAAAACGTAGGATGCAATTTTGCGAGGGGACGAGGCAATTAACTAATTGTTATAATTTATTTATCCCGAGAAATAGTTTCGATCGCCTCGCATAATTCGACCCATTTTTTTTAAACTAGCCAAGACCGCGCGCTTTGCGCGCGAACCCGCAATCTTTTTGATATTATATCTTTTTTTTACATTCACTCCTATATGCTATGAATTCCGAAATCTCGAAAATATAATATATGGGAGTGATTTCGGATTTTCGAAATCTACTCCGATATGCTATATGAGATTTAGGATTTTCGAAATGCACTTCCATATGCTATGAAAGCCGAAATCTTGACAATATAGAGTATGGAAGTGATTTAGGATTTCCGAAATACACAGCGATATGCTATATGGGATTTAGGACTTTCGAAATCTACTTCTATGAAAGCCGAAATCTTGAGAATATAGCGTATGAGAGTGATTTATGATTTTCGAATTCCACTCCCGTGTGCTACATGGGGTTTGGGTTTTTCGGAATTAGTTAACGAAACTAATTCCGAAATACGGAATTAGTACTATACGGAATAACAAACAAAATAGTTAAGTTGCGGGGTTATTTGTTGAATAATAATTTTTATCTTCAATTTGTTAATGACAAATTAACTGTTAAATGGCACAACACGACCGAAGTTACCCGTCGAACGACTCCAGCTTCAGACTCTTACAGCAGCCAATCAGGGAGCATTTCTTTACCGCAACAATATATATATCGAAAATGCGAGTTATTTTAGCCACGGATTTTTTGAAGAAGGATATTAATATTTACTCTAGTTGTCATACCGAGTATCCTGAACACGTAGGATGCAATTTTGCGAGGGGACGAGGCAATTAACTAATTGTTATAATTTATTTATCCCGAGAAATAGTTTCCATCGCCTCGCATAATTCGACGCATTTTTTAAAAATATTAATATTTACTGTAGTTGTCATACCCAGTATCCTAAACACGTAGGATGCAATTTTGCGAGGGGACGAGGCAATAAACTAATTGTTATAATTTATTTATCCCGAGAAATAGTTTCGATCGCCTCGCATAATTCGGCGCATTTTTTTTACACATTAATATTTACTGTAGTTGTCATACCGAGTATCCTAAACACGTAGGATGCAATTTTGCGAGGGGACGAGGCAATTAACTAATTGTTATAATTTATTTATCCCGAGAAATAGTTTCGATCGCCTCGCATAATTCGGCGCATTTTTTTTACACATTAATATTTACTGTAGTTGTCATACCGAGTATCCTAAACACGTAGGATGCAATTTTGCGAGGGGACGAGGCAATTAACTAATTGTTATAATTTATTTATCCCGAGAAATAGTTTCGATCGCCTCGCATAATTCGACGCATTTTTTTTATATATTAATATTTACTGTAGTTGTCATACCGAGTATCCTGAACACGTAGGATGCAATTTTGCGAGGGGACGAGGCAATTAACTAATTGTTATAATTTATTTATCCCGAGAAATAGTTTCGATCGCCTCGCATAATTCGACGCATTTTTTTTACACATTAATATTTACTGTAGTTGTCATACCGAGTATCCTAAACACGTAGGATGCAATTTTGCGAGGGGACGAGGCAATAAACTAATTGTGATTATTTATTTATCCCGAGAAATAGTTTCCATCGCCTCGCATAATTCGACGCATTTTTTAAAAATATTAATATTTACTGTAGTTGTCATACCGAGTATCCTGAACACGTAGGATGCAATTTTGCGAGGGGACGAGGCAATTAAATAATTGTTATTAATTATTTATCCCGAGAAATAGTTTCGATCGCCTCGCATAATTCGACGCATTTTTTAAAAATATTAATATTTACTGTAGTTGTCATACCGATTATCCTAAACACGTAGGATGCAATTTTGCGAGGGGACGAGGCAATTAACTAATTGTTATAATTAAATAATTATTAAACATTATGTAATCACCTAGTCCCATTGAAAAATTGCATCCTACGTGTTCAGGATACTCGGTATGACAGCTCCAGTAAATATCACGACTTAAAAAAAATGCGTCGAATTATGCGAGGCGACCGGAGCAATTTTTTGGGGTAAATAATTATTAACAATTGTTTAACCGCCTCGTCCCCTCGCAAAATTGCATCCTACGTGTTTAGGATACTCGGTATGACAACTACAGTAAATATTAATATTTAAAAAAAATGCGTCGAATTATGCGAGGCGATGGAAACTATTTCTCGGGATAAATAAATAATCACAATTAGTTTATTGCCTCGTCCCCTCGCAAAATTGCATCCTACGTGTTTAGGATACTCGGTATGACAACTACAGTAAATATTAATGTGTAAAAAAAATGCGTCGAATTATGCGAGGCGATCGAAACTATTTCTCGGGATAAATAATTAATAACAATTATTTAATTGCCTCGTCCCCTCGCGAAATTGTATCCTACGTATTCAGGATACCCGGCAGAAGAAGGCTTCCAAATTTTTATTTCGTCGGGACTTGTTAATTACGGCGGGCACCACGACGCCCCTTATTCTCTAGGTTTCGGCCCTGGCGTAAGTAGCCGCCGCGGCTAGCTTCAGCCTCATTCAGGCGGGCAACAACCAACGAGGAGAGGTCGTTCGCAACAGGAGAACCAACCGCCGGAACAAGCACAAGGTCTCGACGAGAAATCGTCGAAGGGAAAGAAGTAGAGGTGTCAAGTTCTGCTGGTAGATTTAGACAATTTGTTGCCGAATGGAAGAAAATTGCGGATAATTTCGTTATTCGCTGTGTTAGCGGATATCGAATCGTAACCGCGTATCCGGTGATTCAAGGAACGTTACCTCACAGTCCCATGTTTCAAAATCAGGCCGAAGAGCGTGATTTCGTGCGAACGACAGATAAATTGTTAGATCTCGGCGCGGTTCAAATTTGTTGTCCGGAAGAAGGCCAGGTTATTTCGAGCTATTTTTTGGTCCCGAAAAAAGATGGTTCCCACAGATTTGTCTTAAATTTAAAGAATCCTCCATTTCAAAATGGAGGATTGAAGAATGGAAAAATTGTCGCGAGGAACGACTTTATGGCAAAAGTTCATTTAAAGAATGCGTATTATTCGGTACCGGTAGATCAGGATAGTCGAAAACTTCTTCGATTCGTTTTTAAAGATCAGTTGTACGAGTTCACTTGCTTGCCGAACGGTCTATCAACAGCTCCATATATTTTTACGAAAATCTTAAGACCTGTAGTTAGTTCACTAAGGGCGAAAGGTTTCGCATCGGTCATATATTTAGATGATTTGTTGTGTATCGGTGCAAACTACGATAGTTGTTCACGTAATGTAACGGCTTCAATTGAATTCCTCGAATCACTCGGATTCGTTGTAAATTATGAAAAAAGTATCTTAGAACCGGCACAAGTCTGTTTGTTTTTAGGGTTTAACATCAACTCCGTCGATATGTCGTTAGAACTCCTTATTGAAAAAAGAGAAAATGCGAGAGTATTAGTTCAAGTTTTTTCGCGGAAAAGAACATGTAAAATTCGCGAGTTTGCTCGATTTGTCGGAACACTGGTAGCGCTAGTCCGGCATTAGAATATAGCTGTATATACCTCAAAGCTTTTCAGAGAACAATTTTTCTGGCTCTCTCGGAAAGTGGTAATGATTATGAGGCAATCATGGGCATACCACACTCCCTTCGCGAAGATTTCGACTGGTGGGAAAAGAAACTGCAATCGTCAAAGAGATCAATTGCTAGTCCTCAGTATATTCGGGAAATTTTTTCCGACGCGTCTTTCACGGGTTAGGGTGCCCACTGCATTGGGGAAGGGACTCACGGTTTCTGGAAGGATAGCGAAAAAGCTTTGCACATCAATTATCTAGCGAGCTTACAGCCGCATTCATAGCTCTTAGATGCTTCGCCTCTGACTTGCGTGGGGTTCAAGTTTTACTACGCGTAGATAACACGACCGCAATTTCTTATATCAATCGTATGGGAGGCGTTCAGTACTCAGGATTAGTCAATCTGGCGAAGGAATTGTGGAAATGGTGTGAGGAGCGAGAGATTCGCGTTTTTGCATCTTACATTACGTCCGCAAATAATGAAAACGCGGATCGTGAATCTAGGAATCAGAATATCGACACACAATGGGAACTGGCAAACGTTGCGTTTAAGAGAATTGTTCGGGCTTTCGGTGTTCCGGCCATAGACCTATTTGCAACTAGAGCCAACGCTAAATGCGAGGATTTTTGTGCTTGGCATAGAGATCCCGAGGCATTAGCCATCGATGCATTCACTATCAGTTGGAGAAATACGTATTTCTATGGGTTTCCCCCCTTCGCGATAATTCCAAAGATTTTATAAAAAAATAATCGCGGAACAAGCGTGTGGGATTATGGTCGAACCCGATTGGCCGAATCAGCCGTGGTATCCAATATTTCATTCGTGCTTAAGGGGCTGCTGGGACTGGTTTTTTTTCCTTTTTTTAACTTGCTTTACCTGTTTTACCGACTGACCTAGACAATTTTTCAGTTCCGACTTAGCGTTGTTAATATGCTACACATATGCGTCAAATCATGCAGGATTATGATATTGACATAAATGCTTCGGTGTGCAGTCAAACTTTTATTGAAAACTTACAAGGAATTAAGAAAACCGAATATTATAGTTTACGAAAGTGAATGAACGTAGTGTCACGATTGACGCACAGGTGGCTCTGCATCGTGTTCTACGCTACATTCGTGCCGCGTAGAATTCGTGCCGCGTTTATATTTCTTTCTTCTTTTCGTTGACGGGAAGAACAACATTTTTGTCCTTACAATAAATTTTTTTTTTAATAAGTCGGGCCGTATGCGAAATTACCGTGCGCATCCGGCTCGAATGTGCTTTTTCCTCAAAAAAATTAGCACCCTTGAGAAAAGTTCATTACAGTTGCCATTACCGACCGCGATATTTCACTTTCCCTTAAGTACTTCCAAATTAGTCATCGGTCCGGAAAACATAGGTAAGGCAATTTGTTTGTTGAGGGCTAAGTGGGCCGGAGGAGTTTTCATATAAATAAAGATTGTAAATCAAATCTAATTTCGATGTCTTTAATACGATTAATACAATGTAATACTTTATATAATACATATCTCGAGTAATAGGTACCGCAAACATTAAATGGAACAAGGTGTTGATTTCTTCAGCGTTAAGCTTTAGTACATTTCAAGCAGATCCAGATTTTGGCCCTTGGTGCCCGCTTCAGCGCAACACACTGGAAATGGTGCCACAGCAAGCATCGGTCGCAAATGACGCAATCGTCCACAACTCGTTCGCCGCAGGCTCCGCAGGTGAACCGGTTCTTTTTCTTTTTTATAGCCAAAGTTTTTAACAAAGAGTCGAACGCAACAGGCTCGATGTATGGAGCCAACAGATTCATATCGATCGCTTCGTCGACGAGGGCATCGCTTAAATTATTCAAATTCAAGTCCCGCTGACCTATCAAGCGCTCCCGTTCGATAGCGTCAGCAATCATGGAGTCATCAACGATTAACCAGCTCAACATTTCACGAATTTTCGATTCGTCATCTTTCTCGTAAAATGTTCGCGTTTTGATATTTCCGTGTGTATTTCGCGGATTTATCGCAGAAGCTCGATCTGTCTCGGATGTGTGGCCTGCGGCTTGAATCGCTGCGCGCTCGACAGATTTCGCCATAACGATCAAAGAGCTGTCGGTTATCGCATCATCCTGGGTGTCTTCTGTCTCGGCAATAAACATCAAGGAACTGGCCGTGGGGATTTCGGCGCTCTCGTTCGTTAAATTTTGTTCCTCGAAAATCATCCAAAGATTCTCGATGTCGACGTCAACGGCGGGTTCGTCTGGATTTTTTGCGTCCAATCGAAAAGTCTGCAGTACCTCGGTCATTGCCTGCAACCTTTCACGAAACTTCTGTTCGGTTGTTGAATCGACGGTGAGTTCGAATAATTGGTCGATGATCGGTTTCAGGATTCTTGTCCTCGCATCGACAGGCACGTTGGTCGTGGTCGTCGTGGGGATCTAAGATACAGACAAACAAAAATATTGTCACGATGTTGTAATAATTTATGAATAAGATAATACTGGTGTATGCAGGAAACAGACGACGACGATGATTCATTTCAGTCCATCCCTGCTTTTTTAACTTTACGCGGATTAAAGGTAACAATAATCGTTTCAACAAACGTTTAAAACAGGTGAAGTTATACTTTTTATCTATGCATCATGCAAGTAAAATTTTCTTACCTTAGTATCTCATGTGCTCTTAAGGTGATATGAAACAGAGCTGGGCAGTACTTAAAGTATATGAGTAATTGTTATTTAAAGTACGTACTTAAAGTACCAAAGTTACTTTTCGGTACTTTAAGTACTTTTACTAAGTACTAAGACCAAAGTACTTGTACAATTTTTTTCCTCAGTACGTTTGGATCAATGTTCCAATTTGGAATGCTGAATATAAAAAGGTGCAAAGTAATTTGCACATGAATTCTTAATTTATTCCAATTTTGCGCATAGGTTTCTCAAAGAGGAAGTTATGCTCAAGATTTTAATAAATGGAGAAGCCATCTGCAAATTACTTTGCATCTTTTTTCGGAACATAAAAATATGTCTATATCTCATAAAATTAAAACCGTCAAAATTTACCGCAAAATGTATAGTAGGAAATCGCAAAATAAAATTGTCAGATTTCGTCGTTTTGAGGCAATTTTTCATGTATGCTTCACCACTGATTACAAAACGGTAACTCATTTTACTCGTAGTGTGATATTTGATTCAGAAACTCGTGTCACACGTGAAAAACTAATTTAAAAAAAAAAGAAAAATGGTTAAATCCCATAAAACTTAAACGGTCAGATTAATTTTTGACAAATTTAATACCAGAGTGCCATTCCTGTATGAAATTTCAGTTTGATGCCTCCATGTTTACTCGAATTAGACAGTTTTTGAGAATATAAATATCACATAATATCTGACAGTTTCTATGGATTTTTATCAAATTCAATGCCGAAGGTCTTTGATCAAAATATTATATTCGTGTGCCATTTCAGACGTTATCACAAAGAAAATCGTGGTTAAGATGAAACAGTACTTTGTATTTTATAAAAGTACTTTAAGTACCAAAATTACTTTGTACTTAAAGTACTTGCAGTACTTAGAACTTTAAGTAATTTCCGGTACTTTGTCCAGCTCTGATATGGAACACCCTTTCTCCCGTCCATCTCATACCCAGTCGGTAATAAAAGCTGTAATGCAATTGTATGAAACTTTATTGTTTTCGACAATATAAAGTCTAAAGCTAAAGTTTCCGCATCCTCAAAAAAATTGCATCACATGTTTTATTAACGACTGGGGTTTTTCAAATGTCCTTAACATGATAACGTAAATTCTTTTAGGTAATCGTTGAAAAACTGATGCAATACTATGAATTTTTCTTACTGTTTCGACATCGGGACCGATATCAAGGTATTTGGATTTGATAGCACATTTTGCCTTACAGCCTTTCTCGCATGCCTCTTCCGTTGAAGTATCTTCATTGTTCATCTGTAAATGATAAGCAAAATTATTACGATTGATGGGCAAGTAGCCATTGATGCATGACTTTGTTAAATTAATAAACAATTTAATTTGATAACGATAATACCAATAAATCGCAGTGACAAGTCACTGCGACAAGTCAAGAATTAGTTGTCGAACAAATGATTTAAGACTTATGTACCTCTTGCTTAAACGGTCGATTCTCGAGATATTCCACGTTGACTTTGGTATTTATCCGCGGAACATCGGAATTGGTTTTCTTGGCTCGCCCGCCCTTTTTTTTCATTGTATCTTCATTTTTTTCCG
Source organism: Ichneumon xanthorius (assembly GCA_917499995.1). NCBI lineage: Eukaryota > Metazoa > Arthropoda > Insecta > Hymenoptera > Ichneumonidae > Ichneumon > Ichneumon xanthorius. The sequence continues at coordinate 18,136,196 of OU824208.1, forward strand.
CTTTCTTCGCCGATTTCTTCATGTCGAAATATTTGGGCTTTCAATCGATTTTAATGTGAAGCAGGGCTTGTATGAACCGTTTTGGAAATACAGTACGGCGATTACTTTTCGCGTATTCGAGACAAGAGAGAAACTCTGGTGAACGGGAATTATCAGGAATTACGAAACGCAATGATAGGCACAGGTACAAACTGGTCACAACGCATCGCAGCGGATGAATAATAGCCGATTATCGCTTCTAATAGGCGCTCATCTCTTTTGGCGGGAAAGTCTACAATTCGCGGGAAACATGAGCGCATGCGCGGCATCATAACACGAAAAAATAGCGCCACTTTTAAACTCGTCGGACTATCGTCCCGGGAAAGTGAAAAAGGTTTTAGGATTTTAGAAATTCGAATAATCGGCACTTTCGTAGCTTCTTGTTTTATCGAACGCGGTACAATTATTGCGTTCGTGTTTATCACAGGCTCATTGGCCGAAACACATCTCTTGAGATTTTGGCGTACTTTTCCGGGTCCATTGTCTATCGTGAGGCCTCGTGAGCGTCACAATATAACCTCAAGTTTTTGATATCGTGATGCTCCCGAGTTAATTGCATGCTTTCGAGTTTAAGCTCTTGCGTACTCGTTTATCATGCGCAGTCTAATGTAAAATTGACGTTAATGAACCATAGAAAACGGTTCTACGATAACGAATAATTTTTTTGTTGCTTCGCAAATTTTTTTATATCTATCAGCAGAGGTAATTAATCAATTAATCTGTAGTATCAGAAACTCGTGATGAAGGAGGAGATCGCGACAAACGGCCTGCAAGATAAATCGGAAGCTGCGTCTGCGTCGGTGAATAAAAACAACAGTGGTCGCGCCGCATCGGTCACTGCGAATGTCCGTGCGATTATCTCGACCTTCCAATCAATTCGTCCAATGACGAGAAAGAATACAGGTGATTTCTAGTCCAATATGTATGCGTTTTTTGGAATTGTTGATTATGACAAATCAAACTTAACGATAAAAATATTTTGGTTCATTTCAGAGGCCTAAAACTACAGAACGGTTTGACCGCCTGGTTGATCGCCGAAACTGACTTTCCTTCGAGCAAGGACAATGATGTGTTGGACTGTGACGAACCACCCAGCAATCGTAAGCAGCCATCAGGATGATTTTTTTTTGTTAATCGTTTATGTATTTATTTATTTATTTATTTATTTGTTTATGTATTTACGGGACGAAGCCTTTTACATTAAACATTTTTTACAGTTCACATGAAATTTGAAAGATATAGCTTGTAACATGTGTAACAATATATAATTTATAAAAATTCATTATAATTCATTATTTAACATTATTTATCTTTTTTATACACTTTTTTGCGAGATCACAATATTTATTTATTTTCTTATTTATTTTTTTTACGGGACAAACCCTTTTACATTTTCAATTTTTATAGTTCAGATTATAATACAAATATTAACCAAAATAAAGCATGTGTAATCATAATAACATCATAACATATCTGTTTCTGAGTAATATATCAATATGACTAGGACTATGATTTTGAGTAGAGCAAAACATTTATTATTTATTTATTTGACGAATTTCTCCTTTGCAACAAATATTGGTAGCAATTAACGTTTTCTCTGTTTTTTGGTTTTTTTATTTTTTAACAGCATGCTTGATCTCTACTTGCACATATTTTTATATACAGTAGAACCTCGATTATTCAAATCAATTGGGACCGGAGCTCTTTCGGATTAGCAAAAATTCAGATAATAGAACTGCAAACTTGTATTAAGCGCGGTAGCGTTATGCGTATAGAAAAAATTACAATATGCATATATTTTTAATAATTAAGATATATATGTGAAGAATAATGTGATACGTGTATTTTTATAATATTCAACGTCAACTTCAAGCTTCATCACGAAATTCAGAATTTTTGTTTGGTACACGAACGTTGTATGATTTTTCTTAATGTCAGAGATTGTCGATTTGCCAACATAATATAAGTGTGTTAACAATGTGCTGGTATTTCCCTTATCAACTTTTTAAAGAATTTCTCATTTTTTTTTTCTGCTTAAGTACATTATATTTACGCATAGAGGTGGAAGGACTGGGTGTTGAAGTCATAACGCACTAAACTATGTGACTAGTAGATTAACAAAAATAAATTTTGGATACGTGTGTATCTAATTGCTCAATCTGAATACTGCACATGCATCTGATATGCATGCACGATAATGCTGTGCGAGCTATGTGAGTTAGAGAGCACTTGAATGGGCTTGTTGTTTGTAGCGTGCAAAGTGTAATGCTGTGTAAAAATGTAAAGACAGAAGAATTTCGAGCAATAGTTTGTATAGTAGAAAATTTATCCAAGCCTACAGCCTTTCGGATAACAGAGGTTTCAGATAATGCGTGCTCGGAAAATCGAGGTCCTGCTGTAATCGAAATATGCAAAAAAAAAGACAGTTGACAAAGTGATGCATGATAAAAAAATCTTTTGCATAAAATTCATTGATAAATTCTGTTTAAACACATAACTGTTACTAAAATTCTCTTCACTTTGCAATTCCCAGTCGTCGTAACGAAAACTGAAAGCAGCGTCAAAGATGAGATTGACCATGGCCCACCCTTGGCCAAACGAATTAAGACAGAGACAATGGAAAATGAAACAAGTTCAGATGGTAAGTCTCGTGTGATAATGCAATAATTTGTTGAACGTTACCATAAAAAAAAAAAAAAAATACAACATATTATCTAATCCGCCTGTTTTGTATAATTGACAACTGTAGAAAGTGACTCGGACAATAGCGATAATGATGAAGAACAATATTCCGGATCCTCTGGCAATAATACCCGAAACTCGAATGCAGAACAAAAGATGGTAGGTAAAAATTAATTGAATTGATTATCGTCCCTCTAAAGTAGCTTTTTATTAATTTTAGGCCGAGTGCCGATTATTCGTCAACGTCGGAAATTCCGGCGATCCACCCGAAGTTCCAGGCATGGCGCGTTTCCTACAGAATATGCTCGTCGTAGGGTCCAAAGAGCAATCGCAGGTACCGTCGTATGGGACCAGAAAGTCCGTCCGACTTATGTCATCACATAATGTTATTGTGCATATGGAAAACGGAATACCTGGAATTCCCTCAAGGAATTCCTCGCGACCTAGAATTGTCACAGAAAATTCGAAGAATTTTGTGATTCATGAAATCGTTTCCAGCATTAAGTTGCCCTTTTCCAAAAATTATTGATTGCCTAAAATTCAATTGCCTCGAGAATTCCGAATAAATTTTGTCCCCCTTCAAAAGAAAACTTAAACGCTGTACCAAGAAATTGTTTGCTCCACTGAAAAATCATTGAAGTAGCACCCTTTAAACGAACCCAATTGACCACGCAAATACGTTGAAAAACTGGTAGTCAACTTATGATTGATTATTTCATTAATAATCATATCCTGTTTGCACTGTTGAATTTTTGCACTTTTGATACCTTGTGTATATTTTTTTTAATTCCTAAATTCTTAAGTTTTTAAATCTTAAAGGTTTTCTGATCATAGCATTTATATATTTACTCATCGAGTGTCGAGTTTTCAAACTTATCTACCAAAAATAATAATTTGATTGAAAAAAATTAAAAAGCGAACGTTCGATGTGTGCTGTTTTTTCTTTTCACTGGAATATTTGTGAAACCTGTCTAGAACGGCTGGAAAATTCAGGGAATTTCGAGGCCAGCGTAAAGAATCCTGGTCGTACTTAGTTTAGTTTAACTTTCATAGTTACGTTAATTTTCTTCCTATCCGCTCGTTGTCTTCCAGTGTTTCGTCGACTTCACGAGCAGTTGCGGTGGCTGGACCAACGCGTTCACTGAGAGCGAGAAAACGACTTTCAGATTTGTCGTTCCGAACGACCATCTTCGAAGCGCCCTCGAACGATTCACCAATTTATTCGTCAGTCCTCTAGCGAAATCTGATGCGATCATCAATGCCCGACAGTTAATGAATCTACCAGACGGAATGACGAGCGACCAGCTCTATAGGGAATTCTGTGAATTCAGGACCCGTCATTACAGAGCGCACAACATGACTTTCGCTATGGAGGTAAAAAAAACACGAATGAAACTTAAATAGATAAGTTTCCTTCATATATAGCAAATAATTATAGATCCGCAGTATTTATTCGTCTCTTTTTGTTAGGCGAAACTACCACTGGACACCATGGAAAAGCATTTCAAAGAGTGCTTTCACCGCTTACCCCAGGACCCTTTGCCGGTTCGTCATTTCAAAAACTTCGCAGCTGCTGATTTAATAAATATATCTAAAAGCCAAAGAATTTATCGAATCGACGCGATAGACGGAGTACCGAAGGTTTGATTCCATTAATTTACCTGTGTATATTAACGCTTTTACAATGTTTTATTGAAGCGTCGCTAACGATTTTCAGATTCAATTCATTTGGACGATACCATCGCTGTGCGAGTTGAGCAAAAGCAAGCCACTCGAGTACGTGTCTTGGTTACTCGAACACAGAGGCAACGGATCGATGATGAGTTATTTGCAAAAAAAAAAAAATACTGTCAGGATGTGACCAGCAGTGTAGCGAAAACTTTGAGTGGTTCACAATTCATTCTGTCTCTGAATCTAACGAGACAGCAGAACGATGAGAAGCTATGCCACGGAATAATAAAAATAGTTTATTCTTACATAAATCTGATACGGCTCGGTCCTCAAGAACGAACTTTTCACGAATTCCGCAAAATCGAAGAAATTAAATTACAGTACGTATCGCTTGTTCGGCGACACAGTCGGTAACGAAAACTGCAATCAAAATTTTTTTTTTTCGGGTTCTTCAATATTTTGGGCTAAAAAATTATTAGCATCTGTGTCTAACTGTCGCGTAGACAATAATAATTTAATTTGCCTCAGAAGGGTTTTGCGGCGTTAAAAAAAATTGATTACAGTTTTCGTTACCGACCGAGCTCGGGTTCGGCGGGGGACGAGGTTCTACATCGTCTTAAGGGGCTGCTGGAGCTGGTTTTTTTTTCCTTTTTTAACTTGCTTTACCTGTTTTACCGACGGACCTAGACAATTTTTCAGTTCCGACTTAGCGTTGTTAATATGCTACACATATGCGTCAAATCATACAGGATTATGATATTGACATAAACGCTTCGGTGTGCAGTCAAATTTTTATTGAAAACTTACAAGGAATTAAGAAAACCGAATATTATAGTTTACGAAAGTGAATGAACGTAGTGTCACGATTGACGCACAGGTGGCTCTGCATCGTGTTCTACGCTACATTCGTACCGCGTTCATCGGCTCTGATCACCGGTCATACGTGAATAGTCTACGTGAATGCAGTTTACACTTCACGTAATTATCTTTTGTGTAATCGACTTTCCGACGATTTTAGAATATTCGTAGAACCTCAACGATTCGGTGTGCACTCTCGTTTGACGTATGTAAGTCCCAGAATATTTAATGTCGTACAAAACAAATGCTGATAACATTTCAGCGGCCATATTGGATTTTAGGACGATTACCAATATTCGATTTTCTTCGTTTCTTGTACGTTTTCAAGCGATATTCGAGTGCACGCCGAAGCGTTATTGTTCATATTATGTTCCTGTAGGATTTAAAGCATATGCGTAGCATATTAACTGTGCTAAGTCGAAACTAAGAAATCGCTTATTTCGGTCGGTAAAACAGGACCGTCCAGCATCCCCTTAATCTCAGGTGTCTAAAGTCTCATTTTTTTCATCCACGTAGATTCACGAACGAAAAGCGATCGGTCGATCTCTTGGATCTCTGCAAGAACATGAACTTCAAATTGCAGGCCGACAACGCAGTCAGAAGTGATAACAGCCTCGCGTACGATCCAGTCTCCATAAAAGCCTGTATGGATGCTATGACGCCTGATTATGGAAACATAATCATATACGACCAATCCAGCAAGAAAGAATCGAAGAACGTCGAACCGTGGTTCAAAACGAAATATACCGATACCGAGATAACGAAAGATTTGGTCAATATTTGGAAAAACGCGAAACCGAAGGAATCGTTTAGTTTACCGCTGGCGAACGCCTTTCTCGCCGATGACTTCACGCTGATTCCCACCTCGGGCGAGTCCTCGCCGCACCCCGTTAAGATCCATTCGGACAGGTTCTCCGAGATCTGGTACAAATCCAACCGGAAGTCACGAGACCCCAAGAGCTACATGAGCTGTTATCTCATATCTCCGCTACCGGCATCGTTGCCAGAGAAGTAAGGAAGAAACCGTGAACAGCAGGCGAGAGTGGGGCAAAACGAACGCGTGGGGCAAAATGGACTCGTTCCGAAAACAATGAAATATTGGAGACGTCAATCTTAAGTCTTGCCTTGCGATATTCTACCGCTCCCAACACCGTTTGGCTAAAGCAGTAGTTATTGCCCCGTATATTTTTTTATGTTCCAAAGATTACATTTTATCGAGAAAATTATAAAAATACAGTTGTACATTTTTCAGAAAGCAAATTTATCGATTTTCATCACTGCAATTGCAAGTCCATTCTGCCCCATATATATATATATTTTTTAATATCGCGAACACGCTATCAAATGAGTGCTTAATTGTGTGATTAAAAAATTGCCGATTAATTGTATCTTAAGAAAGTAAAAATATATTCCTTTTTGTCCCGCTATCGTCCCTTTATAAAATTTGCCAATGGAGATTTGAATGACATGTGATATTTGATATAATTTCAGCGCGGCTATGCTGGATATTATCGTGATGATACTCGAGACACAGTTACTCGAGGAATTGTATCCGGCCACCATCGCGGGGTTGTACTATCGAATTTATGCGAGCGACAAAGGTCTATTGTGCGAAGCCACGGATTCAGTCAAAAGTTACCGGTAAGCCACTTAAATTTGGAAGATACAAATTAACGAGATTCATAAAAACAATTCGTTGTTTGAAAATTGTAGCTTCTGCTGAAAACGATAACGAAATGCATGGTCCAGTTCCCGGATGTGGTAATACACCGTCTATTTTCGGCCACGAAGAAGAAGTGTCTTGATGAGTATCGCGATACTATATTGAGAAATCGAAACAAACTAGTCGAGTATGTGTGTTTTTTTTTTTTTAATTCAAACTTGCAAAATATTTTCCGTTAAGTTCATCGAACAAAAATTCATACACTAATTGCAGAGATGTGCAGCGGATGATCGTTAAACTGGTCCACTGGACGACCGCAGACAAGTACAAGGTTATTTCAGACATAACGTATGCCGATTTCCAAAGTTTCTTCCATCGTTTCTTCGGGCGCATTTTCGTCCTAAGTCTCGTACAGGGAAACACGACGCAGGCCGAAGTCATCGACAATATAAGAGACTGCGTCGATACGTTGAAATTCAAGTCTCTCTTGCCGAACACTATGCCGTGGTCGAGAGAAATCGAAATTCCGCGTGGCACTCACTGCTGCAGAGTGAAGAGCTCTAATTCGGAATGTTATTCCATCGTGGGTAACTTCTACCAATTCGACGGTTCATCGACCACATTGGCGACCAATATCGAGTTGCTCAATGTACGTGAAATCTGCACAGAGAAAAAAAAATCAATTGAGTCAACAAAATGTGCGTTTACGGGTGGCGAAACAAATGTTTGGTTGATCGAAACGAACACCTCGTTGATCGAACTAACAGACCGTCGAATCAAATGTTTCTTTACTCACTACGACAATTATTTTGTTCGATCAACCAAAAATTTATTTCGCCACCCGTAAACGCTCATTTTGTTGACTCAATTGATTTTTTTTTCTCAGTGTGGAGCTACTCATTCGTCGAGAATCAAGGATTATGCATAAGCTTGGCGCTCAAAGACCGGTTGATTTTTTTTTTTTTTTTTTTTTGCGCCCGCGTATGCGACGGCAAGATCAGAATTTTCCATACGTGGTCTTTACAGGTTTCACTTTTTTTATGGAAAATATACATACATAAGAGTAATTATTGATTTAGTAAAGCGATGATGTTGCCGCACTGTCGGTCGGCGTCGATGGTTCCGGCAGAACTGGTGATTCGAAATAAGTATTAAAAAAAAAAAATGTACCTTTACGATTTTAATGGAACTATCAACCGACAGGATATTTTTTGAAATTTTGAAAATGGTAATGGATGGCAGTCCGATGAAAAAAAAATCGAATTTTTTCAACGGTACAGGCTGCAGTTGTTGCAATTTTCCAAATTTCACAAAGGTATCCGGTCAATTAATAGTTTGATTATTATCCTAAATATTTATTTTTTTATTTTTTCAATACAGATCACCATAGTTGTTGAAATCAGCTACATCGACTGTGCAACAACTTTAGTGCTGTACCTAATTAACAATTACTCCACTGTATATAAAGACTTTTTAATTACAAAAAAAAACTGTAACTTGTAAAGACCATGAAAATTCCGACCTTATCATCCGCATACCCACGAAAAATAAAAATCGAACATCGACCAATTTTTTTAAGCGTCGGACTTCTGCAGTCCTTAACGATAAAGTCATCGTTTAATAAGGACTATTAATATTAATTCGCAGATGATGATGGCAGATGATTCGTTTAAGTCTGCGGAACTGTTGGAACGCCCACGATTATGCCCATTGAGAGGAACTCTCGGCGTTCACGGTTACTCCCTTACGGCCGAATCGTGCGACGGTCTTACCGTCGAGAAAATCGAGGAAGCGATCGAAGCTCTCCGACGATCTCTCGACAGGATAGTACGAGACTCGCCACGAAAGAAATTTCTCGATCTATCAAAAAATTTGATGAATCAGAAATTGAAACAACATACGGACAGTAACGTGGAACAGGATTTTGAGAGAAATTGGACGGAGATCGTATCGGGCGAGTACATGTTCGACAGACTGGGACGAGAAATTGAAGTTTTGAGGCGCACGGATGTGGAAGAACTCAGAGCGTCGATGATGAATCTCACCGGCCACGAGCACACTTTGCGGAAGCTGAGCATCCAAATTATCGGAATTAATGATTCGGAGCTACCAAGCAGCCCGCACTCGGCGGATGCCGGAAGTGGCGAGACCACCGCGGAGAACGATAGTGAGTAATGGGCAACATAATCCACAGAAGAATTCACGTATTACGGAGGTTGGAGCGCTTCACACTAGTCAAATGAGTACTACATTTGAAAAGTCGTTTACACAAACTTTTTCTGATCTATTGATTATAGTGGATGGTTATTTGTATTTCAGTAGATGTCAACTGATTGGCAAAAATATGATTTGTTTTTTTGCTCGTTTTCGGAAAGGTACATATTCGTTCAGTTTTTTCAAAGAATAATCCATCATTTTCGCTCGATTTTTATGTATTACGGCTCATTCGCTTCGCAGAAAGATGCTCTACGAATTCACCATCTAGATAATTGTATTATCTAGATGGGTATTATCCGTTTGAAAATGATATCTGTTTGTTTATGAAGGAATTTAGTCGATAGATAAACAAGAGGCCGTAATTGTTAAACGGAAAATCATATCGAATATCTAGATGGTGAGTTCGGAGAGCATCTTACATGGAAGAGAACGAGCCGAATTACATCAAAATCGCGCAAACGTGATGGATTATTCTTTGCAGAAACTGAACGAAAATATACCATTTCGACAATTGGCATAAACCGGTAAATAATTTTGCAAAGCCATTGCAATTAATGTTTATCTACGTTAAGGACATATGCTGTAATGCAAATAACCAACCACTATAATCAATACTGGCGTACAAGTTTGTATAAACGTCTTTAAAAATGTAACACTGTTTTGACTAGTGTGAAGCACTCCAACCTCCTTAAGAAATTGTAAATTTGCAACATTTCACTTGCTTCTCAGGCGCAGCTTCTCAAGGTGACGAAAACCGACCGACTGTCTGCCCTATACAGTATGTGACCTATTTACCGAACGAAAAGAAGAGACCCAGTGATTATTTCATCATCGACATCGACAGCTACAAGGCAGAACTCAATATCTCGCCTGTGCAAACCTCCGTCTTATAACACTGAGATATGAAGTACAGCTTTGTACAACCTGTGTACCTGTACAGATCTTTGTGCGAAGCCATCGCAAGAAACGTTCTTGAATGAACGTAGTTTATAAATCGACCGCTATAAAAAGCAAAGTTTTAGTCCATTACGAATACGGGAATACGAAAATGTTTGTTAAAGAGTTTTTCTTACATATTACTCCTTGGTTATATTAAATATACGAGTCGTCCTATATGGTAACGCAATATAATCATAAAAATTGTGAGGAACAAATGTTTTCGATGAATACCGCTAAAAGGCGATCGTTTCAAGGACAAATAAAGGATTTTCTTAACCGAATCGCAACTTCCCTCGACAAATTTTACCAACACTGTTCTTCATGAAAATCGTAGTCATAATCATCACCATTCAATCTCGATGGATATCATTGGTTCAATGGAAAAGCATTATGCTACATTGAAAGATCACCAAGGCCATTTCACAAACAAATTTTTATTAAATATTTGACTCCGTTGAAATGTATGTGGGTAAAATTTGACAGTCAACGATTTTGATCAATTTCTTTGACCGGGATGGTAAAGATATTGTACTTCAGTGTTGAATTTTCATTTAATTTTCATGCAAGAATAAAAACAATTAAAACAAATTATAATGCAATATTGAATGCACGTTTCTATGACTCGTGGAATGGTGGCTTCGTAATTCGAAGCAAGGTACAAAAAAATATAGGAAAATTGAAAAAACGTCCCTCGAAGGTCGATAGGTAAATCCGATTTTTCGTTCCTTATATGAACAATTTTTCGCACTCGCGTCGCTTATGGGTCACCACACATTAATCATTTCCCGCGAATCTACAGTTTCGCCAGTCATCATGTACGAATTTTGATTGGCGCTCGACACTGCTGCTGTTTCCCGCGTACGGTTGCCGTCCTATCGCGGCACGAGATTCTTACCGGAAAACGCTCTCATTGGCCAAAACTTCCGTTCCGTCCGCTCATTGGACCACACCCTAAGTCGAGTCGTTTATCTATTTGTCGGAGGAATACTTACGCTGACGGTGAAGACGCGGAAAACAAAGCCGGTGGTTCATTGTTTGTTTTGTTCATCGATCTACAACTGCGATTAGTCATTGAATTCGTCGATTTATAGGCACGTGGTCACGATGTACATAAAACAGGTATTTAGGCTCGACATTTGATCCGTTATCACAAAAAATTGAGAGACAATTCATGAACCTCTACGAGTTAACTTTTACTTATACATTTATCCAGCCCTTTTACTGTTCTCTGAAAAAAATTCGCATATTCACGCCTACTTTATTACATTCTATTGTCAAATCAATATTTTCCGAACGCGAGAAATAATCCATTCCGTTTTTTACTTATTTATTGGTTTGTTTATTTATTATTAACCGGAAAACCTTTACATTAAATCATAAAGTAATAGCCCATCAAATCTCAACTTATACAATATTGTATAAACTTTTTGTAAAAAATATTCGTTATTTATTTATTTTTTTATTTTTTTTATTATAACAATTTTTTTCACTTCGCTGTAATCGAGAAAAGTAATGCGACATCTCAAAGTGTAATTTTTCCCATTTCAGGTCATTATTCAGGGTTTCAAATCGTACCACGACCAAACGGTAGTCGATCCATTTGACCCCGGTCACAATGTAGTCGGTCAGTGAACACTAATTTTACGTAAAATATCATCCGTTACCATCTTCGTGCGATTCCAATAATCGTGGTTTGATTATTTTCCTTTCAGTCGGAAGAAACGGCTCGGGGAAGAGTAATTTCTTCGCTGCAATTCAATTCGTTCTCAGTGACGAGTTTTCACACCTGCGAGCTGAACAGAGACAAGCACTCTTGCACGAAGGTCCTGGACCTCGAGTGATATCCGCGTATGTGGAAATCATATTCGATAACACCGATGGACGAATACCTGTATGTCACAAATATTTTTTTATCAGCATTAATGTCACACTAATTTGTGTTGTATAAGTCACTGATGTGGCCTTACATTTCCCCAGATGGAAAAGGAAGAGGTTCGCCTGAGAAGAGTGATTGGCGCGAAGAAAGATCTCTATTTTCTTAACAAGTTGACTATTGCTCGAGGCGATGTTATGAATCTATTGGAAACCGTGGGATTCTCAAAAACAAATCCGTACTATATAGTCAAGCAGGGAGAGGTAAGGTTGTTGCCGTTATGAGGAAGCGGCTAAAACTAGAAACTCTAACCGTGAAATTAGTTACAGCTTTTTGTAAAAATGATCAATGCACGATAGCGAAAATTGGGATGACCCTGAAGATATCTGCATAATACAAAAATTAATCTTTGATAAGTCTCTATCAGTGCACGGCTTTAGGAAGAATAAACGATTGTTCACTTATAGAATTTTATTCTCCAAGTGAACTTCCTCGTGCAAAGTTTGTGCGAGGCAAAATACAGCAGTTATAACTTGTTGAAATTTTGTCCCGTGCAGATACCTTCAGGGTCATAAATTGCGTTGTAAGATAGACATCGCCTTAAATGTCTGGCCATTAAGAGCATGTGAAACACAATGGAGTGTGAGCGAGATAACATCAGTGACGCTCTCGGCGGAGTGAAAGAGACACACTGAGAACGTGTTTCACATGCTCTTAAAATGTTTACCCGAAGCCTCCGATGTGTGAGAGCGACCAAAATTGTCATAATGTTATCTTTTGAGATCTCTTGTTGGAATAAACATAGAAGCGTTTTTTTTCATTCTTTTTTGTTTTCTCTGATGAGAGTGTGAGCATGAATGCAGAGGGGGTTCGTTTGTCTTTTCTTTTATCTTATAGTATGGGTCCTTGCGTGTCTGTCTTTCACATGAGAGGTCTTGCATTTCTACACTTATTACGGCGAGTCATTTTTGAGGAAAACAAGATTAAAGTTTTGACTCAAACAATCAAATCAAACTCGAAAGATCGTACTATGAACCTTTGCAGGACTCTCGTAATTATGACTTTTATAACAATGTATCGATGATGGTGGATGAAGAAAAATGTATGGTAATAGATTTATGAAACATTATCTTCACAGTCATGCGTTTACGCAGAGTATAATTCATCAATTTTATGGCATAGAACAGAAGGCTTATTTTTCCAGTTGCTCTGTAAAAAGCATAGTTAAAAATTTGCTGCTTACCTTCAGTTCGTAGAAAGAATACGTTTCTCTATTAGTTGCGTAGCAGATTATGGCTGGAAAGCGTCGTAAGTTTTCATTAAAAATTATTATCAATAATCTCATGGATGATGTCATAGGGCATCCATCAAGGCATAAAAAAAATCAAATTTCATTTTAAAAAATTTCACACAATGATTGTTATTAATATTTTCGATGATGAGGAGTCAGTTCTGCTAAATATTCGCGTGTTAATCTCGGTACTCCTGTAGATACTTCGTTTACCGTTTCGACGAAATTTCATTGTTCCAATCTCGTTATGTATAGATCATGTTTCTTCCGAAATGATTGTTAGATCACCAAAATGGCGACCGCTGCTGACTCCCAGAGATTGAAGTTGCTCCGCGAAGTTGCCGGCAGCTGCGTATACGACAATGCATCGGATGAATCGAAGGCTATCTTGGAAGATGCAAAAGTTAACTTGGAACATGTGGAGAGTCGTTTACAAGCGATAGGTAAATAGATTGATTTACAATCGTTAAATCAATAATACACGGTAAACATAAACAGTGTCCTAACGTTGTTTCAGGGGAACGTCTGCGCACTCTCGAGGAAGAAAAGGAAGAACTGAAGGAGTATCAGCGATGGGACAAACAGAGGCGCTGTCTGGAGTACACGATTCACAAACGAGATTTGAAGGATACCGAAGAAAAATTGAACACACTCACGGGATCTCGGGAAAAGTGTAACGTCATGCAAGTTAATCTCGCTGTGAAGAAAGAAAACGCGACGAGAGACTACAATGCCGCGCTCAAACGATTGAACGAAGCGAAGAAAGAAGTTAAAGCATCGGAAGAAGAACTGGAGACGTTGCGGTACGTAATCGCGATGTGTCGAGGCAATAAAAACGGTAATCAATTTTTGTAACCACCCTGATAATTTAGGTTCAAGAGCAAATTTTTACACGAAAGTACATAGAGATCCGCTTTATGTAAGCAGATGCTTTTAACCAAAAATGGGTAACATCCGTGAAAATAAATAAATAAATTACAGTTTATGTTACCAACTGTGCCGGAGTCGGGCAGGAACAAAGGGGCTTCGCATCGACTTGATGTACAAATAATGAAAAATATATTATGTTCAACAGTGTGGAACTCCAGGATTTTCTAGGAGAGAAAACACGACTGATCCTCACAATTAAAGACTTGACTGCCGAAGTCGGCTCCGAGGAAGAAATGAAGAAAAGATGTCACAAGGAACTCGAAGAATTAGAGCCTACGATCAACGAGAAGGAGGTGGAACTCGAAAATATTAATCTCACGGTAAGACTCGAGATTTCAAAATCGCCGAAAAACATTTATCATTTTGTTCATTTGTTAGTTTGCAACGTTATGATTTTTTACAGTACGGCAAGTTGATGACGGAGGAGAACGAGTGTACACTCAAACTGGCGATCGCGGAACAGAAACGAAGAGAGCTATTGGCTAAGCAAGGTCGCGGCCGACAGTTTAGCACCAAAGTAAGTTTTGTAGATGTTTTTCCCTCGACCGTTTGAATTCTGACTTATTATTTAAGGGCATGTGAATATCTGACCGTGCCCAAACTGTAATAAAAACTGATATGCAAATTTTTGAAGGTTGGATCGACCCATTCCACAGTGAGATACTTTTTTTGTTGACAGCCAAAGTTTTAGCACCGTTAAAAAAATAACGGAAGAATTTCTATTACCGAGCGCGGCATCTCACATGCCCTTAAGACCAGGTGAAACACGTTCTTAAGATGATCTGGTATAAAACTCTGCCCACCTGACCCGCGCGTAGTTGATAATAAAAGATTGCTGAATGCCGTGTTGGACCGCAGACCGCTGACAAAAATGAAAATTGTCTTTCCCTGTATCCGCCGATTCCCCAGGAAAGACAATTCCATTTCCTTGGCAGACTGTGGTCTGAAAACTGCATTCAGTACAGTTTTTTCTTACGGGCGGCGGTATTTCACATCACCTTAAGGGATGTCTCTCTCGCTCTCGCAGAATCCCCTTGGGGCTGTCTTTCTCACACCCAAGCAACCGCCGTCTGAGTTTAGACTCCTCTTAAGGGGGTGCTGGACCTTCCTGTTTTACCGACGAAAATGGGCGATTTCTTAGTTTTCACTATTCATCGTTACTATGCGACGCGTATGGTTCAAATCTTGCAGGACTGCATTAATAACATAAACGATTCGGCGTGCACTCGAATTTAGGTCGAAATCTTCCGAAAAGTAAAGAAAATCGAATATTATAAACTGTCGCGAAAACCGACATGGCCGCTGAAATGTTTACAGCATCCGTTTGGTTGGATATAAAAAATTCTCGATCTCGCATACGTCAAAAGAGCGTGCATGCCAATTCTGTGAAGTTCTCCGAATATTCCAAAACCGTCGGAAAGTTGCTCACTCAAAAGATAATCACGCATAGTGTAAACTGCGATCATTTAGTCTATCGACTTGCGACGGGTGATCAGAGCCAATGAACACTGCACGAATGTAGGTAGGGCACGATGCAGAGCCACCTGTACGTCAATCGTGACACTACGTTCACACACTTTCGCAAACTATAATATTCGATTTTCTTAATTCCTTGCCAGTTTTCAATTACAATTGATTGATTGAACGAACTTACCTAAGTGAAGTTCGATCGTAATTGTATGAGCCGTCTCGTCCGAAGTAGATCATTATTAGTAGTAGCGCTAGCTGCTAGATCCAATCACAGTTCGTCCCCAAGTCAACAGAAAATCCACCAGAGGGCCCCCATAGTCCCGTCTTGCCCATCTCCCGCCGGTGATACCGCCATTTATTTCCCAAGCTTTCAAATCGCAACCTTCACCAATATTCGCACGGATCTTGGTCGATGGGTCACAAACTGGGAAGGAGCCGTGTGGCTCATGGGTGGGCATGATCTACTTCGGACGAGACGGCTCATACAATTACGATCGAACTTCACTTAGGTAAGTTCGTTCAATCAATCAATTGTATTTCGCCGTCTCGTCCTCGTAGATCATTATTAGTAGATGTTTAAAGCAGTTACGTATTTGACTCTTTTATTCGTAGCTGACATTACTCTATCCTTACCACATTAGTGAGGTACAAAAGTTAACTTACATAAACTTACATAAACTCTTTATCTCTTTTTTTTTTTATAACTCTTATATTTCTTTTTGCCCTATCACAGCTGAAGCAAACTCCTTATTGTTGATTATAGGCTGCTGATAGAATCTGGCAAATACTGATGACCTCTCAGTCCATCCCGCCGTTTTTTGAATCACGTCCAAGCTCACTCCTTTCAGAGCTGCCGTCGACGTGGCGGCGTGCCTAGTACTATGAGCCGAGAAAATTGCTGTATCAATGCCACTTTTCCCCAAAACATCTGTTATCCAGCGGCGGATTGTCTGAATCGTCGCCGCATGGTACGGCTTCTTATATGTTAGTATCACTGTGTCATCACTCTCTGTCTGTATATCCGCCGTTCGGTCCAAATATGCGACCAAGGTCGAAGCTGCGCAGAGAAACGGCTGTTCGCTGAAGAACGGCAAGTTCAGCATCGGCTGATGTTTATTGCGAGCTGAAGTTTTTATCCTATCCGAGATTTTAATCTGAATTTTTTCCCCGTTGGGCCGTGACTAACGCTAAAAGTGTCACGAGCTTCTTTGATAGCTTGTCCATTGACATTTCACTGTTAGCACCCCAAGACTCCAGTAGGGATAAAACCGGACTAGGATCCCACGTGAACGAATACCTCGGCTTTTGCGGTCGCAAATTTCCTACCCCTTTGAAGAATCGTCTTATTCTCGAATCGTTTCCCAATTCATGTTTCATTATTAACGATAACGCCGAACGATAGCAATTTAGCGTACTATAGGATCCCACATCCTCAAAAGAGCTGCTTAGGAATTGCAATACCTGCGACACCGGAGCATCGAACACCGATAATCTGTTTCTTTGACAGAAAGTCCACCAGAGCCTCAGTGGTTTATCGTACTGGTTTATGGTTCCTTCCGATAACGACGCGATGATCATGGGCTCTGCTGCTTCCGGAGTTCCTTGCTCTGCGTACGCCGCCCTGATAAGCGCCCGACAACCAGGGTAAGGTTGTTCCAGAGCGGATGACTCTCCCTGCAAGGCGAAGATAGTAAATCTTTACGAGGTTCTAAGTAGATCGGCTCCGTCACTAGCATAGATTTAAACAACGGAAACCACGATTGGGTTGGCCACACAGGAGCTACCAATACTCCTTCCGCCTGATCCGCGATAATCTTCCGTAAGACCCGTAATACGAGCGCAAACGGGGGAAACGCGTAGAAGAACTGACCTGCCCACGGCACGGTAAACGCGTCTACAGCTATCGAGTTTGGATCTTTTTTCCATGACACGAATCTCGAACACTTACTATTTGCCGTCGAGGCAAAAAGATCGACCTCAAAGTTCCCAAAAATATCCGTAATCTCCTCAAACGCTGTGCTAGAGAGCTCCCACTCGGTTTCCGCTGGAAGGCGCCTCGATTCTTCATCGGCCTCGGTGTTCTCTTTTGAGCGAATGTACGACGCTTGAATCCATAAATCGCGCCGCTGGCACCATTGCCAGATCTCTCGACTCAAATCCGACAACTTTGGAAACTGTATTCCCCCCATTCGGTTGACATAGGAAATTGCTGTCGTATTGTCAACCTTAAGAAGGATACTGCAACCTCTCAGCCTACTGGCGAAGCACTTAAGGCCGTATAAAACCGCCTGCAACTCTAAAAAGTTTATATGATGCTCCTGATCCGAAGGAGACCACCAGCCATTCGCTCTCGCCCCCTCCGAATACGCTCCCCAACCTGTCCGGGAGGCGTCCGTAAAAATCGTTATCGCAAATTTACCCTCTTTAATCGGATTTTCCGCAGAGGCGATATTCTCAATCCACCAGTCTATGTCCGAATGTGCCGACCCCGAAAGGTTCATTATCGCGTCGAAATTGCCTTGAGACCTGTTAAGCGCGAGGAACTTCTCCCGTTCCAATCGCTTTGTATATAGAAACCCGTACTTGACCCCTCGAGCCGTCGATACTAGAGTCCCTACAAATTGAGCTAGTTCTCTGATACTATACTCCCTTTTCGCGCGAAAGCGTGTAGCTAAGTCCCTTATTCTAACCCGTTTCTCCTTTGTTGGTTCTAAGGAAAAACTTTCGCTGTCAATAATGAAACCGAGAAACTTCCGTCTCGTCGACGGCGTCAACTGACATTTCTCGTCATTTAGTACGAACCCCAGGGCCTCAACCAATACTCTTGTCTCTTGGACATTGGTCGAACAGTCTTGTGCTGTTTTCCCGATCAACAGGAAATCATCTAAATACATAACCGACAGTAACCCGTTAGATCTTAGAGTATGTGCTACCGGTTTCAGCAACTTCGTAAACACTCTCGGCCCCGTGCATAACCCGAAAGGCATGCAGTTGAACTCGAATAGTCTCCCGTCGAAGACGAAACGCAGATACTTCTTAAAACTCGGAGCTATCGGTATTAAGAAATACGAATCTTTGAAGTCCATCGTTGCCATGAAACAACCCTGCGTAATCAACGAAAGCGCGGTCTTCATATCTTCCATCTTAAAGTGCTGCGGTTCGATAAAACCATTCAGCTTCTTTAAGTTAAATACAAAACGTTTCTCTCCCGAGGCTTTATCGATGAGAAAATAGGTCGAGATGAACTGACCTTCCACGTAATTGCATTCTGAAATTGCCCCTTTCTCTATTAGTTGTTCAATCAGAATTGCAACTGTCTCTCGTTCTTGAGGAGAAAAAACGGGGCTCCCCCGGCACCATGTCTTGCCGGACCTCGGCTATAAACGGTATTTTATACCCTATTACCGTCTGTAATATCGCCGGATCTGACGTTAAACCCTGCCAGACAGATACAAAATACTTTAACCTGCCGGCAAATTTTCTCACCTCTAGCGTTGCTGCTGTTTGGTGTTGTAGTTTCGTCGAGGCTTCGTTGGCCCGCCCTGACGCGGATTCGCGTTCGTCTTCTTGGGAGGGCCCCGGAAGTAGATCCTCCAGGCCTCGACGCGGACTGCTTTGAGTTTGTCGATTGCCTCGACGCCCCCGGCGGCTTGGCCACCGCTTTCGACGACTTCTCCAGGGCCTGAGCTGCCTTGAATTTCTCCGAGAAGCCCTCTCCGAACAGCAACGAGTCTATGACACATTCTTCGGCCATAGATTTCACCAATGGGTTAACCGTTGGCACGATTCCTGCTCGCCTCGCCACTGACAACTTATGTTGCAGATCTGTCAAAATCCTTCCGACGTCTCCCAAGGACGCAACCAACTCATCCTTGTTAACAACCTCTTGGGTCAACGCGCCAGTGAGCGTCGCGCCTGTTGCACTAATCGCTGCCGCCAGCAGATTTTGGGCCGCTATCTGGTAAAATTCCTTTTTTGCCAAATGTGGCGACAGCGACGCCTTTACTTCTGGATTCAACACCGGTGCTCTCATTAGAAGACAATTTTCGCTCGCCGGATACTTCTTTAGCAGCTCTTGTTGAGCTTCTTTCTCAAGACCTTTACGCAATATATTTGTCCATCGCTCTGCTACTTGTGTGTGCAGCTTCGGTCCTACCTCGCTTCTTGTCGTGTCATCTCCGAGCAGTGCAAGCAAGACTGTATCCAACTCCGGCTCAGGTGTGACCCCGTTCGCCTGAGCATCGGCCGGCTGTATCGCCTCGCCGGGAGGAATCATTGGGTCTCGTACTTGGATATTATCCTGCGAGGTCTGGTTCGAGCTTCGTATGTTTCGATCGCCTCCACGAGATTCCTCCCCAGCACCTTGTGCAAGGTTCGTCGGGCTTCGTACGTCCCTTCGAACCGAACGACGCGCCCCGCGTCGAGGGCAGGCACTGCCTTGGCTGCACGAAGAGTAACTCGTCGAGCTTCGTGCGTCTCGATGGCTACGTGAGCGCCGCCTGGATCTCGTCGGGCCTTTATATGCAGAGTCCCTCCGGCGATGACGCCTGCGTGAACGTCGCCTATGCGAACGTTGACTTCGGGATCGCCGGCTTCGTGAACGCCGATCCCTTGCACCTCTGTTGCCGCGCCGTCCTCTAACCTCTTCCGTCAGCAACTGAAGAGCCCTCCACAACTTGTCGTTGTCATTGGAACGCTCCTCAGAACTTCCTCTACTCGTTGACGACATCCTTTCCTCTTCTTTCTTCTTTCTTCCAGCTACGAAATAATTTCTCGTGCGGACGATGTTTTCGGATCGCACAGAAAAAGCTTAATGGCGGTATCACCGGCGGGAGTTGGGCAAGACGGGACTATGGGGGCCCTCTGGTGGATTTTCTGTTGACTTGGGGACGAACTGTGATTGGATCTAGCAGCTAGCGCTACTACTAATAATGATCTACGAGGACGAGACGGCGAAATACAATTCGACTGCATACAGAAGCGTTTATGTCAATATCATAATCCTGCATGATTTGACGCATATGTGTATCATATTAACAATGCTAAGTCGGAACTGAAAAATTGTCTAGGTCCGTCGGTACAACAGGTAAAGCAAGTTAAAAAAGGAAAAAAAGACAGCTCCAGCAGCCCCTTAAGTCGATTATCAGTGATGATACTTTTCGTTTATTGGAAATTCTACAGGAGTTGCGTGATACGTGGATAAAGAATGAATTGGAAAAACTCAACGAGCAAATCGAAGCTAAGGAGAAGCATCTTGAAGAAATCAAATGCGATTTGAAGGAAGACTGTGAGAAACTGAAGAGGTTGACAGAGAATATCGCGGTTCAAACGATCGAGATGGAGAAGCAAGGAGCCTGTATCGACGAACGTGACATAAAGTTAGAGGCTCTGGGTAAACAGAAGGAAGAGGCGCAGGCATCTAGAAAGGAAAAGTGCGTTAAATCCATTTATCCGTATCATCATAATATATTTCGTTCATATCACATAATTATCGGCGTATCGTGTTGACAAGATGTTTGCACTAGATGTTGCAAAGAAGAGGACATCAATATTTTTTATTACGCCGTCCCCTCATTCTCTACTGGTCTTCTCACTGATCTCGTGTGCGTATTGAGGTGAAACGCCCAGTTTCCGCCACCCCTAGTCGAGTGGCCCAGTTTCAATTGTTAAATGGAACATTTTATAAAAAATATACGTATTGCGGCATTAATCAAGAGTAAAATCTGCTTTTCAACATTCCTTCAATTTCTTTTTTTATTAAACAAAAACTGTATTTATCATTATTATAAATTGCGTTCGATGACGGTAACTGTGACAGTGGCCGAAATTGGGCCCTTTGCCTTATGCATAATAATATATTTATTGGGAATTACTCCTTTTACAGTTTTATAAAAATAGAACATTTCAATAAATATTTGACTTGGTTTCTTATCATATACTTCGTTTAACGTCATATTTAAAAAATCAATGAATTAACGAGTGAAAAATCCTGCTTCAAAAAAAATTCTTTATCGGACCATAAATAGAAACTTTTGGCTCCATTTATTCAGGATAAATAGTCGTACATGTATGGTATATATATTATACAATTCATACATAGGTTACGCGAAGAACACACCCTGCAGACAAAATTATCCGAACGAAAGGAGGAATTGGCAAAACTCGAGCAGACATTGAGATCCATGGTTGGAAAGGTAATCCTTGACGGTGGCCACAGCATTCGCAAAGTTATGGACACGTTTCGGTAAGCGTGCTTATATTAAATCATTACTTTTGAAATAGCAACGTAATGTGTGAAACGACTTATTCGACGTTTATTCGAAGGGAGCGTGGTGATATGTCCGAGGAGCTCGACGGCTACTACGGCCAAGTAATCGATAAGTTTGACTGTCACAAGGCGTTGTACACAGCTGTGGAAGTTATTGGTGGAAATAGATTGTTCCATCACATCGTGCAGACGGACAAGTTGAGTCGAAAAATCCTTAACGAAATGAACAACCAAGGCTTACCGGGCGAGGGTACATTTATGCCGTTGAATCGTCTTTCCAACCAAATTCCCCGGTATCCTGATCCTGTAGACGCCACACCGATGATGTCGCATCTGAAGTACGATCCTAAATATGAGCCGGCGCTAAGGTAAGCCGCAAGCCGACCGGACAGCATCGTGCATTGATTTTTTCAAAGTGTCAACCACGCACGAAAATTCACGTTTGCAGAATGTGTTAGGATTTATCTTCAGTAAAAAATTCATGACGATATCAGTTATGGATGTTGAGATATCATGTGCAGGACACCGAAAAATTTTGTTTTCTTACGTGCCGCGTACCTGCTATACTTTCTAAATTTTAACTTTTCCCGTCCGTAATTTTGCGAATTTCATAGTAAACTTGATGGGAAAATATTTTCAACGTACGATGCATATATGCAAAAAAAGGAATTCGGTTTTTTCAATATTTCAAACTGTAGATCAACATAATTTCAAAATATGTTGAAACCATTTTTGTCCGAAACGAGTTTATAAAATAAAAAACAAATTGCGAGGCGCGCTAGATTAATCAAATTCTTTTTGATTTCATAGAATCGTTTGGGAGAAAAATTGATTCAAAATTTGACCTCTGTCTCTCTCGCACTCATGTGTGTTTATTCTTCTCTTAAACACAGGGACATCTTCGGGAGGACTCTGCTTTGCCGTGATATGCAGATCGCAACGAGACACGCTCGAGAGTTCGGTTTGAACTGCGTAACGACGGAAGGATTTCAAGTGTCCTCAAAGGGTTCTCTCACCGGTGGTTACCTCTCTATCCAGACTTCTCGCATTGAGGTGCAGAAGATTCGATCGGATCTCGTGGAAGAAATTTCCATGCTGAATAATTGCTTGACGACTATGAGGGAAGCTATTAGGAAGGCTGATGACGATATGAATTCGTTCCTCAGCGAGACACAGCGAATCGTGACTCTGAACAGCAAGGCCAGGTAAGGAAGAACTGTTGATAATCTTGCGACATTGGCGATCGTGGATGCGTTGAAATTTTAATTTTAATTTTAATTTTAATTTTAATTTTAATTTTAATTTTAATTTTAATTTTAATTTTAATTTTAATTTTAATTTTAATTTTAATTTTAATTTTAATTTTAATTTTAATTTTAATTTTAATTTTAATTTTAATTTTAATTTTAATTTTAATTTTAATTTTAATTTTAATTTTAATTTTAATTTTCGTGATGTCCGCAGATACACTTACGACAAAATGAAGGGAGCCATCAACATAATAAAGGAAGAACTCAAAACTATGGAGAGCTATCGCGCGCCGAAAGAAAGAAGTTGCTCGCAGTGCGCCTCAAATTTGGAAGCCATGCGGGTCACCAAGCTCGAACTACAAAAGGAATACGATCAGGATCTCGTGACCCAGCTTTGTTCCGCCGAACACGAACAGATGGACGCTCTGAATGAAGAAATAAAGAATCTAACGAATAAGAGCAAGACGGCCTTCGCCGAAAGGAGACAGTGCGAAGTGAAAAAGAATCGGTTGGAGAATCTGTTGACGAACAATTTGTTGCGACAGAGGGACGCGTTGGTTCAGTCTATACAGAAAATATCCGTCGCGGATCAACAGCGCCGATTGAATTCATGTAATTCCGAACTCGCTGATATCGAGAAAAAGTTGGTCACCGTTAACAGCGACTTCGAGGCTCTGAACGGAAAGGTCGCGAGCTCTTCGCGCAAGGTAAGAACGCTTTTACCGCACCATACTCGCTCAGCGCTATAAAAATTAACTGATTTTGATGATGGACCATTTGTTTTAATTCCTATCAGCAAAAAGTCGAATCTGCGGAGGTCGAAAAGTCCAAGATGAAGGAGAATGAAGTGCAAGGGCATATTGAAGCTAATATGAGGGAATTGGTTAAATTTACGAGCAAACAGAATGTACTGCAAGAAAAACTCGCCGAGTGCACGAGCAAGATCGCCCATCTCGGTGCTTTGCCCAGTCCTGAGGCTTATTCTAAGTTCGCGGCCATGACTGCCAAGCAGTTGTTCAAAGAAATAGAGAAGACTAATAATCAGCTCAAGAACTACAGGTGAACTCTCGATGGTCTAATTAAACTTTTGTCATTCGTGCCGGTTTATATGTGTTCGACGATTTTTCTTTCAGCCATGTGAATAAAAAAGCGTTGGAACAGTTCGTATCGTTCAGCGATCAGAAAGAGAAGCTCGTCAGCCGGAAAGAGGAATTGGACCGCGGCGAGGAGAAAATCATGGAACTCATGCACGTGCTTGAACAGCGTAAAAACGAAAATATTCAGTTTACCTTCAAGCAAGTCAGCAACTATTTCAGCAAAGTCTTCGAGAAACTGGTGCCCTCTGGTTACGGGGAGCTTGTAATGAAAACTGCAAAGGGAGACGTCGATAATGTTGAAGAATTGCTGATCGGGGATTCCCAAAGATTCACAGGCGTTGGTAATAATTATGGGGATCGATGATTGTTGTACTGCGATCAAGATCTCTTTTTCTGAAGGCTACTCCATGAACTTGGCTCCCAAACATCAGGTCGATTTTCTATTTTTCTATATCGTTATTGGGATGTCAACGTCGAATTGCACACACACACACACACAGGCACACAACTGAACAGAATACAGTGTTTGTTATTCAAAATATGCGTACGCAACGGATTAATATTTTAATTGGTAAACGGTAGCCCTTTGCCATTGCATTGCTGCTGCATTGTCAGTCTGAAATAATTTAAAAAAACAAAAAATGTACTTTTGGAATATCAAGAAAACTATCGAATGACCGGATACTTTATGAAAAAAAAATAATAATAATGGCAGCCAGTTGATGTTTTCTTTTTTCATTCGAAAATCGGAATTTTTTTCAAGACTGCCATTCTTGCCATTTTCAAAATAAAAAAAGTATCTGGCTATTCGATAAATGTATTGTCATCCTGAAGAACGTTTTTTGTTTTGCCATTTCAGATCACCACGGTCAATGGAAACATAACAGCGGCTGCGTTTTACTAAATTAACAATTACTCTGTTACGTATAAATGTTTTGTAATGAAAAATAGTAAAAATAAAAAAAACAAACAAACTTGTAAAGACCATGCGTAAAGCCGCGTAAAAAAAAATAATGATTGAAAAGTGATCTGTTAATCGAGTGCCAAGCTTATGCATATCTCTCAACGTAACAGTGTTCTTGCAGGTATCAGGGTCTCCTTCACGGGTCAAACGGTCGAGGTCCGAGAGATGAATCAATTGTCCGGTGGCCAAAAGTCTCTCGTGGCTATAGCGTTGATCTTCGCCATTCAACGGTGTGATCCTGCTCCATTTTACTTGTTCGACGAGATAGATCAGGCCCTCGACGCTAATCATCGCAAAGCGGTCGCCGACATGATTCACGAACTCAGCTCCAACGCCCAATTTATCACTACGACTTTCAAGTACGTTTCTTTTTTTTTTCTGTACGCAAAATTACGATGCAAATACAAAAATCCGGTGTATAATTCGAATAACAATTCCCACAGACCCGAGCTTCTACGACATGCCGATAAATTTTACGGAGTCACATACCAGGGCAAAGTGTCGCATGTGAAGTGCATCACGCAAGAGGAAGCCGCCGATTTCGTGTCGGATGAGGCTCCTCTCGGATAAGGGAATCCGCTGAAATAATTTCTTTTACCTATGAAGCGAATTTTGGTATACGTGAATTATTTTATTATTGTTTTGTTTGTTTTATTTGCGTTATCTTATTTTTTTTAATGGGTACATCTTGCATAAAAGAATGCAGCAGTGGTACAATTGTTACTTCACAGTATCTAAATATGTGTCTATTTAAAAAATCATATTGCACACAAAAACCGCGTATGATTTTATCGTCGATTGTATCAGCTTCGATGAATCCGAAATTGGCAATGAAAGCCGATTCAGGACGCTGCGACCGTTCCAGTATTGGGTAAACGAGAGCCGAATAAAAATTACGAAGTGCCGATGGGTGCGTCGTAATTTTAAAATTATGTCGAACCAGTTTCTTTTTTCGTAACGATAAATCTTAGTCGCTGGCGAATTAGGTTGACAATTATGTTAATGTGCCATCCATCGAGTGCCTTTTTTCGTCTTGTCCTCAGCTTTAATTTTGTTAACTTATTTCATACGAGCGTGACGCGTTTGATACACAGAATGGTTGCGGATAGAAATAAGTTCCAATTTTCTTATACCTTTTGTTATTTTCGTAACTGATATTTTTGTCCACGTGTCATAAATAATAATCGTATAGGTGTATTAGTGTGTCGTTTCATATATAATAAATTTTTAATTGTTCTCGGATCTCTTGGAGAATTATGGTTATTTTATTTAATCCTTCCGCAGAGAGCATTGGAATCCTCCACATAGACTATAAGAAATATTAACATTGATAGAACAAAAATAACAACTCAAAATAGATATACCCGCGGCAAACACATTCCTCATACACATATCAAATGTTATAAGAAAATAACGGGCGCAATTACGATCAGAAAATGTTTTACCCTAGAAGCAATTTCAATATCAAATGTGACACAGGTTTGCGAATATTATATCTCGCGACGCACGAAGATGATTTATCAAATGTACGGCACACCGTAATAAATATAAGCATTCCGCTATAACGGTAATAATCGTTATACAGGATCGCGCGAACGGATTAGAAGGCCGACTATCCGTCCCGCGGACAATAGAAATTATATAAACACAGATATATGGCGGACTGAATGACTCGCGTCCCGCGATCAACGAGAAACGCGCCTTCGCTTACGCGCTTTCGCTTATTCCGAGAAACCGAAAATCCCGACGCTTGGTCCTCGGACTAATCGAAGGCAATTAACGCAAATTCTAATTAGCCGCTAGCTATGGCGTGGCACTTATCTAGCTGGTCCTTGAGTCCAGAGGCGAGGATGATGTGCTGGTCTCTCGAAGCGACAAATCTCGTCGATTCCAGGATTTTCCGCAGGTCCAGCGGCGCCCGAGTCTCTTGCAGGCTTTGCAGCGTGTCGCGTTTTCGCGAGATGGCCTGATGAGGGGTGTCCGTAGGCGGAACAGCCCCGATCCGACGGCGATCTGGTAAAGCGTCTCAGCCTCGACAATTTCTTCTCGTTCGGAACAGCCGATACACGAATGGAGCGAGCGGAAAGGCTCTCCAGCCGTCTGTTTTTCTCGTTTATTATAAACGCCCAGCCGCCCTGTGGAAAGGGGCGCGCGTTGTGCTTTTTATATATAAATCGACGCATCGGGTGCGGATGCTATGAACTATAGCTATTTAACCATAGAGAGATATATAAAAAAATATGCCAAATACAACTAAAATAATATCATACCTGTGGTCGTGAACACACATCACTTATAAACTATTTTCACAATCCTCGTTGATTATATTACCCTTGGACAATCGATCGCAAGGTACGACACGACTACTCGCGGTCAGCAGTTGGGGACGACTGGGCGGAGAAACGGTTCTCGCGGATTCAAGTCGTCAGCGCGGGTGGTATAGTTGAAGTGAGATGGGAGAATCGTGGCCCTTTTCGGGGTTCTCGATCGATCATATCGGTGATCTACCGTACGGACAGTCGAGGTACGGAGATTTTATAATTACAGTAATTTTTCGTAGGGCGACGGCGGCATTATTGCCTTACACATAGATTGTTCATTTTTGAGATTATCTTGACCCACTTAAATTCGTAGTACACATTAATAAAAAAAATATCGTTTTAAAAAACGATATTTTTAAATTAATGTATACTACGAAATTAAAGTACTTAGCGTCGGAAGCCTACTGCGTCATTCGATACATACATACGAATAATAATCGTAAAAATCCGCATAATGAAAAAAAAAAAATTTCATTAGTGCTAATTTATACGTTGATAGAATTATTTCATCTTTTAGTATATTTTTTATACACATAGCAAAAACAAAATGGTTTTTGGAATGTCGGCTGTGTTCAACATAGAAAATAATATAGTTCGTTGGATTCGTGAAAAGGCTATTAGCGGCCACGATCAGTTTTCCACAGTTTATATGTATTACGAAATAAGATTTGAGTAATTTCGTCATATATTTATTTTATTATTTGTCTTCCATCTGTACGGGGTCTTTCCCCTTTTACATACCCCACCTCCCCCCCGGATTGCGTCCGCAGCCGACTTACCCCCTTACTGTGTCGCATTCGCACAAGGGCACAGGAAAACTGCGGAAAACCTGGCCATACACATACGGTTCTTTCCCCAGAGATTGGTGTTCCTACAGGGTATCACCAATCTTCGAGAAAATTGCCTCCCGCTCCACGATCCGATGCGCTAACCAGCGCGCGGCCGAGCGATCACCCATCCAAGTACTGACCGCGAGCGGTACTGCTTGACTTCGGGGACCGCTAGAGCCGCACACCAACCGCGCACCTATCGCTGTCGGTCTTCGTCATATATATAAACGACTTTATTATTATTATAATTTTTAAAAAGTCGTGCTTTTTTAATTATGATGATCATAACAAAAGAAAAGTCGTGCCCGTGGATGTTGTTACATGCACGCAAACCTTTGTATACTTTAGTATAATTGCGTTTCAATACCAAGCTCATTCCTTAATTGTTACCATCTTGCATGTGACAGGCCTCCGTCGAATTTGCTGATGCTCTCATGATCCACAGTGTCGAGAAGTAACGGTATGAAAAAGGATTATGATTGCCATATGATGGTCTCGAGCCAGCACATGTAATTGTAAACTCGAGTATAAACACCGGGAATAACGTAGCCGTATCCTCGGCCGAAGCTCGTTACTCCGACGACGTTGTACATGCAGGCGTGATCTCGATGGTTCGTTGATAGAGGTCCACCGCTGTCGCCCTGTAACAACGGACAACAAAGACATTACAAATAGAAAAAAAAAATCATTGATACTGTGACGCGGAATTTTTCCTCGCCAGAAAAACGATAGCAACAATGACGAGAGCGAGCTCTCATACGCTCTTACGGCGCGCAGTTCAACCTTGTCGGGCAATTCCACAGGCTCAGTATGGACTAGGCAAATTATTATTAAATTAAGTGAATCATTTTCATGGCCAACAACTACGAGGATCGAGGACTCGAATGAAATACACTAGGACCTCGACTTCATTCACAGCGGCGGGACCGGCTCCCGCTGACTTGCACGAAAATCGAGGCTACGCATGCCCCGGCCATATTAACTGTCGAGCATGGCAAATAGCTTACTGCGTCGATCGATATTCGCTCCGTGGTGAGGACTGTTACGGAAATCGAGGGCGCACAAATCGAGGTCCTAGTGTACGGAGGAATTGTCTATCGGTTCCCGGGTGAGTAGTGGCCGAGTGGTTCGGAGAGCGACTCACAAAGTAGTAGGCCCGGGTTCGATTCCCGGTTGCAGTCATGGATTTTTCCTTGGCTGCTTACCTCTATTTATCGTGGTTCGGATTTCACGTAAAATTGTAGGTCCCCCTGGTCTTCTTCTTCTTAAGAGCATGTGAAACACGTTCTCAGCGTGTCTCTCTCGCTCGGCAGAGAGTGCCACTGATGCTATCTCTCTCGTACTCCATAGTGTTTCACATGCCCTTAAGAGCATGTGAAACACGTTCTCAGCGTGTCTCTCTCGCTCCGCCGAGAGCGCCACTGACGCTATCTCTCTCGCACTTCATAGTGTTTCACATGCTCTTAACTAATTAATTAGTTTCGGCTAATTAATGAAATCTCGTTCTTTACGAACGATCGCCTGGAAGAGGGCGCCATCTGTGACAGATGTTCTCAACCTGTCACCGAATAACTCTTTATAAGACCATATGAAACACCCCCCTCCCCGTCCATCCCGGGCTCAGTCGATATCAAAAACTGTAGTCAACTTGTCTCACTGGATTTCGCATATACGGACAAAAGAAACGTCTCATGGGAAGCCGAAATTATATCCGCTTCCGATGAGACTTTTCTTTTAACCGTATATGCCAGAATCAATGAGAAAAGTTGTTTACAGTTTTTATTACCGACCGCGGTATTGCACATGCCCATAAAGAGAGAAGACTGTACAAAACTATTAAAAGTATTGACCGGCGCGGTTCTATAGAACCGCGCCGGTGGCGGTAGATTCTGTACCTGTGGCCAGTATCGGACTCTAAGTGTGGTGCTTAAGGGGAGTCGTGGCCGAGTGGATCGGCGAGCGACTCTGAAATAGTAGGCCCGGGTTCGATTCCCGGTTGCTGTCAGGGATTTTTCCTTGGCTGCTTACCTCTACTTATCGTGGTTCGGATTCCACGTAAAATTGTAGGTCCCCTCTGGTCTTCTTCTTCTTAACTCATTAATTAATTTCGGCTAATTAATGAAATCTCGTTCATTACGAACGATCGCCTGACGGCGCCATCTGTGACAGATGAACTTAAACCTGTCACCGAATAACTCTTGATAAAAGAGAAGAAGGCTGAAGAAGGCACTCTCTAAAAGTGGTCTCACCAGTCACGCATACAATAATCTATAATTGTAATGGCCGACGCGGTTCTATACCTGTGGCCAGTATCGGACACCTGAGTGGTGCTCAAAAGGTTCCGATACAAATTGAAGAAGAAGAAGAAGTGTGGTGCTTGGGTTCCGATACATATTGAGAAGAAGAAGAAGTCTATCGGTTCCCAAAGGACGAGACATCATGACAAGAACGGTCTACATGAACATTGCTATGAAAACCCAGCTTCCAATCCACATCGTCTAAGGAACGCTCGTCTCCCGTTTGCACCAGGATACACTTTCCTGAGGAAGGCGCTCGCACATAAAACAACGTTTGCAGTTTTCCGTCACACAGACGTGTTGTTCGGACCCGATGGGACGCCAAAACGCAAGCATCAGCAAGTAAGCGCACAAACCAGTGTGAAAACCACAGTCCCAGCGGGCTGTGGTTTTCACACTGGTTCGAAAGGAGAGCTTGCGACCTGGTGGCTTTTACAATAACCTCGAGTGAGCCTGTAACACGATGCTTTTATCGTCGAAACTACCGTCCAAACTACCATCCGAGTAACCTGAAGGGAAATTGCGAAACGGTTCTTTTATTATAAATGGGCTGCTAATAGGTGACTAAAATTATTACCCTAATATTTCTACCAGTATAATTTGCCACACAACTTGTTCTTCGATCGGTTAATTTTTTATAAAGGCTCCAGCCGCACGCGAAATGCGACCCGATCGGCAAAGATTTTCGCAAAAGGACAAGATTGTGCTCGACTAACCGGAGCCTTGAGGGTATGGTGGAGAGGCGGTTCGGCAGGCTCGGAATAAGTAATTGTCCTCGAGACGAATTCTAAGAGGAGAACCGAAAGTAAACAATTTGTGTAATAATTTTAGTCACTATACATAATCAGTTTCAATCAATCACATTTTCTTTTTCCTAGATAAGCGTCACTTATCTTGAAAATCTGAGAGGGTTGAATAACATAAAAAAAACACATTCAATTTTTTTAGATTTCTAGCAATCGGGAGATCGTAATCGACATCCGATATTTTGAGACTTACGCTACACGTATCGTGCTGACCGTTTCCACCGGCATAAATCTGCCAATCGTCGACTATTCCGTACTCGAGTGTTCGGTCGGCGGATTGTCCGATGAACGACGAGTTGCAACTGGGTTGATCGACTATGTTTAGAGTCACCTTAAGGAGATCACTGGAACCTTCGTCTTCGGCTGTTAGATTGAGAAACATGAATAAGAAAAAAAGCATTAAATGTTAAGGTCTCGGAGCACAGTAAGAAAACTATTATTTGAAAATTAATGAACCAGTCTTGGAAGTTTTGATGAACTAAGCCGTGTTCATAAAATTGCAATTTCGAAGATATGTGCGCTGCAATTTCGAAGATATGTGCACTGCAATTTTGACGGAACGGCATATGAAAAATAAAGCACGTAACATGACAACAAATGTGTTTTTGAATTTTGCGAAGCTAATGGAGTTCAAGAAATTTCATATACGCATCTTAAATACCGAAATATATTTTTGAATAATTTATGTTGTTGAACGTATAATTCTCGAACTCACAGAAATGGGTCAGACCCCAACCAGTCGCGACAACAGAGCCTTCAGTGTGGCTGGCCGTTGGCAAACAAGCTGGCCTCACGTAAGCATTGAAAATTACAGGCCTCTCCAACTTCAGTAGCGCTATGCCGTGATACTTGGACGGTTTCTTGTACCATGGATGACGAATTCTCTCGATAATTCGACGCTCTTGGGGCCTCCCAAATTCTGTATCCCGAACAAGGTTTAAGATTCCGACTTTCACCAGAACTGCATCGCCGCTGGAACGAAATATTACATATGATCGAGGCTATTCTAAAATGTCCATCTAAACGTACATACGATATTGGCACAATATTTGGAACATGCACTGCACATGTCACAAATTTGCTCCAACTGCGCTTTCTGGAGCTTGTCTATCTAGGTATATATTGTAACGGGACGCCCTGCCCCGGTAGGTCTTTCCGTTGTCCGCGAGATGGCGAGTCGGCGGAGCTCTCGCGCAAGCGGATGGTTCCCCGAGTCGCTATAAAGGCTCTACCTATCCTTTCCTCGAGGTACACCGTTCCCACAGTTTGCGAACAGAAGGTGTCAAACCACTGTTTCTCAGGTTGCAATAACCAAAGACAGTGCTCAATGCTTCTGAATTACTTCAGAAGCATGAAAATAATAAAATTGCGCTGTGCTCTTCAACCGCACGGCGACTTGTGGGAAATGGTTCGGTATCGGGAGTGGGATAGGCAGGGCGTCCCGTTACATAGCCCCCCCTCAAAGAGTGTGATCTCGAAACGCCTTCTAGAGCGTTTCTCGAAGAGCACTCTTTGTAAGAGTAGGAACGGGGGGAAAGCCACACCAGTATCGCCGGCCCTGTTCGGGCGCCAATGAAACGATTCGATATTCCGTGGGAGCGGAATATCGAACTCACGATTTTTTAGATCGTCTCCTTCCGAGTGGAAGGTAAGAGTTCGGTACTGGACCGGCTGGATAAGGTGTGGAGGACGCTTTATTTTTGGTGGATTTCTTTAGTCTTGCAATCCGGGGACCATGGATCGACCCGGCGTTCAAGGCTAAATACTCTCCTTGAATACAAAAAAATGCTTCTTACCTTCCACTCGGAAGAAGACGATCTAAAAAATCGTGAGTTCGATATTTCGCTCCCACGGAATATCGAAACGTTTCAATATATATATATATTTAAATCCAATCTTTTCAGTTGTGTCACATAGATAACATGGACAATATACTTTTTTCTATTCTACTATCTACCATTTTCTTTCAACTTAAAATTTTTTAAACATTTTAAATATTCTTCAATAGTATCCCTAGCAAGTCAATCGACCACCATAGGACCAAAAAAACGACCGGTCGTTTTGTGCCTTTTTGACGACCATAAAACAACAAATAAAACGACTTTGCTTTAACGACCCAAAAACGACCGAGGTAACGTCTGCTTAAACACGCTGGTCGTTTTTTGGGTCGTTAAGGAAAATACGACCAAGCCTAAACCTAAAAACTGGTCGTTGTTTTGGTCGCACGGTGGTCGCCAAAACGGCACAAAATGACCGGTCGTTTTTAAAGTCGTTTCGCGGTCGGTTTCAAGGGTCGTTTGACCTGCTAAGGTAATCATTTTTTTACAATAATAAAAAGCTATTATAACTTTGTTGTCCACAATTTCACTATTATAATGTCTAACTTGTTACTTG
The DNA here is from genome assembly GCA_917499995.1 of Ichneumon xanthorius. Classification (NCBI taxonomy): domain Eukaryota; kingdom Metazoa; phylum Arthropoda; class Insecta; order Hymenoptera; family Ichneumonidae; genus Ichneumon; species Ichneumon xanthorius. The sequence continues at coordinate 18,170,056 of OU824208.1, forward strand.
ATCAAGTTGTTACTTGTTCTTCAACGTTTGCTGTTACTTTTTACTGTTCTACAATGTTACTAGTTTGCTATTCTAAAAAAAATGTAATTTGTAGTTTGTAATTTTTTTTGTAGTCGTTTTTCACGTACAATTCGTGAGAAGAAGTGCAGTGGGCCGCAGTTAGGACGAAATTTGCGGAAACCAGCGTACCACCGCAACCCCAAAGGATCCCGTTGGTTGGCGTATTACATCCGACAGCGACCATATGAGGAAACTCCTGCTCTTCGGCTTTCTCGCCACCCACTATGTCCAGTGATGCCAGAGACTCCCGTAGAAAATTCCCGCACGCTCCCCCCCCCCCCCCGTCGCGCGCTGGTGGCGCCACTGGGCGGTGCCTAACGAAAATATAAATATACGCGTAGCCGTATATAATAATTATTTTCAATGCTGTACCCAAACAAATAAAAAATTAAACAAACAAATATTTAAAAAAATGACACGTTTAATTTTTTTATTGTTTGGGCACAGTATAAAAAAAAATTGTAAAAAAAAAAAAGTTTCATAAAATCTTGTACCTGGATTCGAACTGACTACTTCGCGACTATGAGACTTGAGCTCTGACACTGCGCTAGCACTGTTCTTGTAAACTTATTTAAATTTATGTCTCTTATGCGACAAAGTAAATAATGTTATGTACAAACCCTGACAATAAAACAATGAAACGACCAAATAGAAATAAATTCCGTGTTAAATTTTTTTATCGTCCCGTCAGAGTATTTTTTAAAAAAGTTATTTTTTGTAAAAACAAACTGCCCTGGAATCGAACCGACAACTTAATGTCTTGCGCAGTAGCGAGTAGATATTAGAAAACGTTTATTCGTACGGCCGATAGATGTCACGTTGTTTCACAGTTCAACTTCGCGTCCATTCAAACCGTTCTGCGTCGACGGGCTATTTATCACGGGTTACCAATTCGCGAATAAAACATTTTTGCTTTGATCGTAGTCGCGTCGCGAATATCAATTATTAATATCAACTATAAAATCGAGGTGAGTGATAATGGATCCGGCAAATCCGCTTGCCGGGGCAAGCTCTCCTGAGGACGATCAAGGTGCACCACCAACAAAACGCGTAAGAAAAAAATCTTTTCTCGATTCTTGGCTACAAATTCCGGAGTTTACCGGCTGGCTGCAAGCAGTGGAAGACGACCCAAGGAAGGCGTTTTGCACTTGCTGTCAGAAAAAAGTAGCGTGCGGTAGAAGCGAAATAAGCAAGCATGCTGCGAGTGCGGCGCATATTCGAAAACGCGCGCTTGCAGTTCGAATCGAGGAGCTTGCTGTTGAGCCAGACGCGGCTGATGCTCATAAGGTAACGGTGAAAACTGCCGAAGTAAAATTAGCAGCTTTTTATGCAGAGCACAATATCGCGATTCAAACCGTTGAACACTTGGTACCTTTGATGAAAGATATTTTCAAGGACTCTCGGATCGCACAGGACGTTACGCTCGGCCGGACCAAGTGTACGCAAATTATAACTAAATGTCTAGGCGCGAGAGAACTCGAGAAATTGGTCGAGATTTTAAAAGTAACTAAGTTTTCAGTGCTCGTCGACGAGAGCACTGATATCACCGACACGAAAACCCTTTGCGTGCTCGTCCAATTCGTTTCGCCGCATACGAAACTCGTCGTAACTGAGCTTTTAGAGTTAGTCGAACTAGATGCCACAAATTGTTCAGCTGAAAAAGTATACTCCGCGTTCAAAACTTGCCTCGAGTCCAAAGGGGTCCCCATTGCTAATGTTGTCGGCATGGCTTCCGACAACGCATCGGTAATGACGGGGATACACCACTCGTTCATGACTTATTTGAAAGAAGACGCGCCGGGCCTCGTTGTACTAAATTGCATTTGCCATTCGTCAGCTCTAGTCGCGAGTAAAGCTTGCTCTATGTTGCCTCGCTCCTGCGAAGAATTAATTCGAAGCGTTGCCACGTACGTGTCCGGCAGTGCGAAACGCAGTGCGATACTCCGAGAGTTTCAAGAACTTTTGAATGTCGAGACGCGAAAAATTCTGAAGTTGTCAGACACGAGATGCCTGTCAATGCAGAAATGCGTTACCAGACTTCTCGAGAACTGGGACGTTTTGAAGATGTATTTTGCATATGCCGCAAAAGAGGATAAGCTCAAATCGGCGGAAACGATCTTAAATCATTTGAGTAATGAGATAATCAAAGCTTACTTGCTTTTCCTGAAGTATTCGCTTAACTTCTTCAATTCCTTCAACGCTCTCTTTCAGTCAAGAAAAGTGCTGCTTCACAAACTCGCATTAAACAGCAGGCTTCTCATCTCGCAGTTCGGGGGTAATTTTTTAAAATCTGAGAGGCTCGAACTTGTTGCTTCGGGCACCTTGAACGTCTCTCATCCGGATAATTTCCTCCCTCTCGATCAGATTGTTCTCGGTCCCGAATGCGACAAACTTTTAGACGGATTCCCTTCGGCCCACGTACAATCGATACGACAAACTTGTTTACAATTTTATGTAACGGCTGTGACGGAGATGCAGAAGCGACTTCCGCTGAAGCATTCCTTTTTGGACGATTTGCGATTTTTGGACCCCCACATCGCTCTCAATATTCAGAACAAAGGAAGCGTTAGAGATTTGTCTGCAATTGCTGAGCGCTTTGGAGAGTTCGACCTCACAAAATTAGCTTTCGAGTGGAATACACTGCCATCTGCTTTTACCATCGAAAAAAAAAATCAGCTCCTCACTCTTGACGTAGATGCATTTTGGAAAGAGGTAACTAGTACTCAAACCTTCACGGACGAACAAATGTTTCCGGCTTTAGAGCAATTAGTCGATATAGTACTGTCGCTTCCCCACTCGAATGCAGAGGCTGAACGCATATTCTCCATCGTTACCGATGTAAAAACGAAAAAGCGAAATAAAATAAGTCCGAAGTGTCTGAACGCCATCTGCCAAGTAAGATCAGCTTTTCACAACGCCGGAGTAGATTGTAGAAGCTTTGAAGTAGATTCTCAACATTTGGAGCTCCTCAAGAGCATGAATTTATATCCGTCACAACAGTCGGACGTAGAGTAAAGAAACTTGTTGGATCGGGGCATACAGAGACTACGATCAAAGCTTTAAACTCGAGTCAATAAAATCAAAGTCGCGAACGCGAAAACTAAACGTAAAGTAAAATTGACACGCTCAATAATCGACGATAAAGTTAATCAAACGCGCAAAAATGTAAATAAATGATCAGGTACATCGTGTACACAACCGACGCAGCTAAAGAAAAGGTAATGAGTTAAAGATAAAATTCATTGAGCGCTTAAAGAAAATGAATGTAAATAAATAATCACGTACATCGGGTACTAACAAGAATTGACGCGCTAAATAATCAAAAATAAAATTAATCGAGCGCGTACAGAAAAGAAAATGTAAATAAATAGTCAGTATTATATTTATTTATTTATTCATTTATTTGTGGATCATTAGAGATTTACGATATGTTTGTAAAGTTATTTATTTTTATATATATTCTATTTTAATCGTTACTCTTAGTTCTTCTAACAAGGAAACATTCCCAAGTGTCCGACCCCGATTTCAATAATTTTGATATATGTTGTAGAACTCGGAAATTTAAGGGACACGTATTTTTTTTATCATCCCTCGTTGATATGTAAAGGGTGAAACAGCCCCTCAAAGTTTGGCAGAAAAACAATATTTTTTTTTTTTTCATAGAAGCACTTGACGATTATGAATAAAATTTGGTATACATATATCTCGAGCCAACAGGACTCAGAAATGGTCGTGTGCATCACGGACGCACCCCTTTAAGGGGGTAAACTACCCGTATCTAAATCTTTTTTTCTTTTTTTTTTCGGCGAAAAATAATCGAACTGGAATACAAATAGCATCGTTTTGAAGCTAAAATGATATTACAGTTTACGTGTTTTTGGTTTTTTCCGAAAAACCACTGTTTGACCAGGTATATATATTTCAAGGCTTTCAATATTTCCCATAGAAGCACCCAACGGATTTCAATAAAATTTGGCAAGCATATATTTCAGAGCAACAGAATTAAAAAATGATACCGTCCGACACGCGCCCACCCCTTTGGGGGGGGGGGGGGGTAAACCACCCTGATAATTTTTTTTTAGGATAAAAGAAACGAAAAAAATATAAATCGTATACAGCCGATACTTGCATAAAAAAACTCCCGTTTTCGCTTGGAGGGCGAATTCCTAAAATCCTGTAAACTCTCAATGAGAGTTTACAGGATTTTATTCTACTTTCAAAAACCATAATTTAGCACACGGGATATATATTCGAAGCATAGGTAATATGTGAATTTGATAATATAACATTTCTACAGATGATACTATTTTCATTCCAAATTTATTCGTTCCAATACATGTATGGAATATGGGATATATGGGAATACTCCAAGAATATTAATTCTGGAAAGCAAAAAAATCTTGGGACTGAAAATTTCAGAAAATTCTATATGATAAAAATAATGTTCACCAAAAATTTTTGTAACAAAAAATTATGGCTCATATTCATGACAGTAGTGTTGATCGTGGAAAAAGTGTTCGAAGCAGAATGCTTTCTTACACCATGAGCATCGTATTATAGGTAGTGCACCGCAAACAGCACATTTCATAACGGAAGATTTTTCGAAAGCAAATTCGACAGGATTTGGAAAACTTTCTAATCTGTCGTCTACATAGCCACTTTTATACCAAGCATATTGAAAAAGGGATCGATACCTAGGCGAAGATAGTTGATTATGTACAAGTGATTGTAGTTTTATAATATTGTTCCGTAAATGAAGATTGACATCGTAATTGTGTAGGATCGCATTGTCAGAGAAACGCTTCACAAAGCTTTTCCACACCCTAAAACCATAAACGTCTAAAGGTTGAATTCTTTCGGTAGTTCCTTTTGGTATAGTCATTAACACAACATCTTTATCTGCAGGCTTCGTTTCTGCGATAATATTGCTGCAGTGACCGCTCCAGGAGTCCAGTAAAAGTAGGCTTCTTCTTCCAACGTTAGGAAAGAACACCTCTTTTACCCATGTTTTGAAGTGGTCTGTAATTGCAAAACATTGCTACCAGTAATATTCATGCACATTGCAGTAATAAAAAGAAAATTATCATTGCAGTACATCATTACCTTTTGTCATTTTGCCAGATGACTAAGGGAGGAGGTATACATTCGGAGGACGGATTAATGTTTTTTCTACTAGAGGACCAAAGTGACCGCCTGCTTCTTTTAATACTATCAATAGAGGATTTATTTATTATTTAATACATTTAATACTATCAATAGTAGTCGCCCATCACAGGAGACAATTGGCTGAATAGTATAACTATGAGTTGTAGATGATATGGATTGAGCAGAACACTCGACTTTTTCCGTACACACAGAACAAGAAGGTCCAGCCACTCCTTCCTCACTCCAATCTTCGGCGTCTTCGACGTATTCTGCGTCTGTTCCGGGAAAGTCGTCTACGAAACCCAATGTAGATTCTTCATATACTTCTAAAGTGTTGAAGTCCCATATACTGTCCAGAAGAATCTTTTGAATCGATTCTTTCAGAATGATTTCTTGCCGATTGACTTCAGTCGTTGGTAGATACATTGTTTGAAATGTTGCAAGTAATAAATTAAGCACGTTCATTGGATTCACAAACATGTTTAAAATATCGGAACGCACTGATAACACGGCAGGCTCCGAACGCGAAATTTTCAACACCGAATGATGAGGAGTAATGCACGCTCAGACTTTATAAAGAGCCGCACGACTACTTGGAATAACATTTGTCTATTTTCGTTCCGAATTGTTTACAGGCCTGCCGCCCGAAGTTTTCCGGAAACTTCGAGATCCATTTATATTTTTGGCGTCACGAAAATACGCATGAAAAAAATATGTGATCGGTTATTTTTATTTTATGAAGTCGAAGAACTAATCTTATCTTTATTTTTCCAGAATTATGAGTAGACTCATAATGAAACGATTACCGCATCGTAGAATCTGCCGTGAGGCAGATTCGGTCGAATAAGCTTTACATGTGTGAACTGAATAAAAATAAATGCTAATGCATTTATTTTAATATATTTTTTTTATTTTATTGTAATTTTATTCGTTTCTAATGCAATGAATAAAATTGCGATGCAAATAGTTTCATCTGTAGTTTCATGTTATATTATCAAATCCACATATTACCTATATTTCGAATATATGCCGTGTGCTAAATTATGGTTCTTGATATGAAAATAAAATCCTGTAAACTCTCATTGAACTTCTGACTGCCCTCCAAGCGAAAACGGGAGTTTTTTTTATGCAAGCATCCGCTGTATACAATTTATATTTATTTCGGTTCTTTTATCCTGAAAAAAAAATAAATGATCAAGGTGGTTCACCCCCACAAAGGGGTTGGCGCGTGTCGGACAGCATCATTTTTCAATTCTGTTGCTCTGAAATATATGCTTGCCAAATTGTATTGAAATCCGTCGGGTGCTTCTATGGGAAATATTGAAAGCCTTGAAATATATATACCTGGTCAAACAGTGGTTTTTCGGAAAAAACCAAAAACACGTAAACTGTAATATCATTTTAGCTTCAAAACGATGCTATTTGTATTCCAGTTCGATTATTTTTCGCCGAAAAAAAAAAAAGTTTTAGATAGGGGTAGTTTACCCCCTTAAAGGGGTGCGTCCGTGATGCACACTACCATTTCTGAGTCCTGTTGGCTCGAGATATATGTATACCAAATTTCATTCATAATCGTCAAGTGCTTCTATGAAAAAAAAAAAAAAATTGTTTTTCTCCCAAACTTTGAGGGGCTGTTTCACCCCTTATATATCAACGAGGGATGATTAAAAAAATACGTGTCCCTTAAATTTCCGAGTTCTACAACATATATCAAAATTATCGAAATCGGGGTCGGACACTTGGGAATGTTTCCTTGTAAGAAATAAGAGGCTTTATTTTGGAGGGAGGGAGTGGGGTCTTTACTTTGTCCAAATTTGCTTTGCAATACAGACAAAATAACGGCCCCACGGGCGGGTCCCCCTGCAGCGACCTCCACGTGGTAGGACCTGGGAAATTAATTCCATTTTTCAGTTGCAATAATGCTTGTAGAAGCATTTGCAAAGAACTGCTTATTGAGCCATTGCTCACATAGCACAAAAATATTTTTGAAAGGTTGTGTATTTCTCAAATATTGAAGAAATGTTTCGTTGTAATATTTTCATAGAATGTTTTTAAATATTATTTCCGTATATTTCAGAAATATTTTGTAAGATTTTAAATATCGAAAGTTTTTCCTCAAATATTTAAGAAATGTTTTGTCGCAATATTTTGCTACAACATTTCAAAATATTATTTCCATAAATTTCAGAAATATTTCGTAATATTCGAAAGATTGAAAACATTTTTTAAATGTTTTCAAAATATTTCGTGCTATATGGGTGATCACCGAAAAATGGAATTAGTTTGCGAGCGGCTGCAATATTTGAAATACTATGCTCGAACGATAAAAAAATTGAACAAGTAATTTCTTTTCATTTGTTCGTTGAATTTTTTAATTGTTCGGGTTACAGTGCAGATGTTGGACATTGCATTGTTTACTTTGTCCTATAAGAGACTTAAATTTGATAATTTTACAAGAAGGACGGTAGCGCAGTCTCAGAGCTCTAGTCTCATAATCGCAAGGATGTCAGTTCGAACCCAGATAGGCCTTTATTTTTTTTTTAAGAGCAATTTTTTTTTAAATACTGTACCCGAACAATTAAAAAAATTAAACGAGTAATTTTTTAAATATTTGTTCAATTTTTAATTGTTCGGGCACAGCACAGAGGAAATTTCTTTATTTGTTTTTTTGTATGGACGCATAGCTGATAGGCACGGAAAGCACAGTGCGCATGCGCAGGCACGGCAGGCAAGCAGTGGGCGGGGCTTATCTGCGGGAATTTTTTTTCCCTCGGGCGTCAGAGTGGGGGGTCAAAATTCCCTCCGAGGGAAATTTCCCTCGAATCTGGCATCACTGACTATGTCTGCGATAGAGTGCAAAGTGTTGGAAGCGCAGCGAGATAATTGGAACGGATCCCTCTTGACGGTCGAGGCAGACGGTTCCTCCAGCGGATAAACAGTTCGCGCGTACAGCGCGCATTCTGCACTTATTTGGTATCAGTTAGTCTCGACAGAACGCCACGTGTGTGCATGATTGGGATGAGTCAAGATAATAATCTTCAGTAATATTTGTGTGAAACAAATATTTAAAAAACTACACGGAATATTAGTATTATATTTGTGTACACACAATGATTTTCGAAAATTTTTGTATCTTCGTATTTTTCACAGAATCATTTAAATCCGATAAATAAAAGGAGCGAAAATCAGAATTTTTACACCGTTTCCGCATGTAAAGTACGCATGTAGGTTGTGTACAGTTTCTCTACGAAAAAGCATGTAAGCAGTTGGATCGAGTCTTACAAATTTCATGAAGTTTTTGAATATTTTCTATACGTTTACATGAAAATCTCGAAAAAAAATGTTTCGACACAACATAGTTTTCTTTATGAGCAAGCAAAAATTCTAATAAGTTACGGTTCTCCGTTTTAGGTCGGACGAATCCGTGACTTGAATATTTTCCTTTTTTGCTTCCTCATATAAAAGGAAGCTATGCGTTCGAGAAAACATTTTTTTTCAAGATTTTAATGTCAGCGTACCAGAAATTGTCGAAAACGTTGACAAATGTGATTTTTAGCTGGCGTCCGGATGTGTCTGTGTGCGTGTGACAAATTTGCAACGTTTAGAATGATTATAACTCGGAAACGGCTTGATAGCGGGTCGAAGATTTGTACACTAGTAGAATGACACGCCTCTTCCTTCGATGAAATTTTCATGAAGTTTGAAGCCTGGTTCGAGATTTTATGCGATTTAGAAATTTTGTGAAAAATGGCTGTCGTAGCTCTAGCTTGCGTAAACATTGAGCTATCGTACTAAAACTGCACACAAATATATTATATTGATCCAAGACCTGTGGTATTGAATTTGGCCGAAATCTACCGAAGGGATCAAATTTTATGGAATTTTGTATGGAATACTAAAAACGGTGTAATTCGGCACGGGAATGGACTGACACTGTACAATGTTTTGTATTCAATTTCTCAAAAATTGATTCAACCGTTTAACTTCTATGGGATTCTTAAAATGTTGAATTTGTTGAAAAAAAGATTTTCACGCCTGACACGATTCAGAAACACGAGTTCCTGAATCGATTATCGCGCAAAGAGTAAAATGAGTTATAGTTTTGTTATCAGTGCTGAAAAATAGATTCAAAATTGCCATAAAACAACGCCATCCGGGAATTTCAGTTTGCGATTTCCTATAATAAATTGTGGTGTACATTTGGACGGTTTTAATTTCATAAGATTGTAGACATTTTTTATGTTGCGCAAAAAGGTGCAAAGGAATTTGCACACGGTTTTTCTATACGTAACTCAAAAATACAATTAAAAAGAGTTGAGAATTGAAATTTTCATATCGCTTTCTCATAATGTTTCTTTTTTCTTTTCTTTTTTTAAAAATTGAATTCTAATGATAGCTTCCTCTACGAGAAAGCCAAAATGGAACAACGATATTAATCACAGAGGAAGTTATGTGCAGAACCGTAAAACATGAGGACGTAATTGTGCAAATCACTTTTTTTTAAATTATTGCCAATAGTTTAACGAAAATAAGGAAAAAGTGATAAATTCTTTAGCTTTTCGGCATTCACGACAGAGTTGCTCACTTTGCTTCGCCAATCGGCCAGGATATCTACATTGTGTCCACGCTTTGGTATTGATCTGTTCGGCGTCAGCTCTTCGTTGTGTCGTCACGGTGCTCGACGATGTACGATCCGTATTCGTTTTTCGTGCGATTGGGCAGCATACCATCAGATCGAGTCCGAGAGAATCGCACATGACCGGCAACTCTCCTTTCGTCACATTGCCAACAGCATCAGGACAGTTCCCGAGGCGTTTGCATTCACCGAACAGGTCTTTACTCAAAGAACGAGGCTTGCCTGAAAACAACGAAATTCCACGCAATTGTTATCATTGTTGCGACATGATGAAATGTTAATTTCAACTGGTTTTCAGACACAGCGTGTATTTTTTTTATTGGCTCTGTTGGCCGGATGGTGGGGGATGCTTAAAAAATGATTCGTCTCCATACGACCCCTCGTAAATCCACTCATCATTACACTATATTATATTATATTACTAGGGGAGCTGGTGGCTCGCGCGCACCACGGCAACCTCGGGGTGACATACACATGCCCGAAAGCGAGTCACGAACAAGTGCCAACCTTACTATGTATATACATAGTAATGTATACATAGTGGGGAATGTGTATACATTCCCCAGCTTGCTGCAGTACTAACGTGTTAACAGTAGAGCAGACGAAATGTTACCGTAAAACTAAAACTCTCGTAAAAATCTCTCGAAGCCAATGCATAAGCTGGCCAAAATCTTTTTGAAAAGTACTCTCTCGCCATAATTACAAATAATTCCAGCACGTAGATTATCACGCACTTATTTGGAAGTATCCCGCATCTGATGACTGTTAAGCAGACGTTTCACACCTGCCACAAAAGTTAAGTCGAGGACAAAGCGATTTCGGGGGAAGCTGCCACCAAATTGTAGGGATAAATTACCGACGTTTCGAAATAGTGATGGTCGGTAAAGTAGATACCAACTTTAGGTAATGCGAGGGTCATTTGCTACAAGATGTCGTCAAGGTCCAACTCTGCAATCGAGTTGCAGCAATAGAGATGCGTGGCTTACGTATCAGGGGCGACCATTTGATCAACAAGGCCTTACAGCCGATCGCTTCAATAATTTTCCATATTTTAAATGTTCCATTTAGACGCTGCAGAACGAGATGATGCTGATCGGTCGATTGTGTTGGATGCGATTCTAGGATACGTATATGTATAGGGGAGAGCGGGGCAAAATGGGGCAACGGGGCAAAACTAAATTGTCCAATCATTTTTGGATCGGAAAAGGTGGCAAAACTGGGCAGAAAAGCCTGACGTATCCGATAGGGCGAATTCGGGCATCCAAAAATTATTGGAAAATGACGTTTTGCCCAAAAACCCCGTTTTGCCCCGTTGCCCCATTTTGCCCCGCTCTCCCCTATACATATACGTATACTAGAATCGCATCCAATATAATCGACCGATCAGCATCATCTCGTTCTGCAGCGTCTAAATGGAACACTTAAAACATGGGAAATGATTGAAGCGATCGGGTGTAAGGCCTTGTTGATCAAATGGTCGCCCCTGATACGTAAGCCATGCATCTCTATTGCTGCAACTCGATTGCAGAGTTGGACCTTGACGACATCTTGTGGCAAATGACCCTCGCATTACCTAAAGTTGGTATCTACTTTACCGACCATCACTATTTCGATACGTCGGTAATTTATCCCTACAATTTGGTGGCAGCTTCACCCGAAATCGCTTTGTCCTCGACTTAACTTTTGTGGCAGGTGTGAAACGTCTGCTTAACAGTCATCAGATGCGGGATACTTCCAAATAAGTGTGTGATAATCTACGTGCTGGAATTATTTATAATTATGGCGAGGCAGTACTTTTCAAAAAGATTTTGGCCAGCTTATGCATTGGCTTCCGAGAGATTTTTACGAGAGTTTTAGTTTTACGGTAACATTTCGTCTGCTCTACTGTTAACACGTTAGTACTGTAGCAAGCTGAGGAATGTGTATATAGTAAGGTTAGCACTTGTTCGTGACTCGCTTTCGGGCATGTGTATGTCACCCCAACCTCGGTGGGGTTCAAAGCGGTGGGGTCAGAGAAACCCCCTGCCCCACCGCTTTATAAACTTAAACCCTCATTATTCGAAATTCCTTTAAAAGACTTGCAATTCTAAGCTCTACTGTAGCTTACGCCACAGTACAATTTCGATTTTTAAAAATTAATATTCGAATAGTTTATAGTGTCAAGAGTACTTATCCCGTTAAATTTTTGTTTCGAAATTCGACGAATAACGAAAGTTAGAGACCGTTATGTGGAAGATGGCGGAACGCTCGAGCAGGGGCGCGACCGAACTTTGAACACGGTTTTCTCGAAATGTGACTTTCAAAATCGGTGTCTCTGATATCTCAAAGACGGCTTGATGGATTTTATGAACATTTTTACCGATATACTTCACCAGATTCTTTAGTCCTTGACGTTATCATATGTAAAAAATTATAATAATTTAAAAAATGATTCAGTGTAAAAAATAGGTAAAAATCGATAATTTTTTCCAAATAGCTGCCATTTTGCTAATTTTTGTTTGTTTTTCTTCCCGTCGTCAAGGACCGCGTAATATATCGTTTGTTACGAAACAATTAAAATATTTGTTTTAGATAAAATGACAAGTCGAAGTCAGGGCACCGCAAACGAACTTTCGAAAATACACCGACCGATAAAAAACATACATAATAACAATAAAATTGAGTGACAATATTCATAAATACAGTGTAATATATCCTCCTTCCACCCTAATAAAATCAATAAAGCGTTATATTTACCGAGAAAAAAGATCACGAAGTATGCGTGGGTTTTTACCCATTTAGTGCGGCGTAAGCTCTTAATAAACTGAAGGGACTTAGGATAATAAGGGCATAAGTCCATTAAGTGGGGTTTAGAATTGTACAGGCTTAAGTACCCATTTTTTTGTTGCCTTATGAGCTTATTATTCCAAGCCCATTAAATGAACTTAAAATAACAACGGCATAAGTCCTTTAAGACGCTGCTGGGCCTCTTGTTTTAACGATGAAACGAGGCGATTTCGTAGAATCAACTTCACATCATTAATATGCACGCATATGCTTCAAATTGTACAGAACGGTAATACCAGCCATAAGCACTTCGGCGTGCACTTGAATGTCGGTTGAGAACGTCGAAGAAATTAAGAAAATCGAATATTACAGATTGTCACAAAAACCGATATGGCCGCTCAACATTTCAACTGAATCTATTTTATAGCATATAAAATATTCTGGAACTCATATACGTAAAACGGGAGTGCACATCGATTCTGTGAAATTGCCCCAATATTTCAAAATCGTTACGAACTCTATTAATGTATGTGTGTAACAGATTTGCATAGTTTAAAACGGCTATAACTCGGAAATGGTTTGAGAGAGCGAGTTGAAATTTGGTACACTAGTAGAGTGGTAACGTCGCTTTGTTCAGAGTACTTTTCCTGAAGATTGAGGGCCCATTAGAGATTTTTCGCGATTTTGAATTTTTTAAAATTCTCTGTGGTCCTCGAAGATGCATAAATTTCGAGCTGTCGTCCTAAAACTTCATACAAATATGATATTTTTATCAAAGACTTTTGGTATTGAAGCTGGTCGCAATCTATCCAAGCGGTCAGATTTTGTGGAATTTCAATTTTTTTTTGAAAAATTACTAAAAACGATCTAATTCGAGTGATAATGGAGGTATCGAGCTCAAATTTGGTTGGTGAATGGACTAATTCTGTACAATGTTTGGTCTTTTATTTGACGACCATTGATCTAACCATTAAAATTTTTAGATTGAACGATTTTTTTATTCTTCGACATTTTTTTTATGTCTCACTTTTTTTTATGTACACAAATGTCGGAATCAAATATCACGCCACAAAAATCACGCACACGTAAAATGAAGTACCTCATTTTACTCTGTGTAATCAGCTTTGTCATACTCTGTCATACTCTGTGTAATCAGCGGTGCAGGAAAAGATTAAAAATACCCGCAAAACGGAAATTTCCGTTAGCGATTTTCTACAATCAATTTTACGGCAAATTTTGACCATTTTGCGTGCGCGTGCTCATGTGTGACAAACTTGCATCATTTAAAACTACTGTAACTCCGCAACGGTTTGAGATAGCCCGTTCAAACTTGGCACACCAGTAGAGTGGTCACGTCGCTTCGTTCAGTATAATGTTTGTGAATATTGAGGCCCGATTGGAGATTTTATGCGATTTTCAATTTTTTGCAAAATATCTGTGATATCTCCAACTTGCGTAAATTTTGATCTATCGTCCTGAAACTGCACCCAAATATACTATTTTTATCAAAGACCTTTGGTATTGAATTTGGTCGAAATCCATCGAAGTGGTCAGATTTTATTGACAACCTTTTAAAATTTATGGGATTTTGAAACATTTTAATTAATTTTTTTTTTTGCTTGTTTTATGCCTGACCCGAGTTCCTGAATCAAATATCACGCAAGGAGTAAAATGATTTAAGTTTTGTAATCAGTGCTGAAGAATAATTTAAAAATTCTCTTATAACGATGCAATCCGGAAATTTCAGTTTGCGAGTTCCTATAATAAATTCTGGTGTAAATATTGACGGTTTTAGTTTTATGAGATGTAGACATTTTTTATGTTGCGAAAAAAGATGGAAAGTCATTTGCATGGTTTTTCTATACTGAACCCAAAAATACAATTATAAACAATTGAAATTTGGAATTTTCATATCGCTTTCTCATAATGTTCCTTTATTTATTTTTTTTTGTGTGAAAATGGTATTTTAATCATTGTTTCCTCTATGAGGCAGCCAAAATGGGACAACGACATGTATCATAGAGGAAGTTATGTGCAAAACCGTAAAACATGAGAAAGTAATTGTGCAAATCACTTTGCACGCTTTTACTTCCTCATGGAGGAAGCTTTTTTAATTATAAAAGGAAAGTCTGAAAAAACCAATATTTTAGTTCTACACAATTTATAGTATTGTCATCCATTTTTTGTGAAGGTTATCGAATTTGATTTAGATAAATTCTATTTCACAGTTCAAAACTCACCTTCACTTTCCTCCGCTATGATTCCATACGAAGCGAGTAGCGTTCGTAAGGCGAAAAGTAATTCTTTTCGCCTTAATGAATGATGGCGAAAAGTAAGTCTTTTCGCCATCATTCTGTAACGACGGGGTGACGTTTAAAATAAGGTTTTAATCGATTAACGTGTACGTTTACTTCCTTATCTTTGGTTACTATTTTATAATAATTGTCGGGTCGACATTGACGACCAAAGTTGGGTCGACTTTCCAATTCAGGTGGTCATAGTTGGTCCAACGTCAGCGCGGCTATAAAACCGCACCTGGATGAGTTTTAAATCGTGTAACTAGGCGTTTTATTAGTTTTTATTGAGAATTATTAATATGCCACGCATATGCTTCAATTCGAATAGAAGTCAGGTACTCGAACAATTGGAGCCTGCGATCAACGAGAAGGAAGTGAAACACGAAAAGGTTGATCTCATCGCACGGTAAGGATCGACGTTTGAAAAATCGCCGACGAACATTTACCGTTTTGTTCACTGGTTACTTTCAACGTTATGATTTTTTTACAGTATGGCAAGTTGATGACGTAGAAGAACGAGTGTGCACTCAAGCGATCGCAGAGCAAAAACGTAAAGAGCAATTGGCTAAGCAAGGTAGCAGCCGTCAGTTAAGCAGCAACGCAAGTTTTGTAAATGCTTTTTCCTAGACCGTTTGAATTCTGACTTGTTGAAGAGCATGTGAATCACCCGTGCTCCAGACTGTGCCCAATCGATAATAAAAACTAACATGCAAATTTTTCACGGTTTTGACGTTGACCCATTCCACAGTAAGTGAGATTTTATTTCCTTTGAAAGCCTAAGATTTAGTACCGTTAAAAAAATAACGGTAGAGTTTCTATTACAGACTACTGATGTATTTAGACACAGGCAGTGGAGCAATTGCCTAGGGGCATCGAGTAGTCGGGGGCGCCGCCGCGCTGAGGAAAAAAATATTTTGAAGACCGAAAATGCTGAACGTCGACATAAACCTATTGAATTGTTTTCAATGCGTCAAAGGTCAATAATTTTTATCCACAAACTCGCATATAATATGTATTGTAATGCAATTTGCGAACTGCGTAAATGCCTACCTGAAATACTCTCGACAATATTCGCTACGTGCGTCGCTACGTACGTCGAAATGCTCCAGGGAAGAATATAAAACCCGTCCGTGACGGCGGCCTATCTCGAGAGCAAAGTGGCTGGGCAAGGGATTGAACGGTCGAAATAAAATAAATAAATACCTAAACTAATTAAACTCCACTCACAAGAATACAGGAACCAAATAAACTTTATTGTAATTCAACATAGACTCTAAGGGGGAAAACCGGAGACCCCGGGGTAAAACCTTTGTCCCGTAATTAATCGAGTAACAAAATAAAATATAACAATGCTCGATTCGTCCCGACACTCGGGATCCGCACGCTCCTTCGCGCACACACGCTCACACACGCTCTCACACTCATATTCGATTGCCTTCTTTTTCGTCTTGCCCTCAGCTTTAATCTTCGTTAACTTATTTTATACGAGCACGCCGCGTTTGATACAAATTGCTGATAAAGCTAAAGGTAAAGGATGTTTGCTGATAAAGTAAGTGCTAATTTTCTGGCAATTATTGGTACTTTCGTATCTGATTTTTTCGTCCACATGTTATAAATAATAATCGTGTAGGTGTATTAGTATGCCATTTCATAGATGATTCATATTCGAGATTGTCTTGAGTCTCTTAAATTCTTAGTACACATTAACTTTAAACATATCGTTATTTTAAAGTACTTGGCGTTGAAAGGCTACCGCGTCATTTGATACCCACGTACAAATAATAATCATAAAATTCCGTACAATACAAAAAACTTATTATTTTCATTCTTTAACGATTATTAATTTATACGATGACACAATTATTTATTTTATTAATATTTTTTATACACATGGCAAAAAAATGATGTGCGGAATGTCGGCTGTGTTCAACATAAAAAAGAATATCATTCGTTGGATGTATGAAAAGGCTATTATAAAAACAATGTATGAAAAGCGACTGCGATCGAATTTCCACAGTTTATATGTATTTCGAAATAAGATTTGAATAATTTCGCTCTATATATAAAGGATTTTTTTATTATCATAAATTTAAAAAAGTTGTGCTTTTTTTAGAATATGATGATAATAACAAAAGAACAGTCGTGCCCGTGGATGTTGTTACATGCGCGCAAACCTTTGAAAAGTATAATTGGGTTTCGATACGAAGCTCATTCGTTAATTGTTACCATCTTGCATGTGCCTGTCCTGAGTCGAATTTGCTGATGCTCTCATGATCCACAGTGTCGAAAAGTATCGGTGTGAAAAAGGATTATGATTGCCATATGATGGCCTCGAGCCAGCAGATATAATTGTAAACTCGAGTATAAACTCCGGGACTAACGTAGCCGCATTTTCGGCCAAAGCTCGTTATTCCGACGACGTTGTACATGCAGGCGTGACCTAGATTTTTCGTTGCTAGAGGTCCACCGCTGTCGCCCTGTAACAGCGGACAACAAAGACATTACAAATAGACCAAAACAAAAACAAAATCATTGATACTGTGACGCGGAATTTTTCCCCGTCACAAAAACTATGGCAACAATGCCGAGAGCGAGCTCTCATACGCTCTCACGGCGGACAATTCAACCTTCTCGGGCAATTCCACAGACTCAGTATGGGCTAAGCAAATTATTATTAAATTATTAAGGGGCTGCTGGGTCTTCCCAGCAGTATTTTTGAATAGCTATTCAAAAACAACAATTCATTGATAATCTTCGCTACAGTCGGGAGAGGTCTCCTAGTGGTGCGTTGTGAGGGAAGACGTCTCCCGACTGTAGCGAAGATTATCAATGAATTAATATAATTACGATTAATTAATTATGTTATCATTCTTTATTATTAATTATTTCTATTACTGTTTATTAACAATATTAGTTAGTATTATAGCACTAATTATTTCATCCTTTTTTGAAGTTACATTTTTATTACCCATTTTTTTTATCGTTAATTATTCTTAGATAAGCGTCACTTATCTTGCAAATCCGAGAGGGTTGAATAACATTAAAAAAATCACATTCATTTTTTTTTAGATTTCTAACAATCGGGACATCGTAATCGACATCTGGTATTTCGAGACTTACGCTACACGTATCGTGCTGACCGTCTCCACCGGCACAAATCTGCCAATCGTCGACTATTCCGTACTTGAGATTTCGGTTGGCGGATTGTCCGACGAACGACGAGTTGCAACTGGGTTGATCGACTATGTTTAGAACCACCTTAAGAAGATCACTGGAACCTTCTTTTTCGGCTGTTAGATTGACAAATATGAAGAAGAAAAAATCATCAAATGTTAAGGTCTCGGAGAACAGTAAGAAAACAATTATTTGAAAGGTAATGAACCGGTCCTGGAAGTTTTCATGCACTAAGGTGTGTCTGTAATTTCGAAGATGTGTGCAGCAATTTTGACGGAACGACTTATGAAAAATATAAAGCAGGTAACATGACAACAAATGTATTTTTGAATTTTGCGAAGCTAATGGAGTTCAAGAAATTTCATAGACGTAATGAAAATGTACGTATGTAGTCACTATCTTAAATACCGAAAGATATTTTAACATAATTTATGTTGTTGAACGTATAATTCCCGAACTCACAGAAACCAGTCAGACCCCAACCAGTCGCGACAAAAGGGCCATCAGTGTGGCGGGCCGTTGACAAACAAGCTGGCCTCACGTAATCATTGAAAATGACAGGCCTCTCCAGCCTCAGTAGCGCTATGTCGTGGTACTTGGACGGACTCTTGTACAACGGATGACGAATTATCTCGATAATTTGACGTTCTTGGGGCCTCCCAAATCCTGTATCCCGAACAAGGTTTATGATTCCGACTTTCACCCGAACCGCATTGCCGCTGAAACGAAATATTGCAAATGATCGAGGCTATTATAAAATCCATATCTAAACATACATACGATATTGGCACAATATCTGGGACACGCGCTGCACGTGTCACAAATACTGCGCCAACTGCGTTTTCTGGAGCTTGTCCATCTAGGTATATATATATATATATATATATTTAAATCCAATCTTCTTAGTTGTGTCACATAGATAACATCGACAATATACTTTTTTCTATTCTACTATCTACCATTTTATTTCAACTTAAAAAAATGTTTACATTTTAAATATTTTTCGATTGTAATCATTTTTTTTCCATCATAAAAAATGGTATAACTTTGTTGTCCACAATTTCACGATTATATTGTCTAACTTGTTACTTGAACAAGTTTTTAGTTGTTCTTCAACGTTTGCTGTTACTCTTTACTGTTCTACAATGTTACTAGTTTGCTATTCTAAAACAAATGTAATGTGTAATTCGTAATTTTTTTGTAGTCGTTTTTCACGGACAATTCGAGAGAAGAAGTACAGTGGGCCGCAGTTAGGACGAAATTTGCGGAGACCAGAGTACCACCGCACCCCCAAAGGATCCCGCTGGTTGGCCTATTAAATCCGACAGCGACCATATGAGGAAACTCCTGCTCTTTGGCTTTCTCGCCACCCATTATGTGTAGGAACGAGTTCCAAGTGTTGGAAACGCAGTAAGGTAATTCGAACGGCTCCGTGACGGTCGAGGCAGACGGTTCCTCCAGTGGATAAACAGTTCGCGCGTACAGGGCGCATTCTGTAATTATTTGGTATCAGTTAGTCCCGACAGAATTCTTTCTCAACAGAACGCATATCGTGTGTGCGTGATTAGGATGACTGACGATTATTTGAGCGAAACAAATATTTAAAATAGTTTTGTTTAGTTTCTCTACGAAAAAGCATGTAAGCAGTTGGATCGATTCTTACATATTTCTTGAAGTGTTTGAATATTTTTCATACGTTTACCATGAAAATCTCGAAAAAAATGTTTCGACAACAACATAGTTTCCTTTATGAGCAAACAAAAATTCCCAGATAGAAAAATGACGGCACGGAGACGGAGCGGTGGCGGTACTAATGGTAAGATTCCCGTTTGATGGCACGTTTTTCTATCTGGGTTCTAATAAGTTACGGTTTTCCCCTTTGGGTCGAACGAATCCGTGACTTGAATAGTTTTCTTTTTTGCTTCCTCATAGAGAAAGCTATTCGAACATTGAGCTAACGTCCTAAAACTGCACACAAATATATTATGTTGATCCAAGACCTGTGGTATTGAATTTGGCCGAATTCTTCTGAAGGGATCAAATTCTATGGAATTTTGTATGGAATACTAAAAACAGTGTAATTCGAGTAAACATGGAGGTATCGAGCTTAAATTTGGCACGGGAATGGACTAACACTGTACAATGTTTTGTATTAAATTTCTCAAAAATTGATCCAACCGTTTAACTTGTATAGGATTCAGAAAATTTTGAATTTGTTGAAAAAAAAATGTTCACGCCTGACACGAGTTTCTGAATGAACTATCACGCAAAGAGTAAAATGAGTTTTGTTATCAGCGCTGAAGAATAGATTAAAAATTTCCATAAAACGACGCAACCCGGAAATTTCAGTTTGCGATTTTCTATAATAAATAATAAACCCTATGTAAATTTGGATGATTTTAATTTCATAAGATGTAGACATTTTCTTATGTTCCGCAAAAAGATTCAAAGGAATTTGTACATGGTTTCCTATACGTAACTCAAAAATGCAATTAAAAAGAGTTGAGAATTGAAATTTTCATATCGCTCTCTCATAATGTTCCTTTTCTTCTTTTCTTTTTTTGAAAATTGTAATCTAATTATAGCTTCCTCTACGAGAAAGCCAAAGTGGAACAACGATATTAATCACAGAGGAAGTTATGTGCAGAACCGTAAAACATGAGGAAGTAATTGTGCAAATCACTTTTTTAAAAATTATTGCCAATAGTTTAACGAAAATAAGGAAAAAGGAAGCAATTCTTCAGCTTTTCAGTATTCACGACAGAGTTGCTCACTTTGCTTCGCCAATCGTCCAGGATATCTACATTGTGTCCACGCTTTGGTATTGATCTGTTCGGCGTCAGCTCTTCGCTGTGTCGTCACGGTGCTCGACGATGTACGATCCGTATTCGTTTTTCGTGCGATTGGGCAGCATACCATCAGATCGAGTCCGAGAGAATCGCACATGACCGGCAACTCTCCTTTCGTCACGTTGCCAACAGCATCGGGACAGTTCTCGAGGCTTTTGCATTCACCGAACAGGTCTTTACTCAAAGAGCAAGGCTTGCCTGAAAATAACGAAATTTCACGCAATTGCTATCATTGTTACGACAAGATGAAATATTAATTTCAACTGGTTTTCAGACACAGCGTGTATTTTTTTTATTGGCTCTTTGTTGGCCGGTTGGTGGGGGATGCTTAAAAAATATTTCATCTCCATACGACCCCTCGTAAATCCAGTCGTCAGTACACTATATTATATTATGCTAGCAGGTTGTTGCGGCTCGCGCGCATCGCGCGGTCGCAATTTAAGTGCGTTAAATTTTATATTTTATAGTTTTTTTTTTTTATTGAAAAATTACAGCAGTTTGCAAATTAATGATGCTGACTATGTTAGTTAATGATGTTGCTAAATATTTTTACGGTAAATATCATAACGCAGCATTAATTCACCGCGTAATATATCGTTTGTTTCGACACAAGTGCACGTTACCCAAGTTCCAGCATTGGCACGGAGTGTGATGGATGGCACTTGGGGTGCAAACGAAGTTACCAAAGGGATACGGCCCGTAGATACATAACAAAACAAAACAATTAAAATATTTGTTTTCGATAAAATGACAAGTCGAAGTCAGGGCACCGCAAACGAACTTTCGAAAATACACCGACCGATTAAACACATACATAATAACAATAAAATTAAATGACAAAATTCCTAAATGTAGTGTCATATAAAAAAAAATCACGAAGTATGCGTGCGTTTTTACCCATTTACTGCGGCCTAAGCCCTTACTAAACTTAAGGGGATTAGAATAATACTTAGTACTTAGGATAATAAGGGCATAAGTCCATTAAATGAGGCTTAGAATTGTAAAGGCTTAAGTACCGTTTTTATGGTTGACTTATGCGCTATTATGCTGAATTATTATTCCAAGCCCACTAAATAGACTTAAAATAACAACGGCATGAGTCCTTTAAGACGCTGCTGGACAACAACAATCAAACAAACAAACTCAAATGCACCCCTCCCCCCAGATCGTGTCCGCAGCCGACTTACCCCCTTAATGTGTCATTCGCACAACGGCACAGGGAAACTGCGGGCAACCTAGCCATACATAGACGGTTTTTTCCCAGAGATTGGTGTTCCTACACGGTAATCACCAATCACCGAGAAAATTGCCATATGTCCCACGATCCGATGCGCCAGCCGGCGAGTGGCTAGGCGGTCACCCATCCAAGTACTGACTGTGAGCGGTACTGCTTGACTTTGGAGACTGCCAGAGCCGCACATCGTGCACCTAACGGTGTCGGTTTTCCTCTATATATATATACTAGGTGAGCTCGGGGCTCGCGCGCTCGAACTCCTTTATGTACTTAAGCCCTTATTATGCTAAGTCCTTTAAGCCCCCCCCCCGACCCTTGCTCCCTTGACCCCCTCGATTCTTGACACGGCACTGGCGGCGGCGAAATCTTTTTATAATATATTACATATATATATAGGAAGATATTATATCACGTCAATTAACATGCAATCAGTACTAATGAGATATGTCGACGTCTCGGAATCAAAAGGACCTCCTAAAGGAAAGTAACCCCTATGTTAATGTGCACGTGTTACGACCTTTCGATTCTTAGCCATTGATATATGAACGGAATGAAATCAAAACAAAAGCTTAATAATTAATCCCGAAACAAATTCAAATGTGTTTAGAGTGGGAACATGTATTCATCTTGACGAACGAAATTAACGAATTATCTCCTAATCTCTCGGCGAATATTTATTTATTTCTTTTTACTCCCACATAGATGTTTTGGTTGAAAAAAAGTTGAGATTTTTATGTCACAGTGCTGAACATAGTCCAAAACGTCGAGAAATACGATTTTTAGCTGGTGTCCGAATGATCGTATGTATTTGTGTATGTGTGTAACAGATTTGCATAGTATAACTCGGAAATGCCTTGAGTGAGCGAGTTAGAATTTGGTACACTAGTAGAGTGGTCACGTCGCTAATTCGAGTAAAAATGGATGTATCGAGCTCATATTTGGTAAGTGAATGGACTAACTCTGTACAATGTTTGGTCTTTTATATGGCGACAATTGATCTAACCATTTAAATTTTTCGATTTAGAAATTTTTTTATCCTTCAATTTTTTTTGTCTAACACAAGTTTCGGAATCAAATATCACGCCACGAATAAAATGAGGCACCTCATTTTACACTGTGTAATCAGCTGTGTGTAATCAATTTTGTCATACTCTATCATACTCTGTATAATCAGTGGTGAAGAAAATATTATAAATACCTGTAAAGCGACGGATGACGGAAATTTCCGTTAGCGATTTTCTACTATCACTTTTGCGGCAAATATTGACTATTTTTATTGTATCAGATGTAGACATATTTATGTTCCGAAACGTTTTTCGGAACATAAAAAATGTCTACATCTGATACAATAAAAATAGTCAATATTTGCCGCAAAAGTGATAGTAGAAAATCGCTAACGGAAATTTCCGTCATCCGTCGTTTTGCAGGTATTTTGCAGGTGCAAAGTAATTTGCACATGGTTTTCTCATTTGATATAATTTTGTGCATCTATGAGGAAACCTGTGATTCTGTCTTCCTCTTTACACAAAACACAACAAAAGCTTTATAATTAATAACGAAACAGATTAAAATGCGATTAGAGCGAGAACATGGATTCATCGCAACGAACGAAATTGACGAATTATCTCCTACCTAATGTAGCCAATCTCTGGGCGAGTATTTATTTATTTATTTTTGCTTGTTCATAGAAGATGTTTTCGTTAAAAAAAACTTTAAAAATTTTAATATCAAAGTCGAAAAACGTCGCGAAATGCGATTTGTAACTGACTTCCAGATGATCGTGTGTACTTATGTGTGTGTAACAGATTTGCATAGATTAAAACGGTTATAACTCGGAAATGGCTTGAGAGAGCGAGTTGAAATTTGGTACACCAGTAGAGTGGTAGAGTGGTAACATTCGCTTTGTTCAAAGCACTTTTTCTGAAGATTGAGGCCCCATTAGAGATTTTTCGCGATTTTGACTTTTTTGAAAATTCTCTGTGGTACTCAACATGCATAAATTTCGAGCTATCGTCCTAAAACTGCATACAAATACGATATTTTCATCAAGGACCTTTGGTATTGAAGCTGATCGCAATCTATCCAAGGGGCCAGATTTTGTAGAATTTCAATTTTTTTTTTATTACTAAAAACGATCTAATTCGAGTGATAATGGGTGTATCGAGCTCGAATTTGGTCGGTGAATGGACTAACTCTGTACAATGTTTGATCTTTATTTTGGCGCGCATTGATCTAACCATTAACATTTTTAGATTATACAATTTTTTTATTCTTCGACATTTTTTTGATGTCTCACTTTTTTTATGTACACAAGTTTCGGAATCAAATATCACGCCACAAAAATCACGCACGAGTAAAATGAGGTACCTCATTTTACTCTGTGTAATCAGCTTTGTCATACTCTGTCATATTCTGTGTAATCAGTGGTGAGGAAAAGATTTAAAATACCCGCAAAACAACGGAAATTTCCGTTAGCGATTTTCTACAATCAATTTTGCGGCAAATTTTGACCATTTTGCGTACGCGTGCGTGACAGACTTGCATCGTTTAATACTAGTGTAACTCCGCAACGGTTTGAGATAGCCAGTTCAAACTTGGCACACCAATAGAGTGGTCAGAATATTGAAGCCCGATTGGAGGTTTTATGCGATTTTGAATTTTTTGCAAAATCTGTGTGATATCTCCAACTTGCGTAAATTTTTATCTATCGTCCTAAAACTGCACACAAATATACTATTTTTATCAAAGACCTTTGGTATTGAAGTTGGTCGAAATCTATCGAAGTGGTGAGATTTTAATGTTTGGTTTGATTTTATTATTTGGCAAAAAATTGATCCAACCTTTTAAACTTTATGGGATTTTGAAAAATGTTGATTAAATTTTGTTTGTTTGTTTTATGCCTTGACACGACTTTCTGAATCAAATATCACGCAAGGAGTAAAATGAGTTACAGTTTTGTAATCAGTGCTGAAGAATAAATTAAAAATTCTCTTCTAATGACGCAAACCGGAAATTTCAGTTTGCGGTTTCCAATAATGAATTCTGGTGTAAATATTGACGGTTTTAGTTTTATGAGATGTAGACATTTTTTTATGTTACGAAAAAAGATGGAAAGTAATTTGCACAAGGTTTTTCTATACTGAACTCAAAAACACAATTATAAAGAATTGACATTTTCATATCGCTTGCTCATAATGTTCCTGTATATATTTTTATTTTTATTTATTTTTTGTGAAAATGGTATTTTAATCATAGCTTCCTCTATGAGGAAGCCAAAATGGGACAACGACATATATCATACAGGAAGTTATGTGAAAAACCGTAAAACATGAGGAAGTAATAGTGCAAATCACTTTGCACGCGTTTGCTTCCTCATAGAGGAAGCTTTTTTAATTATAAAAGGCAAGTCTGAAAAAACAAGTATTTTAGTTCTACACAATTTATAGTATCGTTATCCATTTTTTGTGAAGCTTATCGAATTTGATTTAGATAAATTATATTTCACAGTTCAAAACTCACCTTCACTTTCCTCCGCTTTGATTCCATACGAAGCGAGTAGCGTTGAAATCACAACGACAAACAAAGAATACAACATTTCAATGGTATTTGGTCTGAGCAATAACACAGAATATTTTTTACGCTTCGTTAAGAAACACAAACGAACCTCGTTCGTACCCAATGTTTTACGTTTGAATTCACGATTATCTGTGTGGCTTAAGCGTCGCACGACCGGCTCATTTAGTGTGCCGATTTTTGTGGTTAAGGGGATGCTGGTGTTAAGCGCGAGTTTAAATAGTATGCCTATCTCTAGGCGGCTAGGAGGAGTGGAACCCAGAGGGGGAATCCGAAAGTGAGGCGGCGCGCTCGGTGCTGCCGATGGCACCCAAAGTAAACAAAATAATTCTAGGGGGACTCAGAAGGGGAGCCCGAGAGTAGGGCGGTGCGCCAAGTGCTGCTGGTGGCACTCTGTCAGAAGTCTTCAACGATGCGAAACTTTGCATCCTTAGTTTGGGCCGCGTGGTTAAGGATGGTTCGAGGATTCATAATTTTAGAGTTAGAGGACACAGGGGTGTTTCGAGGCAGATTTATGGGTGACTCAAGGGTCGCTTCTTTTCGATTCCTAGAACATTGAATTCGTGGTTGACCAAGGATGGTTCGTCGATGATTCGAGGCATTTTTTCAATTCTTAGATCATTGAATTATTAGGCGAAGAAGGACTGTTAGAGATATAGGTTTACCGCGCTAGCTGTGTGCCGATAGTGCGTGTGTGTGTGTGGATTCACACACAGGCGAGAGTCGCTGTTGCGACGCGAGCGACTTCGGCTACCGAAATCGGAGTCGGCAAGACCCGAAGCCTCTCGCGTGGCAACAGTGAGAATAATAAAAGGACTTGTGGACGAGGTCAGGGATCAGTCGTCACCGTCGATCACAAGTGTTAAGCTTTATCTGTTCTGGAGCGCGTGAGTCAGCCGGAAGGCATGCGAAACAATGAAAGAAAGCAGAGCAAAATATAAAGTCCTGTTTTCGAATACTAAGAATAAAATACCAAGTTTTCTTTATCACTGACTACGCGAGTTATTACCCCTATTCTCCCTATCCCGCACGAACGACAAATAAAAGAGGAAAAACTGCTAAATACAATCTACGGCAATTTATTTTAACAAGGACGATTCAAGGATGATACGAGGGTCTCAGAATTTTTTCCCCAAACAGATCATGATTTATAAATTGGACTGAATAAAAAAATATATAAACGCATGCGATAAAAATTAATTTGCCATCGATAGGCTTAGAGTAGATCGGTTTGTATTTTGAATAAGGTTTCGTATCGAGGGGTGTACATTGAGCAGCCATTGTACGTCTGTCTTATAAGTTGATCCGGTGACTGTTTCGCTTTCGAGAAACTCCGAGCTCATAAGCCATCTAGCGGCAGTAAAAAACACACTCCCATGAGGCATTGCGCGCGGTCGGTCCGCGTGTAGCAGTAGTTCCAATGAACTCACTAGATGGCTTATGATCTCGCCGTTTTTCGAAAACGAAACAGTCACCGATTAGCTTATAAGGCAGACGCACGACGGTTGTATAGTGTACACTTCTCGGTGTACAACCATTTATTTTTTTGACTCTCGATCGGTTCACATAAGTTCTTACATCGAACCGATCTACTCTAAGACTATCAATGGCAAATTAATTTTTATGTCACTCGGTGGGAAAATGGCGGTTTTTTCGCCCGCTTCGCGTGCGAAAACCCCCATTTTCACACCTTGTGAAATAAAATTTTGTTCGATACTCGTGCGAAAAACGTTTTCTGAACTCGTGTGATTGCAACACTCGCCTTCGGCTCGTGCTGCAAACTCTCACTCGTCAGAAAAAGTTTTTTCGCACTCGTATCGAAATGTACTATTATCGCATACGTTTATATATTTTTTTTATTCAGTCCAATTTTATAAATCATGAGCGGTTCATGGTTGGTTTGAGGTCGGTCACTCGACCTCAGTTACTTCGTGGACCTCGAATGATCCTTGGGAAATCGTCGCTTGTCGAACAAGGAAAAGACCTGGCAGCCTCGAATCTTCCTGGAATGATCCTTCAGAAATCACTGTTTGGCGATCTGAGAAAAAGCTCTCGAATATTGATAATATCGAAAAATGATTATTTGCAGTCTTCCAATAACCAACCATCTATTCATACAATTGTACGATTTCTTTCTCCAAATCATTTTGTATACAAGTGTAACAAAAAATAATTGTTTGGCTGTGTATAGGCTGTGTTCGACATACAAAATAACGTTTTTCGATGAATTTCTGAAAACGCTGTACGGTTATGAGTACACTTCCACAGTTTATACGTATTGCGGAGTACGTCCAGGAACCGTACATCTGACTTCCGACGCCCAATGTTATGCAGGTGAATATACCTGACCAAATTTTGTAAATCTTTAAAACAACTATTTTTTCGAAAATTGTTGTTTTATCAGAAAGGGCTTCGAACTTCTGCCACAACGATTAATACAATTTGGATTTAAAGTTCATTACATTTTTTTAAAAGCGACTTCGAACAAAGAAAGTAGTTTTTTTGAAGATATATTTTACTTTATTTATATTACGCCAGTTTAAGTCTAGTATTCTACAAAAGTATAAAAAGTTACAGAGTATAATCGAGATTCGAAGAAGTTGTACGTTACTGGAATTCGATAACATTTTCGCGAACTAAATTCTGCTTATATTCGATGTGATTGCGCTACTGTGAGCGATACCAGTAATATAAATTCGCTCACATAGAACCAGCCATTGGGTAACCCAAATTTTCTAGCCAAATTTGACAAGAATAAGTTCCCTGACGGCAGCCACAACGAGATACTGAATCGAATTATATTCTGTTACTTTTATGTGCTCAATATTGTACCGAGTTAACTCCAGCGTCATGAAGTCCAACGTCTCAAAATTCAATTTTCCCAAGCAATCATCGTTCTCGAGGTTGAATATCCGGAGTTCACCTGAAAGTAATGTAAATTGAATTTTGAATTGCGGAGAAGTCATCTAATTCAACGGCGAGCGCTGATCTCTAGTGACCATATAAAGGCCGAAAAGCGAATCACTGCGACTATACCTGACGCCAGTCCCAACATCAATAGACCAACATGATAATGAATTGCTGTCACCTGTGAATTGAGACCAAGATCGAGCTGACAATCATACCGTTTGCACGCTCCATCGGATACCACGAAACCGATTTGTTGTCGATGCGACTGCGTTGAGCCTGGTAACAAATAATATATATTATATAGTACATTTTGACATCCGTTTTATTTATGTAAATGGGTACCACCTACCCTCGACAAAGGCAACGACACATGGCTTAAATATGTCGATCAAGAAGAAGGAATCTTCGTCACGCTGTAAAAAATTGCTCAGGTGTTTCAACTGTCGGTCGGGCAGAATTTCGTAAACGTAAACCGTCGTATCCTCGTCCAGGTCATCATCGGGTCGACCATCTAGGATGTTACTCGCAACGAATATCGCCTGGTAGCATAATTCCAGAGTTTCAGGCATCCCCGGAAAAAATAGCATCACAAGTTTTAGGGGTAGGTGTGACACTTCACCTTAAGCGATGCTGGAGCTGTTTTTTTTTTCTTTTTTAACCTGCTGTACTAGTTTTACCGACGGAGCTAAACAATTTTTCAGTTCCGACTTAGCATTATTAATATGCTATGCATATGCGTCAAATCATGCAGGACTATGATATTGACATAAACGCTTCAATGTGCAGTCGAATTTCGATTGAAAACTTACAAGGAATTAAGAAAACCGAATATTATAGATTGCGAAAGACATTTGCAAATATACACTTTCGCAAACTATAATATTCGGTTTTCTTAATTCCTTGTAAGTTTTCAATCGAAATTCGACTGCATACCGAAGCGTTTATGTCAATATCATAGTCCTGCATGATTTGACGCATGTGCGTAGCATATTAAAAATGCTAAGTCGGAACTGAAAAATTGTCAAGTTCCGTTGGTAAAACAGATAAAGCAGGTTAAAAAAAAAGGAGGAAAAAACAGCTCCAGCATCCCCTTCAGATGATGTGAAATACCACCGCCGGTAACAAAAACTGTATTGAATACCGTTTTAAGACCGCAGTCCGCCGAGGAAAAAGAACATTGTCTTTCCCTGAAGAATGAATAAACGCAGGGAATAGTACATTTCGATACGAGTGCGAAAAAACTTTTTCTGACGAGTGTGAGTTTGCAGCACGAGCCGAAGGCGAGTGTTGCAATCACACGAGTTCAGAAAACGTTTTTCGCACGAGTATCGAACAAAATTTTATTTCACAAGGTGTGAAAATGGGGGTTTTCGCACGCGAAGCGGGCGAAAAAACCGCCATTTTCCCACCGAGTGACATAAAGACAATTTTCGTTTTCCTCGGCGATCTGCGGTCTCAAAACTGCATTCAGTACAGTTTTTGTTATCAACTGGGCGCAGGTCAGGTGGGCGGGAGGTATACCACATCACCTTAAGGGCATGTGGCACAGACTCAGTCGGTAACAAATCGCCTTCCCTATTTTCTCCAAAACGATTGATCCGACGAGCAAAAGCAAATTAGGTTTTCATACTTATATCTATTGGCTACAAAAACCTAATTTGATTTTGGTCGAAGAATCAACCATCACGGAGAAAATAGGGAAAGCGATTTGTTACCATCGGAGCATTGTTACGTGTGTCACATCCCCTTAAGAGCATGTGAAACACCTTTCCGAGGGTGTCTCGCTCCGCTGTGAGCGCCACTGATGCTATCTCTCTCGCACTCCATAGTGTTTCACATGCTCTTAAGAGTATGTGCAATATCGTGGTCGGTAACAAAAACTGTAAGGAACTTTTCTCCCGCATTCTGGAATTCACGATCAAAAGAAAACCCGTGAGAAAAATTGATTACAGTTATTGATTCCGACTGAGCCCGAAATGGATGAGCAGGGAGTTGTTTCATATGGTCTTAAAAATCGACGCAAAAAAATAGTCACCTTTCCTCCATCAGCGGTCATAGCATGCACGTAAGCGCTTGTGTTGACTCGATCGATAACAAGTGTTTTCGAAGCGGTTTCAGATGACCACTGTTCGACTTTCATGTTGTAATATTCGGAACCTTCACCCATCAAGACTTTCCAATACCGTAGATTATCGACATCATTATCCCCAAAAGGGGTTCTCCATACAGTGTAGCAGTAATCGAAGCTCGTCCTATCATCATATTTGTAAAGTTTTTAAAAATCAACACAGTTTGAGAATTTTTATTTACATTTACAGTCCTTTTTCTACCCCAATCATTGATATGATGAACTGTTTATATATGACTGTTCCAGTTGGATAAGGCTGTACAAATAATAAACCCTACCTTCGAGCAGTTGATCGAAGAGTGATAATATTGTTACATACCTTATGAGTATGTCGTCCATTGAATCCACGTGACGGTCATCTTGCTTCTTTGTCGTTACATCCGAGTAATAAACGCTGTCGAAGGAATGAGAAACTGCTGTGACATGCATACCTGAAAAAATTCGTATATAGATTAGTCGTACGCAAATACATTCAAATAAAATGATAAGAGGTGTTCATGAAAAAAAAAACTGTACCACAGACCTCTTCGCCACAGTTGAATGTCGTTGACCTCCGTTTTCCGATCCTGCTTATAAATTGGTTTGCCGTTTGGCTTGGAAATGTCATAGGCGGTAACACGCTTACCGGTATTACCAATGGCTACAATGTTACCTGGTGTACGTTTGAAAAAAAAAAAAATTGTACTAAAATAATATAATATAATAAATATAATAAACATAATAAACCCCTAAAATTACAGCAAATAATATTATTATTATTATATAGTAAATGTATTTATATAATTTTTTTCTTTTCTTTAGTTAATAACTTTAATCAACCATGCTTCACCTACTCTTATTATCAAATATACTGCATTTCCCCAAAAGAACCATAATTTCTATATTGTTACCAGGCATTATACTCCCTTAATTAAATAAATAGCCACATAATGGTATTCCATTATGTGGCTATTTATTTAATTAAGGGAGTATAATGCCTGGTAACAATATAGAAATTCGAGGCAAATAGCAAATGCAAGCTTGTGGACAGAGTTGCAATTTGAAGCTAATATATGAATATATGCAATAAAAAAGCGTACTTGAAACGGCAAGACAAACGATTTGTTTATCTTTTGATGGTAACGAATCGTCTTCGGATGAATCGACCAGTCTGATAATTTCTTGCGAACGATTCTTCGTCAAACTACTCCACCCAATCCACGATTGGTACATCAACATCCAAATGCTCGAGTGTTTCCTGGCTTTATGAAAGTCATCGCAGCATATCTCAGGATGCATCTGGAGTTCCAGAAGAGACGACCACCATTTTTCCGGTACCTCTTTCAGGCACTTCTCATACCAGTTGTATTTTCTCTGCATTTTAAAGGCATTCAGGATACCAATTCAATTAATGTCATCGTTCGAATGCTAACAATATCAGCTGGATCGGATGATATTCAGTGCTCACCGCTATAACTCATGTTATTAACTCGTCCCATCGCTTGGATGCAGTATTTAACTTCTTTAGGTCGTAGTAGTCTATTTTTTCAAAAACAATTTCCCATACTTCGTCTGGAAGCATCTTCGTCAACTCTTGGGTTCCTATCTTCAATTTTTCAACTGAAACACATAGCGTGCTTTCTTAAATACACATCTGCTCAGCTATCTGTTCTTCTATTCTGGCTGCCCACCATTAGTGAGTTTCTTTAATTACCAACAGTACATTTGATTCTTTCCCTGGGATACATTTTGCGTTTTGATAACAAAAGAACGCTTATTAGAGCAGATTTGTATAAAAACTAAACCCTGAACGGAGAGTAGACTGGAATATAAAAATACTTGCTTCGCCTGCGTACACATATGGATACTTTTGAAATATTTCTGGCTTGAACCGAACCAAGTCGAACTGTATTTCAGGAATGAACTTATCAGAATGCACGAAATATATTCCACGGAAAGAATTGGATGTGCTATTTTTAATTAAACAAACCCATTACAAGTGGAGAGTCACAATTAAAAGATCGCATAGCTGAGTAGATCAGCCTTCAGAAAGCTTCTCAATGAACTAGATGTTTTCACAGATAAAATGGAATGTAATTAAAAAAATGATTGGTAATTTAAAGACCCACTAACGGAGGGCAGCTAGAAATACGAGGACGAACAGCTGAATTGATCTGCAATTAACACACCCTTATTCTCACCCCCTATTCTATACATGATTGAGATTAACAGTTTTAATGTTTTTAATACATTTTCAGGTTACATAGAGTGATTCAGATTGTAATAAAAAGAAGCGATTATGATCGTGAGGATGAAGAATCAAGCGCCGATTGATTCCTGTAACTCGGAACGATTATACGAACAAGAAATGGTAATTGCGAACCTCCTTTTCACCTTGGTAAGCCGGCAGCAATTCTTCAATTTGCCAGGACCGGTGTAACACGGAAGATTCTGGATGGTTTGTGTTAGTAACGCAGCTCGCCAATAAATCAGGTAGCCAACGGTATTGGCCGGCAAAAAGGGTTTTGAGCGCGAATTTAACCGCGTTGCAGCACCGGAAATCTAAAAGTATAGAAACTAATTTCCTAGTTTGCAAAGATCCTCGTTTCCGGTATCCTCCACCGAGAAAAAAAAGACAGCACCAATGAGGGACGAGTACCAAGTATCCACCGTGAGTGAGATCCGACCAGGATTTACTCTGAACTAGTGGAAAAATGCTAGTAGACTGAAAATCCATATATGGGATTGGCTGTTGACTGGAAAGTTTCGAATCAACTAGTATTTTGCCACTAGTTCAGACTCGTTTCAGTCCGTTCTCAGTCCCGGTGGAAACTCAGTAGAGAACGCACGCGGGTTTATTCCGGCTTGCTCTATGTAACTTCCGGTTGCCGCCTATTCTATCTATATCTATTCAGAGGCGTGTTCAGAAACTCATTGTTGGTAAGGTAGACAGTGAGAGAGTGCCGCGCTGGAGCGAATAATTGAGAGAGACCTCGGCCTGCGCGGGTATCCTGTGGTCTGATTGGGTTGCCCACTAATGGTGGAGAGGGTCCAATCAAATTGGTGGAAGAAGAAGAACTGAGAAAGACCGGTGTTACTTGGTTAGATTCCTGAACGCCGCTCAGAGAACAAAGAACGAACGTAATCACATTGTTGACCGCCATTAGACGAAGATTGCTGTTAATCTCATCCGATTTCATTGTTCGGTTACTGGAGAGTTCGCCTCGCAGGTGCTAATACACAGATATATCCTTATTGCGTAGTATCGTCTATTTTTTAAAAGGTTCATGAACTTAATTTTGTCATAAGTTGGGCCGGAAGATCGTTGAATATGGACGAGGCGGCGAACGAAGCGAAAGACGTTCGGCGAGACTCTCACAGTCCATCTTCTGATGAAAGTAGTAAAACTGAATTGGAAGTTAATTCCGAAATCGAAGTAAAACGTCTCGAGACGCCGGTGAAACGCAAAAACGACAACAAAGAATACAGGTAACATTGAACCAAAATACATTACTGTAACACACAATCACTTGATTGCAAGTAAAATAGAACGGCATCGACAAATATAAGTACGTCTACGTTCGCGACGACTTGGTACCTGGTACCATTGATGAAAGACCCATCCGTTTTCTCTCAATGTTCCTCGATGATCGGTCGTTTCCATATGTTATGTGAATAAAATCTGTTGTCAGCGATGCTCGAGTTTACTATCGATGAACAAAATTTTTCCAATGTGTAGCCTACAGACATTTTGTTGGAATGTTTCATTATCCAACTATATGCACCATTTTTGTTATGCTCTTATAATTGACAAAAAAATGAACTGTTATTTGAATTAGTTCATAATTGCAATCTCCTTGAGCCTAACGCACAGGTACATTATTTGTAGGCATGTAGAATATAATATGAAAAAAAATTAATAACATTTTTACAAAACTGATAGTTAAGGCACTAAACACAAGGATTATTGTTATATTGAAATTTTAAAATATATAAAATACACTTTTTTTCCTGACTATGCAAAAAGGGCCTATTTCATGCCTGCAACGGGGGTGGAAAGTGGCCGCTTCTTGACCAGGGGGAGGAAAAGTAAACTTTTCCTCCCGCTAAATCTTGTTTCATCCCACTTGTCAAGACTCGGCCAATTTCCATCCCCGTTCCAGGCATACAAATATAGCCACTTTTTAGCACAGCCAGGAAAAAAAGTGCCATTTCACCTCGTGTGAATTTCTGTTGCGCAAATCAAACTTTGCACTCAGTGAAAAGATGCACTTTCCTCCCTTGTAGCATAATATACTATTAAATATATTGAAAAAATTAAATATATTTTTCATCACTCGGTGTGGAAATGGCCACTTTTCTGCCCGCTTTGCATGCGTTAAACCGCCATTTTCGCACCTTGTGATGAAAAATTTCATACATCCCTCGTGCGAAACACTTTTTCTAACTCGTGTGGTTACAGCACTCGCCTTCGGCTCGTGCTGCAAACTCACACTCGTTAAAAAAACGTTTTTCACCCTCGTGGAGTAATGTACTATTAAATGCATAAAAGATTGAAAAGTTGTATATTTGAATATATTTCATTTTTGTGTCATCCACTCTTTACAGTGATTTCAGGAAAATAAACGTATGATGTTAATTGAATTGATAAAGAAAATAAAATCATACGATTGTATAATTGTATCGTAATTGTATTATAGCATTTTTAAAAAAATCAGCTCCTTTTGATAGTTCGTAACAGTGTTCTAATTATGTTCAAAAAAGTTAAGTTTCAGATGTAAAATATTTGTAGTAGGATTTCAATATTACTTTTCTTATATTGTCTATTAAAAAAAAATGGAACTCCTGCAACAAGTTTTTACATTTGGACCACAACATTTTTTTCTACAGTCCGAACATGTTGCCAAACTATCAATCGTGGATGATTCTAGATACGATTTTTCTTTGACCTCAAATTGTTGTACCCACCCTTA
This sequence comes from Ichneumon xanthorius, assembly GCA_917499995.1. Lineage (NCBI taxonomy): Eukaryota > Metazoa > Arthropoda > Insecta > Hymenoptera > Ichneumonidae > Ichneumon > Ichneumon xanthorius. The sequence goes on from OU824208.1 coordinate 18,205,780, forward strand.
CAGGCTTAATCTTTGCTGATTGTTTCAGAGCTATCGAACTGCCGAATGGCCTCAAGGCTCTGTTAATTGCCGAGGACTCAGGTGCTGATGCCCGCATCAAACAAGATTCGCAAGCAGATGGTGCGACTGAAAATGATGGTAAGATCATAAAATATCTACAAAAAAAATCATAATCCTCATTTATGTTCACAATTAATTTCGTCTATTTCCAATTCGACAGAAGCATCCTCGTATGAATAGATGTACCCAATTAATGTCTACAACCACATTTTTATTTGTCTCATTAGGACTGATTGTAACTACGTCTGAGCGAATCGACAGTAATATCGATGCCGATATTCCTTTCAATAGATTGAAGACGGACGAAAAGATGGTAGGTAGATACAAAATCATTTGAAAAGACATCACTCAGATTGACATTCGTTGTTTAGGCTGCTTTTGGATTATCCATCGGCGTCGGAAGTTACAACGATCCACCCGAAGTTCCAGGAATGGCTCGCTTCCTGGAGCATATGGTCGTCATCGGATCAGAGAAGTATCCGCAGGTACAATTTTTGTCGTAGTCTCCTGTGATTAACGTTTTCCCATAGTACATTTCGATACAAGTGCGAAATAGTACATTTCGATACGAGTGCGAAAAAACTTTTTCTGACGAGTGTGAGTTTGCAGCACGAGCCGAAGGCGAGTGTTGCAATCACACGAGTTCAGAAAACGTTTTTCGCACGAGTTTCGAACAAAATTTTATTTCACAAGATGTGAAAATGGGGGTTTTCGCACGCGAAGCGTGCGAAAAAACCGCCATTTTCCCACCGAGTGAAATAAATACTTTTTCTGACGAGTGAGTTTGCAGCACAAGCCGAAGGCGAGTGTTTCAATCACACGCGTTCAGAAAACGTGTTGCGCACGAATATCGCACAACATTTTATTTCACACGATGTGAAAATGGGGGTTTTTGCACGCGAAGTGTGTGCAAAAACCGTCATTTTCCTACCGAGTGAAATAAAATTTCGTATATATTTATTCTTCTTCTATACTAAATTCTTCTGATGTCTTAAATTTTTATTATACCTTATATATCTTAAATTTATTCTTCTTATATACTAAATTTTGTATATACTGAATTTTTATACCGTTATATACTAAATTAATATTTCATATGTGTGGTGTCTTACAGGAGTACGGTTTCGATTCTTTTATCAAAGGATGTGGTGGTTACGTCGACGCATTTACTGGAAGTGACCAGACGACTTTCAAAGTCACTGTCCCGGAGCACTTCCTTTCCGACGCACTTGATCGATTCGCTCAATTCTTCATCGAGCCTCTACTGAAGCGGCCGACTGTTGGCCGAGTACGACAGTTCGTAATTCGCCGCGACAATATTACAAATGAAGTGCTGTACGAAAAACTGCATAGATTCAGAAAGCGTTTTTATCGAGCTCATAACATGACCCTTACGATAACGGTAAGAATAGAGGATCTCCTATTATAACTCGGAAATATCTGTATACCGAATAATTTTCTTTTCTTGCATGTAGGCCGCATTGACTTTAGACACTTTGGAAAATTGGGTTAAAAACTGCTTTTTGAGCATGCCCAACGACAGCTTGCCTTTCGATTACTTTGCAGAGTTCACAGCCATGGATCTGTTGGATATTTCTGGATCAGGACGGCTCTACGTAATAAAGTCAATTACCGATGATTTCAAGGTGAGTATTTCTGACGAAGACAATTTAATCTTTATTTCTTTAATCCGTTCCGGAATTGTTTCAGATTGAAATAATTTGGAGATTTCCATCGATGTATCTGCTTCAACGCAGCAAGCCGTTACAGTATATCTCGTGGCTACTCTGTCATAATGGCAAAGGATCACTAATAAGCTACTTACGGAAGAATGGGTGGTGCTCTGACATATCCAGTGACATTAGAATAGTTCGTTCGAACTGCACAAAGTACGCCCTGTATACCTTGACACTCTTTTTCACGGACAAGGGCTTCGCAGAGAGGAATCGCATTGAGACGATCGTTTATTCTTACATTAACTTCATTCGAAAAGAGGGTCCACAAAAACGAATTTACGTCGAAATTTCTAAAGTCGAAGAAGCTAAACTGAGGTAACACAAATTGAAATTTCTTGTCAACTTCTGATTGTCTAATTGCATAAATATCCTGAAAATTCGCATCTGTATACAGTTTCTCCGACGAATTGGGAACTATCGATCCTTTCGATCTGTGCAAAACTATGCACTCCACTTCGCCGGTCGATTACGCGACTGGAAATGACCGATACTTCGAATATGATCCAGACTCGATAGAAGCATGCGTCAATTTGTTCATCCCGGCGAAATCAAACGTCGTCTATTATTGGAGAGGAATGTTCAGTGATGTAAAGTATTCAGCAATCGAGCCATGGTTCAAGATGTCTTACGGGTTCAAGGACGAAAGCAAGGAAATCCTCGAATCCTGCGGAAGGGGAGAACCAATAACAGACTTCTATTTTCCGGAAGCAAACCCCTTCGTTACTGACGAGTTTAATCTAATCCCTGCTCCGGAGAACTCGCCCCGATACCCCATCAAGATTCACTCGAACGCAATGTGCGAAATTTGGCACAAACCCGACACAAAGTTCAAGCTTCCCAAGTGCCACCTGAACGTCCATTACATTTCACCGCTCCCACTAGCATTGCCAGAGAAGTAAGTAATGCAGTATTAAAAATGATAGGCCACCTCGGACGATTTCAAGAATGTGCGTTGTGATTTCAGTGCGGCCATGCTCGATTTGTTCGTAAGGATACTGAAGCCTCTGGCACTCGAGGAATTGTATCCGGCGACCGTGGCTGGACTTGAATACGAGTTTTATTCAAGTGAAAAAGGTCTGATCGTGGAAGTATACGGCTTCAATCAGAAGATAACAGTAAGAAAAATAAATGACGAATCACTTATACCAGCGGATACCTCTGGTTAATAGGTAAAACAAAATTCTAGCTTCTGACGACTACGATAACAAGATACATAGCGCAATGCTCGGAACTCGTGACGGAAAACTTATTTACCAAAATGAAAAAGGAGCAGCGCGCAATGTACTATAATGATGTATTGTCGATCCCCGAGAATCTAGCGGAGTACGTAATATTCTACTTTGTTTACAGTTTAACGTAAAATACTTCAACATATACTGCTTTAACAGAAATATTTTACTTTACGATAAATGTTTTGTTTTAACATAAATATTTTGCTCTAACATAAATATTTTAGCGACACAACACTCTCGATTGTGAGGCTTATCCATTGGAGCACTATTCAGAAGCGCGATGGTCTTTCTGGTATAAACCTCGAGGAATTCAGACATTTTATCAAAGGTTTCACTTACCACACGTACATCCAGTGTCTCGGACAAGGAAACATCGAAGGAATTGACGTTATTCAAAACGTGCAGGATTGCATTGCGATATTAGGATGTGGAGCTCTGCACCGGCATGCCAGACCTCACATGAGATTGACCGAGGTTCCTTTGGGAGTGCGTTGTTGCAGAGTCAAAAGCAGGGATCCGAATGATTCGCGGTCTGCCGTGGTGAATTACTACCAGTTGCCTAATGCGTCGATCTCATTGGCATCCGAGATCCTGAACGTAAGTTATTTATTTGAATCATAAACCAAGTTTTCAGTGTGTGGATGAAAAATTGGTCAAGGATTGGTCTCATACATAATTTTTTACTTTTGTGACTAAAAAACTGGTAAATAATGAATGAGGTTTTTTTTCAAGATTTTTAAATTATTTATTCGTCACATGTATTCTGAGATATCCAAAATTTCCATTTTCACTCCTTCTGAAACAATAGTACATTTCTACACGAGTGCGAAAATAGTACATTTCGATACAAGTGCGAAAAAACGTTTATGTCACTCGGTGGGAAAATGGCGCTTTTTTCGCACGCTTCGCGTGCGAAAACCCCCATTTTCACACCTTGCGAAATAAACTTTTGTTCGTTACTCGTGTGAAAAACGTTTTCTGAACTCGTGTGATTGCAACACTCGCCTTCGGCTCGTGCTGCAAACCTCACACTCGTCAGAAAAAGTTTTTTTGCACTCGTATCGAAATGTACTATTTCTGACGAGTGTGAGTTTGCAGCACGAGCCGAAGGCGAGTGTTGCAATCACACGAGTTCAGAAAACGTTTTTTGCACGAGTATCGAACAAAATTTTATTTCACAAGGTGTGAAAATATGGGGGTTTTCGCACGCGAATCGTGCGAAAAAACCGCCATTTTCCCACCGAGTGAAATAAAGCTTTTTATTTCATTCGGTGGGGAAATGGTGGTTTTTGCGTGCGAAAACTCCCATTTTCACACCTTGTGAAATAAAGTAGTATTCTTTTCAGCTAGCCTATAAATGTAATTTTCTAATAATCGCTTAAGGCATTCAACGTTAAAATGATTAATCGGATGTAGCTGTGCGATTTTAAATCCGCAATTGAAAAAAAGCTGGACTAAAAGTATGAGAAGTTTTAAGAAGAAAATGCTCGATACCCTCTTCGTCGAACTACCCCAGTGTTTCCTCAATGCTTCTACAATGACACAAATTTTTCGATTTCTTTACAGATGATCTTACATGATCCTTCGTTCGAAGAATTCAGGAATCAGAAACGATTGGAATGCCAGGAATACCGCCTTCTAATGGACTCTTCGGACGAGTTCGGCTATTTCATCGAGGGAAAATCTGAATCGAAAAATGTCGGAGAAATCGATGAGGATATCGAGAAGTTTCGCAAATCGTTGAACGATATATTGAAAGAGCTGTCGGAACAAGAAATGCTTACTGTAACGAAAGCTCTGTCAAGAACAAAAAAATGTACGGACATTCGTCTCAAGGAAGAAGTGGACAGGAATTGGTCTGAGATAATATCAGAAACTTACGTTTTTGATCATGTGAGACGAGAAATCGATGCAATAAGTAGTTTGACAGTAACTGATTTGAAATCGTTGATAATCGGTTGCACCGCTACCGGGCCGAACCTACGTAAGTTGAGCGTTCAAGTTGTTGGAAATGGGAGCTATGAAACTTCGACGGTCTCGACCGAAGTCCAAGAAGATGGGATGGATGGAGGCGGAGAAGACGGAAGCGTTTTGCCCGTTTCTCAAAATGCTAGTTAGTGAAACACGCTGTAATCATTATATGGTAGATCTTACTTTAGGTACAAGTAACGTAGGTAGGTAGGTTGGAGCGCTATGAATCACAAATAAAATGTGCCGTTCTAACAAAATGTGTCAAGGTAGTTGAAAATGAGAGCCTACATGCGAGCCGTTTATGCTACAGAATCAAAATCATGTGAACAAAATCTTTATCTTGAAACGTACTATCAGACTTTAAATCAATGCTATCTCGAAACTTGAATTTAAAAGAGTATATAGGAAAATTCTGATTTAAGCATTCGATTCTGTATTCGATGTAGCGCTCCAACTAATTTTAAAGTGACGTATCACATTAACTGAACGCGACTGAACACCCAACAGTTCAAAAGTGCCATGTCTAATTTTTCAAAGACAATTTATACACATTGGATTGAATTTTTCGGCGTCGTCGCTTAAATTCGTGAAAAAGTCAATGACGGTTCCCACTTCTGACCTCTTTTTTTCTGACTTCTGAATAAAAATTACCGTGAGATTATGACGTCTGTTTTTTTTTTTTAACCAGGCGGTAAATCGTTTTAGCCTTTTATTAGCTAGGTTGCAAACAAACGTAGGGTGATAATGGCCCTATAATTTTTTTGTGCAATATATGGAAAGGGGGAATCATCATGCACTCCGTACACGACTTAAGCGTCAACTCCGAAAATGTTAAGTCATTGTGATGAACGGTCTTTCAGAAAATTAATATTAAACTATTCAAATGAAATAAGAAGGTGTTACTTCACCTTACCAGTCTCGGGTATTTTTTATTTAATCATGATTTTTTTTTCATTTGTCTTAATATAGGTGTGTGCCCTGCCAAACGTGCTCGACGTAACTATCCCCTGGAATATTTAACCGACTCGCCGAACGCAGAAAAAAAAATTAATTACTATATCACCGATATCGAAGAATACAAGCGCAGTCTTGCCGTTCTTTCGATACACAATTCTGGTAAAGTTTTCCAACACTCGCTTTCGACTATTGCTTCGTTTCTTAATGGGTAACATGAAAAAAGAACGTGTGGATTCGGACCCGCGTCCTGCATACAGTTTTACAACAATTCATTTACGTAATACAGTAATATTAAGTATTTACGATAAGTATAGATTTAATCTTATTCTGTATTGAAGCTACCATTCTGTGCCGTTAACATCGGATAATTTTTGAATACATCAGCACAATATGCAGAATATTGCAAATCGAATTGTCTTGCAGTTTGTAGCTAATGCGCATATTTTAATTGTTTTTAATGGCGATTGTGCTTATCAAACGTCTAACAGTTTTGATAGTGACATATCCGGATTTACGACTAGATGCCTTTCCAATGTATGTTCTTAAGACCATATGAAACACCCCCCTCCCCGTCCATCCCGGGCTCAGTCGGTATCAAAAACTGTAATCAACTTTTCTCACTGGATCTCGCATATACGGTCAAAAGAAAAGTCTCATGGGAAGCCGAAATGATATCTGCTTCCGATGAGACTTTTCTTTTGATCGTATATGCCAGAATCAATGAGAAAAGTTGATTACAGTTTTTATTAGCGACCGCGGTATTGCACATGCTCTTAAACTCCTTATAAGTTAACGGGTACTTTAACAAAGCTCAACATTTAATTTATGAACAAATTTGTCGTTCAGATTAAAATGATCGCTTTACAAACACGATCCGTTCAGTGAGCAATACCGTACAAGTACACATCGAAATTACACATACCATGTCGATCTCAGTTACCTTACATACCTACCTATAATTTCCGTATTCAGTCTATTTTAAGAGGTTGGATGGAATAAATATGTGTAAGAAGATTTGAGAAGGTAAATGTCTAAATGATCAGTTCCCCGAAAATACCATACAAGTAAACGATTGTATTTGTTATGCTTATAAAATGTACGGATTTTAGTCCTGCGATATAATGTTGGAACTAGGGCTGTACAGTTTAGCCGTCTTGGCCGGCTAAAAAATCTTATCCGGGTAATGGACATTATAGTTTGGCCGGCTAAGCCGTCTTAGCCGGCTAAGATGGGTTGACCGGCTAAAAATTAGCCTCGGCATAGCCGGCTAAGACGGCTTAGCCGGCTAAAAATTAGCCGCGGCTTAGCCGGCTATTATTTTTTATTGAGAGTACAAGGCAACTGATGAAATAAATCAGACATTTATCGTGAACTTTTCGTCATTAAGGACTGTGACGATAGCAGGTCGTTGCTCTGTCAAGCGTTCTACCATATAAAAACTCGAGTTCCATCGAGTTCTGCATCGCTGTATCAAAGCATGCTCTGGAAGTTCGAGATTGCGTTGATACTGTTTGAGCCCTGTAGTTGCAATTGTCGAGTGCTTAAAATGACTAACAATAGCGCTAGCATTTGACAAGATGATGTTGATGGCTACGTCTTTGAAGGCGGAAGTAATTGCACATTGCAGCGTGTGTGCGAAGCAGGGGACACTAGATCCAAGCAAAGTATTCGACCGTACTGCTGCTGTAATATTACTCGCGTTATCGTGAGCGATAGCAACAACCTTATTTTGTAAGTTCCAATTCGAAACTACGCGACCGAGGTGATATCTCAGATTTTCCGCCGTGTGTCGCTCCGACATATTCAATGAATCCAACGTGTGACTTTTTATTTGCCAATCTGAAGAAACAGCATGGAGTGTAACTGTCACAAACGACGTTGTGGTGCGCGAGGTCCATGCGTCAGTCGTTAACGCAACTGCTTCGTATTTCTGAACGTTCTCTACGATTCTTTTTTTTGTAGCCTTATTAACGTCTTTAATACGTGTATAGATTGCAGTTCGGCTAGCCATCGCGCACTGTGGCGCGAGATATCGTATGAACATGTTGAAACCTTCTCCTTCGACCAAAGATATTGGCAACATGTCCATAGCAAGTTGCGATGCGTTTTGTAATTCCTTCGCTTTTCTACAATTGGAAATCATAAAAAAAAGTAAGCTCGTGCAAGGTAATAATTAGGTGTGAATGTAATTTGCACATTGGTCCGTCATTTATTATATCCTTTATACGACCTTCCTGTCTAAGGAAGTTCGCTGGATAATTTTGCCTTTGTCATAGAAGCCAAATATGATAAAGCAATGTACAGATTACATTTTTACCTATTTTCGTTTGAGTCTAATTAATTTTATTCGAATCAGAGCTGAGCAGTACATGAAGTCTTTTTTATACTTGTTTGAACTACTTCAAGTAGATTTATTTTTTTCATTCCATTTAAAAAAACGCGAAAGATTCTTTCCGTTTTTTTTTAATTTAAAAAGAATATGTTTATACATTTTTTATTTTTTATTTTTTATGAAGTATTTTATGGATTTTTTTATGAAAAGAAGTTAAGAATAGATTAAAAATAGCCTCAAAACGACAAATTACGAAAATTTCAGTTAGCGTTTTTTTACAATAAATTTTACGGTGAATCTAGACCGTTTAAATTTTATGAAATGTAAACATTTTTTAATGTACCGAAAAAAGGTGCAAAGTACATTTGCACATGGCTTCCTCATTTATTACAATTTTACGCATCGCCTCCTTTACGAGGAAGCCAAAATCGATCGACGAAGTTTCTCATAGAGAAAGCTACACTCAAAACTACACGCTACACTAGCTCTACTGATCCACGTTCGGCTTTTCGAAATAATAATAATAATATATAAGTAGTAAGTGGGGATCAACACGGCACCACGTGCGGGGGAACGCGCGCGCCGGATACGTCTGGAAAACATAAACGAGTGCTCCATCGAGTTCGCGAGTAAAAGAAAATACGAGTTACCAGATTTTGCAAATTTAGCCGGCTAAGTCGATCCTTGAAGTTACTTCTGTTTCATAATAATGAAAATAAATTAACGAACATACAGCCAACAAATATATCTACAATATCAAATTTAATCGATGACTTTAAGAGAATTTAAATTCATCGCTCTTTGCTCTCCCTAGTGGAACTGGTGCAACCACGGGTTCGGGGTTGCATCGTAGTCGCAGTCGCACTAGGGTTGACTAGACATGCATCCACGAGTTGCAATGACTATGACGAGACTCCGGGTATGCTGAAATAGGACTGATCGTTTTGTTCAAACTTTTAACCTTTACGCAACTCTGTTTTGATGGACTCGAGTAATCCCCATGCAACTAAAAATCAAATAAATAGACTATAGAACGATGGTTGCAAGGGTTACAGAAAAACGACGCCAATATAAAGGTTATCTACGAGTCTATAGCAAGTTACAATTTTGAACATTGTGCATTAGTCTATTGAAGTCTGCCGATGGTCGCCTCAATTCCGTTAGGGGTGTTCAACATTTAATAACATGTTGATAAGATTCAGCGCTCTCATTACGAGTGACCATAAGTTTACTCCATATGATTTATCGTATCAAGAGATACGACACAATCATCAGATTTCCCGAAGACTAGGCATGCTAAAAATCTTATACATGACCGTGGTATGGTTGATCCTCTGCTACGCCTCCGAAGTGTGGAATCCGTGTTTTCGCTCCACTTGAACAAGGTCGAAAGGGTTCAACACAAATTCCTGTGCATGATGGCTTTCAAATGTGGCCGACCATAGATCACAATTGCTGCGACGTCGGGAAGACGTTGCACATGCCGGGTATGGAATCGTTGTAAGATGTATATCTACTTTTTAAGTTACGAGGATCGTAGGCTGTCAGTAGGCAGAAAATCAGATTTCAGGATCCCCTTGCCAGGATCGAGATGAGGGTGGTTACTTTTGAGTCACCACTAGTGAGAAGCCATTTCGAAGCAAGATCGACGGTATTTCGTACACCGAAAAAAAGGTTTGGTAAGATTTTAAAAAAAATTAGTTTGCATCAACCAAATCTGGCGGTAGCGGGTGGCAGAGGAAATATTTAGTTAAATTGACTAAAATGTTACTTCAGCATTTAAAAAAATAATTTCATTGTCCTAACTAGGGCCAGGAAGTTCGCGCGGGTACCATATCCCCCTTTTATTTCGGCACTGGTTCGACCACGGTCTTACATACAGGTCTTGCAACTCAGACACAATTACGCTGCGGATGTGAGTCGCTTATTGAAGCAGTTTTTCGTTCTTAGAACCTCCACTAGTTGTCGCTGTCATCGAGTTTCGCAAATAACCGTAACCTCACTTTCTAAGAACAACAAGAGGACGGTGTTTATCGATGATATCGAAATTTATTTAAATATATGGGACTTTTTTTTTAATATGCCAAGAAAGTGTGCTGTACCGTATTGCAACAGCGGCAGCCGAACTGCGGTTCAAATACTCAATGTATTTTTTCCTTGCTTTTTCCCTTTAAATATAGACATTTCTAACAACAATAATTCGTCTGTTTTCGCTACGCGTTCATCATATGAGCTGAAGATACACAGAAATAGGCATTTAAGAATTTATTCGGGGGTAGCATTACGCGTATGTAATTATTTTAAATGCTGCACCGCCAATTGTACCGATCATGCGGTGGCACGGGACAAACGTATATTCGTAAGAGAGAGATCGATAGATTCATGCTATCTTACTCTCACGGCGCGGAAATTCGGTAGCAGCGACGCTAGTAGCGATGCGGCGAACAAAAATTAGCCTCACTAAGCGAAGCTTCCCCCACCACCGAAGTTGCAAGACCTGTATGTAAGACCGTGGGTGCGACGTGGCACGGATCGGAAGCAGACGACACGCATGAAGGACTTGCGCTTGGGCTCTCGCGGAGGTCGGACGAATTTACCTAGCTCCTATAGTATATCACTCTCTGCTGAATAGCAAGAAATCTTTACATTTATTTATACAGTTTATCTAATTAAAATAATATTAAAATCAGTGCCTTTGGAAATATATATATAGGTTCTTCCTATAAATAAAACACACGGAAAAGTCACCCTCATTTGAAGAAAAACGAAAAATCGGGTTGTTGGCTCGACACAACCGGCAACCACCTGTGGAAAACGATCATAGCCAGCGAAGTAGAGGAACTTCACGACAAATTACAAGTAAGTCTTAAGATAAGTCGTCTAGGATCCTTTTCGCCCACTAAATAAAAAGTGAGCGATTCTCCTACAAGAGAAAAACATAATATAACTTAATAGTAAAAGACAAATCACAATAAAATATAAGAGATAAATATAAAACAGAAGACTAATAGCATTAATTTTAACATCTTATATAATAAATAACGAGAGAGACGCCATGGCGTCTCTGAATAATCCAACAAGTTTACCGAGGCACGTAGATGATACGCGTCACGGGAACAATATAAATATAGAAAAAAAGGACGAGAGCAAACCTAACGGTGAGCCGACAATAACAAATACGACTCAGGGGGAGCTCTCTACTCTCCCTGTGAATAAACGAATTCGCGTAGAACCGGTAGGATCGAATAACACCTTGCAAGATGATAACAACAGCTATAACGATACGGCTCGTGACTTCCCTCAAAGGAAAAATAGATACACAAATAAGAACAAAGCTCCTTTTGCAATTATTATCACGTCCAAGACGGCCGTAGTCTCACCTGGAAAAAAGAACCAACAGAACGTGGGCGCGCTTCACCCGATGAGAGTTGGCTTGAAGCTAAAGAGCAAAATTCGAGGTTTGCAACGGATAAAAAAAAAGAACAGGAGACAAGTAGAAATCACCGTTAGCTCGTATCAGGAAGCGAACAGAATAATTAATAATCAGGAATCTATTCTCCCACAGTCCTGGAAAGCATACATCCCGGACTATAGAATCTCCAGAACAGCTATAATTAGAGATGTGGAAGAAAACCTAACGGAAGAAGAAATAATGGAGGGACTGGAATTTGACAGTGAAAATGATGCTGTGGAAATCCTGAGAATCGAAAGGTTCATGAGGAATAATCATCGGGGCAATAACGAGGTTCCGTCCTCCCTTTCGCCAACGAAGACTATCAAGATCGTCTTCGCTGGTAACACCATTCCGAAGAGACTGATAATTCATAAAACGATTGTGAGAGTTGTTCCTTTTGAACAACGCGTCACAAGGTGCCATAATTGCCAAAGGTATGGTCACTTAAGCAAATTTTGCAAAGGTGAAGTACGTTGCGGCAGATGCGCAGGTAAGGGCCATGAAGAAAAAGATTGCACCAGCGAAAAAGCATGCTGTGCGAACTGTAACAAAGAAGCCCCAGCCTCTCACCAAGGTTGCGAAGAATTCATCAGAAGAAGAATACAAAATAAAATTATGGCTTACAAAAATGTAGATTGGAAAGAAGCAACGGAACTTATGGCCAGCCATCGTCTCCATACCATGGAGCAAGCATGGCAATGGTTACGAGAAGAGACTTGGGCGGAAGAGATGCCTACTCCTTCTCAACAAAATCAGAGGAACGCGTGGCATCCACAGTTCCCACAAGGTCCATCGTACTCAGCCAATTTTCCAGAGCTACCAAAGCCCAAGGCAGATTTCTATCAGCCGGAGGCCTCGAAGAGAACTTTTACGACTTCTTCAAGAAGAAAGAGTTACCGTACTACAGAACCAAGTACAACAACAGCCGATGATAGTCAAAACATAAAAACGAAAGAAATTACTGGAGGAGAGAAGGTTCAAGCTGCAACGGGGTCCGCAACGTCTGTAGTCGGGGCCAAGAGCGCCAGGAGTGCCGATGTCGCAGGGGAAAACTCCACCGTTTCCCTTTCACCCGCAAGCCCTACCCCTTCCGTATCTGAGGTAGCAAATACAATTGTAGTCGAGGATCTGGACAAGATGTTTCCGGATGTATCGGCCATCATTTACAACCCTGTCTCCGAGTCCGACATGGAAATAGAAGACTTAGAGGGAAAAATTTACACAAATAGCACTGACAAACAGAAGGAAATCAATAGTAAGCCGTTTCATTAATTTTACCTTTCCAATAGAAGAAGTATCAATACAAGAGCACTTAAACCAGTCTTTTTTGCTTCTGTTTTTCTTGTTGTCTTCTCGCTTTTTATTTTGTGTGCCTTTTTTCTCGCAATGGCTCCAAATCAAAGAAAAATTAATCTAAACCTTTCTCAATGGAACAGCAGAGGAGTGAGAAGCAAGATTCCTCAACTACCAATCCTTGTGAACAACATGGATATTATTATAATTTCGGAAACTTGGCTAAAACCTAAACAGAGGTTTAGAATTCCAGGATTTGTAAGCGTTAGGAGCGACAGAGTTGCCCCGGAACAAGATATAGGAGGCGGTGTGCTAATCGCAGTCCGCAATGACATTCCTTGCAGTGAAGTTAACTTGAAGTCAAGAATATTTAATACTCCTGAACTAGAAATCTGTGCTGTATCAATAAATATGGCGAAAGATAAAAAATTGTATATATTCAGCGTATATCGCCCTCCCCACTTTTTGACTCGTGAGGAGACATGGAAAAAGCTCTTCAGGGCTATTAATAATACTGTTGGAAACAATAGTGTAATTATTGCAGGCGATTTTAATGCCCAATTTTCCCTCTGGGGGAGTGGGAAAGATAATGCGTCAGGAAAATGTCTAGCAAATGCTCTTCGAGGTACTAACCTTATCGTTATTAACGACGGAACGCAAACTCGACCAAAAAATACTAACTTTAATAGTGTCCCTGATTTAACTATGGTTAGCTCGGATCTAGCAAGCAGATGTGACTGGTCAGTTACTGAAGAATGTCTCAGTAGTGACCATTGTATCATAACATTCTCACTGGGGGACAATGACTTTGAAATTTCGAAGAAACGCCCCGGATACATTTTAAACAATGTAGATTGGGACAAATTCAAGGAAGATATGAACAATATTGACTTCAAGCCAACTTTTAAGAACAAAGGGCATCTTAAGGCTTACTATTACATTCAGGAATCAATCGCACTATATCTGGAGAAAGTAGGAGCTAAAGTGAGTAAAGAGACACTCAATTTTGAGAACAGGAAGAGCAGAGCAAAAATTTGGTGGACGGAGAACTGTAGTCGTGCGGTGCAGACTAGACTCGAGGCTTGGAGGAGAATAAAAGGAAATCTCAACGAGGAAAACTTAGATGAATACAACAAAATAGACATCGAAACGAGAAATATATTGAAAAAAGAGCAGGAAAAATCTTTCCAAGATTTTGCCTCATCAATTAATCCGTCGACTCGGCTGAATCTAGTATATGATACCATCAAGAGATTTAGCAATTGTATGAAAAATCCTAATAAACCCTCCCCGGAAAGATTAAATGAGCAACTGGAAGAAACCGTGTCTAAACTAGCACCCCCTTCTGTAGGTATCCCTACTTACATCGACACCAATAATAGACCTATAACAGTTAATAACATCTGGATTCCCATCAAACTGGAGGAAGTAAAACACAATATCAAGAACCTTAAATCCAAGTCAGCACACGGGAGAGATAGGATCTCCAATACGGTGATCAAAAACCTCCCGGAATCTACTCTTGTTGTTTTGACATCAGTCTTCAATAGAATTATGTTTACCGGCCTTATCCCCGCGGAATGGAGGGACTACGACGTGTGTCTGATCCCTAAACCAGGGGGCAAAGGGTTAAGACCAATATCATTGGCTTCGTGCTTATTGAAACTATTTGAGAGATCTATTAAGACACGCTTAGACTACTACATTGAAGCAGACTTTATTTTACCAAACACCCAGTACGGCTTTAGAAAGGGAAGATCCTGCACGGACAACATTGCTATATTCACCACGGACATTTACAACGCGATGTCTCAGAAGGAATATACGGCAGCGGTTTTCCTGGATATCCAAGGGGCCTATGACAACGTGATACCTCAGATTCTCATCAACAATCTATCCGAGCTTAGAATTCCCTCGTCGTTATTGATTTTCTTCTCAAACATTCTCTGTGACAGAAGAGCAGATTTCTATTATAATGGAAAAAAAATTGATAGTAAGATTATACACAAAGGACTCGGCCAGGGCCTGGTAACTAGTCCAATTCTGTTCAACATTTTTCTAAGGAAAATAATCAACAATGTGGGAAACGACTGCAGAACCCTGCAGTATGCAGACGACGTAATCATATACGCCAAAGATTCCAATTATAAAAGATGTATGGAAAAAATTCAAACAGGTACAAATCTGTTGGTCAATTGGCTAGAAAGTATCGGCTTGTCAATTGCTCCAAACAAAACAAATTTCGTAGTATTTCACAGGAAGAGAAATACTCCAGAGTCACATCAAATTAAATTAAAAGAAGTTACTATCCAGAGCTCTCGTCTAGTGCGTTTTCTAGGAGTCACGCTCGATGAGAAGTTAACATGGAAAGCGTTCATTAAAGAGACAAAAGACAAAACCAGTCAAAGCATTAATATAATTAAAATGCTTTCTCACCATAAGTGGGGAGCTCATCCTTCTACCTTGAAAATCGTATATAAAAGTCTTATAAGATCAAGGATCGAATGGGGAATTTTTTGCAGTTTTTCAGCATGTGCTAGCTCTCAAAAAATTTTGCAAAGGGTCCAATTCTCAGCACTTAGGACTATTTTGGGAAGCCTTACATCTACCCCGACTAATATTCTGTTGGATTTGTCAAAGGAATCGAGAATAAAAACCAGGGCCGAAAACCTAGCTAACAGATATCTGTTCAGAGCTCACCGATCTAAAAGACATCCATTAGTCACGAAATTCTCATTACTAAACAGCAGATTAAGAAGAAGGAAAAAGCCCCCGACTTATTGTCAATCGTTCCTTTTCAAACAATGGAAAACACATAAAAATACTTGGGAAAAAATTAAAAGGAACGATCTTCCACCGTGTTATGAATATTCGATAGCCTCGCAACTGGAAGATATTCGACCCAACACAGGAATTGGCAGGAAAATTCAATCTAAGAACTCTGACCAGGCAGTATCAATTTTCAGAAAGGAAGTTCTCACAGAGTGGAGAAACTGGACACAGATATTTACGGATGGATCGAAGATGAAGGAAGAGCAATTCGTAGGACTGGCCTTTGTGATACCATCCATGGCAATAGATAGAGGATATAGGATCTCTCCGGCGCATAATATTGTCGAGGCTGAATCCTATGCTCTAATTGAAGCTTTAAAATTTGCTAAGAAAAACATTAAGAATAATATTTTGATATGCTCAGACTCGCTCTCAGCACTTCAATCTATTAGTCATCCCGAAGTCTCTACTAAATTCAGTACCCTCGCACTAGAAATAAAATTTTTAACACACAGTATAAAGAGATCCGGGCGCAAGATTCAATTCCTATGGTGCCCCGCGCACATAGGAATTCCAGGAAATGAAGCGGCGGATAAGAAAGCAAAAAATGCAATTAGCAATGGCACACTGCTGGAGACGGGCGCAACCACCTCTAACCCGTTCAAAAAAATAGATAAGAAGATTAAAGAACGTGACGAAGAAGTTTTGGATAGGGAATTCGCTATCAAAGGAATCCATTATGGAAAAAGTAGAGAGAAAGGATGCAGTGAGCCATGGTTCGCTGGACACAAGATGACTCGTCGAGACATAATCCTCATTAATAGAATGCGCTCCGGACACATTTCTACCAATGAGTATTTGCATCGTATAAATCTCAGGGACAACGCATCATGCTCATGCAATTTCCCCATTCAGGACCTCAACCATCTATATTGGGCATGCCCAGACACTCACGTCTACACTCAACAATTATACAACCAGCTTTTTAAAAGGAAATGTTACCCGCCATACGATCTGAGGAACCTAGTCTTTTCCAAAGACATTTTAATCTTAAAAGATATATGCAATTTTGCTCGTAACATATCTGATATTCAGGCTTTATAAAATTAGTCAGATAATAAAAAAAAAAAAAAAAAAAAAAAAGAAAAAGTAAGAATAATATTAAAAACTTAAAGTAACTAAATATTGTAATCACACTATTTAAACCATAAACCTCACCTCTAAGGATCCTAGACGCTCTTAAGACTTTACATTTCGCGGTAACTTCGTGCTGCGCAAAAGGCATAGAGCATAGCTCAGTGCTGCCATCACAACTCCAACTAAGGTGGATTGTATACACTAGAGAGGCAATACTCTACGTCATCTCTGGTGCAAAAGCGATTCACTTACTGTAACGCACGCTGATTGGACAGTGAAAGCTCAAAGTAAACCATATTGACCAATGGCTGGTTTGGTTGCGACCTGTGGCCAGTGCAGAGGGGAGCCTCTGTGCATTAAGAAGAAGAAGAAGAAGAAGACACGCATGAAGCGAAATACAGCTGTCAGCGTCGATCGACTTTGACCGTTACGATATATTTGCAATTGCAAAATGTTAAATGGCGAAAAATAAAATTAATACCGCACGGAAAAGTTCGGAAAAATGTGAGAAAAATGGATGTGTGATTTTTTTCATTTTTGACAGTGAGTGCAGTGACGTGATCTGAATAATGCAGAAAAGAGAAAAAAAAATTTACATATTTTCTTTTCATTGCATTAAAATTTATATCGGAAAGAAAAGGTTCGACAACAGCAATATTTCACTTGCATTAAAAAAAAAATTAAGTTCAACGAAGACCCACCAGCTGGGGATGTCCGACAGAATAATTTATTGGAAGCTTACTATGTGCTCCGAAGGGTTAGAGGCGACGAAAGTAGGATTAATCTTCTGGCCGCAAAGTAGATTCCATGCGAATAAAAAATATGACCAGTGTATCACAGCGATTTGTATGGAATATACTTTGCATCCCAAAGATAAACAAGATTAAGGGTTAGAGGCAACGAAAGTAGGATTACTTTCGTTCCATTTGATTTCCATTTCATTTGACGAAAAATGTTGGACAGTGTAAAGTTGCAATTTGCTTAGATTGTATGTATCGTACAATCGGTAGAATAATTTCAACATTTCATCGTTTCCACATCTCTTTGAAACATTAAGTTCACAAAGCCTCCGATATGCTGGCGGATAGAAAAATCAATTGCAATTTAACTCTGCGCTGGAAAGTTTGAACCAATAAGAGTACTGTAAATCGTTGATCTACAAAATATATTTCTATCGTATGAAAAAATTTGGTCGGCATAGCGCAGCAATCTGGTTACAATATCTGGACCGTATAATCAGTTGGGCAATTTTTCTATTTCTTAATCTTCTCGTCTCTTTGAAATTAAGTTCAACAAAGCCTCCGAAAAGTTGACAGATAAAATATTTGATTGTTAGATGACTATGCCTACCAAGAGGCTATAGTCAACAAATAATGTACTGTAAATTATGTACATTCCATTTAAAGAAAATATATGAATGGTGCAAAGCTACTATTATTTCGTATTTTTCTTGTCTCTTAAATTAATTTCAACAAAAGACTTCGACATGTTGCTGGACAAAATAGTTTAATAGAAGTTGATTCTGTGCTACAACTGAGGGTGACAACCCCCTCTGGTCTGGTTACAGTTTTATTGTGTACGGCGAAATAGTGCACACAACTTTTGTCCACGCGCCAGTTATGGACAGTTATATTGTGCACAAACACCGCATCAGCATTTATGCATAATTGATCAAAAATCGCTCTCGAGAACCTTCATTGCTTTTCATTTGTATTACCAATACGCCGATCTCGGTTGACTTTGGTAATATTGAAATTATCAAGTTCATTCGCTTAGTGTTACGAGTAACAGGACCAACGTTGGAGTATCGATATCACAACCAGCATTTCTGGATAATCGAGCAAAAATAATTTTCACGTACTTACGCTTCGATTCCTTTGTGTTACCGATGCGCCGATCTTGGTCGGGTGTAGTGGTATTCCAGTCCAGTTGCTTAGCGTTACCAGTAACAGGGTCAACGTTGGAGTATCGATATCGCAACAAGCATTTCCGGATAATCGAGCGAAAATCGTTTGTATGTACTTTCGCTTCGTTTCCTTCGTGTTACCGATGCGCCGATCTTGGTCGGGTTTAGTGGTATTCCAGTCCAGTTGCTTAGCGTTACCAGTAACAGGACCAACGTTGGAGTATCGATATCGTCACCAATGTATACGGAAAAATAAACACTCTTATTGGTTCAAACTTTCCAGCGCAGAGTTAAATTGCAATTGATTTTTCTATCCGCCAGCATATCGGAGGCTTTGTGAACTTAATGTTTCGAAGAGATGTGGAAACGATGAAATGTTGAAATTATTCTACCGATTGTACGATACATACAATCTAAGCAAATTGCAACTTTACACTGTCCAACATTTTTCGTCAAATGAAATGGAAATCAAATGGAACGAAAGTAATCCTACTTTCGTTGCCTCTAACCCTTAATCTTGTTTATCTTTGGGATGCAGAGTATATTCCATACAAATCGCTGTGATACACTGGTCATATTTTTTATTCGCATGGAATCTACTTTGCGGCCAGAAGATTAATCCTACTTTTGTCGCCTCTAACCCTTCGGAGCACATAGTAAGCTTCCAATAAATTATTCTGTCGCACATCCCCAGCTGGTGGGTCTTCGTTGAACTTAATTTTTTTTTAAATGCAAGTGAAATATTGCTGTTGTCGAACCTTTTCTTTCCGATATAAATTTTAATGTAATGAAAAGAACATATGTATATTTTTTTTCTTTTTTCTGCATTATTCAGGTCACGTCACTGCACTCACTGTCAAAACTGAAAAAATCACGCATCCATTTTTCTCACATTTTTCCGAACTTTTCCGTGCGGTATTAATTTTATTTTTCGCCATTTAACATTTTGCAATTGCAAATATATCGTAATTGTCAAAGTCAATCCACGCTGACAGCTGTATTTCGCTTCATGCGTGTCGTCTGCTTCCGATCCGTGCCACGTCGCACCAGTGCCGAAATAAAAGGGGGATATGGTACCCGCGCAAACTTCCTGGCCCTAGTCCTAACTGAGAATATCCTTGACCGAACAGAATAGGCAATTGTATCAATGGAAAAAAAGTTTGGCCCAACTCAATCTGGAGTTGGGTCCTGGTACTGTTATTTACGTTATTTGTTACAAATTAATTTTATAATTTTATAATTTTATAATTTTATACGTTGAATCGTCGTTACATGTTCAATTGTTATTAGTACAATCGCTACTTATCAATATAACACTACACATCAATATAACAATATAACACAATATAACATCAGATAAATAAGTTATTCTCCGTCATTAACTTAGACTCAATTTCCATGATTTGGCATTGAAATATGAAAACAACATGAAAGTCGTTTATTCATAATATTTGTGAATGACAAAATTGACGTCTTGACGGATTGAATAACATCATTTTCATCACTGGGTGCGGAAATGGCCACTTTTCCGCCCGCTTCGCGTGCGTAAAACCGCCATTTTCGCACCTTGTGATGAAAAATTTCGTACATCCCTCGTGCTAAACACTTTTTCTAACTCGTGTGATTACAGCCCTCGCCTTCGGCTCGTGCTGCAAACTCACACTCGTTAGAAAAACATTTTTCGCCCTCGTGGAGTAATGTACTATTTCAAGACGAAAAATGTTCGTATATATACGAACACATCGAATCACATTTTTTTCAAATCGACCAAATATGCGTTCAAGTCAGAATAATATACCTTCTGTGTGTAGACAGTACATACGATTTGAATCGAAAAAGGTTCTTTATTTAATGCAGTTTTGGTTCACTTTGCATAAACGTTGTAATCGCAGTAACTGCTATTCGCAATTGATACAACCACACTAGTTTTATTGTTTCGACAACGGTGCAGTCTATGTAAATGCGCCTGGATTGATTCAAACCAATTTTCAGTGAACAAAGCTGTGAGGTTGATATTACCAAACCTTTTTTTCGGTGTATGATGCACTCAGCCAACAGCTTAGGCCTCATATTAAATTTTGGAGATTCTATAAAGATCATTAAATCCGCAAATTGTACGCTCCGTCTAGTCTGAATTTCCGACGTGCAAGTGTTAATATATCAAATGAATTAGCCTATTTTTTTCTTATTGTAGTTGGGACATTCTGTTGTGAAATGTTTTGCACGCCTTTAACAACAGTGTAATAATTTGTATGGTAATTACATAAGAGATGTTACACTGTTGTTTTAGGGATACGTTGTAACGTAAATGGGTTTATTCCGTAAATTAAGTAACAACGATTTATTGAAAAGACACACGGCCAAGTAAGAACAATTTAATTCTCGTTATTCGCCATCATAGCGACACGGAGGGTAGTAAAGTAGGAGTACGCTGCCGACAGAAACTGAATAAGTAATTAGACATTTTGAGCATTATAAAGAAAGGTAAAAAAATCCACAGGAAATGTGGAGATCCTTGTTTATCTACCGTACCGAGCCGTAGAAGCGCAACGAAAGAGTGGGGACGAAACCACCAATGGAAACCTTCACCGGACATTGAGATCTGCGAAGAACCACAAGAATATCTTTCATGAAGTTGGTTGACATGTCGACCCACGAGGTATTGTACACTGAGGTCGCCATCAAATCACCCTAATTTCAAAGTATTCGCAATTAAATTTATTTATTTTTTATTCAATGTAATGTCTTACACGAATCCTGTGAATTACTCACAATACTTAGCAAATTTTCGGCTGGCCAGGCACAGACGAAGAGATTCATCATAGCAATCAGTATAACGGGTCCATATTGTATTTTTAAAGCGAACGGTTGATTCTTTCGTAAATTTAGAAAATATATTAAAAATAAGTTTGCAATAATTTACGGAATCGAGGCGTATTGACGAATTAAAAAAATCTTACTCACGCTGACCAGCTGCATGCCACTCATAACACTTCCTATTCCACTAATCGCCGAAGTAACGAGAGCTACGTAGCGCATCGTGTCCGAGACGTCGACAGCGTAGGCGAGTAGCCGCTGATGCTTCTTAATGAATGATTGGAATTCTCGAGCGTTCGACACGTTTTTGAGTTCCCGGGCGAGAATCTCGAGTCTCGCACCGGCATACCACATGATCAGAGCGACCTGGCAATCCGTCGTGATACCTGCTGAATACTGTAGACCAGCGAAGCTCTGGTGCATGTAAGCGATATACCTTGGAAGACCCGAATCCACCGAGAACGGATAGACTGCGAAGGTCGGTAGGGGTTGACGAAAAAACATTGGCCCGGCGATTATAGCAAGGGCCGACAGATAGTTCATGAAACTGATGAGACCGTGAAAAATCAAACATCTGTCCGCATAACACTGGAGAACGATTAGCTCATGAGACTCGGCAGTTTTCAGAAAATCTTCCATCTCGGCGATCAGAATCTGTCTAACAGAATCGACTGTCAAGCTTCAGTGAGGTTATACGAGATAGGCGGGGCCCGTCCGTGTGGGGTGTGTCCTAATGTGGAGTAAATAGTCGGATCTATTTTATGCAATTTGTTTTATGCGAGCAGTACGTAGTATGTAAAATAATATGTACCATTCACTTAAAAAATCAACTTATGCATGAACAATTTTTGTCGAAATGGTTTTGATGTCGGTTAATGAAAAATCTACAGCTGAAGTCTGTCTATCGCATACACGTCGGGTAAAAAAATCAGGAACTGCAACGAAATAGTATATTATGGCACAAGGGAGGAAAGTCCGTTTTTTCACAGAGTGTGAAATTTGATGCCCGAACGAATCGAGGGCAGAAATTCAAATGCTCTTCCTCCCTTGTAGCATACGATATTTTTTTTCCGATTTCGTTCAAATAACCATATTTCTTGCGTCGCAAAATCGTGATCTTCGGCAATGACCATTACTCCCCCGAAAGTAATAGAGCTTCCAGCGGAAATAATGAGCCCTATTACTCCCTAGGGAGTAATGAAATCGTACCGCGCATGCGCACATGTTAATAATGATATTTATATGACCGACTGCGCTAAAATAACCACTTAAGGAATGTGGTTATTTTGGGCAGACGTGAAAAAATATATATACATACAGTAGAACCTCGATTATCTGAACACCCATTATCCGAACCCTCTGTTATCCGAACTGCCGCTGGTTCGGATAAAGTTTCTATTATCCGAACAATTGCGCGAAATTCTAGTATTTTTACATTGTTGCGCGCCAATACATTGTTGCACGCTATAAATAACAAGCCAATTCAAGAACGCTCGAGCTCGCATAGACTCACACAGCGGTACCGTAAATGCACACCAGTCGTATGCACAGTATTTATGAATTTCTCAGCCGAGCAAATACGCACGTATTCAACATTTATTTTCATTAATCTCGTAACTGGTCTCGTAGTTTAATGCGTTATGGATTCAGCGTCCAGTCCTTCGACCTCTAAGCGTAAACATAATGTACTTACGCCGGAAAAAAATTAGAGACGCTTTCGAAACTCGACAAGAGAGAGCACATTGTTAGCGGACTCGTATGATATTTATAAGTTAACGATCTCTGACATTAAAAAAATTTGGCTGCAATAAGACGTACAAATCTCTTGCGTGATGAAGGTTTGAAGTTATTTAAAATGTGTGGGTACTGTAATTTTTTCGATATGTATCATGCTATATCGCTTAACACAGTTTGACTGTTCTGTTATCCGAATTTTCGTTAATCCGAACGAGCTCCGGTCCCAATTGGTTCGGATCACGGTCTTACATACAGGTCTTGCAACTTCGGTGGTGGGGGAAGCTTCGCTTAGTGAGGCTAATTTTTGTTCGCCGCATCAGTACTAGCGTCGCTGCTACCGAATTTCCGCGCCGTGAGAGTGAGATAGCATGAATCTATCGATCTCTCTCTTACGAATATACGTTTGTCCCGTGCCACCGCATGATCGGTACAATTGGCTGTGCAGCATTTAAAATAATTACATACGCGTAATGCTACCCCCGAATAAATTCTTAAATGCCTATTTCTGTGTATCTTCAGCTCATATGATGAACGCGTAGCGAAAACAGACGAATTATTGTTGTTAGAAATGTCTATATTTAAAGGGAAAAAGCAAGGAAAAAATACATTGAGTATTTGAACCGCAGTTCGGCTGGCGCTGTTGCAATACGGTACAGCACACTTTCTTGGCATATTAAAAAAAAAAGTCCCATATATTTAAATAAATTTCGATATCATCGATAAACACCGTCCTCTTGTTGTTCTTAGAAAGTGAGGTTACGGTTATTTGCGAAACTCGATGACAGCGACAACTAGTGGAGGTTCTAAGAACGAAAAACTGCTTCAATAAGCGACTCACATCCGCAGCGTAATTGTGTCTGACCTGCAAGACCTGTATGTAAGACCGTGGTTCGGATAATCGAGGTTCTACTGTAACTTTATTTGGTGTGCATTATAAAGCAACCACCCTAGCAAGTTGATGGACCGCAAACGGACCGACAAACGGACACGTCCATTGGGGAACAAAACGGACCGCAAAAAACGACAAAACGGACTGTACATTTTTTGTTGGCATTTGGTCTTTTTTCTGTCGCGGAAACCGAAAACGGACCGAACGTTATTTTTTCGAAAAATTTGCTTTGGTCCGTTTTCGGTTCCCGCAACCGAAAAAGGACCAAGATCGTATTTTTATTCTGTCCTTTCATTAAAAACAGAATTAAAGCTAAACAACAAAAAAACATTTAAAAACAGCCAAAAATTTTAATAAAAAACGATCGGTCCTTCCTCGGTTTCCGCAATCGACAAAGGATCAATCCAAACGTACGGTCCGTTTTACCGTTTTTGTGGTCCGTTTCGTTCCCCAACGGACAGGTCCGTTTTTCGGTCCGTTTTTTAGTTTTTTCCCTAAAAGCAGCCGTCCGTCAACTTGCTAGGGCACTCGTACGATATAGAGTATTGTTCTGTCCCCATCTAACACAGAGAAATAAATAAGGGCAGAACGATACCACTGTAGACGACGACAGTATGTTTTAGAATGTACGCTTGATACCATCCAGCAATTCAACAAACCTTGAACATTCAAACAAGCTAACAAACTTTCTAAAAAAATCTCGCCTATAAGAAACCACTGCCAAAAACAAAGATTCCCTCTGCTGGTTTATGGAAAACCAAACACATTGCAAGTATCTCTGTGCACAAACGCATCTGCCCGCGAATTTGTTTTTACAGGAACTTTACAACGTGTTAGAGATATAGGTTTACCGCGCTAGCTGTGTGCCGATGGTGCGTGTGTGTGGATTCACACACAGGCGAGAGTCGCTGTTGCGACGCAAGCGACTTCGGCTACCGAAATCGGAGTCGGCAAGACCCGAAGCCTCTCGCGTGGCAACAGCGAGAACAATAAAAGGACTCGTGGACGAGGTCAGGAGTCAGTCGCCACTGTCGATCACAGGTGTTAAGTATCTTTTGTTTTTGGAGCACGTGAGTCAGCCGAAAGGCATGCGAAAGAAAGAAAGAAAGCAAAGCGAAATTATAAAGTCCTGTCTACGATAGATAAAATAAAATACCAAGTTTTCTCTAGTATAAACCACGCGAGTTATTAAGCCTTACTCCTCCCTATCCCGCACGAACGACAAATAAATAAATAAATACAATCCACGGCAATTTATTCTAACACAACGTATTGTGAAAAATCCGAAGTACAATTTTCAAAAATGTTTGTAGTCATTTTTGTCAGTCAAAATGACGGTCTGTGCGCGACGTAAAATTGTTTAGTCTAAAAAAAGCCTAAAAAGTTTAGCCTCGATGAAGTTCGTCCACGTAAAGACACACCACTCAATGGGTTGGAATTAGATTGATCAAATTTCTTTCACCTGCATTTTTTTTCGATGTAACCTGTAGACGAGCGTCTTGATAATGAAATTACAGCCGCTACAGGCAAACGCTGCCGACTGAGTAACGATCACGAAATTCGATTGATGCACGTAGATGGAATTGAGCAGAGGTATGAAGAGACAGAGGGCGCTCAGAATGGACAGTGACCAAGCGATGTCGTACTTCGCAGTTTTCCACCGGCTTGCGATCCTCGAAGGTGGCCAAGTCCATGCCAGGTAAACACATAACTTGGTGAAGTGTACGACGCCCGCGAAGCTGACTTTGCGTTCCATACCGACGAAAAACAGTGGTATACGCGGATAGCTCGACGGTGCATTGGCTTCTTCAGGAGACCCTCGAATGCCCGAAGGCTTTACCCTGCGAAGGATACTATTCGGAGTTTCACGTATTTACGAGGTGGTAAAACTTTTGGATGAAAATTGCCCCTTTAGAACGACGGACAAAACCAATTAATAAGTCAGAGCGCTGCAGTACGTAAAATTGCGCGAAGCTATTAGAAGTATAGTTACATAATAGTTTCCGGGCAGCATCATGAGGAATGTAAACTCCATGGGAACGTAGCTATTAGTATCGACGTCGTTATTAGCATCAATTAAGTTCCGGCATCGAGCAGCACGCTGCTGTAAAAGGGTGAATTATACAAACATGCAACTGGAGGAATGAAACGTCCAAACCTGAGGGTATAAGTTAATTGGTGCAAAAAGACCGTAATAGTCTCGGTATCGAGGAGATATGTACACCCAAAGTAAACACTTTAGTGATTGCGAGGGAATGTTGCGAATCGGGGCAAAGACTTGAGAAAAAAAAACATGCGCGACTCCATTGCTACCAGTTAGATCGCAACGCATGACTTTCTTATATCATTTGTTTTAGCGTGAAGGTATGTCCTGAAATTACTGAGATACAATTGCTAATTATCAGTATATTCTTTATCGAATCCCGTTTATTTTGGCTTGTAAAATGATGTTGAAAGATATTATGAAAAAAAAAGCAGGTAAGTAATTCTTATAATTTTTTTTTCAAATCGACCAAATATACGTTCAAGTCAAAATAATATACCTTCTGTATGTAGACAGTTCAAATTGTCAACTGAATCTCACTTTTGGCTGGCAATGTACGTGTGATGACCCTTAAACAGATACTACTGTACTGATACTACGGTAACGAAGAAAAGCAACCCCTTGCTTTTTGAAACGGGGAATGCAGGAAAACACCCAAAAGCCATTTATAATTGTACAAAAATTAAAAAATAAACATACTTTTATGCCAGTAGACTGTAATGACGTATGCATTTTTTTGAGGAGCTGATTAGTCGTAAATAAAATAATAACAAAAATAATAATAGACATGTAATTGCCACAGTAACTCTACAATAATAGTACAATGATGCATCAATGAAAATACTCTAAAATGATCAACGTTGCACGTTTTCTTGCGATCGAACTCCATCGACATCGCCGTTAAGTTTTCGCTTCGACTATAATGAAGTCTACTAAATCAGTGTTTTTAAATCTCGCATGTAAGTAGCGTTAATGATATGTCCTTAAAATGACAGGGTTCAATAAAAGTTATGTAAAAAAATAAATAAAACTCCTTCGTTAGTGAAACGTTGCCTCGCATCTTCAAACGCTGGACATCTGCCAAGGCAAAGCCTTGAGACCGCGTCTGAAGTCTTCAATGTCGAGGATATAATGATCTCTTGTCGAGCCTGCTATCTCCTTCGTGTCGTCCGATAGACGGGTCAAGTATTTCAACGAAAATTTGGTCGTTTTGTCTGAAACGGTACAGCATCGCGATAATCGAAGGGACTTGAATTAGATTGTGCGAATTTTTTACAAATGTCTTTGAAGTCTGGCTTACCTTTTCTGTCGTCCGGTGTTTGTCGTCTCTCAATCAAACCGTTCTCCATTGGATCGGCGTAGCCAACAACTTGGACGCTCAATTTGCGCAAGCGAGGGTCACTTTCGGGAGCGGTGAAATTCAGCATCCATGCTCTCAA
Organism: Ichneumon xanthorius; assembly: GCA_917499995.1. Lineage (NCBI taxonomy): Eukaryota > Metazoa > Arthropoda > Insecta > Hymenoptera > Ichneumonidae > Ichneumon > Ichneumon xanthorius. The sequence continues at coordinate 18,233,556 of OU824208.1, forward strand.
TTCTCCGGGCGGCATTTCACTTATGACTTTCAACTCGCGGGCTGCGCGATCGAAAGCATATTTTTCAAACATTATTTCGCTCCAGTTGATTTCGATGTTCTGTTCCAGGCCCACGTCAGCAGCCTCTTCTTTCTTCTCTCTTATCAAGTTTGCCTTTAAGTAAAGCAGATCTTTGGTCGACATTTTCTCGAAGGTTTCGTTCAGAAATTTTCGACTAATCTCGATCCTCGACTCGATAGCCTCCATAGTTTGGTCTTCGAGACCTTCCGACGAAATGTCGTAACTGAACATCCCAAAACTAATTCTCGAAAGGTCGAATATGTTGTCCTGAGGGAAATATTGTACCATGACCATCTAAAAAGAAATTGAAAAATATCGTTGTAATGTACTGAAAGCGAAGTATCATAATGCGGTCGGTAATGAAAACTATGAAGCTACTTTTTTCGAGGGTGCTAAAGCTCGGGGACACATAGGAAATAGGATTCCATTGCGTGGCTGATGAATGTAGTAAAATCCTATTTTTGTTTGACGCCAGGGTTTCAGCATCGTTGAAAAAAATAGCATTACAGTTTTCGTTACCGCCCAAGCTCAGGGTAGATAGGGGACAAGATGAGAAACTTAACCTCAAGGACATGTGAAACGACTCAGTCGGTAACCAAAATCTGTAATGAATGCGATTCAAAGACCGTAGACTTTTCGGGAAAAAGCAAAGCATTAGCGGATGTACAATTTAATACCGCGTCCGACGATGCTTCCGTTTTATCCGAAACGTCAACCGGTTTTAAATGGCATTGATTTGAAAAATGCATCTATCTCTCTCGCACGTATATGTCACGTGGTACATCGTTCACATGGCCTTAAGTTGATGTGAAACACCGCCGCCGGTAACAAAAACTATGCTGAATGCCGTTTCGAGACCGCAGTCCGCCAAGGAAAAAGAAAATTGTCTTTTCCTGGGGAATCGGCAGATGCAGGGAACGACAATTTTCTTGTTTCTCGATGGTCTGCGGTCTCAAAACGGCATTCAGTACAATTTTTTGTTGGCAACTGAGGTGGGCGGAGAGTTATACCACATTATTTATATATATATATATATAAAGTTATACCACTTTAACGCCATGTGAAACACTCGCTCGTGCTTTCTCTCTAACTCTACTGCGAGCGCCGATAACGGCATTTCTCTCATTTTCGTGGCGCGGTCACGTGACTTTCACCTAATCTTAAACGTATCATACCCATTGAGTATGATTGACACTGACTGAGCAAAACGATTCATCAGATTCATTCATTCGGATTGGCCGCTCGATTCGTGAACCCAGTGAATGATGGTCGGCATTGTTCGTTATTTAAAAAAAGGCCGATAACCACACCCGCATTTTACCAGGAGCTTTGCGTAGCTTTCACCGTTTACTAGCTAAGATTGAAAAACAAAATGTAGCGGCGTAATCTCACTGTCATATTTTTTGAAAAATCTGTAAAGATGGACACTGACACTCACTCCGTGCACGAATTGAGCGTTGATACCGAAAATGTTGAGCCATTCCGATAAGCCGTCTTTGAGGGACTAGACATTAAACTTTTGAAATGGAATTGAAGATTTTCGCTTCACCATAGGAGCATGTGAAATACCGCGGTCGGTAATAAAAACTGCAATCAACTTTCCTAAACCAGGCGGGTGTTCACAGTCAATAGAAAAGTTTCACCGGATGCTAGCGTGATATCCACTTCCGATGGGATTTTTTTTTACCGTCACTGCCGGGACCCTTGAAAAAACTTGATTACAGTTTATAATACCGACCGAGCACGGGTTAAATGGGGCGGTGGGTGTTTCATATAACGTTAACTTTGAAATGTATAAAGATAGGCTAGTCAATCAATTATTCAGACCATTTTTTTTCTGCTATGAGCAATACTGTTTGTTAATTTGGCCTTACACGTGATATCGCACAATTTTAATTTACGTGTGAAGGTCTATTTCGTTGGGTCGAATGCAACTGCTACTGTTTTCTTTTTGGGCGATAGGTTGCCTTTCGCCCTGTAATTGGATCCAGCCCGTTATAATAACGATAAATAATTTAAATAATTTAAAAATACACGTTACTTTTAAATAGGCGATCATCCCCGTCAATTTTAGCGATGGTTCGTCGAACTGGTAGTAGTTCGTCACGCAGGAATGCACCTGGTCCGGATTGAAGCTTCTTACTCTGCAGCAACGAATGCCACGTGGAATCTCATTTACGCTATGCTGCGGTGTCGTGTTCGGCAAGAGAGGTCGGCAGTTTAACGTGGCCATGCAATGTTCTGCGATATCAATGACATCTCTCTTCTCCATGGTTCCCTGGACGAAGAATTGAACGTACATGCGTTCGGTGAATTTCTTTGCGAACTCCTGAAATTGCTCAAACTTCATTGCGGTTAAAACCGCGTGCATATCGATGTATGACGGATAGTGCAGTATGGTCAACGATTTCTTCAAGTCTCTGAAACATTTGGAACGAACATTATGCGGCGAGTGTTACACAAGTGATAGAAGTAGGGAAATTAAATCTCAAAAGTCCACCAATTAGTAACATGTGAACATTTTTGCTGCTCGGAGGTTTCCGTGAAAGAATGATTTTTTTCGGGATTTCGGTATAAATATTATGAGATTTTTTATATTTGGCCCGGAATTCGTATGAAGAAAAATAAAATTTCCTCAAAATTTGAAATTTTCACCTTGCTTATCATAATTATTACATTTTTTAACAAAATCTATCATTCCTTTATGAGGAAGCCAAGAAATTACTAAAGACACATTCTCATAGTCGAAGCGTTGTGAGTATACGAAACGAACGAGGAAGCAATGTGCAAATTTTTTATTTTTTTGGATGTTGTAATCACTTTTTGAACTCTTTGATTAGTTTCAGGATGATAACTATCTTTCGGCTATTAAAAAAACTTACTCGACTAGCGTGAATGGATCCACAATTTTCTTATAGTACGCTTGTAGCTGTTCTTCCTTCGTCAGATCGAACACATCTTCCATCAATGAATTCGAGCACTGAACGATGTACGTAGTTATAGTGTTCAAAAGAATCTGAAATTGATAAAGCAGCACTTAAACACGTGTATGTAACACAGTACACGCAGTATAAATTGTGAAGATACCGCTGAAAAGCTCAAGGCCAAAGGAAACAAACTAAATTGTAAAAGTTTTATTTGTGCAATAAAATGTTTTACCTAGTTTTTAATTTTGATATTATTCAAATTATAATAAAGATAGTTTAGCAAGCTAAAAAAAAACAAGTATCGTGATTCTGTAAGAAAAAAACCCTTTTGTCACAAGAGTAAAACTCTTCTTCAAAGAAGTCAACCGTTACTCTTTTTATAGACGAGAAATCCAGCAAAAATAATAATAATTTTATGTTTTCATCATAAAATATTGTATTATGTGTTGAAAAGAAAGTGTCTTTCGATAATCACATATTTTCTTTGGTCAACAGGAAATTCATGGCATCCGTCGCAAGCAACGAGCGTTTTCTACCGGTAACTTTTTATTGAATCCGCTCGCGGCGATCCACAGTCCTTTCACACACGGATTGATCTTGTAATCCATCCCGTCCACACAGTACGAGTTCAATTGCTCGGGTACCATTTTTTTCAGGACCACCTCGAACAAGTCGAGCATCACGATGCTGAAAATTCATGAAATATTGTTACTGTACAGTCACAAGTAGCCCGTAAATTCGTTAAATTTCAAGTTTTTACTTACTTCCCCGGAGCTTCGAAGGGCACAGGCGACATGTAATGAACGTTCACATGGCTCTTGAACATTCCAGCCCTAACATCGAATTTGTGCCACACTTCGGACAGCGAATCCGAGCGGATCTTTACAGGGTAAATACCGGAAACGACCTTCGAAGCCGGATTTTCCGTCTGAGCATTGGGCGAGACTGTGCTTTCTTCTGTTTTATTCTGAACGGCTTGCGATTCGTCTATCGGCTTTTTGCGATTAGAAAATCGCTGATTCGCAAGGCTCCTACGCTTTCGCGAATTCGCGGCCTTTTTCTTGCGATTCGGCATCGCGAAAATTCCCTCAAAACCCTGAATGATTTAGGTCCAAATTTTGATGACTGTACGCTTATCGTGCACGTCGTATTTAGTGATGAACGTGTGCTAACAGAGTTTGAAGCAATCGAGCGAATACACGGAACGGGCAACAAGTCGCAGCGGAGTTCTCGCTAACGGCGGCGTAAGGAGAATTCGCGGGAACAAGGGTTTTCCATTTCCTGTTCGCCGCGTTATTCGTCTTCGTAGATCGCGCGGTATGCATGATCCGTACCGACAGTCGGTAATGTCGGCGTAGATCGTTGGTCATGCACACATTAGGTCAGTTCGTTATTAGAGTAAACTTTTACTCCGAGCGCTTCTAGAGTACTTCCAGAGTGTTCCAGAGCGCTCGAAACCGGAAACGCCTGACGGGACAAAAACGAACACGCGTTCGGTCTTTGCCCAATTCTAGCTGAGTTGAGTTACACATACTACGTATGGGAGCGCGACTTTATAAACGAACACGCGGCCGAGCTCATTTCGACTCCAGTTTATATAAACGAACACGCGTTCGGGCTCATGTCGACTCCAGATTTTTTCCAGGAACTTTCATTAGGTCTGTTCGTTACTACAGTAAACTTTTACTCCGAGCGCTCGGAACCGGAAACGCCTCACGGGACAAAACCGAACACGCGTTCGGTCTTTGCCCAACTCTAGCTGAGTTGAGTTACACATACTACGTACACGCGGTCGCGCTCATTTCGACTACAGTTTAGATAAACGAACACGCGTTCGGACTCATGTTTTCTTCTTCTTCTTCTTCTTCTTCTTCTTTTCTCAATTTAGCAGCATTCACAAACCGCGAATGCTGCCTGGCCACAGGGACAGACCCGCGCCGGCCAATAGGTCTGTTCGTTACGAGAGTAGATCAAAGTAGAGCGCAAGCAGAGCGTTCGTTTAGCCGGAAGTACTGCTGCGCCCTCTAGTGCTTGGGTTTCGATAGAGGAGTCAAATGCATCGAGGTTTCTATTTTTTTCTATGCTGCGAACCTCTAATGAAAGTTCCTGGAAAAAGCCTGGAGTCGACATGAGCCCGAACGCGTGTTCGATTATCTAAACGACTGTCGAAATGAGCCCGACCGCGTGTTCGTTTATAAAGTCGCGCTCCCGTACGTGGTATGTGTAACTCAACTCAGCTAGAGTTGGGCAAAGACCGAACGCGCGTTCGTTTTTGACCCGTGAGGCGTTTCCGGTTCCGAGCGCTCTGGAACACTCTGGAAGTACTCTAGAAGCGCTCGGAGTAAAAGTTTACTCTTGTAACGAACAGACTTAATTGTTCGGGCTCATGTTGACTCCAGGCTTTTTCCAGGAACCTTCATTAGAGGTTAGCAGAATAGAAAAAAATAGAAACCTCGGTGCATTTGATTCCTCTATCGAAACCCAAGGCACTAGGGGGCGCAGCAGTACTTCCGGCTAAACGAACGCTCTGCTTGCGCTCCACTCTGATCTACTCTCGTAACGAACAGACCTATTGGTGTAAGCCAGAGTCATAAGTTTTGGGAAGTTGTTCCCTACTCAGTTGAGCTGTAACAGCGAGTTGCTGTGTAACGTCAGTCTTGTCATTCAACAATTGTTGAGTGTCGAAACGAAAGGGTAAAAATTCGTACGATTCCATGATTCCATCAATAATTCAACCCGGGTTTGTTTTTGTGTAAAAATTCGTCCCAACAAAAAAACATGTATCGCATCAAAGAGGAATCTTGGCGGTCAAAAAAATCGGCCGGCTTCGTCTCGAAACCGGAGATCGTTGGATACTTCAGCGTCGATGGCGAGAGAAATTACTTGCCCGATTCGTCGGAAATGCTGTACTACAATCGTCCCAGGACTCGCGAGGTCTATCTGGACTTGAACCGAGGCATCGAACTCGCCGTACGCAAACCTGCCTCTGTTGGGGACGAACGCATAGGTCATTTGCTGGAGTGGATTAAATTGAATCACTGGAAGATACAATCTGCCGAGACGGGAAAATGGTAAATCATGAAAAGCCGCCCGGGGTAACGCCCCCGGGGTCTGCGTATTTACGATAGCCATGTTGACTAACGATAGAAGAAAAAAAAACCTATCGTTGGGGGCGGTTCATGAGCACTGAACGGAAGAGGGCTCGCCAATCATAGCGTTTCCTGATAATATCCAAACACTCTGATTGGCTCGCACTGTTCCGTTCAATCAGTGTCCCGTGTCCATCTGCAGCTGTTGAAACGCACGTTTTGTTTTTATTTCTTAGTGGTTGACTATGAACCCAGGTAGCACAAAAAAATTATCAGAAAGTGATCTAAATGGGTTAGATATGTCTGTCTGGACGGTATTCGAAAGTTACCTCTCATCCAAAAAGTTAATTTTTGGACATAGGATAGCATATAGTCTATGTCGACTGTTATATGAATCTTCCTTTGGTTTTTTTTACAATTCAGGATTAGAACTGGAATGTTAGAAGAACGTTGGGGTGCATAAAAATTCGTTACTTTTTTAATGCACAATGAAAAAAATCTGTAGGATGGTTTAGTTGAGCGTTGGTGCTTTAATAAATAAAAATAATAATAATCTGCGTCGCTTCTCTAAAGTTGAATTATATTGCAGATCTTGAAAATAGACAATTTTATTGATTGGGTTTTGAAGAAAAGTACTATCGAATATTATTTTTACGATTAAATTGGACTCTGTTTATAGTGTGCGTGTGTGATATGGTCTTCATGGTGGCACAACACGCTAACTCCGTTGGTAACTTGGGCCATTTATGGTCATGTGAAGTACCATGATCGGTAACAAACTGCCCACCCTATTTTTCCCAAGCCTGTTAACGCTTGGACAAAAGCAAATTAATTTTTCTTGGGTCTATTTATAGCCTACGAAAGCCTAATTTGCTTTTGTCTAAAATATCGGTCAGTATCAGAGAAAATTATGAACATGGTTTGTTACCGACTGAGCACAGCACAGGATAGAAGGAGGATCTCAAACTTCATCAAATTTTTTGTGGACTGTGCATACGCATGTAGTACTTCCGGATCCAACGGAAATGACCATTATTCAATGGCTTTGAACCCTCTGTATAAAAATGTCCTCAAACGAGATTTATAAATCTATCAATAAATCTCTGTTTTATGATTTTTCTGTAGGATACAACCAAAGTTTGTCGGCTCGTGCGGATTGTTAACAAAATTGCTATGTACGCCATTTCAACGAGCGGAGCGATGGATAATATGTGCTGCTAAGTGGAAGGGAACCATCTATTTATGTTGCTTCAAAACTCCGGAAGAAATAAAAATCGATACCGAAATGCCACCGAAATTTGAGTCATGGGGCTTTAAATTTGAACAATACATTTTATCAGGTAAGAGTGGACCTGATTGGTACTAAAAACGTTTTTTAATACGAGCATTGCACTAATTACGTTTTATTTAAGATGCTCCTGGCAAGGCTCCGGATGCATCTCGGCCGGTCATCGAACCCGCAGAGTTTCGGTGTATCTTCAAACGACAGTTTGGCGACCACACGGTTCTGTTCACTGCCGAAATGGACGGTCTTCGTTCGGAAAAGGCGTTGAGGGATCCGCTACCTCTGAACGAGCTTAAATTCATCGAATTAAAAACACACAAAATGATTAAGAATGCCCGACAAGATCAGATCTTCCGACAGTTCAAGCTGCTGCGCTGGTGGGCTCAGAGCTTTCTCGTCGGCGTTGACGAGATACTGTGTGGCTGCCGAGACGACAGAGGAATTGTTCATGATTTGAAGAGTTACAGTCTCGACAAAATTATCGATCTGTCTAAGGTATACCGACTTCATTATTGACTAATTAATTTTTATTACACATTCGCGCTTAAACGTCGTTTAAACACGTTTAAAAATTTTTAAAAACATTTAAAATCGTTTTCAGTCGTATTGGCGTCCGGATCGGTGCACAGATTACTGTCAGTCGGTTTTAACACATATCGCGGAAACCGTCGTTAATGACTGCGACAAAACTATCTACAAGTTCGAAAAGATACCATTTGGCGATATTATCACCACCAAATTATCGCCATCTTCGGAATATGCTTTCTTACCATCGTCATTCTTGCAGACTGCGCGTTAAGAGCCTGTGAAATACAACGGTCGGTAATAAAAACTGTAATTCATTTTTTTTTATAACCATCTATCATTTACATTGAAATGCAAATTTTCACGTGAACACAAATAGATATTCGCTTCGTGTAAAAATCTTCCTTTAACCGGAAATTGTCAGCAGCCGTGAATGAAATGTATTGCAGTTTTTGTAACCGACGGGGTCTGGATTAGGCGGGAAGGAGGAGGTGGTAATGCGGGCATTTCGCAGTATCTTCGGGTTGCTCGCGTTGCCTTGAAACGTAAATCACAAATGATCACAGATTATATTTGCACTTCTGTTAAACGATTGATTCGATATTTGCACTTTTGTTAAACGATTGATTCGATATCTCCACTTCTGTTAAACGATTGTAGTCGACTTCAATGAGTGCATTTGCCACCGGATGATGTCACCTGGATGTGATGTCTTCAATGGCAATGATGTGTTTCTTCTTTAAAATTACAACTCAAAATGTCTTTAGCAATTTTAGATGATAAGGTAATACGACTGTAAACATAAGAATCGGCACGTCGTTATTTTAGTATGCTTTATAGTTTATTCTGGACCGATCTTACATGAAGATAATAATAATGACAATGTATAACTGTACGATAAATTATAAATGAAGACTATCTGCGTTCTTTTACCTTCTTGGCCACCTCTCATATATTTTTTTTATTGCTGTTCGAATCTGCATACTCATCATGTTGTATTTTTAATCTTTTAAAAAACACCTTCCACTGAGAGATGCAGTGTGAGTTGTTGAATGCAGTTCTGCTCAGTTCTGCTAAATCCCGAAATATTCGACACGTATCCACATGTATACGCAGCTGAAATAGGCGTTCTTATATTCCAGTCTGCTCTCAGTGCAGGTTTTAGTTTTGACACAAATCTGCTCTGACAGCGTTTTTTTAAATCAAAATAGAAAAATGTATCCCGCCGAGAGAATGGCATGTATGGCAATTTAAAAATTGCACTACAGTTGAGTCTCCGTAAAATAGCGCTCTGTAATATTGGGTTTCCCCTCAATTCTCTCTAAGTTATCTCGCCGTGAGGGGAAAGCTTCGTCTTCTTCTTTTTCCTCTTTGTTGTCCGGTTTTATGCCGTAGGTTGAGTACCAGTCGTTCATGTGAACGGTGCATTTATGAGCCGCAGTGACTCGTGGAATTGACGGCTGGGGGCGGGATGTTAGGAATAGGTGGAGCGGGAAAATTGTAACGTTAGAGGAAGTCCCCAGATATCACAAAAAAATTAGTTATCAGAAAGTGATCTAAATGGGTTACATATGTCCGTCTGGACGGTACCCGTAAGTTACCTCCCATCCAAAAAGTTAACTTTAGGACGTAGGATAGCTTATAGTTACCATCCGGACGGACATATGTAACCTATATAGATCACTTTCTGATAACTAATTTTTTTGTGCTACCTGCGTTTTTCTTGAGGGGAAAGCTTGCCCCACGATACGGAGTCGGTCTGCTGGCGAGACACCCGTCTGCCCCGCAGCTGGATAAAGTTAGCCATGCAACTTTAATTAATTTTTTTGAAACTAATACTAATCGTTTGGTGGTCGTTTGGTAGCGATTGGTAGTCTAATTGAAACGTTTGGTGGTGAATCGTTTAATTATAATAATTAAAAAATCAAATAAGGCCCAAAGTTAGCCAAACTTTTTTTTTCATCGAAATCAATTCAATTAGGGCTCAATCGATGCAGAATCATTTGGTGGTCACGAATATCACAATTAAAACGTTTGGTGGTCACGCGTTTGGCTAATAACCGTAAAAAAATTAATTATGGGTTTCAATGCAATCGGGCGTTGGTGACTCGCATGCCACTTCCGGCTATCGGAATGATCATTAGGGACCCGTTCAGAAACTCACTTTGGATAACATAGAACGGGAGAGAGTGCTGCCCGGGTGCAAATGTCAGAGAGATATGCTAGTTTACCCGGGTGTGATTTCTGAACGCGGCCCTGAGTTCCGTTGCACTAGTCAATGCTTCGTGTGAAACATTAACCGACGAGCTGTCATCTGCAATTTACAGTGAAAATAATTGAATTAATTAAGAGTTTATTGAAAGGGTTGAAATCGCGGTGCTTATCGCAATATTACGCTCATTCGTATCACAAAACGACCATGCGCATGCGCAGTCACTTTGCAATAACGGAAAAACGCCAAATCGAAAGCACCTCAGTACAGTGCTGCCACTTACCGGAAAACCATTTCGAAATATGACCTGGGTGGTCTTTTCGCGTTTCATATGGAACATCGCGGACGTGAAGAACATAATTACGACTTTCTGCACAATGAGATCAAACCACAATAATTTGTCGGCCAGCCTTTTTCGTAGAGTCCCCCACATGCGTATGTGGTTCCGACATTGAATACCTCAACCATGTTTTTTGGGCCTGCCCACGCTTCGCTCGGACGCGGGCGGACCTGACTCGCTCCTTACAGAAATCCAAGATCTATCCGCCCTTCAACATCGAATCCGTCATTGCCCAACCCTCTCTCAATATCATCTCTGCTATCAAAACATTTCTTTACAGCAACAACATCCGTCTCTGATTTGTGTATCTCTCTCTTGTGGTCACTCTAAAATTTATTCATAGCTGAGTATTAAAATTCAGTCATACCGTATCGCAATTGCAACCGGTTCGAATCAGACCGGTTACGCGCTCTTTCCGCTACGTAGTTCCACGGGGTAGCCTACAGGCATCCGAATGAATAAGATGGTTTCAGTACCAACTGACTAAAAAGAAAACAGATTGTGCACACATTCCAATAAAACCCATTGCGAATCTTAGGCAATATGATTAAATCCCGTGCGTATTGTGGATAGACACAATAAAAACCGAATACATTTAACAGCTAGTACCCCGAAGGCAAAAATATTTTTTATGAGAAACATTTTTTTTCTTTACTAGAATGATATCAACTTACTTACTTCCAGTCCCGAGCGTGCAACAACAATTTTACCTTTCATACCTGCGGTCGCTAGCCTTTCAAGTCAAATCCGATTTCAAGCGAAGGCAACTGATTTGCAAAATGATTAATCACATACGATACCGACAGGAGGAGTCGTCATTGGGCAGTCGGTTATGTAGAAACCTTTTTTCGCTGATGGTACAACGAATCGCCGATAGATGCCGCTGCAAGTTCCTTTACAACAGCTTTAAGTCTGTAGTCCGTATTTCAGGGCCGACATTGCATTGAGGGCCCCTCGTGTTTGAGTTCGCGCCGTACAATTTTGCCCCAATTAGGTAGTATATCTCTATAATGCAATGACAACGAGGGTTCACCTGGGATTAATCGGTTTAGCTTAACAAAGTATTTACCGAATATTTATTATCATAAAAAAAGTTATTTATCGATTAAAATTTTTATTCGAGATAACAAATTACTACATAGTTATATATACTCCAACTTATATTCCTATTATGTACTTACATTTACTTAGAAATGCTTAAACTATGCAGTAATTTGTTATCTCGAATAAAAATTTTAATCGATAAATAACTTTTTTTATGATAATAAATATTCGGTAAATACTTTGTTAAGCTAAACCGATTAATCCCAGGTGAACCCTCGTTGTCATTGCATTATAGAGATATACTACCAAATTGGGGCAAAATTGTACGGCGCGAACTCAAACACGAGGGGCCCTCAATGCAATGTCGGCCCTGAAATACGGACTACAGACTTAAAGCTGTTGTAAAGGAACTTGCAGCGGCATCTATCGGCGATTCGTTGTACCATCAGCGAAAAAAGGTTTCTACATAACCGACTGCCCAATGACGACTCCTCCTGTCGGTATCGTATGTGATTAATCATTTTGCAAGTCAGTTGCCTTCGCTTGAAATCGGATTTGACTTGAAAGGCTAGCGACCGCAGGTATGAAAGGTAAAATTGTTGTTGGACGCTAGGGACTGGAAGTAAGTAAGTTGATATCATTCTAGTGAAGAAAAAAAATGTTTCTCATAAAAAATATTTTTGCCTTCGGGGTACTAGCTGTTAAATGTATTCGATTTTTATTGTGTCTATCCACAATACGCACGGGATTTAATCATATTGCCTAAGATTCGCAATGGGTTTTATTGGAATGTGTGCACAATCTGTTTTCTTTTTAGTCAGTTGGTACTGAAACCATCTTATTCATTCGGATGCCTGTAGGCAGAGAACATAGATGTGTATAGAAGCGTAGTCCTTATGGGAGCTCTTGGCACGGTTTCGCTGGGGTACCCGTTAGTGAGTACCCCAGCCACCTCTGGCGCTGGCTGTATCGATGTGAACGCACACGCTGCAACTCGATTAGCTCCGCCCAGTACTCATGCGTTCTCGCTCGCACTCACGAGCCTTGAATGTTTGGGGGGGGCTGACAGTTTGTTGATAGCACAATAATGCTCATAAAACTGTCAAATGATGAAGCGAACTTATCTATACATATGAATAGTATAGTTTGTAAACAAATTGGATAAAAATAGATGCTTTTATAAAATATCGATTAGATTAGTAAAACAGCAGGCTCGCGATTTTTCATCGAGTTTCACATGTTTTTTTCCCAATTGGTCAGTGACCGAGTGGTTGAAGGCTTCTATTTTTGTTCCGGCAACCCGTGTTCAATTCCGTCGCGGGCGATGTTTTATTCTTTTCTTTTCTTTTTTTTCTTTCTTCTTTTTCGTTCGTTTTTTTACAAACTAATTGTCAGCATTTTTTAGCTTCACGTTAAACGCCCTAAATTTACATCTTTAAGAACAAATAGATGTAATGTGATTGCGCTGCGGGAGCGTGAGATACACTAGTATTTCATCTCGTTTCAGCTCGTGGTGGAGTGAGAAAGATACACGAGTGTATTTCACATGCTCTTAAACTGATTCTGACCTTTTTTTTGCGCGGAGAAATTAAGCATTTGCAAACCCAATTAGCAAAGCAGCGGTCTCGCGACTTTTCATTGACTTCCACACGAAAATTATTAAGCGAGTCGGTGGCCGAGTGGGGGAGGGCTCCGTTTCTTAACTGGACACCCGTGGATCGATACCGTCGCAATGGTATTTTTTTTTCTTTCCTTTTTTTCTTATCTCAACGTTGCTGCACACAAATACAAATGCATTTGTTTGCAGCAACGTTGAGATGCAGCGTCGCATCATACCTAAGAATACTTGTTATTGTGGCACAAATTATTTCAGTATTCTCTGTGAAAAGTATCACAATGAAAATTATAAATTAAATCTATTTATGCCACGATAGTAATTATTTTTAGTATAATGCGATGCTGCGTCTCAATGTTGCTATAATCAAATGCATTTTGCATTTGTTTGTAGCGACATTAAGATAAGAAAAAAAAAGAAAGAAAAAAAAATAACATGGTGACGGTATCAAACCATGGATATCCAGTTATGAAGCGGAGCCCTCATCCACTCGGCCACTGGCTCGCTTGGTAAACTATGTGTGGAAGTTAATGGAAAGTCATGAGGCCGCTGCATTGCTAATTGGATTTGCGAATGCTTAATTTCTTCACGCCACCGCAAAAACGTGTTCAATGTCGGTTTAAGAGCATATGAAACACACTCGTGTTTCCTTCTCACTCCACCGCGAGCACGAATCATAGAACATACCTCGCTCTTGCGGCGCGATCACATTACATCTACCTGCCTGTAAGGATGTAATTTAGAGTGACTATTTAACTTTACGCTAAAAAAAATACTGCCATTTAGATAGTTGCAGTAAGGAAAGACAAGGAAAAAAATATTGCGTTTGACGGCATTGACCCCCGGTTAGGAAAATAAAAAGAAAGTCCTTTGACGGCTCGGACACCAACTCACTCGAAAATATACTTATGACAGTTGATTAAAATCTGTTAGTCCGCTGCTTTGCTATTTCGGTTAATGTTTTTTGAACGCTTCAACCGATCTATTACTATTTTAATTAAATATTCTAGTAGGAAATTGTATTAATCTAGCATAGAGTTCTGTTTGTAGGTAAATCTTAAAATATTCGAAGCATCAGTGCGAACTCAAAGACACGCCCAACCGCGTTCCTGCATGAGCGCGAGTGAGAGAACGCTATAGTCCGATACACATGAGTATGAGAGAGACAACCACGAGGGGTGTTGCTTGAGATTCTTCGCGTGTGTTGGGCACACCGATACATAGCGGCGCCAACTACAGTCGGAAATCGGGACTATCTTTTCTGTGCCAAATATTAACACGGGGACTACGGGGGGAGTCGTGGCCGAGTGGATCGGCGTGCGACTCTGAAGTAGTAGGCCCGGGTTCGATTCCCGGTTGCAGTCAGGGATTTTTCCTTGGCTGCTTACCTCTACTTATCGTGGTTCGGATTCCACGTAAAATTGTAGGTCCCCCCTGGTCTTCTTCTTCTTAACTAATTAATTAGTTTTCGGCTAATTAATGAAATCTCGTTCATTACGAACGATCGCCTGGAAGACGGCGCCATCTGTGTCAGATGTTCTTAATCCTGTCACCGAATAACTCTTGATAAGAGAGAAGAAGGCTGTACACTCACTAAAAGTGGTCTCACCAGTCACGCACACAATAATATATGTATTGGCCGACGCGGTTCTGTACCTGTGGCCAGTATCGGACCTGAGTGGTCCTCAAAGGTTCCGATACAAATTGATAAGAAGAAGAAGAAGAAGAACACGGGGACTACGCTTCGATATACTTCTATGTTCTCTGGTTCGGTGAGGGAGGATTCTTGTTCAAATGGATAAACTCGAATCGTCACATGATTGAAGCACCCGCTCGGACAAATAAATTGTACGTTATCAAAAAGAATACATACAAATTCTGTGTAAAATGAAAATTCTTTATGCTGGGATGTAACTCCAATGGCAAAAAATACGTTTTGCTATTTGATCCAAGGTGGTTTGTTTTATGACGAAAAGCAAATAGAGTTTCGTAGCCAATGGATATAGAGATGAAAATTTAATTTGCTTTTTGTCAAAATATCAACTGTCTCAAAGAAAATACGAATGGCAATTTGTTACTAAACACTGCATTCCACATTCCCTTGAGACCGTCATTCCTTGATTATTAAACATCTCTTTTTATTCAACTTTCAGGATCCAACCAAAGTTTGTGTGTACTCGTGGTATGTTGACCAATCTCTTGCGGACACCATTTAACACCAACAAAGGATGGACGATAAACGCCGCCAAACGGAATGATACCATATACTTGAGTTCTGCTTACAGAGAACATGATCCGCCAACAGATGATGAACGAAGATTTACATCGTGGGGTTACAAGTTTGCTCAGTACACGCTATCGGGTAAGATATTGTGGACATTTTTGTACAAACCGATTCCTGTAAAATTGTTTAAAAAATTAGAGACAAGGATTAGAAATCGCCAAGAATATCAATTGTAACTTTGTGCTTGCAATTTTTCATGCTAACAGAAAAAGAGCCAGAAGGCTTTCCATTGATTTACATCAAATACAACAAATTTCTTTGGATTGAGAATGGTCGAAATTCATTGAAATCAATATCTTGCTGAATGTACCTATATAACTCTTCATCGTGATTTTACAGACTATTTGCGTGCTTTGTTTTAGATTCACCAGACACGCCCCCGAATATGTTTATGCCAGTAACTGAGTCCCAAACTTTCTTTGGTGTCTTTCAACGTTGCATCGGCGATAACTCGGTTCTGTTCTCGTCCACGATAAAGGGCATTCAATCCGAGACCCGAGTAACAGAACCGCTAGTGTTGAAGAACCTCGAGCTCGTTGACGTGATGACCAACAGAGTAATCGATCAGTACAGAATCAAACGATCATTCAACAAATTTAAGCTGCTGAACTCATGGAGCCAAGGCTTTCTGATCAATACCACAAAATTCTTATGTGGCTTCAGGGATGACATTGGAATCGTTCGCGAATTGAGGAGTTACAGTATCGATGAGATGGTCCAAATGGGTAGAGTACGCTTTTTTCATGTTGCTTT
Organism: Ichneumon xanthorius; assembly: GCA_917499995.1. Classification (NCBI taxonomy): domain Eukaryota; kingdom Metazoa; phylum Arthropoda; class Insecta; order Hymenoptera; family Ichneumonidae; genus Ichneumon; species Ichneumon xanthorius. Next base: position 18,249,690 of record OU824208.1, read on the forward strand.
TAAAATACCAGTCCAGCTTTTGTCTCGTGCATAGATTACGTGTAACATAGAGTAATTTTATTTCAGTATTACTGGAATCCGGTGTCTTGTATAAACTTCTGTGACGCATTTCTGACACAAGTATCAGAAACTGTTGTCAATGACTATGACGAAACGATATACAGATTCGAGAGAACTCCGGATAAAGATTTCATTCATGTACGGAATTTATCGCCGAGTGAGGAAAATAACGTCACGCTGCCGTTTCAGTTGGAGGGAATGGAATAGAGAATTTCTCTGATAACGCCACCTTCTAGAAGGTACATAACAAGTTAATCTAATATTTCAGTAATCAGATTTTTTATCAATTTATTACAATTTATGTGGACATCACGACATACGTGAAGTGGGCAATTGTTCCTTCATGTCATGTGACATGCTGAATCTTTTTTAAATTTTAGTATTTGTAAAAACGAACATGCATTTAGTGTCGAATGAAGCCATTCAAATGGATTTCATTTACTGTAACAAAGCACTTCTTTCGTATAGAAATACCGCAGAATTCCTCAACTTTGGCCGAATGAGAAGATTAACAATCGCACAGTAACCGATGAGAGCAAATAGTGATTTTTATTCTTATTTTTTCATAACGGAACTGGTACTTTTACATTATTTTAACCATTGAACGCTGTAACCAGTACACACAAGGTACATATTCACAATAAATTCTCTTAGACCAAGGGACTGTATTTTTTAATGAATATCAAATATTCAATCCAATAAATAATAAAATATTTTTTGCTGTCCACCATCAGTGATATCCCTGAGCTAATAGTATGCATACTCAGCGTAGTGTCTTATTTTTCATGCAGAAAATGATGGTCGTAATCAATTATATTTGAAGCATAAACACTATAATTTTTTATGCAACTGAGATGTAGCTTAGCAATGGCACTGAGCAGTGTAACATGTCGTCCACCGTCAATGGTGAACACGCGATACCTACAATTTTGTCAACTGTTATGACAAACTATAGTGAAACTGGTTATGTTTAGCTATATATGGAGTAAATGCAACTTCAGTGCTTGCCATAAGAAAAATTGGTAAGCATATGCGACTGTTGACATTCCTGGCTGATAACGATTATAAACTAAAGTGGTTTTTGTTTATGTCCGAGCGTCTTGAAAGAAGAATTCAAAGACTTTGTGGTGAATTTTCTTTGAACTGAGACCTCTAAAAAATCCAAAAATTCGAAAACTCAAGGATTAGCGCAAGGAATATAGATTGCAAATTCGAATTTGCAATTTGTAATGCCAATGGCGAAAAAAAACAAGAAGTTTCTATAGGGATTTACATCAAATGCATCAAATTACCAAACCCAGGTAGCACAAAAAAATTAGTTATCAGAAAGTGATCTAAATAGGTTACATATGTCCGTCCGAATGGTAACTATAAGCTATCCTATGTACAAAAGTTAACTTTTTGGATGGGAGGTAACCAGAGAACATAGAAGTATATGGAAGCGTAGTCCCCGTGTTAATATTTGGCACAGAAAAGATAGTCCCGATTTCCGACTGTAGTTGGCGCCGCTATGTATCGGTGTGCCCAACACACGCGAAGAATCTCAAGCAACACCCCTCGTGGTTGTCTCTCTCATACTCATGTGTATCGGACTATAGCGTTCTCTCACTCGCGCTCATGCAGGAACGCGGTTGGGCGTGTCTTTGAGTTCGCACTGATGCTTCGAATATTTTAAGATTTCCCTACAAACAGAACTCTATGCTAGATTAATACAATTTCCTACTAGAATATTTAATTAAAATAGTAATAGATCGGTTGAAGCGTTCAAAAAACATTAACCGAAATAGCAAAGCAGCGGACTAACAGATTTTAATCAACTGTCATAAGTATATTTTCGAGTGAGTTGGTGTCCGAGCCGTCAAAGGACTTTCTTTTTATTTTCCTAACCGGGGGTCAATGCCGTCAAACGCAATATTTTTTTCCTTGTCTTTCCTTACTGCAACTATCTAAATGGCAGTATTTTTTTTAGCGTAAAGTTAAATAGTCACTCTAAATTACATCCTTACAGGCAGGTAGATGTAATGTGATCGCGCCGCAAGAGCGAGGTATGTTCTATGATTCGTGCTCGCGGTGGAGTGAGAAGGAAACACGAGTGTGTTTCATATGCTCTTAAACCGACATTGAACACGTTTTTGCGGTGGCGTGAAGAAATTAAGCATTCGCAAATCCAATTAGCAAAGCAGCGGCCTCATGACTTTCCATTAACTTCCACACATAGTTTACCAAGCGAGCCAGTGGCCGAGTGGATGAGGGCTCCGCTTCATAACTGGATATCCATGGTTTGATACCGTCACCATGTTATTTTTTTTTCTTTCTTTTTTTTTCTTATCTTAATGTCGCTACAAACAAATGCAAAATGCATTTGATTGTAGCAACATTGAGACGCAGCATCGCATTATACTAAAAATAATTACTATCGTGGCATAAATAGATTTAATTTATAATTTTCATTGTGATACTTTTCACAGAGAATACTGAAATAATTTGTGCCACAATAACAAGTATTCTTAGGTATGATGCGACGCTGCATCTCAACGTTGCTGCAAACAAATGCATTTGTATTTGTGTGCAGCAACGTTGAGATAAGAAAAAAAGGAAAGAAAAAAAAATACCATTGCGACGGTATCGATCCACGGGTGTCCAGTTAAGAAACGGAGCCCTCCCCCACTCGGCCACCGACTCGCTTAATAATTTTCGTGTGGAAGTCAATGAAAAGTCGCGAGACCGCTGCTTTGCTAATTGGGTTTGCAAATGCTTAATTTCTCCGCGCAAAAAAAAGGTCAGAATCAGTTTAAGAGCATGTGAAATACACTCGTGTATCTTTCTCACTCCACCACGAGCTGAAACGAGATGAAATACTAGTGTATCTCACGCTCCCGCAGCGCAATCACATTACATCTATTTGTTCTTAAAGATGTAAATTTAGGGCGTTTAACGTGAAGCTAAAAAATGCTGACAATTAGTTTGTAAAAAAACGAACGAAAAAAAAGAAAGAAAAAAAAGAAAAGAAAAGTATAAAACTTCGCCCGCGACGGAATTGAACACGGGTTGCCGGAACAAAAATAGAAACCTACAACCACTCAGTCATCGATCAATTGGAAAAAAAGTGTGAAACTCGATGAAAAATTGCGAGCCCGCTGTTTTACTAATCTAATCGATATTTTATAAAAACATTTATTTGTATCCAATTTGTTTACAAACTATACTATTCATATGTATAGATAAGTTCGCTTCATCATTTGACAGTTTTATGAGCATTATTGGTCAATGGTCAATGCAATGGTGGAAGTCGCGAAGGGAAGCAGAAAATTCGTCATCAGTGGGGTTTATATCCCTCCCGCCTCGGCTGTTCAAGTGCTAGAAGAACACGTAGCTGCCTTTACCACCATAGCGGAAGCTCACCCACAGCATAGTCTGGTGCTTATGGGGGACTATAATCTCCCGCGAACAACATGGGCGAGAGAAGATGGAGAAACGATCTGTCTCTGCAACAATGCTGACCCTGAAACTCGGGAAAAAGCAACGGCGCTCAGTGACGGTACGGCGTATCTGGGACTTCACCAGTCGTCCGAAATCAGGAACAACCACGGAAACTTTCTGGATTTAGTCTTCTCGTATGAGATGCTGGACATTGTTATATCGCCAGATCCTTTAGTGGACGAAGACTTGGAATACCACAGAGCCATGTCGATGGAAATAAAATGCTCGGAGGAGCCCAGTCAATCGTTCGAGATGGTTGAGTTCGACTTCAATAAAGGCGACATGAGATCTCTCAATGAGTACTTACAGCGGATAAACTGGGAAGTGGCGTTGGAGAGAGGCACGATAGAGGAGAAAGTCGCTGTGTTCTACGATATCTTGTACCGGGGCATGGAAAATTTTGTACCAAAAAAGAAAACGTTTTTAGGGGACGGGGAGCGAAAAAAGTCCCGTGAAATATTAGCGTGTATTGCTCAAAAGAAGGCCGCGCACAAGAAATACAAGGAAACGAGACTGGACTCGGACCTGACGGAATTTAAAATACTGCGAGCTCGGTGCAAGTTTCTAGCAGCGGTTGGGCATGCACGATATGTCGCATCGGTCGAAGAGGAAATTCCGACGAACATAAAGGCGTTCTGGGGTTTCGTGAACGGTCGAAGAAAGGAGAGGGGGATTCCTTCAAAAATGGTTCTCGATGATGTAACTTCTAGAACAGGTCAAGAGTCCGTGGATCTTTTTATGAACTTCTTCGAATCAGTATATACTGACCATGGTGCAAATGATGCGGAGGTCCCGCCAACGGCCCGTATGGTAGATATATCAGCTCTGAGCTTCTCGGAAGGGATTATTAAAAAGAGACTCAGCGAGTTGGATGCAACGAAAGGACCAGGTCCGGATGGCATTCCGCCTTCTCTATTAAAATCTTGCACGGAGAGCCTGACAGTACCGCTACAGGTGTTGTTTAACTTTTCGCTTAGATCGGGGACGTTCCCGTCGTCGTGGAAGCAAAGCTTCATCACGCCGATATACAAAAGTGGGTCAAAATCAAATATCAGGAACTACAGGCCCATATCTATCATAAGTGCAATACCGAAACTGCTGGATGAACTGGTAACGGGATACTTGGCATCGAATCTTAGAGACTCATTGATCGAAGAACAGCATGGTTTTATCTCGGGACGGTCTACAATCACAAATCTGCTAAAGTACGAGAGCTATCTCGCAACGGAAATGGAGCTGGGGCGACAGGTGGATTCTATCTATACAGACTTCGCAAAAGCCTTCGACTCAGTCTGTCACGCAACACTCATCAAAAAACTTTCGTCCATGGGTATTAGTGGTGCTCTACTAAGCTGGTTAACGGAATATGTTGCGAATAGAACCCAGAGAGTTCGCTACAAAAACTTTCTGTCGAGACAAATCCGGGTTACATCGGGTGTCCCTCAGGGATCACATCTTGGACCTCTGCTCTTCCTGGTCTTCATCAATGACATCGCCTCGGCACTTGTGTTCACGCGGTTCGATCTATTTGCTGATGACTTGAAAATATATATGTCGATAAAATCCGAGGCAGATCAAGTGAGGATCCAAGAGGACTTGGACAACCTGTGGACGTGGTGCAGGACGAACAGGATGAAATTAAACATCGAAAAATGCAAATGTGTGTCCTTTACAAGAGGCCGCACTCCTGCTCCCACGTTCTACACGATCGGAGGAAACCCGTTGGAAAAGGTACAAAAGATTCGAGATCTTGGAGTGATCTTCGACTCAAAGTTGAGCTTCGCTGAACATATCGAGGTATCATCAAGAAAAGCACTACGGTCGCTGGGGTTCATAAAAAGATTCTCGGGGGAGTTCCGAAAAGTTGAGACCTTCAGATCACTATATTTAACATTGGTACGGCCAATCCTTATGTACGCTTCGGAGATTTGGAATCCTGTCTTTCTCGTTCATGCCAAAAAATTGGAAAGAGTTCAACATAAATTCCTGCGTATGGCCGCATTCAAAATGGGAAGACCATTGCGACAAGAAGATCATGATTACGGGCCGGTATCGAGCGAGTTGACTATACCAAGCCTGCAATCACTGAGGATATACAGTGATCAACGGCTCCTGTATAAAATACTGTCGGGAAAAGTGGAATGTCAAACGATTCTACATAAACTCAGGGAAGTTTTACCGGAACGTCCGAGAAGACGGGAAATGATATTCAGAACGCCTACAATACGAACAACACTAACGGAAAGGTCAGCCCATTATCGACTCACAAGTGTGGCAAACAGGCTTGACTTGTCTCGTCTACTTGCTGGTCCAGAATCTACCTACAATACGCAGCTTGCAATAAAAGTCTTAAAATACGAATAAAATGCGAATGAAATAGAAAAATGTATAATAATAATTTTTAAACAAATTTTTTGTAAAATATACTTTTGTTACACGAAATATGTAATTTTATCTGAACTGTGATATATTATAAAAATGTAAAAGGGCTCGTCCCGTGAATAAAATAAATAAATAAATAAATAAATTATTGTGCTATCAACAAACTGTCAGCCCCCCCAAACATTCAAGGCTCGTGAGTGCGAGCGAGAACGCATGAGTACTGGGCGGAGCTAATCGAGTTGCAGCGTGTGCGTTCACATCGATACAGCCAGCGCCAGAGGTGGCTGGGGTACTCACTAACGGGTACCCCAGCGAAACCGTGCCAAGAGCTCCCATAAGGACTACGCTTCCATATACTTCTATGTTCTCTGGTACAACGCACAGTATCGCGTAGTAAGTCGGCCATGAAACGAACACGTGAGGCAAATTCCAAACTCTTTGGCTTTGGATTTCTATTTGCTAATTGGATTTGCGAATGCTTAATTTCTTCACGCCACCGCAAAAACGTGTTCAATGTCGGTTTAAGAGCATATGAAACACACTCGTGTTTCCTTCTCACTCCACCGCGAGCACGAATCATAGAACATACCTCGCTCTTGCGGCGCGATCACATTACATCTACCTGCCTGTAAGGATGTAATTTAGAGTGACTATTTAACTTTACGCTAAAAAAAATACTGCCATTTAGATAGTTGCAGTAAGGAAAGACAAGGAAAAAAATATTGCGTTTGACGGCATTGACCCCCGGTTAGGAAAATAAAAAGAAAGTCCTTTGACGGCTCGGACACCAACTCACTCGAAAATATACTTATGACAGTTGATTAAAATCTGTTAGTCCGCTGCTTTGCTATTTCGGTTAATATTTTTTGAACGCTTCAACCGATCTATTACTATTTTAATTAAATATTCTAGTAGGAAATTGTATTAATCTAGCATAGAGTTCTGTTTGTAGGGAAATCTTAAAATATTCGAAGCATCAGTGCGAACTCAAAGACACGCCCAACCGCGTTCCTGCATGAGCGCGAGTGAGAGAACGCTATAGTCCGATACACATGAGTATGAGAGAGACAACCACGAGGGGTGTTGCTTGAGATTCTTCGCGTGTGTTGGGCACACCGATACATAGCGGCGCCAACTACAGCCGGAAATCGGAACTATCTTTTCTGTGCCAAATATTAACATGGGGATTACACTTCCATATACTTCTATGTTCTCTGGCAGAACGACATGTTACGGAAAATCCCATCGAAGTAACAAAATTGTCATCCATAAGTAATCCATAAAAGTGACATTCATAAAAATTGTTTATCCATAAGCTCCGATTTTTTTACTATGGTAATTATTTGGCACAATAATGCGATAAAATGATATCGATCGTTAAGATACAGAAGGGTATTGTATCATACGGCATTTAACATTTAAGAATGTGTGAGATACGCCATTCTGCTTCTTAGCAGTTGATATGGAGTCCCGTAGAGCCCAGGATTGTTGCAAGCCTAAGCAACTGATTAATGCTAATTGCTAGGCTGTGACATTATTATTTTACTATCAGATAACTCGCGCATTAATATTTTCATCATTTTTATGAGCCTTATAATGTAATTGTAATTTTAAACGTTTAGATATCTCATATCTACGTTTATGACTTGAAGATTTTGCAGAGGTACCCAGGAGCTTTAGGAGCCCGTAAAGTACAGCGGTCGGTAATATTACCGACCGCTATATTTTCAATGCTCTTTAGTTTTTATATAACAACGGTAACTAATTTTTTTAACTATACTGACCATTTAAAATCTTTCATGAAGCTTAATTGTCAACCCGGCTAATATCACCAGAATTTCGTTTCGCTCGAAAATCCTTAACACACGTGAAGAAAAATTATTACAACTTTGGTATCGGGCATTCCCTTAGGGGGCTGCCCTTTCTGTTTTACCGACCGAACGTGGTGATTTCGTACAATCGATTTTACATAATCATGCAACGCATAACTATGTAATCGCATTATGGAACGCGCAGTTGAAGCATATGCTTCAAATTTTACAGGTCTGTAATACTACACAAGTAGCAAAAAGACATCTGGTATGAAAAAGTTATATAAATGGGTTACATATCCACACAGTCTATCCGGATAGTAATTATAAGCTACTCTACGTCCAAAAGTAGTTGACTTTTTGGATGGGCCTTTCGAATACCGTCCAGTCGGACATATGAAACCTATTGAAATGACTTTTTGATAACAAATTTTTTGTGCTACCCGGGTAGCCATAAGCGCTTCGGCGTTCATTTGAATCTCGGTTGAAAACGTTCAAGAAATTGAGAAAATCGAATATTACAGATTATCGCCAAAACCCATATGGCCGCTCAAAATTTCAACCGAATGTATTTTGTAGGATATAAAATATTCTGGAACTCACATACGTAAACGAGAGTGCACGCCGATTCTCTGAAATTCCCCGAATATTTCAAAATCATTACAAAGTCTGTTACACAAAATAATTCCATGTATAAAAGTGTATTCTACGGTTACATTTATTGTTTACTTGTGACAATTTATCGGAGCCGATAAAAAGAGCATGAATGTAAAGTAGGGCACGATGTGGAGCCACCGTAAACTACGTTCATGCTTTTTCACACACTGTAATATACGACTGTACGTTGTTAAGGGGAAGTGAAACACGTTCTCCGTCGGTCTGTCGCGCTCCAAAGTAATGCTCCAATAATGCCGCCATCTCTCTTACACTCCTGGCCCCGCCACGTGACATTCACTTCACCTTAATGAAAACCCGATTGCACGCCGAAGCGTTTATGTCAATATTATACTCCTACACGATTTGAAGCATATGCGTAGCATATTAATCATTCTAAATTGAAACTAAGAAATCGTCTAGTTCCGTCGGTAAAAAAGGTAAGTAAGGAGTTAAACACGGGTCCAGCATCCCCTTAAGGGCGCTTAACACTATTTAGAATCACCCTAGCCGAGCCCGGTCGATAATAAAAACGGTAATGCTGTTTATTTAAGGGTGTTGAAATTCTAACTCTATCGGAAATAGAGTTCCACTGGGCTTATCAGTCCTATAGTGGAATCGTATTTCCTTTGAATGCCAAACTTACAGCAGTGTTGACAATAATAACATTACAGTTTTTATTATCAACCGCAGTATTTTTCCCATGCCCTTAATCGACCCATAACAATGACTAATTCTTTCTTTGTCGTTTTCGTTGGCGATGTCGATATAGATGACCAGGAGTGTTCCGGCAGCGACGTTCAAAGATGAAAAGAAAAAGGTATATCATTCGCCAGTTCCGATGTTCGTTTTTAGTTGAATTTGGTAGACCGTTTTGTTAAATGTGTGTATGTTTTTTTGTGGCTTCTTAGTCTGCATTGTTGACCCGCAAAGAGTTGGAGGAGATATTGACAGAGCCAGTTCCAGATCTGTACCCAATTATGAAAGCGTACAGTGAAAAATATTTCGAAGGGTCTGCAAAGGGTTTATTCTCAATCCGTTGGGGGTCCCAACTACGCAGGTAAGTAATAAATGGGTCAGATTTTTTAAAACTAAAGTACAATTGATCGCTCGGGCATGTGTGTCGCCATTTGTCCGCTCGCTACTCACCCAGGTAGCACAAAAAAATTTGTTATCAGAAAGTGGTCTAAATGGGTTACATATACACGTCCGGATGGTAACTATAATTATAGTTACCATTATTTATGTCTCCTTTGTTATTTTCATTTCACGACTCTTGCATCACAGCCTCCGCTAAACGTTTTATTTACTTTACTCTTAACCTTGAAAAGAGACAAAAGGTCAACGGGTATGCGTCAGCGAATAACCTTAGATAAAAAAAAGAAAACCAATAAAGACCGCATGGTCTGAAATTGATCACGAAATTAAACGCATTTTAGATGTGCCAGCAAAACGATTTACTCTCCAATGCGCGAGATAATAATGTCCAAGCCGTTGCTGCTCGGGTTAAAAAAGAAAATAATGATCGAGAGCCTTCTCGTAAGTTTGTGTCTGGATGTCTGCACGAATTTTATGCCGAATCAATATTCTCACTAAATCTTGATCGGTGCGAGATTGCAGAAAATGAAACATTTTTTTTTTTGCTCAGCACGAAATGATTCACGTGAATCGATTTGTCTTTTACGAACCGCACTATCGCGACCATGGAGAACAATTCGTAAACATGATGACCAGAATAAACAAAGAGGCGGGATTGAACGTGACGGTAAGTGTGCAGCTTTATATTTTGCTGTTTTGGTAAAAAAAAAAAAAAGAAAAATTGTGGTTTTAGCTCGTCAGGCTGGAGGAAAAGTTCACTTTTCCTCCCGCTAAATTACTTTTCCTCCCGCTCGTCAACACTTGGCCAATTTCCAGTCCCGTTCCAGGCATAGATATATGGCCTTTTTAGCGTAGTCGAGAAAAAACTAAATTTTTTATTTCTGACCTAAGCGAAGTATATCGTCCTGTACCAATTCATTGTCGAAATATCAACGAATTAAGGCGCATATTTAATTTGCACATTATTCTCTCACTTTTGAACCTCATCCGGATATCAGGAAGCCATGTACAAATAAAATTTGGGCCCTTTGTGTAGTAGCCGTTTCGCATTTTGATGACAGGAGAATTTGTCAATCCGTCAAATCAAGTTCCCCGTTGTGCAGTCTCTTTAATTTCACTATTCTCTCGGGCAGAAGGGGGGGGGGGGGGGGGGGGTAAAAAATCAATTCAATTCAATTCAATTGTCATAGTTCAATTGTCATTGCAGATATCGAAAGAGGGGAGTCTCCAGAATATTGCTCGTCTGCAGACCGTTTGGGAGTGCAACAAGTGCAAGTACCGACTTACGCTATTGACCAAGGGAAAGCTCTATTGTAGCAACAATTTTAGGGCCAAGAATCACGCGAGGGTGTGCGATGGCGAGTGGCACGTGGTGCAATAACTTTGTTTCAAGCCGCAATAAAGTTTTAGCTGTCATTATTTTACTGAATTTCCCCCGAGTACAGCTTCCGAATGTATCAGTCCTGGTTGGCGATACTCGATCTTCTTCTTCAAGCAATTTGGTTGAACTCCCAGTACCAATAGGGAGCAGCCCAAACTGGCCACAGTTTACACGCGCCGATACTCGATCTTTTATTATTATTATTATTATTATGGTTGGGGCTGGCTCTGGAAGTCGATGCGACTATACCATACGAGCAGAGGGGCTTTCGATTTGGCGTTTTTTCGTTTTTACAACGTGAGTGCGCATGCGCACAGTCGCTTTTTGATACGAATGCGTACCAAAAAGCGACTGTGCGCATGCGCACTCACGTTGTAATAACGAAGAAACGCCAAATCGAAAGCACCTCATGATACTCAATCTAATTGCCGTGCATACCAAAGCGGGTGTACACGCTAGTTCCACGGCTCTGGTGGCGCAGCCCTGGTGGCACACAGTATCCCTGTGTGCCACCAGAGGTGCTTTCGATTTGGCGTTGTAATGATGGTGCGCTTGCGCACGGTCGTTTTTTGGTACGAATTCGTATCACAAAACGACCATGCGCATGTGCAGTCACGTTGCAATAACGGAAAAAAGCCAAATCGACAGCACCTCAGGGTGCTTTCGATTTGGCGTTGACCTGTCATCCGTCACTGTCATGGCCGCCGGGGTTCATACATTCAGTCAAAAACGTCGAGACAACCTTGGCCGGCGCGGTTATCCTGTGGCCAGATTGGGGTGCCCTCTGGTGGTGGAGAGGGTCCAATCAAATTGAAGCAAGAAGAAGTCAAAAACGTCTCTTCGATTGTGGCCATTTACCTCGATTACAACGTCATACGGTGGATTCGTTACTATTGTTTGCGGCAAAACTTTCAACGGTCACAGTCCTAGTGTCTCCGTCAATTTTTTCACATACGTTAGTTACATACTTGCTATCGTACAGCTTCTTTCCTACAATAAATTAACGAAGAAATAAGTTTCTAAACGTGGAAAAAATTATACTGTGTACCAAAACGAATAAACCTAACTTAGTTTGATGATTTAATTGTTTCTTGTATGCTGACGCTCAAACTCGACTACCTTTCGATATGTTTTTCGGATGGAACGAGTCGGTAACAATGCCTTGAAAGTCATAAGTAATAATTACTGACCTAATTACGTAATTGAACTTCAATCCACAGTATCTGACATCAGAAAAATAATTCTTACGTGACAGTCGGCGTAATGCGTAAGCGCAGTCGGGAGTCTTCTTCTTCTTACAACTCGACTAAGCGGCCACGTACGAAGAAAGGGCGCCTCGTCTGGCCACCAGAATGATAACGTGTCGGCCAACGCGCTGTAGTCAGGAGTCACCCCAGATGCGCGGAGGAGTCACCCCTGGGCCGCGTTCAGAAATCGTACCCGGGTAACTAGCTTCTCTGTTTGACATTCGCACCAACGCAGCACTCTCTCTCGTTCTATGTTATCCGAAGTAACTTTGTGAACAGGGACTCCTCCGCCGCTGCGAGGGCGCAGGCCGCGGCCTCGTAAAGCGTGGACCTAGCATATAGTCGCTTGTAGAGGGGGTCTTAGACGTCAAGAGCGACAGCATTATAATAAGCTTGTTATTCTGAAAGGTTTGTAAATGGTGTTATTGTATAGCAGTTCTAAAATTTAGTTAAACATATTATATAATGTTACATAATTTCTTTGTAAATTTCATTTTATTACTTTCTCAAATATCTTCTATATTTCGCGTATAGGATAAAAGTCCGTGTATTCATACCATGTATTCATATTTATGTAGTCCATGTATTCATACGTTCACGATGAAGACACATCCTACGTAGAGATGACAATCGGTTGACCTGTGGCGCTTTCCATTCAGCCATGAAAATGATTACATTAAAATGATGGATTGATTTGATTGGTCCCTTCTGCAAGATACTAGCATCATCGCACATAATCGAACCAATCAAATATAAATTCGTCATTATGACGAAATTATTTCCACGGGTGGATGGAAAGCCCAACTTGCAGTAAAGTTGAATTCACTAATCGGCTTGCAGCCCAGGCAGCACAAAAAAATTAGTTATCAGAAAGTAATCTAAATGGGTTACATATGTCCGTCTGGACGGTATCCGAAAGTTACCTCCCATCCATATAAAGTTAACTTTTGGACGTAGGATAGCTTATAGTTACCATCCGGACGGACATATGTAACCCATTTAGATCACTTTCTGATAACTAATTTTTTCGTGCTACCTGGGAGCAAGTCAGTGCGTGATAGGTTGCGGAGATTCTAAATCCGTGTTGTACTTTCGCTTAGTATGACTCTTGAGCCTAAGGCAATCAAAAAGTTACGTCAAGTAAATAGTTCGTAAAGTTACCGGGACCGCTGCTGTAAATATTCTTTCATCGCCGAAATTTCTCTGTATCTCTTTGTGGTTTTCAGACTAAGATGTCTTTGATTACCAGATGTTTGGCCGTTATATGCATTACCTTAGAATCCCATCTTCATCGGAGGCCACCAATCAAATCGCGAAAAGCATCGGCAAGCAATTTTCATTCGTCCAGGCGATAGTCATCCAAATTGGCACTTGGGTCAGACAGTATAGCCAACTAAAAAGAAAAAAAAAGCGGCATGTTTCTCATTGTCGCTGCCGTACGCGATAGTTTCGCATGTTTCATTGTTGTCTTCTCAATAATCAAACAATAATCAAGCAACAATGGGAGTTACGTCGATTCCCAGCGAAATTCTCGATGTCATTCTCGAGAACGAGAACCTCGCGATAAGCGATGTTATGAATTTCGCACTGACATGTAAGCAATTCTATCACGACGTCACGGCGAGCAACATATTATGGAAGACAAAAACCTTGCAAAGGTTCGCAACATATATATTAAAAATAATAGTAACTACTTATTTATCTAAGTCCATTAATTGTTCAATGTGGTTCGTTCAATTATTAGTCCTGTTTAGTGTAGGTTTGCCATATATGTATTGACGATTAATTTTTACTAAAATCTATCGACATGTACGATTCGGCTTAGTAATCAGCCTGTATGGCCTGTATCTATATAAGCACATTGCGTGCTATGGAATAATATAAATTATTGTAATCAGGTGGGGTTTCTTCAAGAAGGTTGTCAAAAATGCAGAAGTATCCGAAGTGACGCAGCTCAATTGGTTTGAGGAGATGAAAGCGCAAATTTTTCGTCGCAAGCAACTGAAAAAATATTTGTCAGAAATGTCAGCCAAGCATTACGGCAGGCTGCAAATCGGTTACAGCGATATGAAGGAGTTGGACGTGCTGATCCTGCCTGACATCAGTGCCCGTTCAACAAATTATTATTTATTGATGGAAGAACTTGTCGCCATTCGTGTCGATGACGAGTGAGAAAACATTTATATCGCACTCTGGGACTGAGACAAATAAAGGTACATCACTGTTTAACTTTTTCAGAACAAACCTCTCCGATGAATATTATGCATGCAAAATATTGCCGTACATAAGCCAGACTTATGTTACCAAGGAGTGGCAAAAGTTTTTGGCTCTGCCGGCAAAAAAACAGACCATAGAACATGGCATGCTCCTCATCGCTCAGTGGATGCAACCATACAGACTGATATATGCTAACGAAATCTCAAACTCGTTGGACAATATAGCTCGACTCACCAGGAAATTGATAGCCAAGGAGCATCCAGATCTCTTAATAAATCGTATAACATTCGCTGAAGAAACTGAGTGGAAGAATGAAATTTTGGACGACAATAAGTGGAGTGACGAAGACTCGAAGATAATAATATCGGCTCTCTGCGAGACAATGTTCACAAAGCTGGGCTTTAAAAGTGATGTCATCGGGTACACTCTGATGATCAATGAGGTACATCTAGTGGAGAAAGGGAGTAATAGTGATCATCGGGTAATGGGAGTCATTCTTTTTACACTTAATTCATAAACGATATTTCTTATTTTGTTAATAATACTGTAACATAGTAATTGAGCATTGATTAATAATATTTGTATGTACTTTAGTGCAGACTTTAGAAAGATTATTAGTTTTAGCCAACTTTTAATTTTAAAAACGTTATACATTTTGCTGACGGATTTGCAGAATCTCTTATAACTTGAGATATAACGGACGGTGATTCCCAAGTTCTTCAGTCGTTCAATATTTGATCGCTTTTTGGTAGAAGTATATTTTTTAATATCGTCCCCATAAGTACTGAAATACAAATTGGCATTTCTGGGTAATGGGAAGTAATTAAAAGTAAATGGAGTGAAGCTGATTATCTCAACAATAGAGTAGTTATCGCGGTATTTATTTACTGTGAAAAAGATAAATAATAATAAGCTGCTTATTGTACCTAAAGACTTTTAAGTACGCTGTAGTAGACATTTCAAGATTCCCTTTGAAGTTTGGCTTACAGTAGAACCTCGTTTATACGAACTTCGATTTACCGAGGCTGCCACTCGAGGCACTAAAATTTATACTAAGGATAGAGGAAACTCGGATATACCGGATGACGCAATAATGCTTACGCCCGCGGTCATGCGTGGGTTGCGAATGTTATTGTAAGTAATCCAAAATTTCACGTATTCTCCCAAAGTTACCTCGGATAAACGAGGTTCTACGCTATTGAGAAAAGTTTCTTTACAATTCAAATATCGAAATTCTCCCTTAAGTGATCCTCATTACTCCATCCTCACCTACAACGAGAATAAAAGGGCTGAGTCTTTGGAGGGCGTCTAAGTCCACACGGCGATCGACTTTAGTCGTTCATTATCCAGTTATATATTATCGAAGCTTCAAATGAAAAAAAAACAAGCGTTCTGACAATGCATAATTGTCTGTTTCGAGATTTTCAAAAGGGCCAAATAAAGTAAATGTTTATATTAATTTCCTATTGCAGGCACTGGCTTGGAATAAGGATGACGGCATAAGTCTGATGACCATTTTCGAGGCTGTTGCTCGAAGACTCGGACTTCGCTTCGAGATCGTCGGATATCATGATTATCCGCCGTTGTGGGAGCATCCAGCTTTGTTACGTTGGAAAGCACGATCGTTAGTAAAAAAAATTTGTTAGAATAGAGAAGTACTTTGTCGGTTGATACTTGGACTTACCTGGCTAATCTTGGTCTTCCTCTTCCGAAATGCATGTATGCCAGGGGCCAAGTACCATTACTCGTGGTGTTTCGTTTTTTGCAGCATCCCAGAAGATGATGGAATCGTCGCGAACTACTATCTTGATATTTGTTTCCGCGGAACGTCCCTAAAAAGAGAGGATTGGCATGAAACGTTTGACGAGTTACCAGCGGCAACTGCAGTCGAGGTAATTACAGCTGGTCGCTTCATTTTAACGATTCTCATGTGTTCGCATTATTTATACAAAACCTGTCTGAACCGTTCACAGATGGTAATCTTTATGGCTGGTGATATAGATTGGGAGAGTACTATGCTTCAGCAATTCAACGGAATGCGTTGGTCCAGGGAGTTTCTGCACATGATCAGTCCTCGAAAACTGATTCACATTTTCCGTCTGATCTACTTCTACATACGGAAAGGACTAAACTTTGGCGAACTCGTTGAATCCCTCAAAGACATTCGAAATAAAAATGAGTGGCTAGATCCCAATGATTATATTGGGTTCTACGAAGGACTGTATCGGATTGTGGAGAAAATTAGAAAGGCAATAAATCCCATAGATCTACCTGTAAAACAAACGAAGAATAGCTTGTGAGACGCCTATTTTTATTTTTTCAGAAACGATTACTGGAGCCGCCCAAAATGCGACCGCCACAAGTGCAATACGCTGTTGGAATGATCGTGAAAGACAGGCGGAACGTGATGTCCGTAATAACGGGCTGGGATGCGACGAAGAATGATAACGCCGAAGGACTTGTCGAACGAGAACTTTCGAATTTGAGATATGGCGACAAACAACCTTTTTATTCGATCTACTGCCAGGACAAATCCTCTCATTACGTACCTCAAGGTTCGTGATAATGTGTTGCAAACCACTCGTTCACGGCGACCATGCTCTTAAGTAATTATCTTGTAAATTCCATGTACAGAGACTCTGACACTGGCCCAATCGCCGCAGGCGGTCTATCACTCCGATGTGGGCAGGTATTTTCGTAAATTTAAGGGCCACTATTACCTACCGAACGTCGCAACGGCGAGGATGTATCCCGAAGATGCCGAACTCCTAAGTAAACTGTACGAATGTTAATCGTAATTCCAAGGAGTACTATTTATTAGTAGAGATCTAGCATTGTAGTTCAAGAAGAACAATTCCTCAAGCCACAAATTTGAAAATGTTTCCACGAAGTTTTTTCACTGTTGTTGAAAGGATCTGTACATTCTGAAAGTGTAACAAGTAAATAAAAAATTGAAATATTTTAACGTTAAAGTAATCATCAGATAATTATCTTTGGTTCCTTAAAATGTACCAGATTCTATAACAAATAAGTAGCAAAATATAAAAAAAAGCTATATGAACTTGTTCGACTAATTGAAAATTCCACTGAAAATAGTCATTGCTACATCGTGCACGACAGAATCGAGCAATATTTTTAACCAATTGCATTACGAATAAGGTATACCTTCCTACCTTCAAGTATTCGGCAGCCCACCGTTTCTCGATAAACGATTTCTACACACGCTCCGTTGATTGGTGGAAGCTCGGTTCTAGACCTCCCCATTGGTGGATCCAAGCATGTGCAGAATCGGTTTATTTAGGAACGGTGGGCTGCCATAGTATTACTTCTTTTTAAGCCTACCTTCAAACTTTGAATGTGGTAATTACTTTTATTTATTTTTTTTAATTTTATGAAATAATAAATCGATGGTTTAGTAGATTCGGTTGTAATCTGAGTGGAGAAACGAGCGCGTAGTGCACATGCGTGTAGATAAAACAGACCTGAACGATTTTACCCAGCGAGTGTCCAGACTTGTCTATAAGATCGTGATCGCAGCCTTACGCGATTGTGTCACATGTTTCATTGTTCCGTTTTCTCAATAATCGAACAACAATCAAGCAACAATGGGAGTTACCTCGATTCCCAGCGAAATTCTCGATGTCATTCTCGAGAACGAAAAACTTTCGATAAGCGATGTTATGAGTTTCGCACTAACGTGCAAGCAAATCTATCAGGCCGTTACGACGAGCAACACATTATGGAAGACAAAGACCTTGCAAAGGTTTGCAACATATGATATATTAAGAATAATAATAATTATTTATTTATTTAAGTCAATTAATTGTTCTGTTTGTTCAGTTATTAGTTTGTTTAGTGTAGTTAGTGTCATATCCGGATTGACGCTTACTTTTAACTAAATTCTATCGATATATTGAAACGTTTCGATATTCCGGGCTAGCCGAAATATCGAACTCACGATTTTTTAGATCGTCTTCTTCCGAATGGAAGGAAAGAGTTCGTGTACTGGACCGGCTGGATATTGTGTGGGGGAAAGGATTGTGGAATTCTTTAGTCTTGCAATCCGGGGATCGTCAGATCGACCCGACGTTCAAGACTAAATACTATCCTTGCTCACCGGATAGGAGTCTCAAAAATGGGTGCTTCACTCCCTCATTCTTTTCTCCGAGCGGAGGGGTCGAATGAAGAGAGGTCCACGTTTGGCTTACGCACTCTCCATAAGGAGGATCGACTCTAACGAGACGATAGCGTTAATTAACGCACTCTCCAAAAAGGAGGATCGACTCGCAATGAGACAATAGCGTGTCAAACGAGACGCCTCCCCACCGAAGAAGCATTCTAACTCTCCCTTTGCAATAAAGCGAGAGCTAGTGCTCAGTGGAATGCTTCTGAATTAAATTCAGAAGCATTATTAAAATAAAATTGCGCTGGCTCTTCAACCGCACAGCGACTTTAGGAGTGGTTCAATATCGGGAGATTAGGTATTGGAATGATAGAGAACCTCGAGGAGAGGACAGGCCGAGTCTTTATAGCCATCCTGGGGCCGTCTCGCTTGCGAGAAGCGGACGCCAGCCGGCCATCTAGCGGCAAAGTGCCAGACTCTGCAAGGGGGGGGGGGGTCTGTCCCGTTACATCGCCCCCCCAAAGAGTGTGATCTCGAAACGCCTTCTAAAGCGTTTCTCGAAGAGCACTCTTTGTAAGAGTGTAGACGGGATAGGAAAAACCACACAAGTATCGCCAGTCCCTGTTCGGGCGCCAATGAAACGTTTCGATATTCCGGGCTAGCCGAAATATCGAACTCACGATTTTTTAGATCGTCTTCTTCCGAATGGAAGGAAAGAGTTCGTGTACTGGACCGGCTGGATATTGTGTGGGGGAAAGGATTGTGGAATTCTTTAGTCTTGCAATCCGGGGATCGTCAGATCGACCCGACGTTCAAGACTAAATACTATCCTTGCTCACCGGATAGGAGTCTCAAAAATGGGTGCTTCACTCCCTCATTCTTTTCTCCGAGCGGAGGGGTCGAATGAAGAGAGGTCCACGTTTGGCTTACGCACTCTCCATAAGGAGGATCGACTCTAACGAGACGATAGCGTTAATTAACGCACTCTCCAAAAAGGAGGATCGACTCGCAATGAGACAATAGCGTGTCAAACGAGACGCCTCCCCACCGAAGAAGCATTCTAACTCCCCCTTTGCAATAAAGCGAGAGCTAGTGCTCAGTGGAATGCTTCTGAATTAAATTCAGAAGCATTATTAAAATAAAATTGCGCTGGCTCTTCAACCGCACAGCGACTTTAGGAGTGGTTCAATATCGGGAGATTTGGTATTGGAATGATAGAGAACCTCGAGGAGAGGACAGGCCGAGTCTTTATAGCCATCCTGGGGCCGTCTCGCTTGCGAGAAGCGGACGCCAGCCGGCCATCTAGCGGCAAAGTGCCAGACTCTGCAAGGGGGGGGGGGTCTGTCCCGTTACAATATATTTATTTTATTTATTTATTTATCAACGGGATCAACCCTTTTACAAAAGATGAAATATAGCCTGTTTAGTTTAACAAATAAGTATCTTAGAAAATTAACATGTTTGGTATTGGCCATGCCCAGCATGGTACAATAGAACAATATCACATCACTCAATGTCTCACTTGAGGCGTCTCTATTGATAGTTCAGCACTAGTCTGCTTGCTATCCTTTTGAATTCTCTCAGACAGCTTCCAAAGTCCAGATCTTCGGTGCCGTTTTATATGATTTGGTTCAGAAATCACTATATAAGTGTATTGCGCGATATGGGATAATTTCGATTATAGTATCTATTATTGTAATCAGGTGCGGTTTCATCAAGGAGGTTTTTGAAAATGCGGAAATACCTGGAGTTACTCAGATCAATTGGTTTGAGGAGGTCAAAGCACAAATTTTTCGCCGCAAGCAACTGAAAAAATGTGTGTCAGAAATGTCAGCCACAAATTACGGCGAGCTGCCAATCAGTTACAGCAACATGAAGGAGTTGGATGCGCTGCTCCTGCCCGACATCAGTGCCCGTTCCGCAAATTATTATTTGTTGATGAGAGAAATTAACATTATTCGTAAAAACTACGAGTGAGAAAACATTTCTATTGTACTCTTGGGACAAGGCAAATAGCGATACCTCATTCTTGAATTTTTTTCAGCAATAATATTTGCGATGCATATTATGCAATTAAGATATCAACGTACATAAGCCAGACTTATGTTACCCAGGAATGGCAAAAGTTTGTGGCTCTGCCAGCCAAAAACCAGACCATAGAACGTGGAATGCTCCTCATTGGTCAATGGATGCAACCATGTAGACCGATATACGCTAAAGAAATATCCGATTCGTGTGACAATATAGCTCGGCTTACCAGGGAATTGATAGCCAAGGATCATCCCGATCTTTTAATAAATCGTACAACATTAACTGAAGAAGCTGAGTGGAAGAATGAAATACTTGACGACAATAAGTGGAGTGCCGAAGACTCAAAGATAATAATATCGGCTCTTTGCGAGACAATGTTCACAACGCTGGGCTTTAAAAGCAATGCTGTCGGGCACACTCTGATGATCGATGAGGTATATCTTGTACAGAAAGGGGGTAATAGTAATCGTCGGGTAATGGGAGTCAACCAGTTATACTTAATTTACAAACAATATTGAAATACGATATGTCTTAGTTTGTCACTAATATTGTAACAAAGTAATTAAGCATTGATTAATATTTGTATCTACTTTAGCACAGACTTCACAAGGGATATTACTTTTAGCCAGCTTGACATCTCAAAAACGTTATTATACACTTTGCTAACTGAGTTACAGAATCTGATAACTTGAGATGTAAGCACTAGTGATTCTCAAATTCTCAAGTCTTTCACTATCCGTATGTATTTTAGTAGAAGTAAATATTTTAATATCGTCCCAATAGGTACTGAAATACAAATTGGTATCTTGGGATAATGGGAATCAATGAAAAGTAAATTGGGTGAACACAATTACCTGAACAGTGTGGGCAACAGTGATCATTGCTACATTTATTTAATGTGAAAAAGAGAAATAACAAACTGCTTATTGTACCTAATGATGCTCATTGAAGTCTGGCTTACAGTAGAACCTCGTTTATGCGGGCTTCGATTAACCGATGCTCCACATTAATCAAAGTATATTCTCTCTTAGCTTGATACTCATGACGCCATTCTCATCTATAACGAGAATAAAAGGACAGAGTTTTTGGAAGGCGTCTATACACACGACGATCGATTTTAATCGTTCATTATCCAGTTCTATATTATCAGAGCTTCAAATTATCAAAATATGCGTTCTGACACTGTTTAATTGTCCGTTTCAAAAATTTCAGAGAGAGGAAATAAGATAAATATTTATATTAATTTCCGATTGTAGGCACTGGCTTGGAAAATGGATGATGACATAAGTCTGATGACAATTTTCGAGGCTGCGGCACGAAGACTCGGGCTCCGCTTCGAGATCGTCGGATATAGAGATCATCAAAAAGCTTTGTTACGTTGGAAGGAACGATAGTTAGTAAAAAAAAAAATGTGTTAGAATAAAAAAGTACTTTGTCGGTTGATCTTCGTCTTCTTCTATCGCATACATGTGTGCTAGAGACCGAGTACCACTACACGTTCAATGGTCTTAAATTTTTTGCCGCACCTCGGAAGGTGATGGGACCGTCACGAGCTACTATCTTGATATTCTACACGGTGGAAGGTGTCTTGTGAGAGACAGTTGGTGTGAACCTTTTGACGAATTACCAGTGGCAACTGTATTCGAGGTAATTACAGCTGGTCGTTCCATGTCGACGATTCTCATACGTTCTCACCAGTTATACTAAATTTGTCTGAACTGTTCACAGATGATAATCCGTATGGCTGATGATATAGATTGGGACAGTGATATGCTTCAGCAATTCAAAGGAAGACGTTGGTCTAGAGAGTTTCTGCACATGATCAGTCCTCGAAATATTACTTACCTTATCCCTCTGATCGACTTCTACATATGGAAAGGACTAGACTTTGGCAAACTCGTTGAATCACTCAAAGACATCCGAAATAAAAATGAGTGGCTCGATCCCGATGAAGATATTAAGTTTTACGAAGAACAGTATCGGATTTGGGGAGAACTCAAAAAGGCAATAGATCCCATAGATCCGCTGATAAAACAAACTAAAACTAAAAAAAAGCTTGTGAAACTTGTGAACTAATTCTTATTTTTTCAGAAACACTTATTTGAGGCGCCTAAAATCCGAACGCCACAAGTGCAGTACGCTGTTGGAATGATCGTGAAAGATAGCAGGAACATGATGTCCGTTATAACGGGCTGGGATGCTACGAGGAATGATAATGCCGACGGACTTCTGGAAAGAGAACTTTCGAATTTGAGATATAGCGACAAACAACCGTTTTATTCGATCTACTGCGAAGACAATTCCTCTCTTTACGTCCCTCAAGGTTCGTGTTAATGTGTTGCAAGCCACACTTTCACGTTCACCATGCCCTTAAATAATTATCTCGTGATTTCCATTCGTAGAGACTCTGGAAGTGGCCCAATCGCCGGAGGCGGTCCATCACCGCGATATGGGCAGATATTTTTGTAAATTTAAGGGCCACTATTACCTACCGAACGTCGCAACGGTGAGGAAGTATCCCGAAGATGCCGAGCTCCTAAGTAAACTGTACGAGTGTTAAACGTAATATTCCGAGGACTACTATTCATTAGTAGAGATCTAGCATTATGGTTCAAGAAGAACAATTCCTAGAGCCACAACGTTGAAAATATTTCCACAACGTTTTTTTGACTGTTACTGGAAGGATCTGTACATTCTGAAAGAGGAAGAAAGTGTAACAACCAAATAAATAAATGAATTACTTTAGTGTTAAAGTAATCATTAGAAAATTATCTTCGATTCCTTCAAATGTTCTAGATTCTATAAAAGATATGTAGCAAAATGTTTTTAAAGGAAGCTAAATGAACTTACATCTAGTAATTGAAAATCCACTGAAAATTGTCCTCGCTAAATCCTACACGAAAAAATTGAGCAATATTTTTAAGGGGATGCTGGACGGTCCTGTTTTACCGACCGAAATAAGCGCTTTCTTAGTTTCGACTTAGCACAGTTAATATGCTACGCATATGCTTTAAATCCTATAGGAACATAATATGAACAATAACGCTTCGGCGTGCACTCGAATATCACTTGAAAACGTACAAGAAACGAAGAAAATCGAATATTGGTAATCGTCCTAAAGTCCAATATGGCCGCTGAAATGTTATCAGCATTTGTTTTGTACGACATTAAATATTCTGGGACTTACATACGTCAAAGGAGAGTGCACGCCGAATCGTTGAGGTTCTACGAATATTCTAAAATCGTCGGAAATTCGATTACACAGAAGATAATTACGTGAAGTGTATACTGCGTTCACGTAGACTATTCACGTATGACCGGTGATCAGAGCCGATGAACGCGGCACGAATGTAGCGTAGAACACGATGCAGAGCCACCTGTGTGTCAATCGTGACACTACGTTCATTCACTTTCGTAAACTATAATATTCGGTTTTCTTAATTCCTTGTAAGTTTTCAATAAAAAATTTGACTGCACACCGAAGCGTTTATGTCAATATCATAATCCTGCATGATTTGACGCATATGTGTAGCATATTAACGATGCTAAGTCGGAACTAGAAAATTGTCTAGTTCCGTCGGTAAAACAGGTAAAGCAGGTTAAAAAAAGTAAAAAAACAGCTCCAGCATCCCCTTAACAATGCTAAGTCGGAACTGAAAAATTGTCTAGGTCCGTCGGTAAAACAGGTAAAGCAATTGAAAAAAGGAAAAAAAACAGCTCCAGCAGCCCCTTAAAACCGGTTGACGTTTCGAATAAAACGGAAGCATCATCGGACGCGGTATTAAATTGTACATCCGCTAATACTTTGCTTTTTCCCGAAAAGTCTCTACGGTCTCTGATTCGCATTCATTACAGATTTTGGTTACCGACTGAGTCGTTTCGCATGTCTTTAAAACGAATATACCGACCGAGTATGTTTGTTTAAACGAATTTACCGACAGAGTATGTCTGCATGAAGTTATTTCTACATAAAAGCGTCACATTTCGTCTCTGTGACTTCTCACCTTGGGGGCAACGGTGGTCGACTGGCCAGCGTGCTAGACTGGAGTCCCCGTTGTTGCGGGTTCGATTCCCGCCTTAGCCTCTGGGTGTTTTTTCCGTCCCGTCCCGTCCTGTATCTGTCCTGTCCCGTTCCTGTACTGTCTAAAAGTCGGATCTTAATTAATCATAATTAATTCCGCAATAATTGCAAGCCACATTTAATTTAATTAAATGTGCAAGAGCGGTTCTACGACCGGCCAAAACGTATCTCAGCGACATCTATACAGAAATATAAAAAACACTATAAACGTTGGCCGATATGGTTTATTCCCGGTGGCCAGACTGTTTCCTACGTCTCTGTGGGTTCAGTCAAATTAAGAAGAAGAAGAAGAAGAAGACTTCTCACCTTCCGTACTGTCCGTTTCTGTAAAATATAGTCAGAACGATCCTCTAGAGTAAGAGAGTAAAGTTTTAGAACGGACCCCCAGTCTTACACGTTGCGAAATGTTGTACCGCTTTGAGTTGTGTACCTATGAATGTCACCGTGTAACATTTTAATTCGGTGTTGGTTGCCGATATTAAGATGTTTGACTAAAATCGTCGTAACACAAGCGGAAAATATCGATATACGAGCTTAAAAATAAATTTCCCAACATGCCGAAAAGATTAATTCAAACCGAGAGTGTCGACGGTCCCAACCTCAAATTGATCTACGAGTCCGAAGACGAGTTCGAATACGAATCCTCGGAATGTGCAGATAGCAGCGACGAAGATGCCGGCATTTATCGTAATAATTCCAGTAGCACAGCGAAGCCGAAACGTCTCAAGAGTCCGGTGAAGTCGAAAGATGACAAGAAGGACTATAGGTAATATTATAGAAACATAAATGTAAACTGGTTAATGTATATAAATTTATTAATTATTATTTTTATTCAATGACGTAGCTGACTGTTCACAGATTACATTAACTTACGTGTCTGGTTACTGGTTATTTTTACCTGCTTGGCTACTTTAATTAGTGTTTTTTAAATTTATCAACTGCCAGGATTCCGTTAATAAATTCTGCTAAAATAATATTGGATGTGTTGCATCCAAAAATTCTAGTTCTTTTCCCTGTAATTAATTTATGTTTTGGTCCAATTTAGAGTCATAAAACTGCACAACGGGCTTACAGCTTTCTTGATCGCGGAGCCACACACAGGTCTAAGCGACGATGAGGATTCTTCGGATTCCGAAGAATTGGATAGTGATGGTAAGCAAGTATTGATGCACCTATTTTAAAGTGGGGCTAAAGATCAAAACAACCTTAACATTTTTTTAATTCATTTTTCTCCTAAACAGTTTTTCATTCACTCAGTGCGCCCCAGACTTTGTTTTTCATTTTGCAGAATCGTTTTAGAGAAAAATGGATTGAAAATGTTAAATCTGTCACTCTTGCACTCGTACGTATTTACCCTTCCCTTAAGGGGAAGTGAAATCTCGTGGTTGAAAATTAAAACTATAATGAACTTTTCTCAAGGGTGCTAATCGTTTTGAGGAAAAAGCAAATTCGAACCGGATGCACACAGTAATTTTGCATCTAGGCTGAATTCATTTTTTTCTCAAAAAAATTAGCACCATTGAATAATTTAACTTGAAAAATGCAACTATCTTCCGTGCAAGCACAGCTGTTTCACTTTCCCTTAAGAGCATGTGAAACCCCTTCCTGTCCCACCCATCCTCTGTCCAGTCTGTATCAAAAACTGTAATCAACTTTTGTCACGGACAGTTGCATCTATGGTCAAAAGAAAAATGTAATCGAAGACTGAGATGTTATCCGTCTTCGATGACATTTTTCTTTTCACCTTGGATACAAAGGTCCGTGAAAAAAGTTGATTACATTTTTTATTGTAAGTAGGCGTGAGGGTGTTGCACATCACCTTAGGGCCATGTGAAAGATTTACCACGTGACATATGAGTGCGAGAGACATAGATGCATCTTTCGAATTAATGTCATTTAAAATTCGGCTGATGTTTCGGGTAAACGGAAGCATCATAGGACGCGGTATTAAATTGTACATCCGCTTTGCTTTTTCCTGAAAAGTCTATGGTCTCTGATTCAGACTGAGTCGTTTCACATGTCCTTAAGACGATATGAAAACTCTTCGCACCTGTATGACCGATGCTCAGTCGGTAACCACAACTGTATGGATGTACGAAACTTTCCATCACAAGGTGCGAAAATGGCCATTTCCGCCCGCTTCGCGTGCGTAAAACCGCCATTTTCGCACCTTGTGATGAAAAATTTCGTACATCCCTCGTGCGAATAGTATATTATGCCACAAAGGAGGACAGTGCGTTTTTTCACCGAGTGTGAAGTTTGAGAAAAAAACACTTTTTCTAACTCGTGTGATTACAGCACTCGCCTTCGGCTCGTGCTGCAAACTCACACTCGTTAGAAAAACGTTTTTCGCCCTCGTGGAGTAATGTACTATTTTCCCGACTGCGCTAAAATAACCACATTCCTTGCGTGCAATACGGGCGGAAAATAGCCTATTATTGACCGATGATAATTATTAACATGTGCGCATGCGCGGTACAATTTCATTACTCCCTAGGGAGTGATAGGGCTCATTTCTCCCGCTGGAATCCCTATTACTCCCGGGGGAGTAATGGTCGTTGGCGAAGATGACGATTTTGCGACGCAAGAAATGTGGTTATTTTAACGAAATCGGAAAAAAAATATCGTATGCCACAAGGGAGGAAGTGCATTTTCACCTCGTGTGAATTTCTGCCCTCGTTTCGCTCGGGCATCAAACTTCACACTCGGTGAAAAGACGCACTTTCCTCCCTTGTAGCATAATATACTAATTGATCATAGACGGTCTGCACTGTTAAAGAAATGGCTTCCTTTTTTGAT
This sequence comes from Ichneumon xanthorius, assembly GCA_917499995.1. Taxonomy (NCBI): domain Eukaryota; kingdom Metazoa; phylum Arthropoda; class Insecta; order Hymenoptera; family Ichneumonidae; genus Ichneumon; species Ichneumon xanthorius. The sequence continues at coordinate 18,277,054 of OU824208.1, forward strand.
TATCGACTGGGCCCACTAAGATTGTCTGCAATTTCGCAATCAAAAAAACGGAACCGTTTTTTTCTCGAAAAACCAATGAAAGAAGTGCGGTATTACTGGGCGCAGTTAACGTTCTCGTTTTCTTTTTCCTCAAAAAATCTAAAGTTTTATAGTAAAAAATTAAAGTACTCACGGCTTTTTAAAATAATATAATAGATGTCATGACTGACGATGAGAATAAACAGAGCGATCGTGATGACGGGGATAGTTCCGAAGCACCACTCAAAGCTACGAGGATAGATGACAAAATGGTAGGGAATAAAAGCTATCGGTCTGTAAAAAAAATCATTCTAACATCATTCGGTTTGTTTAGGCTGAGTGTCGTTTATTCGTGAACGTTGGGAGTTCGAGCGATCCCCCGGAAGTTCCAGGCATGGCTCGTTACCTGCAAAACACTATAATCAAAGGATCTAGCAATTATCCGCAGGTACACCCAAATATGACTAAACATTACTGGCACGTTTTCACAATTAATTTAATCGGTATCCTATGTATTTTGTTGTCTATCAGAACTTCGGTGAATTCACAAGCAGTTGCGGCGGTTGGCAAAATATATTCACGGAGAGTGAAAAAACGTGTTTCGCATTTGCAGTGCCGAACAAATACTTTCGAAACGCTCTCAATCTTTTTGTCAGTCTCTTCTCAAGTCCTGTTATGGAAAGAATACCGTTTGTAGACGTCCGGCAATTCATAGCTCGGCGTGAAAATGTCACCGATGACATGCTGTACAGGGAACTCGAGGATTTCAGAGAACGTTATTACCGAGCTCACAACATGACCGTCGTGATGGAGGTGCAAAAACGTTCCCTAGCAAGTTGACGGACGGCTGCTTTTAGGGAAAAAAAACTTTTAAAAACGGACCGAAAAACGGACACGCAAAAACGGTAAAACGGACCGTACGTTTTTGGATTGGTCCTTTTTCGGTTGCGGAAACCGTGGAAGGACCGAACATTTTTTATAAAAATTGTTAGCTAAATTTTTTATTTTTTTTTGTTTGGCTTTTAATTCTATTTTTAATGAAAGAACCGAAAAAAAATACGATCTTGGTCCTTTTTCGGTTGCGGGAACCGAAAACGGACCAAAGTAAATTTTTTCGAAAAAAAATATTCGGTTCGTTTTCGGTTTCCGCGACCGAAAAAATACCAAATGCTAACAAATCATGTACAGTCCGCTTTGTCGTTTTTTACGGTCCGTTTCATTCCCCAACGGACGTGTCCATTTTGCGGTCCGTTTGCGGTCCGTCAAGTTACGAGGGTTTAACCATGATGCATACTTTCTTCTACAGTACTCATTAATTTTTTTATTATAGGCCAGAATCGCATTGGATAGTTTGGAAAAATATTGCAACGAGTGCTTCTCCAGCTTGCCCCACGAACCACTGCCTGTCCGTTACTTCAAAACGTTCGAACCTACGGATTTCGTTGGTGTCGTTGAATCCCGAAGAATATACAGAATTGATCACGTAGATGGGATTCACAATGTAGGTTTTCATTATCTTCTTCTTAAGAGGGGGGTAAAATTTCCTATAATGTATGGTGCTTGAAAAGACAGCTAAAAAATGTCATCACATTTTTTCCAATGACGGCTTGATATAGTACATTAATCAATAATGTACCCACCTTCGTCTAACAGTTACGTAGAGGACCCTCACGCTTGAATATTCATTCCAACGAGCCACCTTCGAACAAAATGTGTTGAAAATTGGAGCGCATTTTCGAGACTACATAAGCCAATCTTTTTAGGCCTTCCCTTAATGGGAAGTGAAACAACGGTGCGTACGAGAGAGATAGTTGCAATCTTCAAATTAACTTTATTCAATTTATTCAATTATTATAACAATGGTGCTCAATTTGTTTAGAAAAAAATGAATTCGAGCCGGGTGCGAAATTACCGTGCGCATCCAGCTTGAATTTGCTTTTTCCTCACAAAAATTAGCACCCTTGCGAAAAGTTCATTACAGTTTTCATTACCGAACGCAATATTTCACTTCCCTTTAACGGGAGACCAAACACCGTATCATTCCGTGAGAGACCGAGATTAAATTACGTATGGGTTTTTCTCCGAAACGTTTTTATAAAATGAAAAACGAATTATGTTAATCATAAGAACGTTGCATTGACGCGACAGATCGAGTTTATTTGGACGATACCCTGGTTGCATTACCACAACAAAAGCAAGCCTTTGGATTATCTCTCATGGATTCTGGAACATCGTGGTACAGGATCGTTAACGAGCTATCTGCGAAAAAAACTTTGGTGTCGCGATGTATTCAGTCGCATCAGTAAGATCCGCTCAAACGGACTGCAATTCAGTTTGTCTTTGACTCTGATAAGCCAGTCGAACAACATCGACCAATGCTGTGCAATTATACGAGCTCTGTACGCGTACATCAATATGATTCGTCGAGACGAGCCGTCGCAAAAACGAATTTGCGACGAAATTCGCAAAGTCGAAGATGCAAAACGGAGGTAAACAACTTGAAATTGTGATCGACAAAATCTTGAGTCCTGAGGTGCTTTCGATTTGGCGTTTTTCGTTATTATAACGTGACTGTTGTACCGTGGTTCGAATTTTTATCAAAAAATTACTGGCCGCATGCGCAGTTATTTATTTATTTACGGGGTTCAGCCCCTTTTACATTAATAAATACACTTACACAATAAATACACAAGATGTCAAAGAATCCCTGGCAGATTCTGCGACCATCAAAACGGCCGAGAAAACGACCGGTCGTTTTCGGACAAAAATACGTCCAGTAAAACGACTGTTGAAACGACTTCATCCACGTCCGTGCGAGCCACATACAAGCAGTTTCCAGTGACAGCTTCCAGTCAGGTCGTTTTACATTTTATTACTGGACTACCGCCGAAACGACCTTTCAGTCCGGTTGTCCTTAATGCGGTCGTTTCTTTGGTTGAAAATAAAAAAACGACCGGCCTGAAAGGTGTTTTGAACAGTCGTTTTCACGGTAGTTCATTCGCTCATTAATTATAAAACCACCTTACTGAAATCCTTCCCTGGAAGCTGCTCGTATTCGGCTGGTCCGAACACTGATAAAGTCGTTTTGCCAGTCGTTTTAGCGGACGTATTTTTGTCCGAAAACGACCGGTTGTTTACTCAGTCGCTTTTAAGGTAGTTTGGGGGTGGTTTTTCAAGTCGAGGAACATGCCAGGGATAGCTCATTTTTAAAGATCTTTTGTTATAATAACGAAAAATGCCAAGTCGAAAGCACCTCTTGCCATTTGTGAATACTGTACGTGAAAGACTCTGCTACAATCAATTTATGACTGCGCATCTGAATTATTCATACATTTTTCGTAACCATTGACATAGATTCTCGAACGGAACGCGAACCATCGATATTGTCGAGCTCTACAAGACCATAAACTTCAATCCTGCCGATTACCCAACCGGGACCGAAGAAAGCCCCAAGTACGATCCGGTCGCTATAAAAGCGTGCATAGACATGTTAACACCGGAGTACGGTAACATAGTGGTATTCGATAAATCCGACAAATCGAGAAGCGAAAAGGTCGAGCCGTGGTTTAAGACCAAATACAAAGAGCTCGAGATAGCCAAGGCTTGTATCGAGGCTTGGAGAAACGCGGAACCGATGCAGGAGTATCATTTTCCGCCGGCGAACCCCTTTATCGCCGAAGACTTCACATTGATCCCCGCTCCGAAACACGTTTTTCTGTACCCGATTTTGGGATTAAATTTTATACAGTTCGAAAGCACTTAAAAAGCACTTAATTTCTGCAAGAAGACATTTAACGATACTGTAAGTACAAAGAAATTTCTGCTAGCTTGATGGTAAGCCAGCAGAGACTTTTTCGAAATGGATTTTTGGCGACACGGGAAGAGCACCAAAATCATAAACTTAGCACTAAATTAGCACCTAAAAAGCACTTAATTTTAGTTTGTCTTGAATCCATTTTGGAGACTTTCATCTGCTGACTTGACAAGGGTCCCGATCAAGATTCACTCGGACTCGATGTCCGAAGTTTGGTACAAAGCCGAAACGAAGGTGCCGATGCCCAAATGCCATATGAACTTCCATTGCATATCGCCGGTATCATTGTCGTCACTCGAGGAGTAAGTAGGATTAATCGAAAATTATTTTTTTAAATATCTAACGAATATTTTGATTTATGGACGATGTATTTTTAGCGCGGCTATGCTGGACATGTACGTAATGGTACTGAATGAGTTGCTACCTGAGAATTTCTACGAGGCCACCATGGCCGGTTTGTACTACGAGATTGATTCCAGCGATAACGGTTTAATCGTTAAACTTAACGGTTTCAATGACAAGCTGCCCGTAAGTGACATCTACTTATATTACTTAGTGAATGGATCATTGTGCGTTAACCCTTTATTAGTTACACCGTTCGAAATTGAACCGGAAAGAGATAAACTGTGCGCAGCTGAGTGCATTTTGATGAGGTAAACAGGAATTAAACAGGGATGCTGAGAGGGAATTCTACGAAAAGAATCTCTAGACCTAGGGTTCCCGAGAAGTTTGGTAGTCGAGGCTATTACTAAACTGACGGCAACGGCTACGAACCGACTTTAAATGAACTGGTAATCGCAGTAAAACCTGCGTTCAATGTAGACGGTTGTGGGTCGATTCCCCGCGCTCCAATGCTTATGCAGACAAAGTGGCTCGACCTAACTACGGCGGATTACATGGATTCTTTTTCTACCGTCTGGATTTATGCCGCTACGCCAAGTACCGGCGGGTTACATTTACGTACCCTAGCGCCCTGCTGTTCACGAAAAACATTCCACACTCAGCGGGAGGCGAACCCGAGCCTGCTGGTCATCGGTGGTACCGTCTTATCACGCAACTTGCACTGGGTCACTATCAGCCGATAGCGCTGCCTTCGCTCTTGTGCGCACGCCATCTTCATTAATTTAACGTGCCGCATGGGATTAAGTTGATGTGGTATAAACCCCAGCCGCCCCGCGGCCACTTGGTAATAAAAACTGTATTGAATGCCGTTTTGAGACCGCAGAGGAAAAAGAAAATTATCTTTCCCTGAGTCTGCCAATTCCACAGGGAAAGACAATTTTCTTTTTCCTCGGCGGTCTCAAAACGGCATTCGGTACAGTGTTTTGTACAGGCGGCGATATTTGACGTCACCTTAATCTGAAGCCCTATTGGTACCTGCAATCACAAAATGATTGCATGAACAATCAACCTAAAATCAACCACAAAATGATTGCACGACCGACCGATTGTAGTGCCATCGCGTCGAAACAAACTGCTGGTTTATACCCCGTATTCGTGCCAAAGCGATTGTCTTGATTGTTCCGATCGCTAATCAACTACAAATTCGATTCTCCGATTTGCTTGTAATAGTTCGACTCGAGGCAGTGGCGCTGCATTCGGTCGGTTTGCCATTTTTTCAGACCCTTTTGGTTTTTAGCGGTTGATATGTAGACGATTCGAATGATAGAAACATATGGGCGATGATCGCGCAGTAATTAGCGCTCTCAGTTAGTAACCGACTGACCCGGATACGAGTCCCAGCAGTCACCATATTTTCTAGTATTCAAATTTGAACCAGCCATCACATTAACCGCGCCCATACCGCCAAAGTCTCCACTCGGTCGTCGTAAAGGAAAACAAAAAAAAAAAAAATAGAATGAAGTTCGATGTAAATATCGACTGGCCAAGAAAAGAAACCGCCCAGATAGAAAAACTTGCGGTGCATTCGCCACGCCGTGCCGTCACAATATCGTCATGTGCGTCTGCACGTGATGATATTGTGACGCCACGGCGTTTTGATACCAGAACCTGCCTGCACAGTTTCAGCTCACTGTGAAGCTTCACGTGGATATTGTGGAGCTCCACGGCAAGCTGGAACTGTGCGAGCAGCTTTTGGTATAAAAATGCCGTGCCGTCACAATATCGTCACATCCGGACGTACATGTCTGCATTGTGCCAGCACGACGTCGGTTCCCGTGCTATCACCGAGTCGATCCCGTGTCGTCAGTTGTCTATCTGGGCGTATGAAAAACTCTATGAAACCCCATTAAAATTTCGAAGGGTGGGCATTTTCCTATGACTCATAAAGGGTTAATTATGCGCACAAGTGCGTGTAAGCACTGTTAACTTATTTGGGATTTTGAATTTCTAGCTTTTGATGCACAGGTTATTCGATTATATCAGAAACCGGGCTTGGCGCGTGATATCGAGAATGCTGTTCAATGAGACGAAAAATAAGTGCCTCGAAGAATATCGCAATACATGTGTGACAAACCGACAGAAACTGGTGGAGTGGGTATTTTTACGATTCCGGAACCTCTTTTAATATTTATAAATTTTATTCTTAAAAAATGGTGCAATAATTGTATTCAACTTTTTCAGAGATGTGCGGCTATCGGTTGGAAGACTTGTTCATTGCTCGTCGGCCGACAAGTACCTCGCTATTTCGGACATAGAATTTGTCGAAATGATCCGTTACATGAGGATTTTCTTCGACCGTATTCGGATTCATTGCCTCGTGCAGGGAAACATGACCGATACGGATGTTATTTCAAACGTGCAAAACTGCGTTGCGACTTTGAGATCCAAAGCCCTCCTGGCAGGTACAATGCCACGGATAAGAACGATCGAGACACCGCGCAGAACGCGTTGCTGCAGGGTGAAGAACTTCGATCCAAAATGTGGTTCCATCGTTGGAAACTACTATCAGTTTGACGGCGCATCGATAGGATTGGCCGTGATGATCGAGGTGCTGAATGTACGTAGTAGGAAAATCGGCGAAGATTTTGGGTCTCGCCAATATAGATATATTGACGTTGATTACTTTGCAGATAATCATGTCGGACTCTTCGTTCAACGCCAGTGAAGTCGTCGAAAGCGTGGAACTTTCCCCGATGAAAAGTAACTTGGATGTACTCGGTTACTCTCTGACGGCCGAATTTCGCGACGAAAATTCCGTCGACTTAATTGACGAAAAAATCGAGGCTCTGCGCGAGTCTCTACACGAGAGGGTGCAAAATATGTCGTGGAAGGAATTTCTTGGTATCAAGAAGGCTTTGATGAAGAATAAAACTAAACGGCGCACGGATATTAATCTCAAAGAGGAAGTCAAGAGAAATTGGATCGAGATAACATCTGGTAAATACGTCTTCGATAGACTGGCGCGAGAGATCGATGCTCTGAGACAGATCAAAGTAGGCGAGCTGAGAAAGTGGATGATCAATCTTACCGCAGCTCGAGACGATTTACGCAAACTCAGCGTCCAAGTTGTCGGGGATACCAACTCCGAGACGTTAAACGGGGAGTCGAATAACCCGGTGCAAAAACGTCATGACAAAAACTTTGAAACCACAAATGAAAGTGGTAAGTAATCGACATATCGAGCCGCGTACAGAAAGTCTATTGGAGCCCATATAGGTGTCCGGAACCACAAGATTATTTTTGTACGACCAGACTAACATCAAAATAACTAAGGCACACGATAGACTAAACAACTGCGATTACTACGAAACACGATAAATCCAAATCGCATAAACTACAGGAATGATAGATATCGAAATGTATTTCTAACAGTTTACTGCACGGAGAACGATAACACTTTTTGGCGGAAAGTATTTTTTTTTTGTTCTCTGATTGCATGCGAGGTGGCTCGCGCTGGCTTCGCATGAAATCAGATCATAAAGACGGCGCACACTATCTTGTGAGCGAAAAACGATTTCCATCAAACCTGATTTATACACTTAGCAGCAACAACGCGTTCGCTTCGCTCACGCTAGTTTCATTTATTTTCACATTTCATGGCTAGCCCCGACCGCGAACGCACTGTTAGATTACGTGTGCCTGCTTACTAATGAAACGGACGATCCCGATTGGCTACGAAAACTGGCTTCAAGATTTCCATTATTTTTATAATTAGTCATTTTTTTTTTAACCGGGACTCCCCGGGATTTTTTGTAACAGCCAATGAGAGACTGCTGCATCCCCTCACGTGAAAAATGACAACTTCTTATTTGCTATTTCAAATATCCCGCGCTGAGTGACGAGAAAATACATAAATTAGATTTGATGAAAATTTAATTTGTTGTTAATAGTCCCAATCAGTTGAATGCCTAATCGGCGGTTGGTGCATCAACTCTGCACGAAATCGGAAAGGAACGAAGTTGTTTTGGTCAAAAATGATTATCGTTCTCAGTGTAGTGAGCTAGTGAGTTTATGCGAAATGGATTTTATAATTTTGTGTGGAAATTGCCCCGGGTTTAGCTTCGCATATGCCTTACTTTCATTTTTAATCTTTTGGTACAGAAATCATTTTGTGCATTCGGACACCTGGGGTGGGATCCCCGTCATATCTTTCGCTAATGGCGAATCAATTCGATGTCCTAATGTCAATCCGATGTCAGTGACAGACTAAAGAAAATACATTTCGGAGTTGCCTGCGCTTCACAAGTAACTCCGAAATGTATTTTCTTTTTTTCTTTACTAAAGAAAATACATTTCGGAGTTGCTTGCGAAGCGCAAGCTAGCACAATGTATTTTCTTTAGTCTGTCACTGACATCGGGCCTAGATCCCCGTCATATCTTTCGCTACTGATACGCTTATGCTACGATAAAGTTACGCTACCGGTAACCTTACGGCAACGCGAATATCAATCCGATGTCAGTGACAGACTAAAGAAAATACATTTTGCTCGCTTGCGCTTCGCAAGCAACACCGAAATGTATTTTCTTTAGTCTATCGGTGACATCGGATTGACATTCGCGTTGCCGTAAAGTTACCGTTAGCGTAACGTTATCGTACCATGAGCGTATCATTAGCGAAAGATGTGCCGGGGATCTAGGCCCGGATTGACATTTGCGTTGCCGTAAGGTTACCGTTAGCGTAACGTTATCGTACTATAAGCGTATCATTAGCGAAATATATGACAGGGATCCCACCGCATAATACCACTCATTGTGTTTTGTCTCACGGGTTTCCCCACGTTGTTCCGACTGTTTAGGTGATTCTGCTCCGCCGGGCGATCGCGAATCGATCGGTTGCCTACTCGTGTATCTCACCGATTTGCCCGAGGACACGGCAAAGCCCGGTGACTATTTCATCACCGACATCGAAATGTACAAGCGTCAACTTCACTTTTCGACCGTGCACACCTCTACGTCCTAGTAATACAAGAATCGGTAGAGTTACCTATACTCGTCTAACGCCATTCAACAATGGAAAATGGTGTTTTCGATTCTCATAAGTTATATTGCCTACTTTTATTTCTCACTGTTTCCAGAAAATGTACGCGTATATTTACAATCGGCACGGTAAACTGTTGAATCGGTTGCTTCTTATTGATCTTAAGAACACAATGACATATCTTGTGTAGTTATCATAGATTATCAGGAGTACACTTTTATCCCGTTAACTGGAGGTGCTTTGCGGCCTCTTTCTGTATCTCGTATGTATGTTTTTTGTCGAAAGTTTCTCAAATAAAATGTATTTATTATATTTACAATTGACTAATATTCGGCCATCGTCTCGCAGTGACCGTGCGTAGAGGGAATAGGGCTACTGTAGTCTCGTCAAAAAAACCGGGTTATTTTGCGCGAAGCCGGAATTTCTGTTTGTCGGCGTTTTGCCGCATGGCGGTGCCAAGATTCTTATCTTGGTACCGGTGTGCAGGCAAAATATTTTTGAAATGTTTCAAAAAAATTTTACCAATAATATAAAATATTTCTGAAATATTTTTAAAACATTTGTATATTGATAACATGCCAACATTTAAAAATATTTTACCAACATTTAAAAATATTTTACCAACATTTAAAAATATTTTACCAACATTTAAAAATATTTTACCAACATTTAAAAATATTTTACCAACATTTAAACATATTTTACCAACATTTAAAAATATTTTACCAACATTTAAAAATATTTTACCAACATTTAAAAATATTTTACCAACATTTAAAAATATTTTACCAACATTTAAAAATATTTTACCAACATTGAAAAATATTTTACCAACATTTAAAAATATTTTACCAACATTTAAAAATATTTTACCAACATTTAAAAATATTTTACCAACATTTAAAAATATTTTACCAACATTTAAAAATATTTTACCAACATTTAAAAATATTTTACCAACATTTAAAAATATTTGTAAAATATTTTAAAAACGTGAAAAGTTCGGTGCACACCTACTAATATTCGTTTAAAAAATATCTGAGCGTCACGTACGACTTTTCGGTGGCGAGGGTGCAAGCCGAAGTTGTTGACAGGCACGATATTGGTCGGTTAGACGTGGGGGCTTTTCGGGGTCAATTACTCGTACTCGACTGAACGGATTTTTTTTGCTAGTTAATTCTTCGACTCCGTGTTAACTTCCTGTTTGGATGTACATGTCCATTTGTGAAAAGTTTGTAATACAAATACAATTTTCTTAATAATACTTTTATTTAGCTTTCCACGTTTGAAAAATAAAGCGTGTAAAGATTAGCTATCCTAGACTGGGTGTATGGCAATTTTTTTATAATACTTGGCGTCGAGACGCTACCGCGTCTTTCGATATGCGCACCCACACATCTTGTCGCTAGTATTTTATAATCCAATTTAGTGCCGTAATGAAAATAAATGGGAATCTGCTTTTTTTTTTACTGAAGTCATTGTAATTGTAAGCAAAGTATCGAGATAATTTCCTACCAGAAAAAAGGTCTGCTGGAAAAACAAAAAAGAAAAAGGCAGGACTAAAGAGGAATAAGTGAGTCTGCGATCAATCCGATTTTGAATTTTGCCGCCATTCGAAACCTAACCTAATGCTGCTTCTTGGAAAAATCTCACGATTATTTGGGAAACATTTCTTGTTTCCCGTCGATCGGTATTCGTAGACATGTGCGAGCATGATTGTTGACAATTGTTGATCGAATGAATTATCATAATAAACAATAAAGCAACGAATACACGGTATTCCAAATTATTCTCGCTGAACAATATATTAACAGCGAAGTAAAATGTCCGGGATATTTTGCTCTATTTGGCGAGATATGGAAGAGGAAAAAGCCGGTGTAAGTTATACCTGTTGCGTGTCTGAACCTCACAGTCGCCCGATTAACAACCATCTCTACAATTTTTCCGAGCCATTGGCCATTTGATTTATAGCAACAATGCATCCCTCATTCGAAAAAAAAAATCAAACAGAAAACTTAAGAATATAAAATTCTAAGTAAAAACTATGTAAATTTGCAATCATATTTTTGAACAAAAAATTATGTCTCCGTTGTTACGGAATTGTTATATTTTTATGAAAAGTCATGAATCTGTTGCAGTGTTTGGTAGGTTTTTTCCACAAACAAAAATAATTCGATCAGCGAACAGGCATGGCCTTTCCAGTTACTGTGATAAAAAAAATGTATATAAAAAAAATAAATAAAAAAATTCTGTACATGATGATTCCGTTTCCATAATCGTTTCTCTTTGTTCTGACAGTATGACTTGTGCAAGCCTGTGATTCAGAAGCGGGGTCCGGACCACATAAGCCAGAAATTGGTAACGCTGTCCAACAGGTGGTCTGGTCGATTCGTAGTCAGCATCTTGTGGACGCAAGGTTCTCGTCCAGTCGCCCAGCTTCGCAAAGACTCCAGCTGCAATATACTTGCCTGGAATGGAGATACGTACTCAGGATGTTCGGTAAATTTATTTCTGTTGCTTGTAGTTCAAGCAACAAAGAATATCGAATTCCTGATATATTTTTGTATATCAAAGCCTAATTTATAGATGAGCCTAATGATTACTCAAATGCTATTATTTTTTTTAATATCAGTAATCGCGTTAAGCAAAAAGGGCAGACGAATAAATAAAAAATAACACTCAATGTACTCAATTTTTTAAAAGAATTAAGTGGTAGATTTTTCTATCATTTAAATAGTCTGTGCAAAAAGGTCCAAAATATGTTTGTGCCTTCATGATGCATTACTCATATTGTAATGTGGAAAGCTTGCAAACTCAATTTTGCTTGATGTTTTAATCCATGTAAATCTAAACACACGTCCATATAATGTTCCATTTTCGCGATTTTGACGTTATTATTCTTTGCATCGCATAGGCAATGTTCAAAAAGCAAATAGAGGCATTCATCAAATAAATCAAAAAATTGCATAAATTCGAAACCACCTCCGACCCGTCCGTGCCGGGGGTCAGTCGGTCTCAAATTGCCGTCCCGATTTTCCCGGAGACCCAGAATACTTCAACCAAAAGCAAATTAGGTTTTCATAGTAAAAAATAAAAATAAAATAATTTGCTGTTGTCCAAGATATAAAGTCTCGGAGAAAATAGTGAAGTTTATTTATTACCGACCGCCGCATTTCACATGCTCTTGACGTGAAATGGCAACCGGTAACAAGAACTATAATGATACATACACTCTCTTGGTCCACTAATTACTAAGTAAGCGACAATGTTTTTTATTTTGTTGGAAGTATCAACTGTTTCGGCGAAAATACGATTAGCAAACAGTACTTGCACTTCACCCCAAGGTCATGTGAAATACCACAACCGGTAATGAAAACTATGATGCTATTCTTTCAAGGTTGCTCTGAAACTTTGTCATTCAAATGAAATAGAACCCCACTGTGGAACTGATGGGCTCATTGGAATGCTATTTTCTATAGACACTAAAGTTTCATGATTTCCAAAAAAATTACATTACACCTTTTATTACCGATCGAGCACGGGTTGAACGGCAGGCGGAATTTTGATTTTTTGAGGTATTAATCCCGAAAAAAAAACCGAACGCCAAAAAACAGTGTTCCACTACCATTCTGGGCTTGCCTCTGTTCACAAAAAAATTCACAAAAAAAATATAGAGGATAATACACTTACAATATTTTCACCGATGCAAGAAGTAATTAAAATGAATTTATCTGAATAAAATTTGGTAAATCTACAAAATACTTGTTAAAAATAAATTACTTCCGTTTTCAAGGTCGGTAATAAGCGTTCCGACACCGCGTCGCTTTTGGAAGCTCTAGAAAAAAGCGGGGACGTTGTGGGAACATTGGCGGCTATCCGAGGACCCTTCAGCTTCGTCTATTACGACTCGTCCACGAGACTGCTCTACTTTGGACGAGATTTCATGGGAAAGCACAGTCTGCTTATGAGCGCGAGTCCGAAGTGCGACAAGTTGACCGTTGTCTCCGCGGCAACGAGGCAACTTGTCGGCGCCGTCGAAGTACCGGCCGTTGGAGTATTTGTCTTCGATCTCAAGTCTTCGACCATCCGCGTGCACCCCTGGCGCGCGCCCCGTGCGAACTTCTACGAGTCGATTGATTATCTGCAAGTTCGACTCGGTATGAGACTTAGAGTCGCGGAACGGGCATCCCAGAAACGAAGGGGAATTCCAGCGCGTCCGAGCGCGCAGCCTCAACCCGCGGATATCGAGTACTCCGGAGAAATCGGGTATTACGTTGCGAATGCGAAACACGAGATAAATTACGAAGTTATGCGTTCCGAGGTCGTCGATTGGATCATGAAGAGTCTTCTGGAACGATCGGATATCAACGAGAGGGTTGTTCGTGTTTTGGAACTTCTCAAGAGATCGATGAAGCTGAGAGTCACAACGAGACCCGAATATTGCAACAATTGCATTCCGGAAGTGCTGAAGCACGAGGAGATCGTTTGCCCGCACGCTAAATTGGGAATTGCGTTTTCCGGCGGTCTCGACTCGACGATCTTGGCCGTTTTGGCCGACGAACTGGCGCCTCCGGACGAGAGCATCGATCTGATAAACGTGGCGTTCGAAAATACCAGAGAATGCGCGGCCGCGGTGTCGGGGAAAAATGTACTTAACTGGAGCTCGAGTTACAATGTTCCGGATAGAAAAACCGGGAGGGAAGCGCTTGCCGAATTGCAGAAGATTTGTCCTCGCAGAAAGTGGAATTTTGTCGAGGTTTGCATTTTTTTTTTGTTCGGATCGTTTATCTGAGTTTACCAATCATTCCCTTCGTATCCCTTTCACGGTTATTGGGCAAAGACTGCAATTTCTTGCTCGTTGTGTTGAGCGCGTTGAAAAAAGTTATATGGTGGTCGCGGTCAGCAAAAACCGCGAAAACCGGGAAAAGTCAGGGAAACAAAAACTTGGTCAGGGAATCAGGGAAAAGTCAGGGAATTTCAAAATTGGTCAGGGAGAAAGTAAATTGTCGCCAAACCTTCTATAAATAAGTAAAAAGTACATAAAAGGAAGCCTTGAATAAGAATTTCGAACATTAAAAAAAACAGAATTAAACATAGAATAATTAGACATATTCATTTGCATTCTTAATTTTTTTTCATAGACATCGTTAGAAGTTTGGTCGGTGAAAATTTTTTATTGGTCAGGGAAAACTCAGGGAAACGTCAGGGAATTTTTTTCAGGGGAAAAAACGTCCACCATGAGTTACCATCTTCAACTTACCCTGATAGACAAGCGCCACGAAAAGTAGCAGTTGGCGTAATAATTGCGACATGTGCCGCACATGTCACAAATATCGCGCCAATATTGCTACTTTTCATGGCGCTTGTCTACCTGCGTATGAAACTACCCGGATAGACAAGAGACGGCACAGCGACGGAACGCTTACGATACACGCTCCATGGCACGTTTTTCTATTTGGGTACCTAAGAGGATAATCACTTAAACGAAATGATTTGATATGGCAGTAGCAGAATCGGTGGCGTACATAACGAAAAATCACGACTTACTGGGAAGCTACTTGGTTGAATTGAACTTCATTTTATCTTTCCGGAAATTTAATCTGAGTTCGTTTCAAGGTGCCATGTACTTTGTAAATCTGTATATGTCAGAATGTAATTTTTAATATTTTTATATAATGTAGCTTAAATTGAAATGGTAATCTAAACTTTTTACGCTTCTATTTGCCGACCGTCATAGGACAATCCGCTGAAAAACGTTGTCTTTGGATGCACGATAGCATATAAATAATTCTATGGTCGACAAATGGTACCGTAGATTAGAAAATTTTTCGTACAATACGTGTGCTGCAAACTTTAATAGCTGATGCTGCAATTGGAATATTAAAAAAATATTAAGATGCATTCACCCATCCAAACACTTTTTTTCAAACCGTATTTGCCGAATACCGAGAGTATTGCCTCAAAATGGAAGTAGGTGATCATAATGATTGGTACACATCTTTTTTAAAATACATAATTGTTTTCATTGTTTCAGTGCAACATCCTGCGATTACAGGTCCAGAAATGTGAGTCGTCAAGAATCAGCGATCTCGTATATCCTCAGCCGACCGTTCACGACGTCACTCTCGGTTGTTGCGTCCACGGTTGCGCCCTCTGGTTCGCGAGTCGGGGCTCTGGAATTCTTTCGTCAACCGGAAAATTATACAAGTCGCCGTGCAGAGTGCTTATCCTTGGAACCGGAGCCGACGAACTTTTTGGGGGCTACATGAGCCACAGAACGACACTGAGATGCGGCGGATGGCCCGCCCTCAGTGAGGAACTCGACGCCGGAATGTCGAGAATTTCTGAGGAACATTTGGGCAGAGATGACCGCGTTATTTCCGATCACGGAAGGCAATCGAGACTTCCCTATCTCGACGAAGATTTAATCGAGTACGTGAGCTCGCTTAAAGCGTGGGAACGGTAATTCGTCAATTTTAATTTTTTAATTTTATAAAATAATCACTTCGATCATTTTTTATATTTACGTCGCTCCACTTAAGGGGATGATGGACCCACTTTTGACGGCTTACTTACCCGTTTACCGGCTCCTCCTAACTTATTTTTTTACTGACGGGATTAGGCGATTTCTTAACTTAAATTTAGAATTATTTATATGCGACGCATATGCTTCAAATTGTGCAGGACTATGATATTTGACATTAAAATGCTTCGGCGTGCAATCGAATTGTCATTAACAACGTATAAGGAATAAAATAAATTGAATATTACAATTTGCGCAAAACATGAACGGTAGTGTCACAGAGCCGATTGACTCACCGGTGTTTCCACATCGTGCCCTACAATTCATGCGCTTGTTATAGGCTCAGATCACTTGTCACAAGTGAACAGTAAACATACAATACTCTTTACAAGGATTTCTTTTGTGTAATAGACTTTGTAACGGTTTTGAGATATTCGGGGGATTACAGAGAATGTTAACAATTTAGGCGTGCACTCTCATTTCACCTATGTGAGTTCGAGAATATTTTATATCCTACAAAGTAGATTCGGTTGACATTTTAAGCGGCTCTATATTGGTTTTCGTAACTATATTTAATATTCTATTTTCGTAATTTCTTGGATGTTATCAACCGAAATTCAAGTGCACCCGCAAGCACGTATGGCTAGTATTAACGTCCTGTAAAGATTGAAGCAGATGCGTGCATATTAATTATGTGAAGTCGATTCTAAGAAATCGCCTCGTTCGGTCGATAAAACAAGAGGGTCCAGCAGCCCTTTAAGGAGAATCGACTATCATACGAAATCCAACTTAAGGCTCCAATTTTTTAATATGTTTCTACATGAATACTCTCCACATCTATTCCCAAACTCTAAGCAATTTCGACCGTATAGTTTATTTGCAAAACAATTTAAAAGTTAACTACTTTGACCGTATCATCCTATGTTCTAACATTGGAGTCGGTCGGTTTCGGGATAAAAGATCATTCATTTACTACTATCAAGCCAACTTAGGGCTTTGAAAAACTAGCTTTGATCGGACGAGACATCAATGATTATGTAAAAAATGCGAAATTCACACTTTACTGTGTAAACATACTGCCAACGAATGTAGACCCAGAAGCGTAGAGCCTATGTGGCGGCTGAAGCTCAGAAACTGGGGTGATTAAAATTAGTAATCACCCCAGTGGCTAGAGGCGCCACTGCTACCGTCGTTACTATGTGTTGTTCATGAATACGTCACGTACACAATCCACGCGCGCACGCATCCCAGCGCCACTATGGCTCTGCTCCCTGTTCTATCCTTGTCGCGCTACGACAGGGGTGATCATGCGTTCTCTCTCACTCTCGTATCAGCAGTACAACTGGGATGATGAAGCGATGCTCGCATGAGCATGCGACTAATTATTTTCACTCAAGCAAAAGATAGTGAGAGAGCATATGCTGTCTCTATCTCATACCCGCCCACTGGGTCGGCTCTCCTGAGCGTCACGTGGCTTCCCGAGCGTATCCAAGTGGTTGCTCGCTTCGCTGAAAGTTTATCTTCAACCGAAGCATAGGCTCTACCCTTCTATGTACGCCTACATTCGTCGTCTACGTGGTAATATTGGCCGGCACAGTTTACCTGTGGCCAATCCGGTTCCCCTTCGGTATGTGCTCAAGGTCTGGATGAATGGTTAAGAAGAAGAAGAAGAAGAATTAATTAACTTTGCCAACGTTATGTTCAATCACTCAGCTGCCTCAAAAATGATCGCTAGTTTTGCAACTACATCGTATATCCGTATTTTACACAGATGCTACCCCACTGAGAACATGCCGCTCGGCCTCGGAGACAAACTTCTTTTGCGATTGGTCGCCCGCAAACTTGGTCTCCGGAAAACGGCGAATCTTCCTCAACGTTCTATTCAAATATCCCAACACCTTTAATCTAAAAAAAACTTTTTTTTCTAACAATCTTACGGAGATTCGTCATCATGTAAGGTTCACTAGAACTTGTACGAAACCTTTTTATTTTCGTAGTTTCATGTCGGCAACAGCTGTTTGTAACGGCATTTTGAGAAATAGAATTGCGCTCTTCAGTACCAGTGCCGCCCTTTTTTTAAATACCATTGTTAATGTACACACACGCGAGGGGCTCGGAGTTGATCCTTATGGATAGCGGATGGGGAGTAAATCACAGGACTCGAGCGTATATTATGCTGGCACTCAGATTTATTACTAACGACTCCCAATAATTGGGCACGAGTAGAAAATATATAAACGGGGAAACTCCCCGGAGAAAATGAAATAGAAATACAATCGTAAATTAAACGTATCGTTCGCGTTATTTCGGATCGCGGTCGATCCACTCCGGGTAACGAATTCCGGTCGCGTGCTTTCCCGTATCGTTAGCACCTATCGTTCGCGTTAACGTGAGTCCGTCGCATTCGGCGTATCGAGAGCGACTCCTTTCCGCTTCCGATTCCGGTTTCCACGCTTATCGGCGTTCGGCGATCGTCGGGTAATTTCGCGAAGGCTCGGAGGATCCTCGTATTTCGCACTTAATGTCTGACTCTCGTCACTCGCGTGTAACACTCGACCTTCCTGACACACACACACGTCCACGGGTGTCGGCGGTACAGAGTTTATGCCCGTGCCGCGCTAATCAGTTCTCGACGGCGTAATCGCGGAATCGGGTAGGGGCTCGTTTTTCGCGGCGACTTCGTCGTAACGGCACGGGGTGTTCTTCGGGAGGGAGTACTTCAGACAACGGTCGGTCCAGCCGTTTTCCCGCAGTTTCTTCACTATTCTGTGGTTCTTTTTCGTCGATCTTCGTCTCCTCCTCGCCGATCTTCGTTTCTTCCTCGTCGATATTCGTCTCCTCCTCGCCGATCTTCGTTTCTTCCTCGTCGATATTCGTTTCTTCCTCGTCGATATTCGTTTCTTCCTCGTCGGTCTTCGTTTCTTCCTCGTCGGTCTTCGTTTCTTCCTCGTCGGTCTTCGTTTCTTCCTCGTCGGTCTTCGTTTCTTCCTCGTCGGTCTTCGTTTCTTCCTCGTCGGTCTTCGTTTCTTCCTCGTCGGTCTTTCCTCTTGAAGGGCGCCAAATTTTTAATTGGCTGGCATGGGCCGTTGTACTGTATCGCTTTCCCCCTCGTTCGTCTCGAAGTTCGACGACCCGATAGGTATCAGCTGGGAGAACTTCGATGATGCTGAGTGCTCCACGGAACCGGGGTTGGAATTTACTGCTTTCTCCCGTCGACGCGGAGGTTGTTGACATCGCCACGATGTCACCTTCGTGGAATTTTGCGTTGGCCATTCGGTTTCGATCGTACCGAGCTTTGTACTTTTCTTGCTGGTCGATAATTCTTTTTCGTGCCTCCCCTTGGAGTAGCGAGGGATGAGTAAATCCTGAAGGACCCTCGTCGAGTAGCGCGCGTAACGCTCCTTCATCGTGTTTCGGCACATACCCGTAAAGAAGTTCAAAGGGGCTCTTCGCGGTGGTCTGATTTTGGCACGTGTTCAGATCCCGTTGCACGTACTTCAGGCGATTGTCCCAATCCCGTCCTTCGCTTTCTAGGAGAGATGCCTTCATCGCCGGCAGTAGTGTGCTATTCAGGCGTTCCACCATTCCGTTTGCTTGTGCATGGCGGGGCGAATTCAAGGTATGGGATATCCCGTGCTATCGGCACAGCTCCTCGAATGGCTTGGCCGTGAAGCAAGTGCCTCTATCCGTGATAATACGAATAGGTGCACCGTATTGCAGGATGAATTCGTTCAGGAACCGGGTGACGCCGGCCGTTTTCGTATCCTTCGTTGCCTTCAGTATTGCGAAGCGTGTGAGGTTATCGATTAACACCAATACGTATTTATTTCCGCGGGTACTCGTCACTAACGGGCCGACGTGATCCATGTGTACCGTCGCAAACGGTCGTTTTCCGGGAGGAATTGGGTGTAATTGTCCCGCTTGTCGTCCGACTTTTGGTTTGTTCAGCAGGCAGTGGAGGCAAGCGCCGATGTGTTGCCTCACGTATCGTTTCATTGATGGGAAGAAGTACGAGCGACGTATCGCCGTTATGGTTCGTTCAAAGCCGAGACTTCTTGCGTCGTGAAATCGTACGGCGATGCTTTTCCTCATCGCGTTGGGTACGACAAATAGGCGTTCCCCTCCTTCTTTCTTGTACAGTATACTGTTATGACACTCGTATTCGCAAACTTCGTTCTGTTCGGCTCGGGAGCGTTCTCGCGTGGGTTTACGGAGGATTTCGTATTTTCGTTTGATCGTAGGGTCTGCGCATTGGTGCATGAGGATTTCGTCTTCCGCGTTTATTATCGTGAATATCCCGCTCGCGTTCGACTCGGGTTTATTCTCTACCGGCGCAGGTTCAACCGGGGCTCTACTTAACGCGTCGACGTGTGCGAGCTGCCGTCCGGGGCGATGTACAATTTCGGCGTCGAATGCATCGAGTAAGGTCCGCCATCTGATCGATTGCGCGTTATTCGTCGATTGTAAATATGTCAACGCTTGACAATCGCTCACAATGGGAAAACGGATGTTAATTAACAAGGGCCGGAGACGTTCGACTGCCCAGATTATTGCCAACAGTTCCAGTTTACTGGAATGGTAGTTGCGCTCGTGTTCGTCGGTTCGTCGACTGATCGCGTACACTAGGTGAAAATTATTATCGCTCGCTCGTTGTAGTAGCATACCGGTTAACCCAGCCGCGCTCGCGTCTGTATGCACTTCCGTTTCGTGTTTCGGATTATATGTTTTCAACACCGGGCTGCGTGTCAGAGTCTCGCGGAGATCGAGAAACGATTCCTGTTCTTTTTCTTGCCACGTGAACGGTTGATCCTTTTTTAACAAAGTGTGTAATGGGCCGGCCCGTTCCGCGAATTTTGGTACGAATTTACGGAAAAATCCCGCTAAGCCTAGAAAGCGACGAATTTCGTGTACGTTTTTCGGAGCCGCGAACTCTGCGATCGCGCGTAGTTTATCTCGACCGGGTTCGATCCCTTTTCCCGATATCTCGTGCCCGAGGTACGTAACCTTCGGCTGTAGAAACTGACATTTTTGTAGTTTTATCGTGAGTCCAGCTTTCTGGAGTGCGGTAAGCGTTAGGATGAGTCGTGTCTTTAAATCATCCCAGTCTCGCCCCGGGATGAGTATATCGTCGAGGTAGAACAGAACGACTTGATCGCGCAGGGATCCTAATGCCCGGTACATCGTTTTCATGAAATAAAATGGGGCATTCATTAATCCGAACATGACCCGGGTGAACTCGCCGGTCTCGTCGGGAGTAATAAATGCCGTTTTCGCCATCGCGTTTTCCGTTAACGGGACTTGTAAATACCCGTGTGCTAGGTCGAGAGTGATAAATAATTTCGCGTCGCTAATTAACGCGAGATGTTCGTCAATGCTCGGCAGAGGGAAGTGCGTTCGTTCCGTTTGTAGGTTAAGTTTTCGAAAGTCAACCACGAGTCGAGACTCTCCGTTTTCTTTTTAATGAGGAACGCGGGACTCGCGTAAGTTGAATTCGTTTCGCGTATTGCTCCGATTCGTTTGTAGTCGCCGACTAGTTTCCGCATCTCGGCGCGTTCCGATTCGCTGGCGCGGTACGGTTTTCCGAAAATCGGTTTACTATCGGGTTTTAAATGAATGTCCATTTTGACTAGATCCGTGCACCCTAATTCTTCTACCGTTAACGCGATCGTATCTCTAAATTGGTTTAGAACGCTTAACAAGTCCTTAATAATCAGTTCAGAGTTCGTGGTGCCGACTGAAATGTCGTCGCGCACAATTTCTCGATGATAAGCCCGCACGTTGAGGATCGGCACCGGGGAAATTTTTCCCTTCGCGAGCACTTCGTTTTCTTTTATGTTGCGTGTCTCTTCGGAGAAATTGATGACAGGCAACTCGTATCGTTGGTCGTAGTTCATCATTTGGATGAATTGGATTGCGTTCGCCGATGCCTCGACGTTTTCGGAGGCCTGGATCGGAGCTGACGTCGGGGTCGGGGAGGATACTGACTCCCCTCGCTTGAAGAATAGTTCGCCATTTACTTGGCGATGCTCGACTCCGGGAGCGGCCGTAAACGTACGACCGATCAGCATGTCGAAGGGTTGCACGTCGTCGGGGACCACCCTCGCTGTGACGTTCTTCACCGTAACCGAGTCGATCGTGATGTCAATGGTGACTGAACCTGGGGATACGACTTGGAAATTATCCGGACCAAAACTTTTCAATGCATCTGGTGCCGCGGTGAACGGGAGATTTTTACTCAGTACTTGAGTCGCTTTGATTGTACATACGGCGCTGCCCGTGTCGATCAAACCTCTCAGTGATCGTCCAGAGATGAGTACGTTCTTGAGGTAGACGTTAAGTGCTCCGATATGATCTGACGACACGTGATTCACGGCGGGTGGCGTCGGCGTGGTCTGCTTCGTCGGACAATGCTTCTGGGTGTGTCCCTTTTGTAGACAGTGCAGGCACGACAATTCTCGTTTCGGCTCCGGACACGCTCTGGAAAAATGACCGATTTTATTACAGTTAAAACATTTTGACTCGGAAGGTTCGGTTTTGACGGCTGGCTTTGATCCTGCTGCAGCTCGGGAGGTGCTGCTCGATGATTCCTCCGACTGAGGTTTACTCTTCTCCGTAGTTGCTGATCGTTGTCCTCGTATTCGGTCCGTACGTTGGTCTTCGACGCGTGTGTATGCGATGATGTCTCGATATAGCTGGTCGAGATCTTCGTGGTGTCGTGCGGCCATAGATATGTATAGATCTTTCGACCAAAACCCTACCAGGATTTGTTCTTTCGAGTCGTCGTCGGTAAGTCCCAAGGCTTTGCAGAGCTTCACCTTGGCGTGAAAGTACGTTGCTACTGGTTCCTCTTTGCGCTGTACCCGGTCGACCATATTCTTCCATTTAACCGCATGGCTTTCGGTCGTTATGAATGTGCGCTGGAAGGCAATCCGGAACTGAGCCCACGTGGTGAGGTCTTGTTTGTGTACTCGGTACCAGTCCTTGGCTCCTCCCTTCAGTTGCATTCGGGCGATTTCGAGTGCAAATGTGTCTGGCCAGTGATGCAAACGCTGCATTCCCGTCATACATTCTAACCACTCGCGTGCCGCTGAGCCACTCGTTTCGCCGTTGAACTCATCTATTTGTTTCGTTAAATCGGGCATAATGTTATAATTTAAGCTCGCAGCACCTGGAGCGACCGCATTAACCGGCGCTGTTAATCGGTCGATCATTCTCTCGAGTAATTCGTCACGTCGTCGTCCATCTTCGATTATCATTCGCATGAGATCCGGGGGGTACGGCTGTCGAGCGTACTGTTCGTGGTGTACGTCCCTCTGTGGCGGAAAATACTCCCGGCCGGGCTGTTGTTGTGCTAGCTGGGGCGGCATGTTTACGTCGGGACGGTTGGGCGGTTGGACGGGGCCCGCTCCTACTGCCGCCTGCGGTGGCTGCCAGAACTGGTTCGGATTCCCCGCGCCTTGGATTGGTTGAAAGGCTCCCGCTCCTACCGCCGCTGGTGGTGGCTGCATGAACTGATTCGGAGATCCAGCGTCTTGGATTGGTTGAAACACTCCTTCTCTTACCGTCGGGACGGAGGCTCTCCCGATTGGCTGCGCGGCGAATCCCGCCAAGCGTAGCTGTCCGTACATATTGGAGAACGAGCCGGAGCGTCGTTGTCGCGGATTATTTCCGGCGGCCTCGTTTGAAACATTTCGCGAGGTTGGACGTTCCGCATTATTGTTTTGTATCGGCCTAGTCCCATCGTTAGGACCGTTCCCACCGTTCGGTCGCCTGCCCTGTGGTGGCGAACGCTGCATGCCGTTAATGACTAAATGAACCAGTTCGTGTGCACTCCTTTTTCGTTCACCATCCCCCACTCCGCGATCGGGAAATTCAATTGTCTATCGTCTCGATCACTGAGCTTTGTGTCGAGGCGCCATTTTGCGTAGCGTGTAACGGTCGGTATAATTGCAAAAGCACGAAATGTCTAAAAACGCGCACTTTGTGGGTTTTTGGGGACAGTATCCCACTTCTGATTGTTAATGTACACACACGCGAGGGGATCGGAGTTGATCCTTATGGATAGCGGATGGGGAGTAAATCACAGGACTCGAGCGTATATTATGCTGGCACTCAGATTTATTACTAACGACTCCCAATAATTGGGCACGAGTAGAAAATATATAAACGGGGAAACTCCCCGGAGAAAATGAAATAGAAATACAATCGTAAATTAAACGTATCGTTCGCGTTATTTCGGATCGCGGTCGATCCACTCCGGGTAACGAATTCCGGTCGCGTGCTTTCCCGTATCGTTAGCACCTATCGTTCGCGTTAACGTGAGTCCGTCGCATTCGGCGTATCGAGAGCGACTCCTTTCCGCTTCCGATTCCGGTTTCCACGCGTATCGGCGTTCGGCGATCGTCGGGTAATTTCGCGAAGGCTCGGAGGATCCTCGTATTTCGCACTTAATGTCTGACTCTCGTCACTCGCGTGTAACACCATTATGTACTTTATACTTCAAGAGTACGATCAATGAAATATCTATTGAAATAAGTTTGCGTATTTCTTTTTCGGTATGTATCGATTCATCCGTTGCGATAGTTCACTCATGTACTAGAATTCAATTTTACTGAATACATGAATTTGAGATTAATATATTTTAAGGGGGGGTCTAAATACCAAAACTCAAGTTAATTAAAATATTGACAATCATTCCGAAATTGCGGCATGAAAGAAAGGTGGCAGGTTTGATTTTTTTTTAATCGGTGAAAAAAATGACTAATCAATTATCACGAGAAATCTGTTATAATAAAGTGATACGCAATGATATTTGTACTTTGAAATAAGAGTCGAAAAAAAGAGTGGGACATTCCCGGCAGTAAACAAATACAAACTTTGACACATGTCTAGTGCTATTTTGTAAGACGCTGAGAAAAAGAAATGAGCCGAAACATATGTTATAAATGCGGATTATTCTGCTATAAAACTGATTGTCGAAGCATGGCGATAGTGAATTTAGGAAGGCGCTCCTATCACGAATCGGACATTTCGAATAATTTGAAACGAACATTTCAGACAATTTGGAATCAAATTTCACGAATTCGGGCATTTGCTACCCGACAAAGATTTTTAAACCGACGATGGCCGTTTACGGAAAGAACGACCAGAAATAGGCATAAAACGCACCGTCAAGTCGGGATTAATTGAGGATTGGCTTTAAAAAGAAAGCAACTGATTGAGTTTCGTACTGACGATGTGTTTCTCGTCGCTTTAACGGATCCCAAAATCAACCGAAATTCAATAAAAAGTTGACGGTTGGGCCGTTAGGGTTATACCAAATTATTTATCATCGTAGCAAGCTTGGATGGTGAGATTGTGGCAGATTTACATTCCATTTCCACATCCAACGGAGTCACCAGTTGCATCAGTTCGATAAATTTATCCAGTGGACAGAGTTTATGGCAATGCGGTATTTTTTTAACTTTGAACTTTGAATGACTTCCTAGGTACCGGATTATCTGTTTAAACATAAGCTTTAGTGAAGTTTGGGAAGTAAATTAAAATAAAATTGAGATAGCGTACACATTGAGACGTACCTTGACATAATACCTCTTTTTGTAGCGAATGAGCTCGATGATAACTGCACTGGAATATTTGGGCACATGAGGCTTGAACAAGCCAAGAGCGCTCAACAGCGCGGCAATGTTGTGTTGATGACCACTAAATAAATTAATCTTTCGCGCTTTCGTGGATGTACCATTCACTGCTACAGCTTTCATATCGTCTATAATCCTTTTGAGCAGCACACCTAAAAAAATTGCATAGTAAAATTTAGTGGTAGTCGAGTAGTTTGAACTCTGGCCTGACCCTGCGGGGAATTCCCACGTGAGATTCCACATAAAATCTCATGTGGGATCTGATATGAGCCTTACAAGCTGCTTCTAAAAATGTGACCCGTACAAGAAACCTTCAGAGGAATGTAAGTGGGAACGCATGTCCTTTGCGGCAAAAAATTACTACATGGAATCCCACATAAGACCCCTATATGGTATACCATATAGGACTCCAAATCGGAACCCATACAGCCACAGTAGTTTATGCGACCCAAACCATATTCGATCCAAGCGACAGCCCATCATTTCTCCATAAACCGGTTCTACACATGCGTGGTAGGATATGGTTTGTGTTGGATACAACTACGCGTGTGTCGAATCGGTTTGAGAAGAAACAGTGTGCTGACGGTATACATTTCATACGAAGAATCCGTCGTTTTTGTTGTGATTTTCATGGTGGTTTTATGAGGTCACTTAACTCACTAGGGAAGTAATAAGGCTACTTGCTGGCGGTATAATATTGTGACACAACCGACCGCCTGGAATATATCGTCCAATATTTGATACATGTGTATCGAATTTGATGTCTACTGACACTGGATGTCCAATAGTAAACGTCCAATGTTTACAGCCAGCAATTGCTGTGACGTAGCTTCGGTTGCGCTGGGATGCAAACCCAGAAGACCGACTATTAACGTTCACGTATACCGAGTAACCCCCAAAGTGGTACGTTTCCCACTAACGAAAAAAATAGTAGCCCTAGCAAGTTGTGCGAACGTCTGTTTTTCGTGAGAAACCGTAAAACGTACCGAAAACGAACCCGTACGTTGGGGAACGAAGCGGACCTTATAAAATGGATAAACGGACCATATATTTTTGGTTTTTTGGTTTAGAGCTCTTTTCTGTTGCGAAAACCGCAAAAAGACCGAACTAATTTTAACGAACATTAAACTTTTTTTTACTAAATTCGATGCGGTTCGTTTTTTCAGAGTCAAAAAAGGCATCAATTCAAATTGTGACATTATGATACCCCGCTGGTTCCTTGCATTAAGGATGTATTACACGTACATTTCCAACCAAAAGTTCTTTACGGAGAAACAAAAGAACTGAGAAGTTTTTTTGTACGAAATTCAATATTTCTCGGTTACAAAAAAGAACATTCGGCTCGTTTGGTCCGGCGTCGGGTCTCGCAACCGTAAACGGACCGAACGAAATTTTTGTTGGAAACGGTTCAGGGCCTAGATCCCCGTCACATCTTTCGCTAATGATACGATAAAGTTACGCTAACGGTAACCTTACGGCAACGCGAATGTCAATCGGATGGCACTGATAGACTAAAGAAAAGAAATTTCTGAATTGTTTGCGAAGGGCAAGCGAGGAAAATGTATTTTCTTTAGTCTATCACTGACATCGGATTGATATTCGCGTTGCCGTAAGGTTACCGTTCGCGTAACTTTATCGTAGCATAAGCATATCATTAGCGAAAGATGTAACGGGGATCTGGGTCCAGTCCTCTTACGGCTTTCGCGACCGAAAACCGAGGGAGTGCTAATCAATAACGTTACGGTCCGTTTCACGATCCGTTTCTTTCCCGAACGTACGTGTCCGTTTTTCGGTCCGTCAACTTGCTAGGGAGATGCCGTCGCTAATGACCATAGCAGTTGATGCGACGTTAAATAAAAACAAAAACCCACATGGTTTCTTATGTATCGTCGTATCCCAAGTAGCAAAAGTTAACTTTTGGACATAGGATATAGCTTATAGTTACCATTCAGGAGGACTTATGTAACCCATTCGGATGACTTTTTCGTACCAGATGTCTTTTTGCTAGTTGGGATATCTTCCACTGGGAATTTTTACACCAAATCTCACATAGGATCGTAAATACGAACTATGAGTATAGGAGGACCTACAGGCGATCTCACTTTGCGTCTCACATAAGATACCGCATGCGATTTTATGGGGGATCCCATGAAGGAATTTTCAGTCGGGGTGGGATAGGATTGCCAATGTACCTCCACTGAGTCTCTTGAGTAAGTCGTTCCAATTTAAAATCCGGTACACAAGTTTCGTCGCTTCGAGCAAAGGACCGTTAGGAAAAAATTTTTTCGTCCACTTGGGCAATTTCAGATGCATGGATTTCTCGGCATTTAGACCATGATAAAGGTGCCACATGTCTAGCACATCATGCATAGGCTTGCCGGTCTTAATTGTCAACTCCTTCAGGATTGGACGAAACTCTTTAAGGAGCTTTGTAACTTTAGTTGATGATTTGACTCCCAGGAGCTCTTCGAAGTACCTAGGTAAAGTTACAATTCTTAAGGTCCTTCGGCAATGAAACTTGCACAACGAAATAATTATGACTACTAACTTAGGACACGAGTAAGGAGCGGACAATAAATTGTCGACGTTCCTAGGTACATAGTCGATTGCGATCGGCTGCCACTTCAGATGGTTTTTCCATGTTTGAATTCCTTTCGGTGGATAGAGTCCGGCAAGAACCAATTGTAACGACATTTTTGTTCTCGGAACGTCGCTGCTGCGGGCTTCAACGTCTCCGGGGATGTACACATCTCCGAGAAAATTATTGTATCTGTTCCGAAGTTTTTGCCCAAGTCTGTACCCCTTTTTTTTGCCAGCCTAAAATTCCATCGTACATTCGTTAAACATGTGTTCAACATGTCTTTACTGTAACGGAATGGACGTTCTCAGGTAAATCAGTAGGTCTGTTCGTTACGAGAGTAGAGGTGCTTTCGATTTGGCGTTTCTTCGTTATTACAACGTGAGTGCGCATGCGCACAGTCGTTTTTTAGTACGCATTCGTATCAAAAAGCGACTGTGCGCATGCGCACTCACGTTGTAATAACGAAAAAACGCCAAATCGAAAGCACCTTAGATCAGAGTGGAGTGCAAGCAGAGCGTTCGTTTAGCCGGAAGTGCTGCTGCGCCCCCTAGTGTCTTGGGTTTCGATAGAGGAGTCAAATGCACCGAGGTTTCAATTTTTTCTATGCTGCTAACCTCTAATGAAAGTTCCTGGAAAAAGCCTGGAGTCGACACGAGTCCGAACGCGTGTTCGTTTATCTAAACTGGAGTCGAAATGAGGTCGACCGCGTGTTTGTTTATAAAGTCGCGCTCCCGTACGTAGTATGTGTAACTGCCCAGGTAGCACAAAAAAATTAGTTATCAGAAAGTGATCTAAATGGGTTACATATGTCCGACCGCATGGTAACTATAAGCTATCTTATGTCCAAAAGTTAACTTTTTGTAACCCATTTAGATCACTTTCTGATAACTAATTTTTTGTGCTACCTGGGTGAACTCGGCTAGAGTTGGGCAAAGATCGAACGCGTGTTCGTTTTTGTCCTGTGAGGCGTTTCCGGCTCCGAGCGCTCCGGAACACTCTAGAAGTACTCTAGAAACGCTCGAAGTAAAAGTTTACTCTAGTAACGAACAGACCTAGTGATCGATCACGTACTACCGTCGCATGCAAAAATTCAAGATCCGCAAAAAGAGAAACACTAAAATGTGTTCCCTGCCCAAGTAGCAAAAAGACATCTGGAACGAAAAAGTCATCCGAATGGGATACATATGTCCGCCCTAATGGTAACTGATAAAGCAGTTGACAACGATTTCTGTTGAGAAGAGGAACGGGAGAGAACCAGGTTCACAGAGAAAAAGAATTTAGCGATGTACAGAAGTATATTTTATTTTTACATGTTATAGCAGCGACTAGGTGAACCGTGACACAGCACGAGATCGACTAGCGACGACAGACGCAACCGACTCGCCAACGCTTCGGCAGCGGCCGAACGTTCCCGAACACACCCGACGCTTGTTTACGCCCGTTCGCGCAGTACAGTCGGTAGAGAAACGCGATTAACCAGAAAACTTAACACTACCGCCGTTTGAGCGTTTCGCACTAACTGA
Source organism: Ichneumon xanthorius (assembly GCA_917499995.1). NCBI lineage: Eukaryota > Metazoa > Arthropoda > Insecta > Hymenoptera > Ichneumonidae > Ichneumon > Ichneumon xanthorius. The sequence goes on from OU824208.1 coordinate 18,306,531, forward strand.
TGTTAAACTCAACTGATTACATAGCTCCCTGAAACGATCCCGCGGCAGAGCCTTTGTGAAGATGTCAGCTCTCTGACTATCGGACGGAACATATTCCACAGCAATATCCCGGCTCGCGACTTTTTCCCGAATAAAGTGATAATGTATGTCGATGTGTTTAGTGCGCTTATGAAACACCGGGTTCCTAACCAACTGTATGGCACTTTGGTTATCGACGAACAACGTTGTCTCCTTCTCGCACGGACACCCGATCCCCGACAACAGCTTCCTTAACCAGACTGATTCCCGGGCGGCGGTAGAAGCAGCCACGTACTCAGCCTCTGTTGTGCTCAGCGTTACGAGCTTTTGCCTTTGAGACGACCACGTAATTGCTCCGTCAGCGAAACAAAACACGTAACCTGTCGTGGATCTTCGCGTTTCTAGATCCCCCGCGTAATCGGCATCCGAGAAACCGACTAACCCTCGCTCGCTACCGCCGTTTCGGTACTCTATCCCGTAATCGACGGTGCCTTTCAAATATGCAAAAATCCTCTTTACCGCGCGCCAATGTTCAACGGGATGATTGCTTAAGGATTTGCTAACTGAATTTACCGCGAACGAGATATCCGGTCTTGACACGGCTGCCAGGAATACCAACGAGCCTACGGCCTCTCGATAAGGCACGTTCGCCTTCTCATCCTCGATCTCAGCCGGAGACAAAATCGCGTGCGGATCCGCCGGTACGCTTACGACTTTCGCATCGCTCATCCCGAATTTTTGCACTATTTTCTTCGCGTACGCGCTCTGATGAATTATCATCGATTAATTCTTTCTGTCCCGCACTATCTGAAGCCCGACGAATAAACTCGAGTCACCGACAGTTATCTTAAACACTTCGCTCATACGCTTAACAATTAAACTTAATGTCTCTCGATTGTTTGCCGCTACAAGGCCATCGTCGACAAACAGTGCTAAATACACCGTTTCGCTTTCGACGTGCCCGACAAACACACACCTGTCCGCTTCGCACGCTGAGAACTTGAACTCGTTTAGAAAACGAGTGAATGTTTCATTCCAACACCGTGGCGACTGATTTAGACCGTAACAACGATCTGTTGAGCTTGCACACCACGCTTCCGGTCTCGTCCCCGACGTCGAGCCCCTCCGGTACCTCCATGAAGATTGTCTCCGCCAACCTCCCGTATAGAAAGGCCGTCTGAACGTCGAACTGTATAAGCTCAAGATCCTGCTTAAAATGTCCGATTGAAACGTATAAAACAGTATAAAATTATGCACGAGTACTTATGATATTTTATCAAGTCTATCCGACTCTGCTTCACGGTGTATACAGTTTCGTTCAAACCGAATGTAACTCCTCGTTTTACGCATGAAGTACGAAAGTTATGATTACTATTCTATACATCTGAATCAAATAATATACGACTTATACTTTTCAATATGAGCACATGACATTTGGTTTCTTAGATACCAATGATTTTTAAATCATATTTTTGTCACTGACCGCGTCAATGGAATTATTTCACCTCTGTTTCATTACCGGGTGTAATGTTATCATCTTATTACTATAAGGAATGTATCAATTACCTCGAATAATACAGATACGATAATGTTGCTAACGTTTTCTATGAATCGTAGATTAATGTATTTCAATCGCATTTCTTGTTTAAACGTTGTATCCCATTGGATGCATGAAATAAAAATGTATACAGAACATTTTGTAGATATAATATATTTTTGTATGTTATACTTATCATTGGCAATAATCAATGGAATTGTTTCGCTTCTGTTTCATTACTGGGTGTAATGTTATCACCTTATTACGATAAGGAATGTATCAATTACATCGAATAATACAGATACGATAATGATGCTAACGTTTTCTATGAATCATAGATTAATGTATTTTAATCGTATTTCTCGTTTAAACGTTGAATCCCATTCGATACATGAAATAAAAATGTATACAGAACATTTCGTAGATATAATATATTTTTGGATGATTTACTTATCATCGACAATACCAATGGTATTTCTTCGATTCTGTTATTGCAGCACGTGTTGTTATAATTCGCTTTCTATAAGAATATGAACTAATCCTTCGAATAATACAGATATGACAGTGATGCTAACGTTTTCCATGCATTGTAGATACATGAATATCAATCGTTTGTGTTATTCAAGCCGTGAATAACATTCGAAATGAATACTGAATAAACATCGTCAGCCCAATGTAGTTCAATTTGATATCCAGTATAAGTTCCTCATGAAAGTGAATCGTTTTGTATGTTCAATTTGATATCTGGTATAAATTGCTCATGAAAGTGAATCGTTTTGTATGTTCAATTTGATACCCGGTATAAATCACTCATGAAAGTGAATCGTTTTGTATGTTCAATTTGATATCCGGTATAAATTCCTCATGAAAGTGAATCGTTTTGTACGTTCAATTTGTTATCCGGCATAAGTTCCTCATGAAAGTGAATAGTTTTGTATGTTCAATTTGATTTCCGGTATAAGTTCCTCATGAAAGTGGAATTTTTTTTTTCTTTTGTATTGTTGAACCGGATAGCTTGGAATGATAGAATAAGGGTGCATAGGTTCACGGAATTGTTATTTAATTAATTTGATTAACAAAACGAATTAGTCTGATACGGTTATATATGATTATATATGATCATATATAATCATATATGGTCATATAGAAACATAATTCATATATAATCATTTTTTCCGGGGCGGATATCAAACTAAACATACAAAACGACTCACTTTCACGAGGAATTTATACCGGATATCAAATTTTACATACAAAACGATTCACCTTCATGAGGAACTTATACTGGATATCAAATTGAATTACATTGGGCTGACGTTGTTTATTAAGTATTCATTTCGATTGAATATCTATAGTAAAAACTACTCAAGAACCGATAAAATTAGTTTCATATTAATTCAACGCTACTTACGAAAAACAGGAATCAGAAACACGAATGAAAATGATAGATTTTTTTTTATCGTTTTCTATCGAACATTTTAAGCAGGGGATCCTTCAGTGTGACAGCTGCTAAGAGTGCTCGCAGCGAGTGGTACCTGACCACTGGAGCAAACGTCTCGGTATAGTCAATTCCTTCGCGTTGTTGGAAACCCCGAGCACACAGGCGAGCCTTGAACCGTTGAGACCCTCCTTCGGCGTCCGTCTTGACCCGAAAGACCCATTTCGAATCTATCGGCTTCATGTCCGGAGTTCGGCGCACCAGAGACCACGTGTGGCACTCCTCGTGAGCTTTGAACTCTTCGTTTATCGCACTTGCCCACTGCGCGGCTTCCGTGCTACCCATTGCCTCTCCGTACGTACTTGGAATAACATACTCGGCAATATCCACTTCGATTTGGTATCTTTTTGATGTCTGAATCTTGGCCCGATCTCGAAGATTTCTCTGAGCGTCGATTCCAACCGGTACAGCGTTCGCCCTTGCGACAGCGACTTCTCTAGCTACTGCCACATTTTGCGGCGCCTCTTCCTGGTCGACTTCTTCGTTGTCATCTTCTTCGTCGTTGTCTTCTCCTTCTTTGTCTTCTCCTTCTTTGTCTTCTTCGACCTTCGGCATCGGAACAGCAATCTCGGTTCCCACGACGATGTTCTCATCATCATCCTCCTCCAGTGCCGGTTTCATGCCGATTCTCTCGTTGCACACGACATCATGAGCCTCGCGAACTTTCCCGGTCGACGGATCGTAAACTCGATAATTTGTCGAGTTTTCTTGATACCCGACAAATATCATTTTTTTCGAACGCGCATCGAGCTTTTGAGTAAATTGTTTCGGAACGTGCACGTATGCATCCGATCCAAAAATTCACAAATGCTTAAGGCTCGGAGCCTTCCCGATCCACGCCTCGTACGGCGTCACGCTGTTGCTCGACCAAACCGTTCTGTTTAAAACATAAACCGCGCAATTTACCGCTTCGGCCCACAGACTTAACGGTAACCCCTTCGCTTGGATCATGGTTCTCGTGTTACGTCCCGATTTCGCGTCATTTTCGAGTCCCTCTGGGATTCGTTGATGTCTCGGAGTCGCGACGTGACACGCCGAGTGTCGGGTTGCGCTGCTGAGATCATCCGTGGTGTGATTTCACACCTCGGGCGTGCTCACGCGGTGCATCCTCAGCATTACCCGATACGAATAAATATTCTTATTAATATTAAGTATCGTTGCCGAGCTCGGGTTTTTGAGGATCAGCGGGTCCGAAGTCCGCGGCATGCGCAGCGATTTTGAATCGCTGTACGTGCCGGGAAACTCATGCCCGTTGTTGCTGAATTGCGGAAACTGAGCTTCGCTGCGACCGTTCACGGATCCGGGAGGATCCCTGAGCGGCGCAGAGAAATTAGTCTCCCGACAGCAACGATCAAAGACAGATCGGTCCGGAGGATCTCCGCAAATCGTAGCTCGCGTAGGTCTGTAAATCTCGAGAGTGGAAGTGCGTGATTTAGCCTCAAAGATAGAGTGCAGAGAGGTCACGGCGAAACTCCCGAGTGAGTTCCGTAGCGGCGTTAATTTCGAATTGTGTTTAAATAGTATAGAGACTATTAGTGTTCGAGTAACGTAACATAGACCATATAGTGGAGGACAATATAGAGACTCTATTGACCTACGACCCGTGTTCGGGAACCCAAAGTAGTGTTAAGACGAAGAACCCCCGCCAGGGAGATTGTCTCTGTTTCCAACACCGTAAAGAGTGAGTACGAGAGTGGACGAATGAGAGAGGCAATTAGTTTAATCATCCGCGCTTAAGAAAACCCAAATACATATAAAATATTCCTCGCCTGTAATTAGTTCTAGCAATATAGTTGTTTGAGTTAACCCCTTCATCAAAGGATTTTTATTATTTGTACGAGGACCTTTCGTTTCTTCCCCTTTCCAGGTACTCGAGAGACGGGCCCGTACGGGACGCGGCGAAGCACCCCAAAAAACAAAGAAATAAAAATAAAAGATTTGCTACGCCCGAGAACGAGCCATGCTCTACCTCGGACGTAACACTCGCGCTTTCGACTATCGTACGATTATTCCTCTCGGCTCGTCAGTTTTGCTCCGGAGCATACGGCACCGTCGTTTCCGACGTTATCCCGCGCGACGCGAGCTATTCGCTCATTTCTTTGTTGCGAAATTCACGACCGTTGTCCGACTGCAGCACCCTCATCGAACGACCGAATTTATTCGCGATCATCTTCTCGAAGTCCTTAAATCGTTCGTAGACCTGTGACTTCTGTCGCAGAAAGTACACGAATCGAAACCCTCTCGCATCGTCCTTGAAGCTCAGAAAGTATCGCGTACCACCGATCGAGTTCACAGACATAGGCCCGCACACATCGGAGTGTATCATCTCGCCAGGCCTAGTCTTCACTTTTTCCGTCGTGACCTTGAACGGCAGCCGATGCGACTTGCCGATTTGACACGGCTCGCAGAAGACATCGGCTACCAGACCCTTTTTGACGAGTTCCTGAATGGCACGTTTATCGACGTGGCCTAAACGTTCGTGCCAAACACTTAAATTCGTTGTGGCTATGTTTGCTTCTTCGACACTACCCGGCTTCGCGACCTTGAAGAACATTCTGCACACCGCGTTCTCTTGCTTCATCCCGGACGCAACGATTTCGTTTTCTCGCATCACTTCGACGCAATTTTCGCGAAACCGCACTTCGAAACCGCCGTCTGTGCAAACTCCGACCGAGAAAAGATTTTTGCGAAGCTTCGGAACGTACAACACATTTTCGATGCGAGCGTCTCGCCATACACCGTCGATCAACTTTTTCATGTGGACGGTTCCTTCGCCGACGATATCGCAGACCTCGTTGTCACCGAGCCCGATTACCCCGCCGTTTTTATTTGCCCGGAAATCTGACAACCACTCGCGCCTGTACGTTACGTGACGCGAAGCCCCGCTATCTATCAGCCACACTTCACTTTGATTGGCTGTCATGATTTGCTTGCCCGTGGCTTGCTCGTGGCCATCCGACGCTCGCGCCTCATTGGATACACTCGGCTTCGCGCCCGTTTCGACAATGAATGCGCAATCGCGTGCGTCGTCTCCGCCATCTTTCTTCTTTCTCTCACTCTTGCACTCCCGCGCAAAATGTCCCATTTCCTGGCAGTTATAACACTTTATGTCTTCTTGAGCCTTCGCGGCTTCTTTTTGTCCCGATCACGCTTCGTCGCGACAAGTGCAGTCGCTGCATCTTCGTCTACGTTATTTGCAGCGTCTTCACGAATTAACCGCTCGCACAACTTGTCCACCGTTTGCAAGTCCGGATGCACACTCGCCCACGCTATGCGCACCATACGAAACCTCGCGTTTAAACTGTTCAGAATTTTAGCTTTCATCATTGGATCCGACACTGGCGCACCGACGTCCTTTAACCGAGTCGCTAGATTTTGGAGCGTAGACACGTGTTGTATCGCCGTATCGTTCTCCCCCATTTTGTAAGCCAAAAATTTCTCTAACAGCCCGACTTGGTTTTCCGCGGTCTTTTCCTCGTGTACGGAGCACAATTTATCCCACTTTTCTTTTGCCGTTGCACACGAAAGCACACTTTGTTGCTGCTCGTCGGCTAGCGACGACAGGATAATAAAGTTCCCCGTCGCATTGTCCTTACGCCATGCTTTCGCTGCGGCCTCGTGGCCGGCTTCTACTTCCGGAAATGTTCGCGTCCCTTTTATCACATCGATCACTTCGTTCATTTCGAATAACGACTCGATCTGAGCCTTCCAACCTTGGAAGTTTGTTCCATCGAATTGTTTGAACCCTTTCCCAGGGATGTTCACAGCCATCGTGGATGCAATTCACTTGCACGCTTCCACACGATATCACTTTCTCGCCGCACCGGTAAAACTATGACCGACTTCCGCCACGCGTCTCGAGAAAACTTTTCTCCGGCAATCTCTCCACCTCTCACAGAATCGTTTCCGCACAGATTACGTGCCTGGGCCCATAACCTGATAAAGCAGTTGACAACGATTTCTGTTGAGAAGAGGAACGGGAGAGAACCAGGTTCACAGAGAAAAAGAATTTAGCGATGTTCAGAAGTATATTTTATTTTTACATGTTATAGCAGCGCCTAGGTGAACCGTGACACAGCACGAGATCGACTAGCGACGACAGACGCAACCGACTCGCCAACGCTTCGGCAGCGGCCGAACGTTCCCGAACACACCCGACGCTTGTTTACGCCCGTTCGCGCAGTACAGTCTGTAGAGAAACGCGATTAACCAGAAAACTTAACAGTAACTATAAGCTATCTTATGTCTAAAAGTTAACTTTTGGACGTAGGATAGCTTGTAGTTACCATTCGGTCGGACATATGTAACCCATTCGGATGACGTTTTCATACCAGTTGTCTTTTTGCTACTTGGGTGTTGGCTCTCTAAAAAGCTATTGAACATGGCTGTATTGGTCTTGGGCCATCTCTGAGTGGCAAACCAGAGCCAATCACAAACAAAAATACAAATGTAAGTAAATAATAAAGTTGGTGGGGTCTTGATGTGTTAAGTGTTCATTTGATATACTGCCCTTTTCACGACAGAATGCTGAAAGACAGACGAAAGTAATAATAATAATAAAACATGTTTACAATACACTAGGATCTCGATTTTTGCGTCCTCGGTTTCCTTAACAGTCCCCACCACGGAGCGAATATTGATCGACGCAATAAGCTATTTGTCATGCTGGACAGTTAATATGGGCGGGACAGGCGCAGCCTCGATTTTATTGAGTGTGAGCGGGAGCCGATCCCGCCGCTGTGAATGAAGTCGAGGTCTTAGTGTAACTACTACGGATCTTGTATACATACGTTCGTCAATCCTCCAGGCCCCATTGGGTAGAAAGTATTATCAACATGAGGATCTTTCGGATATAGTTCGGATTTGGGATTATCGGGTGCTCTGTTTCCATGGCGGAACACCTGCAATTATTACCATATATATTACCACTAGCAGGTTCTTATCGATCGGGCCCATCGCGACCCCGCTGTGGACTATGCAATTGATAATCTGTAAATTTAGATTTACGGAGACGTACCAGAAATATGTTACTTCCGGTTCGAAAAACTCATTTTTCGTCCAAAATCATACCGTAAATACGTACTGATCCGGAAATCCCACTTGTCGACAGGAAGTGACATCATGCCGGAAATACGTCATGTGATGGTTCGGCGCAGTGTTTGGGAACTTGTATATACTGGCATTGCGGATACCCAGGTAGCACAAAAAAATTAGTTATCAGAAAGTGATCTAAATGGGTTACATATGTCCGTCCGGATGGTAACTATAAGCTATCCTACGTCCAAAAGTTAACTTTTTGGATGGGAGGTAACTTTCGGATACCGTCCAGACGGACATATGTAACCCATTTAGATCACTTTCTGATAACTAATTTTTTTGTGCTACCTGGGCGGGTCCGTTATGGTCACTTCCGGTAGAAAAGGGAGATTTCAAAACCTGAAGTGACGTACTTCCGGTATGGCGTCACTTCCCGTCGAAACATGAGTTTTGTGGACTGGATGTGACGTATGTGTTACAGAAAAACTTAGTTTTTTTTACACATGACGATAGTGTACAACTCTGTTATGCATCGCATTATCGTGCATAACTCACCGGGACGGACAGAATAGAAGAAGCACATAATCCAGGGACTCCTCCTAGGGACCCCCCGGATTCTTAAAAAATTGGGACAAACAAACTGTCCAAAATATATATACAATAGTCCATAGCTACGGTATGAACTCGCACGAATAACTCAAATTAACCACCCACAAAAATATAAATTTAGGTGAGTAAAACTGATCCTTTCTACTGGTAAACACTTACCACGGTGACAAAGCGGAGCTTTTTCTTCGATCCGATTACCGCGATTGAGCTAATTAATAAAATCAATGTCAACCCGAAAATACGAGACATTTTGAGTTTGACCGCCATCATTTACCACCAGTGTCTTGATTTCGATCTCGATCAGCTTTAACATTGAACCGTCGATAATAGAAGAAGATTTGCATTGAATATCTCACGTTTACGTACCTCTTCATACAGTTTGGAAGATACAATAATATTTACTTACATTCGCAAACGGGACGCGTTATACACATAATCCATGAAGGCGACTGAGAATTTGGGCTTGACGATGCCGACACTTGCGCCACGTTGAACTCGTCAAATATTATTCGGAGAAGCATAAAAGCGATTTTACATGCGGAAGAGTATAGATAAAGTTACATACGCAGATAGACATGCACCACGGAACGGTCGCAGTTGGCGCAATATTTTCGACATGCGCTCCGCGAGTCGCAAATATTTCTTCCACTACGTCCGTTTCATGGCACTTGTCTGTCTGGTTATATAGTAACGGCTTGTCGGAAGAGATAAAGAATTACATGAATTTCGTTTACCGTTGATTTTAAAACAGCTCGCATGATGCTGTTTTACAATACAATAGTGAGGTCAGATACAGATTGAATAAAAATTCAACAGCCAAATTTCCATTCTATAATTACTTTGTCAAGTTTCATTTTCCGTTCGGTCTTCGTCGATTCTGTCGAAATGATTCCTTTGCGAGTGTTTGCAACCTTCAGGACACGTGAATCACGAACTGGTTATAAAATGGATTCGCTGGGAACTTAAAAAAAAAAAACTTGTATGATCCCGGATAGAACGTTTTTATCGAAAATCGTGAGTACTAATCTTCGTAACTTTGGCATTGACCACAATGTGATGATAATTTTACTATCGCGTTTCATGCGTGGAATCTTTCATATTCTTTTCCACAGAAATGTAGCCACTTCGTCGAGAATTCAAATATCCTGTTGTACCGATGGGAAATTGGTCACAGATTCGGTCCATCTTTCTACGTGTGTAATATAATATTATATAAAGTTAATATTCGATCAGAATAGAACCTATCACAGTTGATACTCTTTGAATTCAGAAAAAACGCATTAATAACCAACCGATGTATCTGAAACTTCATAGTTATAAAAAAAATTGATGCTTCAAAGGGTTAAAATAGGCACAAACGCACTTTTACCGGCAATTTTCGATCTTCAAGAAAAAATTGTATTATAAGTTAAAAGAAATCCAATCACGGAAATAGTGGCAATCACTTTGCTTTTTTAATTGAAAAATCTAAGTGCTTCTTATTTTTCTTTAAAATTTACGACGATGTTTAATAGAATCTTTATCAGCTCCATCGGCTTCAGCTCTTATGCATTCATACAGTAATAAATTACAGACACACGATGCATTTCTACTACTTCGATTAATTGAAACCGTAGCAAAATTCCGGAAAAATATCCTGAATAAAAATAGGCAACGATACTTTATTGTGGTCAGTTTTCCCCAGCAAATTGTACCTTAAGAAAAGCTAACTTTCACCAGATAATCTAGATCTCCTTGCTACTAAATAGTTACACTCAGCGTTGCCGTTGAATTCTTTCTCAATATTAATTTCTTTCGTGGAAGGAAAATTATCGCCGTTCGAATTTTGCACGAATTGAAATTATTACACACACACATATGCGTTGCTGAAGTCCAATCTGTTCCATCTCTAGCTGAAAAAACCTATTACATACTTCGTTACGTCATGAGAATGTTTTAAAAAATGTAATGGTTTATAAATTACCAGTAGACTTTAATGACAATTCTATAAAACATATCGAACGTACAAGGTGAAGTACATAGACAAACGAGTTATAAAAAAAAAGTAATGATTTTAAGAAAATATTAAAAAAGTACTCTTACATACTTCGCCATTAAGGATATATCATAGATAAAACACACTTTAAACGGCATTAAGGTTTTTGAATAAAACTATATTGGCATGCACTGAACGGCTTTAAAATGTCCTCAAGAACTGACATGGGTAATCGTCCCTCATCGAGCACCTGCTCGATAAATACGCGAGGTAGGTATTCCCGTGTATCAAACTTTGAGCCAAAGTATTAAATAAAAAGTACTAGACGCTATTCAGAAGCAAGAATCACGATTTTACATGCAATCGTATACACGTGAAGCTATAATTCTTTGACGATAAAGACTCATAGCTCTGCTACGAGCAGGATACACATGCAAACTGTATAAAACACCGTTTCCACTTAAGTATCGTTAATCCGAAAAGTTGATTTGGGTCCTTCCAGAACGTGGAGGCTGCGTCGCTTGTAGTCTTCTATATCCACGATATAATAATCGTCACTCCTCTTTTGTTCGTTCGGAAGATCGGTCAAATACTCGAACCGATCATGTAAGTTGCCTCCGTATCGTATATCAGAGTCACCTTGAAAAATAAAAATGCCTTGAACGCTGACAAAACGAAACGGGATTTTCATTCGTCGATTATTTACCATTATCGGTGATAATCTGCTGGACGTTTCCATGATTCCCTGGTTCCAAAGGGACAATCGCGTCCTCTTCGTAGACCACATTCGGAACCACTTGGATACTCAGTTTTCGACAAGCGGGTCCATTGGCAGTCAGATCAACGAGCCCGCGTTTTATTTCCTCGATAGTCATTCTATTTATCGTATCGGCTCGTCGAGCTCGTCTATCGAAAGCGTACTCTCTCGACGTGATCTCGTTCCAATCGTCGTCAATCTTCTCCTTCGCTAGGGCCTCCTTCACCGTCGTTAAGTCTCGATCCGATAAACCGACCACTGCAGTGCCGAAAGCTGTACGACAATCCTCGACCGCCTCGTCGATTTCTTCGAACGTCTGGGAACACCGAATATCCTTGAAGATCGAGTAGCCGATCACGCTGCGATTGTTTTTAAGGAGTCCGATGTCTATCCAGTCCACAGACATTCGATCTCTGAGGTCTTCGAACTGTACACTCATCATCGCCTGCGGATTAGTGCAAGAAAGAAGCAATAACTTTATAGTTTGTGCAATTACAGTAGAACCCCGATTAACCGGCGTACTCGGAACCGAAAAAGTTGCGAATAACCAAAACCACAGTTAATGCAAATTAAATGAATAAAAAAAAAACTTAACAAGTTCAATTCCAATGCAGAACATATAAATTTTTATTTGATTTATTTGATTTATATAAATTTTAAAGTTGATCCTTTAAGTTCTCAGGCTCTAACCTGTGGAAAATAATTTCTTTTTTCTGAACTGCGTGGAACTTGTTTGCATCGAAATCTTAGTCAAATATAGATTTTTAATGTCAACAAAATATTTTTTTAAATGCAATTTTGTTCGAAAGTATGCTTTGTTCGGCGCGTTTGCAGATGTTAAAGATTTGTTAATGTTTAAAAAGAGACAGTTAATTCGCTCTTCGGATAATCCGAGCCCGGTCAATGGGAGTTCTAAAGGATACAATTATAATCTGTACTAAAAGATACAATTATAATCTGTACTAAAAGATACAATCACAATCTGTACTAAAAGATACAATTACAGTAGAAGCGCGCTTATCCGAGTTTCGATTACTCCTCCGAGCCCTTCGCGTTAACCGAGGTGTAGGCTCGGATAATACGGAAAACTCGGATAAAACGGATATAGCAGCATGCCCGCGCGTGGAGTTGTCTGTAACTGCTACATTGTTGCATACGCGGTTAAACTTGTACAAGTTTGCTGCGACTTTACATTGCGAGCTGTAAATACATCAGTTCCGATTCTAGAGTCAATGGTAGAACATCGTGATGTCTCAAAAAAGGAAACAACTCGTAAATTAACTAATAAAGTTAATGTTTATATGAAGTGTACTATTTTTTAAATATATAATAGTAATGTATAATAGTAGTACAAGTTTGAATTGAGTATGTTATCCGTGTTATCCGAGTTTTCGCTTATCCGACGTACGCTTTCCCCACATTACCTCGGATAAACGGGGTTCTACTGTACAATATGTACTACAAGATACAACTTACATGGAGCATGTCGATCATCGCGATCAACTCGATCGACCGATCGTCGAACAGATAGCAATTCCTCACGGCGGGTAGTTCGTTCGATCGAAGACCCTTCACTCTGCAGCAAACTACGCCGCGAGGAATCTCGATGGTTCTGAGCTGAGGCATGGTATTCGGCAATAGAGGCTCGCAATCCAATATTTCAAGGCATTTCTTTACACTGTCGGTAACCTCAGTCTCGGTCATGTTTCCTTTTACCAAGCATTGGACGTAAATTCGGTCGCAGTAACGGTTCACGAAGTGTAGGAATTCGTCGAATGTCACACCATCGAGAGCCGCGTGTTTGTCAACAACGGACCAGTGGACCAACCTCGTTATCGACAATTCCAATTCTCTGAAACACGTGCTGTTATTGCTTTGTCGCTTTTCGCGGAAAGGTCAGGTACGGCCTCAGAAGCACGAACCCGTTTTTACAGCTTCGTATAGTGTTCTCTCGTCAGGTATGTGCCGTGTACAATTTCATCTTACTAAGTCAAGTGTGTTCAATCTGGATCTATGTATAATTAAATCTGTAAAAACGGGTTCCTGACGCTTCGGATCCGAAACTACGAAATTGCCTACTTTGTCAGTCTTCCACTTCTTCCATACGTTCTGCTGTACGCATCGAGTTGCCGTGTTTTCAATGCATCGAATAGATTTTTCGTCACGAGATTTGAGCAGTCCGCTATGCTTTTCGTTATCGTTTGCAACAGAAGCTGAAATTTTTCGATTCCCGTAACGATGTAGTATGCGGACTTATTCGATTAAGTGTATCACTAGCGGATCGAGTAACCATCAGACGTTAATTGCAATTAACAACTGGTTGCATTTAGACGAAAAGGTTCCAAAGAGAATCGTGAATCAATCGTTCAATTTTATCAATCGTTCGGTTTTAGTAAATGTGAGCCAATGATCAACAATCGAGGGCGAACGGTTGCTCGTCCAACTCTTAGTTGTGTTCGATGGATAACGAATCTATAGCGGGTTCAGTTATATTTCGCTTGCGAGAAATGCGTTGGCAGTTCGCCGAAATCCAACCCAAAGTTAAGAGCCGGCGAAATACCGTGATCGCTAATAAAATCTGTAATTTTTTTTTTTAATTTTTTTTTTTTGCGGTGCTGATCATCTACAACCAAAAGAAAATTCTTCCATGAAGTTGAATTCACATCCACTTCACGTAAGAATTTGCTTTTATACCGGAAATGGTCAACAACTGTGCAAAAAAAATTAATCAGTTTCTGTTACATGGTGACTGCTTTTTCCCTTGAAAAAAATTCCCCGACTTTTCACTGAACAATAAAAAATTTTCCCTGACCCAACTCCTAACGACGTCTATTTAAAAAAAAGTATGATGCAAATGAAAATATTTAATTATTGTATAATGTTTAATTCTCTTTTTTTTCAAAATGTTCCCAATTTTTTTTCATGCCTTCCTTTTATGTACTTTCTATTTATTTATAGAAGGTTTGGCGACAATTTACTTTTCCCTGACCAATTTTTAACTTCCCTGACTTTTCCCGGTTTTCCCTGACCGCGGCCACCATGTGTTACCAAACAGGCGCCGATTTAACGGGGTGTCAAATCGCCTTAAATTAGGACGGACCGCGAGATAAGAAAACTGCGGATGGAAAAAGCCATCCAATTAGCAACCGTAAAGCAATGGTTACTGTTTGGGTTCGCTTGAGGATTTTTTTGTTTGTCGAAAAGCAATCGGTGATTTTTGGTTGTCAGGCGAAAACTATTGACGAACGATGATTCTTCGATCCACCAGGGATCGCTGTTAACAGCATTTATCGGTTCTTACGGGTATCTTCTGATTGAGGCCATGGAGTTTCACATGCAGACCTATCTCGGTCGTTCGCAGATGGTAGTGCAATACAGCGGTCGTTGCCGGATACAATTCTTCGAGGAGGAGTTGCTTCAGCGTTGTTACCAGCAAGTCGAGCATCGCCGCGCTGCAACGACATTGGACATCGTTATAATATTTCAATCGGACGTTCGAAACGATAGTCTTTGTAGCTTTACTGACTTCTCTGGCGACGACAGCGGGAGAGGAGAGATGTAATGTACGTTCATCTCACACGTCGGAAGTGGCGATTCCGAGTAGGGTTTGTACCAAATCTCGGATTGAGCACACGAGTGTATCTTTAGGGGGTGCGGAGCGGAGTTCTCGAGTGTAGGTAGCAAAGTCAAATCGTCAGCAACGTAGACGTTAGCTTTCGGGAGTTTGAATTGCGGCAGCGGTTGAACTCTTTTCCAGTCGTTGATGAGTCTCTTAGCTATGCCGGTCTCCGTGTATTGCGTCTGGAATCGCGGCTCGACTTTGCGAGGTTCATCTACGTCGGCTTTGTCGAATATGACGATATTCACGTGCTCCGGGGACAACTCATTCATGCAAGCCGTTATCATTACCGGGTCCCAATCGTAGCAAACGTCGTTTCCGGTTAAGTAACTGGCGGAAGAATTGAAGTGCATGTTATCGCACAGATCGGAAAGTTCGGCCCGTTGCTTTCCGTCCAAGAATCTACGCAGATATTTCGGGGGTAAAGTGATTACAGAATCATTCGTAAAATAGTGTATTATGCCACAAGGGAGGAAAGTGCGTCTTTTCACCGAGCGTGAAGTGTGAAGCAGAAATTCACACGCGGTGAAAATGCACTTCCTTCCATGTGGCATACATATTTTTTTCCCGACTATGCTAAAATTGAGCATTTTTTTATGCCTGCAACGGCCCACCGGCTTGTGAGCTACTTTTCTTCCCTAGGGAGGAAAAGTAACACTTTTCGTCCCGTTCAGCTACTTTTCCTCGAGCTCGACTACTTTTCCTCCCGCTGGTCAAGAATCGGTAACTTTCCACCCGCGTTGCAGGCATGAAATATGATTATTTTAGCGTAGTCGAGAAAAATAAAATATAATGTTACAAGGGAGGGAAGTGCGCGATTTTCACTGAGTGTGAAGTTTAATGCCCGAGCGAAACGAGGGCACAAATCACACGAGCTGAAAACGCACTCCCTCCCATTTAGGATACGATGTTTTTTTTCGACTTCGTTAAAATAACCACATTTCTTGCGTCGTAAAATCGTCATATTCGCCAATGACCATTACTCCCTCGGAAGTATTAGAGCTTCCAGAGGGAGTAATGAGCCCTATTACTCCCTAGGGAGTAATGAAATTTTACTGCGCATGCGCATAGGTTAATAATGATCATCGATCAATAATAGGCCATTTTCCGCCCGTATTGCATGCAAGAAATGTGGCTATTTTAGCGAAGTCGGGAAAAATAGTATATTATGCCACAAGGGAGGAAAGTGCGAGTTTTCACCGAGTGTGAAGTTTGATGCCCGAGCGAAGTGAGGGCAGAAATTCACACGAGGTGAAAATGCACTTCCTCCCTTGTCGCATACGATATTTTTTTTCCGACTTCGTTGAAATAACCACATTGCTTGCGTCGCAAAATTATCATATTCGCCAATGACCATTACTCCAGCGGGAGTAATAGAACTTCCAGAGGGAGTAATGAGCCCCATTACTCCCTAGGGAGTAATGAAATTTTACTGCGCATGCGCACAGGTTAATAATGATCATCGGTCAATAATAGCTTATTTTCCACCCGTATTGCACGCAAGGAATGTGGTTATTTTAGCGCAGTCGGGAAAAAATATATTTTCCATATAAAAATTACCTGAACTTTGCCTCATTGATCTTACGAATATCATCGTGAATTCGTTTCTTTGGGCCTTCGTTGCGCATTAGATTTAGGTATGAATAAACGGCCCGGCCGATTCCTTCATATTCTTTGGAACCATCGTTCATGAGTATCAATGTAACTGTGAAGAGGCAACAGTTCGAATGTGATATCACTATACTGCTGGATATATCCAGACACCAGCCGGCCCTTCGCAAGTAACCGATCAACGATCCTTTGCCCTTGTGACCTATCGTCCATGAAACGTACTCAAGCGGTTTGCTTCTACAGAACTGATATAGCGATGGAACCGTCCAGACGAATTCAATCTGAAAATCGTCGGTAGAGATTTTGTCAAACGCAACTGAAGAAAAATGTCATGTTTATCTTGACGAATAAAACCAACCGTGCCATTTTCGTCTTCTGTATCTACTCTGTACAACCTTTGCAGTCTTGATATATCCAACAGATCGGCTCCTTTCAACTCGCAAAAACGATGTTTGTTCAAGGGCTTTTTGGGTATGCTCAGAAAACAATCTGTGATATACTTTTCCAAGGTCTCCAGCGGCAAGTTCGCCTATCAGAAAAAATCTCATAATTAGCTCGGACAATCGTTGTATATTAAATAGAGCAAAAAAAATTTGATCACTCATAGAGTGAGCTTTGTGAAAGTTCTTTTTCTATTTTTTTTTCATGAGATTTAAATGCAAGAGGAATGAAAAGCCTCAAAAACCCTGAAATCAATTTTCTAAAAATTGCTTTGCGGGATCTTTCTAACAATTACACCTGACCCTTTTACACTGCTGACTAAGTTTCCTTCACGAGGAAGAAAACATTGATCGACGTACCCGCTTAGAAAGATTTTGCCATTGGTGGAAATGAATGCGGAAGCAACGTGCAAATTTCATTTTTTTAAAATGTATACCTCTATCGCGATGGTCACATTATGCGTTCTATAATGTTCTTCCTTGAAGTGGACGACTGCAGAATGCAGCCCTTCGTCCGTCAAATTGTTGCGAAAGAATTGTCGTCCGTGTAAAGATTGTCGTGCGCGAACAACGGCGTTCTGTTTGATCCACAAAGAGCTTGTGAAGAATCGAGCAAAATGATCGAGTGTTCTACGGAGAAACTTTTCCGGAATCGCAAAGTTGAAAGCAGTTTTATTACAGCTCGTGTATGCGTAACACCAACCACCGCTGTTATTTACGAATTCACTGAAGTCCTGAAGAAAATGAAAAATATAAAATTGTTTTTGGAAATTCGGGCGATTAGCATTATTTTGTTGAATCGCACCTGCGAAGACTTTTCAAATCGCACGAAGACCACGTGTTCCATGAAACGCGCTAAACCTGGAATTTCAGATGGATCACTGGAACTTCCAACTCTGATGTTTAATGCGCATTGAACCTGGAGAGGAAAAAAGATCTCAGATGGTACCGCTTTTTGGATAAAAATTATACACCACTATGATTACTATCTCTTCTGCTATTACCAATATTTCATCCATCTCCATTCTTTTGGAATTGGGTGAAGTACCACCAGTTTTGTCCTTATGAGTCCAATTGTGCGCACTTGCTATATAATGAATTAATATAAAATAAAATAAATGGCCTTTGCCAAGGTGTAAAATTATCATTAGGTATAAAATTAGTATAAGAAGATAACTGTATAAATATTAACTTTGGAAACAAATCTCTTTTACTAATACAAAAATAAATGTAGTATTGACAGTAATAGCGTTCAGTTAATCTTTACAACTGGTAAAAATGTAAAGTTTTCCTTACGATACGGATATGCCAATTGAGTACAAAGATTTAACAAATTGCTTGCTCACGCTCTAAAGGAGAAATTCGTGTGAACGGTGGTGCCTATGTTTTAAATCGCTTGTGCACGTAATATAGAAAAAAAAAAATTTATAATGTATTTATGGTACAATAATTCTGTTTACATAAATATATCCATGAGCATATTTTTACCAAGTAAAATTACAACATTTTTTATTTTGTTTAGCTTTCACGAGTGATAGATCATTTTATTTTTTCAGAGAAGTTTCACGAATCTACCAAGAGATTTTTTCTGTTTTATTTCTCAATGAGAAGAAAAGTTTAGTTGGCACAGTAGAGGTGTTACAACGAATATGATCATAAATGTTCATTGGTCAATTTATAGAGCATCTATCATGGAGGAAAGTGAGCTCCCAATTGCTAAGATCAAAATACAATTAGAAATTCGTCTTAAAAATAAACTGTGTAAAGATGTGCCCATGAATTTTTTAACGTAATTTGAGTTATTTATGCTGAAATACGTTGGTACACATTTTTTTGAACTCTAATTCAGATTCATAATTTTTGAATTTTGAGTACACTATTGATTCTACTGTGCCACCGGGACTAGTACAACTGGTCGGAGTCACTATAGTTTTTCACCAAATGTGACCATTTATTTTTTTGGTAAAATCCTAGGGTGTAAAACCGTAAAACTATGTCAAACTGAAATAAACTTAATACTAAAAAAAATTCAATTAAGCAGGAACCCTTTCACCAATTATTAAAAGGTCACATCCAAAAGAGCTGGAGCGTTAAAAGTAATTTTTTTCCCTTTCTGTAATATTCATTGATAATATTTCACAATTTCCGACTGTCCATCGAAAGATGTTAAATTGGGTATGAAAATTAGTAAAAGCTTCCTCTATGAGGAAGCAAAAAAAAATGAACCGTCGCTATCATGTAACGTGATGTGCTACACCATAGCACCTATCCCTTCGATGTCTAGTTGGTAACAACAACTAATGAATGCTGTTTCGAGACTCAGACATGCAAGGAAAATGAAAATGATCGTTCTATGTGTCTACCGATTCTGTGATGAAGGACAATTTTCTTTTTCCTCAAATATTCATGGTCTCAAAATAGGATTCGTTACAATCTTTGTTCACGATAGTGGTATTTTACATACTCTTAAGTCACGTGAAGTGCTTGGATCGTAAATCAAAATTGTAATTCATTTTTTTTTTTTTTGCTATACCTGCTTCATATAAGAATATGCTTTTGACCATAGAGGCTGAGCATTGTTGAAAAAATTAATTATAGTCTTTAATACCGACTGAGCTCAGAGAGGATGGATGGTTTGGGTTTTGTATTGCCTTAAACAAGGAGACATGAAAAATGTTTTTGCTATATCTGCTCATATAAGAATATGCTTTTGACCACAGAGGCTGACCATTGTTGAAAATAGTACATTTCGATACGAGTGCGAAATAGTATATTATGCCACAAGGGAGGAAAGTGCGTTTTTTCACCGAGTGTGAAGTTTGATGCCCGAGCGAAGCGAGGGCAGAAATTCACACGAGGTGAAAATGCACTTCCTCCCTTGTCGCATACGATATTTTTTTCCGATTTCGTTAAAATAACGACATTTCTTGCGTCGCAAAATCGTCATCTTCGCCAATGACCGTTATTCCCCCGGGAGTAATAGAGCTTCCAGCGGGAGTAATGAGCCCCATTACTCCCTAGGGAGTAATGAAATTGTACCGCGCATGCGCACATGTTAATAATGATCATCGGTCAATAATAGCTTATTTTTCACCCGTATTGCACGCAAGGAATGTGGTTATTTTAATGCAGTCGGGAAAAAAAACTTTTTCTGACGAGTATGAGTTTGCAGCACGAGCCGAAGGCGAGTGTTGCAATCACACGAGTTCAGAAAACGTTTTTCATCATGCGGTGTGGAAATGGCCACTTTTCCGCCCGCTTCGCGTGCGTAAAACTGCCATTTTCGCACCTTGTGATGAAAAATTTTGTACATCCTTCGTGCGAAACACTTTTTCTAACTCGTGTGATTACAGCACTCGCCTTCGGCTTGTGCTGCAAACTCACGCTCGTTAGAATAGTACATTTCGATACGAGTGCGAAAAAACTTTTTCTGACGAGTGTGAGTTTGCAGCACGAGCCGAAGGCGAGTGTTGCAATCACACGTGTTCAGAAAACGTTTTTCGCACGAGTATCGAACAAAATTTTATTTCACAAGGTGTGAAAATGGGGGTTTTCGCACGCGAAGCGGGCGAAAAAACCGCCATTTTCCCACCGAGTGACATAAAAACGTTTTTCGCCCTCGTGGAGTAATTTACTATTTCGCACGAGTATCGAACAAAATTTTATTTCACAAGGCGTCAAAATGGGGGTTTTCGCACGCGAAGTATGCGAAAAAACCGCCATTTTACCACCGAGTGAAATATTAGTACATTACGATACTAGTGCGATAAAACTTTTTCTAACGAGTGTTGCAATCACACGAGTTCAGAAATCGTTTTATGCACGACTATCGTACGAAATTTTATGCACCAAGTGAAATAAAATTAATTATAGTCTTTAATGCCAACTGAGCTCAGAGAGGATGGATGGTTTGGGTTTTGTATTGCCTTAAGGAGGGAGTCTCGCTGCGCGCTGACTTCGCATAAGTTCGACAACAATAAGAGAAAATTGCAAGTACTTCTTGATGATGTAAAAATCTGAAAAAAATCATGTATACTAAAGGTACTGAGAAGATTAATTTTGCATAATAATAATTGCAAAATGTTATTAACAAATTCATCAAAAAATCAATTGGTTATCAAATTACCCGGCAACAAAACTTTTTTTTTAAATGAAAATGATTCGTTTATTTTTCTGAATACGTATGAATTTTTTCAGATTTTTAAGTAATCGTTGATTTTTGTTCTATAAAAAAAAATGAAAAATCAACGATTACTTAAACATCTGAAAAAATTCATACGTATTCAGAAAAATAAACGAATCATTTTCATAAAAAAAGAAAGTTTTGTTGCCGGGTAATTTGTTAACCAATTAATTTTGTGATGAATTTGTTACTAACATTTTGCAATTATTATTATGCAAAATTAATCTTCTCAGTACCTTTAGTATACATGATTTTTTTCAGATTTTTACACCATCAAGAAGTACTTGCAATTTTCTCTTATTGTTGTCGAACTTATGCGAAGTCAGCGAGCAGCGAGACTCCCTCCTTAAACAAGGAGACATGAAAAAAAAAAAAAATGTGCATCGGTCAGAACGATTGCCTCTGCGACTGTTGAGTGTTAATACTTACTAAGCAAAAAAAAATGAAAATTTGCTTCCAAATTTCTTCAAAGTAACCAGTAACCACTGTCTTTGCATGATAAATTTCATTTTGAAAGTTGCCGATGTTACAGCGAATAAACAGTGAAAGTTCTTGGCAGCAATCTCACTCACCACCTTTGCATGCTCCGTTGGTTGCTTGCGTCTCGTCTACCTCCAGCGAAGCTCCATTGGGATCGCTGATCAACAGAGCTGTGAGGCCATTCGACAGTCGTATGGGTCTGCATCGGACCAAGATATTGTTACAATAGGTTTGACCAAGAGTTTTTTCCAAGACGACTTATGAAGGTGCATTAAAAAAATTATTTCATATGTAGAAAAATTGAACACGAACCTATATTGTCTCTTGTCGCTTTGCTGTTTGATCGGAACTGCCAGATATTCAACGGCCTGTAGATCGTCGGCTCCTTGTTTCTCGATCACAGTGCATTCGTCGTTATTTCCACTGTGAACAGGTCCAGTCCCGTTCATCGGGTTGTCCATCTTTACGACTTATCTCGACTCTACAGCGCCGCGAAATATTTCATCTTATTGTTCACCCTTTGAATTGGATTTCTTTTACATATGCGGATCAAACTTAATTTTTTATGTAATCACTCAAAGTGAGAATCTCGGTACACAGCACACTAGCTTGGTAACTGTACAGTAGAAAACTACGTTGCAACTAGTTCGGCATGTTTGGCGCCTAAAAAAACGATCGCGCGCCATCTTCGCTAGAGAGAAAATGGAGTTACGTGCGCGCGCATTTAAACCTGTACTCAGAGCGATTGTTGAGTACTCCTAGAGCGCTCGGAACCGGAAACGCCTAGCGGGACAAAAACGATCACGCATTCGGTCTTTGCGTCTTTGCTCTACTCTAGATCAGTTGAGTTCCACAAAATACTTCCGAGAACGCAAATTTATGTTCATCTCGACTCTAAAGTTAGTTTATTAAAACAAACGTAGGTGCATCGCGACACCAGCTTAGATAAACGAACACGCGTATTAACGCCATGTGAAACACTCGTGCTTTCTCTCGCACTCGACTGTAAACACCAATAACGGTATCTCTCTCGCTCTACTGGCGCGGTCACGTGACTTACACATGGCGTCAATATAATTTCTGAACCTACCTATGCTTATTCCATAAATTTCGAACGTTTTTTTTTTTTTACTTTTTGGTTTGTTGAGTTCTGTTTTGGAATGTGAAAATCGTAACAATGTTTGCGTATTTTGAGTCCTAGGAACGTCGCTTCTGTGGATGATATATAACTTAAAGCAGCAAAGGTCAATGAAACACAGAAAAACTAAATTTCATAAGGTTATTAAGTTTTATAGAACAGCGTTATGGCAGCATCCAAGAGTAAGAACCAAGGTTTGAGAGAAGTTGTTGATAATCAAAAGAAACAAGGATTACTTCGCTTACAGCAATTTGCAATTATAATAGTGTCCTTATTGAACAAAGATGCTGCTTTGTTGAAGATGTTTTTATTGAGCAAGTTCAAGGGATATACCTAAGTAGCCCTATTTGCCCTCTGTTGCTATTGGTCAGGTAAACCAAATCCAATGGTTGGTCAAATTGCAACCAATTGCGTTGAGATATTCCAGAAGGAAGAGAACCAGAAGGAAGAAAGGGGACCTCATCGAGAAATATAAAATCCTAAATGGGCATTACGCAATAAATTCGCTCGACATTTTCCAACCATCGGTAAATCCCCAACTTCGAGGGGACAGGGCGAAACTGGAAACGAGACCATTTCAGAGAAACCCATGGAAATATACGCTATGGAAGAGGGTTGTGAGTGCGTGGAACGCGCGCCCACCCATATAGCACGAAATATTTTATAAACATTTTAGAAATATTTTCAATCTTTCAAATATTACGAAATATTTTTGAAGTATACGAAAAAATATTTTAAAACATTCTACCAAAATATTATAACGAAACATTTCTTCAATATTTTCAATATTGCAAATCTTACGAAATACTTCAGAAATATAGTTGATCTTTTAAGACATCTGAAATATTTCTGAAACGATGAAAAGAAAATTTTGCAAGCAAATATTAGAAGGTGTGAACTGAACTTTTCACGTTTTTTAAACATTTTACTAATATTTCTCAATGTTAAGAACGATTGTTTGCTCGCTGGCATTGCATATAAACGCTCTGTCAATCGGCTGAATCGTCATCCAACAGAATCCATCAATGATTTTTGTGTTCCGATTTTTGAAGACAACCATGTCATACTTGACCATTTTGCGCTCGATGTAGAGAAGTTTTCGCGACGGATTGTAGTGCAAATGTGTCATTAGTAGGAATTAAAATTCAAACAAGTTTTGAATTAAATAGAATAAAATTCAAACAAGTTTTGAATTAAATAGAATAAAATTCAAACAAGTTTTGAATTAAATAGAATAAAATTCAAACAAGTTTTGAATTAAATAGAAGCGACTTCAATGTATTTAGAATAATATTCAACGATATTTAATGCCAATGATCATATCAACGATTGAAAGCTCTGCTTACATATTTTAAAGCAAGCATGGGAAATATTGAATTAGACCATCGATGTTGACAAAACATAGGATGCAATATTATCCGATTGAACTTAAGTTTTCCGCAGAATTTAACGTTTTCCCATTAACGCCACTGTAACTGGTCACGAGACTAAAATGCTTTAATTGACTTTCTCCGTTAAGCAGACGTCCATATTATGCATCTAAGAACTAATATAAAGAAATGCGATCACTGATCAGCTGTTGTCCAGTAACATTACAGACTGGAATTCTGCCAGGGCAAAATGTTGAGAGTGCGCCTGAAGGCGTCGATGTCTGTGATATAGTAATCACGAGTCGACCGCGTAGTCTTCTTCGTATCTTTGGACAAGCGAGTTAAATACTTCAGCGGATATTCGACGGGTTGTCCTGAAAAATGTAAAGCACCGTATTAGACTTTGAAAAAGCACACTTTTTTGTAACAAAATATTTTACAGGCACGAAAAGTCCCGCTTTTCGTGCCTGTAAAGTGTGTCGAAAGTGGCGCTTTCTAGCAAAGGATGCGCGAATAAAAATGCTGTGGATACTATTTTTACACGCTAGTTTGTTTTCCGCACACTTTTTTCACACGCTAGTTCCTTTTCGCACACTTTTTTCACACTCTAGTTACTTTTCGCGCTGACTTATCTGTCACTGTAGTCATTTTTCCGAACGCACTTTACAGGCACGAAAAGCGGGAATTTTCGTGCACTTGGCACAAAAAGTAGTATGCGATACGTGTACAAAAAAGCGGTCTCCCGACAGCGGTTGGGAAGTAGGCAGCACACGCCTCCTCTCGAACTACAAACGCCACTCGGCTTCGCCTCGTGCCGTTGTGGCTCTCGGTCCGGCTCGTGCAGCCAACTTCACAACCTTCGTCGAAAGACCGCTTTTCCGTACTAGTATCGCAATAGTACATTTCGATACGTGTGCGGAAAAACTTTTTCTGACGAGTGTGAGTTTGCAGCACGAGCCGAAGGCGAGTGTTGCAATCACACGAGTTCAGAAAAGGTTTTTCGCACGAGTATCGAACAAAATTTTATTTCACAAGGTGTGAAAATGGGGGTTTTCGCACGCGAAGCGTGCGAAAAAACCGCCATTTTCCCACCGAGTGACATAAAGTACTATTAAAGGTCCAATTATTTTGCAAATTTCTCTTACCGTTTCCATTATCCCGTAGTTGCACAATATCAGCAGAGTCCTCCATGGGGTCGTCATATCCCACAATTTGAATACTCAGCTTCCGCAAACGACAATCGTATTCGCCCATAGTGAACTTCATCATCCACATTCGCAGTTCCTCGACGGTCATTTTATTCATTATTTCCAATTCTCGTACTTCTCTATTGAAACCATATTTGCCCGCCATAATCTCAATCCAGTTGGCCTGCTCGTCGTCTTCACGACCGATCGCTTCGACTTCTTCTTTCTTCACTGTTATCAGTTTTGTCTTTATGCAGAGCAAATGATTTTTTGTCATGTCTTTGAATGCTTGATTGAAAAAACTGCGCAAGTTTTCTATTCGATAGTCAACGTCCTCCACAGTATCGTCTTCGAGAACTATACCCGTGATGGCATAGCCAAACATTCCGAAATTGCCCCGTAGTAAGTCGCATTCGTTATCTCTGGGAAGAAAATGTGCCATGATCATCTGAAAATAAATTAATAAATAAATAATAATATTTTCAATAATTTAATAAATTGGGAAAGGTTCAAATAATTGTCCTATAGAGTGTTGAAAGATCTCCTACGCTCAGGTAGTCAATCATCGAGACCAATTTGAACGATGGATCCTCGAATTGATAGTAATTCGTCACAAACGACTGCAAATTCTGAGAATCGAAACTCCGCACTCTGCAGCAATGTAGTCCGCGTGGAATCTTGTTCATACTGTGATGAGGCATAGTATTCGGTAATAGTGGACCACAATTCAGTATATCGATGCATTCCAGTGCAGCATCAATGACGTCGGCTCTTTCCATGTTCCCCTGTACATAGCACTGGACGTACATGTGGTCAGTGAAATGTTTGACGAACTCTTGAAACTGATCGTACTCGATATCGGAAAGGGCCGCGTACATTTCGGTGATTGACCAGTAATGCAGTATCGTAAGCGATCGTCTCACATCTCTGAAACATTTAGGACACACACTGCATGATCAGTTTTACGGGAACGCGAATATTAGATTACATTTGCTTAAAAACATTTATATATGGCACTTGGTCCGGCCGCTTGAGTCCAAGAAAACAGGAAGAAGAAGAAACAAAATTTCATGTCGGAAATATCGAAGATCTGTTCGATAGTTGTAATTGATTTTTTTCGAGAGAGGTTTTAATAAGTTAAAATATTTTCTCCAAGATTTTTTCACGGATAAAGCTTTGTTTTCATTACATGTTTGTATTCGAAATTTCAACGCTCTTATACACGGAATGATCGAAAATGTTGTAAAATGAAGTTAAAAAACGAAAAATATGTCTTGTATGTGATTATGCTGTACGAAATATCTCTCTATCACACTGTGTGTATAGCTGAAATTTGGCATACATCTTTTGATTTAAGAAAATTTACAGTTATCAAAGTAACGGTTTCAATAAAAATGTTTGATAACCGCCTTGGTGAATATCGATAAAGGAATTTGGGTTTTATGACAATTGGTTCTTTTTGCTTCATCATAGAGGAAGCTATGTTATCGTTAAAAAAATCGAGATTTTATTGTCAGAGTAGTTAAAATAGTCCAAAACATCCAGAAATGTGATTTTTAGCTGGCGTCTGGATGTATGTGTGTTTGAGATAGCAAGTTGAAATGGTACACTGGGTACACTTGGTACAGTAGTACAGTGGTCGCGTCTCTTCCCTCGGTGCAATTTTCATGTCAATTGAGGGCCAGTTCCAGATTTTACACGATTTTGAAATATTTGAAAAAAGGTTGTGGTAGTTGTAGCTTGCAGAAATTTTGAACTATCGTCCTAAAATTGCATGCAAATATAATATGATGTTGGTATTGAGTTCGGCCGAAATCTATCCAAGCGCGCACATTTTGTTTGATTTTGATTTTTTTGAAAAATTCCTTAAAATTATCAAATTTGAGTTAACGTGGAGTTATCGAGCTGAAATTTGACAAAGGAATTGACTAATACAGTATATACAATGTTTCGTATGAAATTTGGCGAGAGTGGATTGAACCGTTCCGAGATAGACGAGCGCCACGAAAAGTAGCAGTTGGCGCAATAATTGCGACATGTGCTGCACATGTCGCAAATATTGTGCCATTATTTTTCAATACGTCGACATTTAATTTCTAATCGGACAGACGGTTTTGAAGTTGAACAGTTGAAATTTTCATATTGCTTTCTCATAAAAGTTGAGAATTTAAGTTTTCATAGGCAGTCAAAAATATAGAAAATGCTTTCTCATAGAAGAAGCTTCTCGAAATGGAATTTCGTGAACATTAGAGAAAACTATATCAAAATTTCAATTCCCAACTTTTTAAAATTACTGTAAACAATCTAATTTGAGAAAGCTTTGGACTAAAGAATTCAAATTTTGCACACTGATGCAAATGAAACAAACTAAATCTTTAAAATACGCTTGGTGTAGAAGCCAGTAGAAATTGACAAATGCATTTAGATTCTGTACGATCGTGCAAAGTAACTTCTTCCGAACCAAAATAACGCATAATTTGAAAATTGGGCTTTTGTAGAGTATTACATCCATATCACGTTGTTACAAAGAAGACTGTGAATGAAATTTTCATATAGCTTCCTTATTATTTCTATCTTTTGCAGAGCTTTTGTTTTGCTCTTCCTTCCTTTACAAGAGATGAATGATCATGATGAAATATAAATTCATAACAATTAATCTGCAAATTTGCAACTTGGGCAACTTTCGCTTGAACGCTTATTTTCTTTTTTTATGAGAAACATGTATGACTTACTCGGCGAGCTTCTCTGGATCCATTATTTTGCTCCGGTACATATGGAGAATTTCTTTCTTCGCCAGGTCGAACAAATCTTTGGTAAGCAGATCCCAGTACATGATCAAGAAGCTTGTGATGTCCTTCAGGAAAGTCTTAAATTGATCAAATAACGAACAAGTCAGCCATATAAATCCTATTCCTGATATCTCAACCCTCAGTGCGCCGACCGACGTTGTTAATCATTAAGTGCACGCAAGGTCGATTTAATGCCAAGACCTCATGTATGCATTTTTGTTGAAGATAAAATGAGGCTTTTGTAGCATATTTATACAGCTTAAACTTTTTTTTGTTTTCAGTCATCAAAAAAATGTTTGAAGCCGAAGCTGCGTACTATCCGACTGCAAAATTTTGCAAAACAAATGTTCCTCTGCGCACACCAATGGTTAACAATGTATATAAATCACTCTTACAGGTAGTTTCTGATTGAAACCATTGGCTTTGATCCAAAGTCCCTTCAAGCCTGGAGAAATTCTGTAATTCACTTCGGCAAAGTAAAGCCGATCCAATCGCTCGGCGATCAGATTCTTCAGGATTTTTTCGTACAAGTCGAACATGGCAAAACTGAGAATACATTACGTACATATAATACACGTTAATATGAAAAAATATGAAGATGTATACGTGAACTGGTATGTTAAATTTAAATACAAAACTGAGTTAAAATTAATTGGTCAGTGTGTTCAATAAATGCAGAAAGGTTGATTCAATATATTGAGCATTCGACTTAACACGTGCATTTACACCAAATCTGTTTTCTTCGTTTAGGTGTAAAAACTTTGTATAACTCATACAAGCGTTCGTACACAATTTTTTTACAGTGGCGTCAAACATAAATCGACAATTCATTGTGGATTGCTTCCAACTGTGAGTGCATTGTACATACTTGTCTATCGACTCGAATGGTAGAGGCGAAATATAATGAAGATTCGCATAGCTCTCCGTACCTCCGGCATGCGAATCCGCTTTGTACCAAACTTCTAACAAAGCGTCTGAGTGGATCTGAATAGGCTGATCGATGAAATGAGCCTGCGTCTTGGCATTCGTCACCCACGCTTCTTGTGCTTCGATCTTTATGTAAGCTTCTTCTGGTTCGACGTTTATGTAGGCTTCTTCTCGTTCGATCTTTATGTACGCTTCTTCGCGTTCGATTTTTATGTAAGTTTCTTCTGATTCGATCTCCATGGTCAGCTCATCTTCCTTCGGTTTCTTCACACGAGAGGATTGACGAATTGCCCTTTTTTTCGGTTTTCCAGACCCTTTGCGTTTTTTTCTTAGGGATGACATTTGCGTTCGGTTTTTTTCACAGTTATCAAGCAATCTCGGAATTCGATAATTGTTCGTTTCGATGGCTGTTTTACTGTTATACAGTTATGGATTGAACATTTCTATAACTTGTCCGAAGTAGATTTTTTAATATTTTTCGAGCTGTGAAGTGCGAGGGCCTAAGCGGCGTTATTTGCCCAATTGCAGACCGCTTAGTGAGCTGTGCCGGTTTTCCACAATACGCAATAAACCGTCTCGGTCGGTAACTTGGCTTAATCGAACAAAGGGTAAATACCGACGGACTCAAAACAAAAATTGTCTACCACATTCTTGGGCGCTTTCGATTCGTCGTTGTAATGATGGTGCGCATGCGCTCGGTCGTTTTTGATTCGAATTCGTATAAAAAAAAGGGTGACAGACACTTGATCGAATGCGAAACTTATTTTCTGACCAACCTCATCATATCGAAAGTCTCTAGCGCAGTTTAAGTCCGAAATTTTTAAACTAAATATCGAAGGAATCCACGGTCGAATGCCATTTCCGTATAGAATCCCCCGATAGGTTTGCATAATCTAGTAAAAAAGTGTAATGGTATAATGATTTTTGTGATTAATATAAAAATCCCGATGAATACACGCATGGCACTGACTATCTACGAACGCCTAACCACTGTATACTGTAAAAAAATTATATTTTTCTAGCAGTAGTTTGAGTGTGACGCGATTTTTAACCAACCCGATCGGTTGACAAATCGCTCGGCCGGATTTGCAATTTCTACAAAGGCCTTTTCGAACGCCTTTGAACATTACTGCCTGAAATCATTTATGTAGAACAGATAGAATATCCGCGCTCAAATACAATTTTCGTATAGAATTACCTAAGACGCTTGCATAATAGAGTCAAAAAGTTTTATAATACAATGATTTTCATGAGAAATATCGAAAACCGACGGACTCACGATTCGTAGATACCATCCAGGAACCCGTCCCGACTGCATACTACATGAAAACTACAATGTACCCTCATGAAGTCAGATGAAGCGAAAAACGATTCTGTACGTTTGTGTCCGGAGAAGAAGCTGAATTACCAACGTTTAGAGAAGCGAGCCATCGGCAATGCAGGTATCTTATTTTTCTGAAAGGTATGGATATTAGCTGATAGATGTCGCTGAAGTATTGAGGTTATATCGGAATTGCCGCAACCAAGATGTACTGTCAGAACGTGTGACCCAGACGCGGTAAATTCCTCATGTGATCGTAATAACAATATCAACAATAGTCTTGGCTGCGGCAATTTCGATATAACCTCAACACTTCAGCGACATCTATCGACGAATATCCATACCTTTGAGGCAAGCTCCAACCGTCGGTAATTGAGCTTCTTCTCCGGACACAAACGTACAAAATCGTTTTTCGCGTAACGTTACTTCATGAGGATAGATTCCAGTTTTCATGTAGATGCAGTCGAGAGGGGTTCGTAGATGATGCATATCAAACGGGTGTCCGCCGTTTCAATATTTCGATTATTTCGGTATTTCTCATGAAAATCATTGTATTATAAAACTTTTTGACGTATTATGCAAACGTCTCAGGTGATTCTATACTAAAATTGTATTTGAGCGCGGATATTCTATCTCTTCTACATTCATGATTTAAGGCAGTAATGTGCTAAAGGTCGTTGTAGAAATTGCAAAACCGGCCGACCGATTTGTCAACCGATGAGTTGGTTAAAAATCGCGTCACACTCAAGACGACTGCTAGAAAAAATATTATAGATCTTACAGTATGCAGTGGGTAGGCGTTCGTAGGTAGTGAGTGCGATGTGTGTATTCATCGGGATTTTTATATTAATCACAAAATCATTGTACCATTAAACTTTTTGAATAGATTATGCAAACCTATGGGGGGATTCTGTACGGAAATTGCATCCGACCGTGGATTCCTTCAATATTTAGTTTGAAGATTTCGGATTTAAACTGCGCTAGAGACTTTCGATATGATGAGGTTGGTCATGATACAAGTTTCGCATTCGGTCAACTGTCTGTCACCCAAAAAAAACTACTGTGCGCATGCGCAGTCACGTTGTAATAACGAAAAAAACGCCAGTGGCCGTATGGTTAAAATCTGCCGCTAGGTGGAGATACCGGAGCCAACACAATGAAAAAAAAGAAAAACAAAAAAACGCCAAATCGAAAGCAGATCTTGTGGCTTTATGGAATCGATCGAGACTTCAGAAATCTACATGTGATGATAGATGTAGACAGGTTTTTTTTTTCTAAATCTGTTTTGAACTACAATAATAAGAGAATTGGCACCGTGAACTCCCCCCCCCCCCCTCACTTGGAAGGCGGGTTGTCCTGTTCCAGCCCCCCTCCCCCCCGCGGTTTGAACCTCTTCAAGGAATCTAAAACCCCCCACCGTCTTTCGGTGAAGCTGACCCCCCTCTTTCAGTGAAGCAAACCCACCGAAAAAAATATATTAGTAGTAAAAATTTTATGAGTTTGCAATTTCGAATTTTTCGAGACATTTGTTTTTTTTTTTTTTTTTACGCCAGTTGGTGAAAAGTACATGAAAAACGCCTCACAACGCCGAAGTCCGCAAATTTCACCCTGATAGACAAACGGCACGAAACGCAGCACATGACACAATAATTACGGCATGTGCAGCACGTGCCGTAATTATTGTGTCATGTGCTGCATTTCGTGCTGCTTTGTCTATCAGGGCAGTTAGCAATTTTCTATAATAAATTTTACTGTAAATTTTGACCTTTCGATTTTTAGAGATGTGGACATTTTTTGATGTTACGAAAAAGGTAATTTGCATATGGCTTACTCTTTTATGACAAAATCGATTAACGAACTTTCTCATGGCTAAAGCTATGCGCAAAATGTATAATAAACGGGGAAGCCATGTGCAAATTACTTTGCACCTTTTCTTTTTTTAATTTTTTCTCTGATACTGTTCTTAACTTGACTGTTATATAAAATTGGGAAAACGATTTGACGACCAAGATTGGCGATGGTGCTGCCATATGTTTATGGATTGTTGAGTAACCGCGAAAAAATTGTGAGTGAAAAAACATTCATGCAGACTAAAGCGAATTATTCTATGGTACTATCGATCGAGTCGAGGTGCGATCAAACTCGAGTTCAAAACGTTTTCTCTGGATGTAAATATTCTAAGATATAATATAATCTTCGTTGATTTTATCTGCTTATTTTTCTAGTGCATTCAGAAATAAGTTTTTGAAAAACTCTACTTTTCGCTTATTTTCTCTCATAAATTTAGAATGTTTCAGGGAATGTCCAAGTTTTTATAGCGAATAGTTAATCAATGTTATCAGCACATTGATTGCTTTCGGAGTTGAATAGCTACCGATATAATATACTATTAAAACACTCTTACCAACGGCGAAGATTCAATCCGAATTCACGAACCACTGCAGAATTGTTGGCAGTCTGAGAATGACAACAAAAACAAATTATATTTTCGCAGACAATACGTAGACTCATGGATACCTAATTTCCTTTTGTCCGATATATTAACAGTTTCGGAAGAAATAGGGAAGGCGAGATTCCGACGACAGCGACAAAAATCAAATCTTAAAAAGAAAAAAATTATCTAATATTCGTCACTTTGAACCCTATCGTTTGACTAATTTATCTTCTGCCATCATAGAGCGACGATGGAAAAACTATATTCCTTTTGGATCTCCATGTTATAGAAATCCGTTATATAATTTCTTATATTTATAAGTAAATCCACACTCGTTACCATCAAGTGAATCAAAGATTAGTTATGTTTCCTCGTTGGTAACAGTTGAATTGCGAAGATCTGAATCCGTATGATTAATTTTTTTTAACATTACCAAAATTTGTGATAAAACCTTCATTACGAAACACGACGAATTCGGGCACGATGCGACCGTGAGCAATACGAAGCAAATAGTCGATGCTTGTTAGGAAGTTACAAAAAGATACTTTAATCCCGCCAATCTTTTGAGAAAAAGTACACATGTTACAAACATACGATGCCATCGTACGCGCGATCGAATAATATCGATGTAACTATTAGCGTCAACTGAAGACTCTACAATATAGTTTAACTAATGTAAAATCTTACAGATACCGATTCACATCGACGTGATGTGATGATAAGATGTGTGTTCTCTGCTCGTTATAAATTCCGTCTTGTACGTAATACAACTATTTTAACTTCTTCAGCTGAGGGCTTATAAGACAGTGTCAGTCGGTAACAAAACGGTTTCCGGATTTTCTCTGCGACTACTAATATTACGGACAGAAGCAAATTAGGTTTTCGTAGGTCATGTGGAGATCGATGAAAACGTAATTTCCTCGTGTCCGAAATATTAATAGTCGCGGAGAAACTGGGAAACCCGATTTGTTACAGACTGAGTCTGTATAACATGCCCTTAAAGATATCATTGGAAAGTGAATTGGCTGGTCCAATCGTAAACGATCCCGATTTGTGTTCAACACGAACCATTAATCTACTTTTAACACGATTGACCATCCATCGATAATCCGTCTGCATGAAATAATATTTCCAGCCATACGTCCGGGCTTTGTAGTGCGTTACGAAGTGGAGCTCTGCAGGCGTAACACATTCAGGCCGCACTTGAACTCTTCGATGTCGGTAATGTGGTGATCGCTGTTCCTCTTATTATCTTCGTTTACCGGCTTGCTCACGTATTTCAGCGAATACTTGATCATGCTATCGTAACCGAGAGCGGCGTGACCTGTAAAAAAAAGTATGCACACGTGATTTTTAATTCGTATAAGCGATTATCGTGTTTGAGACCGATTTGGCGGATTAATTTTCCTGACCTGGCGAGTTCTTCGACGACAGTTGATCAGCGATATTTCCTAGAACTTGAATGCTCAATTTACGAATTTCGCTTCCGTCCGCAGTGCGAACCTTCATCAATTTTCTCAAATCTTCTATTTTTATCGAAGATATCGCATCGCGTTCTTGATAAAGTCTGTCGAATATGTACATTCCCGAGGTTATCTCTGTCCAGTTTCTCTTCACTTCGTTCTCGAGTTTCATAGTCGTATCTTGCTTCGTTTTCGTCAAAGCTTCCTTCACACTGAAAAATGTTTCCTCTGACATCGCATTCAACGTGTCGCCCAAAGATTCGCGAAACTTCTCGATATCATCGTCGATGAGGTCGGTGCTCATTGAAGGATGTCTGCCAGTAACGGTGTAACCGAGAGCGCAGGAAGTGTCGGCCTTCAAGCTGTATCTCGAACAGTTTTGGCCATTCCGAGCTCGAAGACCTTCGAAGAGAGGTCCGTCTATAATCATCTAGAAATAAATGGAGAAAAAAATACATCAAAATTTTAGTGGTTTATTGTGATACATTAGGAGGATATTTGAGCTAAAAGTGATTTTAGCGGACAAAAAAGTAATTCAGCGGAAGGAAATAAATTTAAAAAATAGCAAAAAGAACAATTAAAAATATCACGTACGTTGAGCAACTCAATAATTACAGCCCATCTTATCGACGTATCGTCAAACTGATAGTAATTCATCGTGACGGACTGCGAGTCGGCCGTATCGAAGTTTTTCACCCTGCAGCAACTGACTCCAAGAGGAATTTCGGTTGCTCTCATACGCGGCCTGAGGGGCAACAGCGGTCCGCAATGCAACATCTCAACGCAGCACTGCACAGTTTTGACAACATCATCCTTCTTCATGTTTCCTTGCACGAGGCACTGCACGTAAATCCGATCGTTGAAATGCTTCACGAAGTGATCGAACTGACGAGAATTCACGCGAAACAGGGCCTCGTGCTTATCCACCGCCGACCAATGCACGAGCCTCACGATCGATAGCCGCACGTCCCTGAAACATAAAAAAAAGTATTACTCGAACCCGCGACGTGAAAAATGATCATCTTATCACTACTTTTCATTTGCATAACGAAAATTGAAGAATAAAAACAAAGCAGCCGTTTCGCGGAACGGAATGTGCAACGAATTTGGTGCTTAAATTCAATCTCTTAGTGGGGCACGAAATTGAAAATATATTGAATTGGTATGGTAAATTGAAAAATTCGCATTTTTAAAAGCTGGTTCGGTGAAAAAATCATTAAATGAAAACAAAATTATTTAGTAGAGTCATCATCCATGTAGATGATTGAGTGAATATTGTCTAATCTCATGTTATTTTATATATATATTCTATTATTTTATATATATCTGTACGTGAATCGTTATTAATTTTCTTCGCATAAAGATTCACCAGATTACTTTGATTAACAGAAAGACGGCAAAATAAAAGGGTCACAAAAAACAGACTTCGTGCAACCGATAGAAATATAAAAATAACGTACTCCGCTAGTTGGTCGGGATTTGAGAACCTGTTATAGTATGCTTTTCGCTGTTCACCCATCACTTTTTTGAAGTCCTCCGACATGAGGGCCATGAGTTTCGGGCATTGAGCAATGTACCTTGTTATCGATGTCATCAGAAGCTAGAAAATTTATAAGCGAAATAATACATTGCAATCAATTTTTAGTCACTAGAACCTAAAGTTGTAGTCTTTTCTTTTATGTTTCGAAATTTGGTTTTGGATTTATAGACACTTGGTAAAATAAAAATGTTACTTTAAAAAGTTTCGGTAGTAATTGGAAAATGTGAAAGCCGAAGTTCAAAGTCAAATTTGACAATTCGCTCAAATATAAAAAAACAAAGAATACCAACATTTATTTAATTAAAAAACGGGTTTTTTAAATCAATTTCACGTCGATCGTTTGGAACGTCTCCGACCTCGTAAATACAAAAATATGCGCTAGCTGCGTATCCAATTGTGTATCTCGCTTACAGGTAACTTCTGATTGCAACCGTAGACCTCCACCGTCAGACCTTTTTCGCTCGAATCTATCCGGTAATTAAATCCAGCCGCAGTTGCCGGATACAATTCTTCGAATATCAGTTGCTTCAGTATCGCTACGAACAAGTCTAGCAGACCCGCACTGAAATTGCATCGAACCACGTTAAGAACATCTGAAATGCCTCGGTCGGTACAAAAACTATAATTGATTTTTTTCGTATGCCGATCATCAACTACCAAAAATAAATTCTTACGTGAACTTGAGTTAATATCCGGTTTGTGTACGAATTTATTTTTAAGCATTACTGGTCTGCACTGTCAAAAAAAATGAATTACAGTTTTTATTACCGCCTGGGCCCGGGTCGAGTGGGGAGGTGTCGCATCACCTTAAGGTGATGTGAAATACCGCTGCTCCTAACAAAAACTATATCGAATGCCATTTTGAGATGGCAGTCCGCCGACGAAAAACAAAATTGTCTTTCCCTGGCGAATCGGCAGACGCAAAGACAATTTTTTTTCTGGGGTCTGCGGTCTGAAAACGGCATTCATTACAGTTTTTGTTACCAGCAGAGCACGGGGCAATAGGGCGGAAGGGTGTTCCACCTCACCTTAAAATAGACGTTATACCGTCCCTATCATTTTTTCGTAAATCTTACGTACTTCTCCGGCGACGATAACGGTAGCGGAGATATGAAATGAAAATTCATATAGCACTCCGGTAGTCCGAACTTCGTATCGTGTTTGTACCAAGTTTCTGACGACGCGCCCGAGTAGATTTTAACGGGATACCGGGAAGTGGTCGCGGGTGCAGGGATCAGAGTAAAATCATCGGTTAGGAAGATGTTTGCTATCGGAAGATGAACTTCCGGCGACGGTACACCGTTCTTGAAGAACCTGACCGAACTCTTGAGCATCTTCGTATCCTCGTATTTCATTTTGAACCAAGGCTCAACCTTGTCACACTTCGTCTCGTCCCAAGTTTGATAGTATATCATGATATTGGCATTTTCCGGCGTCAGCGCATCCATGCACATTTTCAGCCAGGTCGAGCCGTTGTCGGGGTAATGATCACTGCCAGTCGAGTCGGCAGGAGGATTGCGATACAAATCCTTGTAGAGATCGAAGAGATCGGTCGGTCTCGGTTCGTTGGACAGTCTGCAAGGATCGATCAAAAATAAACTTTCAGAATAGTGCTCAAAACAATCATTGTCCTGCCGGAAATTCCCACATGAAATGTCATAAAATGATCACATGACATCCCATATAAAATTCCGACGTGGGAACCCGTTTAGAAATTCCACATGCGATCCCATATTAACTTCCCACATGGGATCTCGCATAAAATTCTTACATGGGAACCCATAGAGAATTTCCACAAGCGATCCCATATTAACTTCCCACATGGGATCTCACATAAAATAATCATTGTCCTGACGGAAATTCCCACATGAAATTCCATATCAAATTACCACATGGCATCCCATATAAAATTCCGACGTGAGAATCCATATAGAATTTCCACATGCAATTTCATATTAACTACCCACATGGGATTTCGTATAAAATGCTTACATGGGAACCCATATAAAATGTCCACATGGAGCCCATATAAACTCCCCACATAGAATCTCGTATAAAATCCAGACATGGGTTCCCATAAAAAATGCTCATATGGGATCCCGTACAACATCCCCACGTGGGATCCCGTACAAAATTCGCACATAGGACCCTATACAAAATCCCATATGGAAACCTGTAAGGGTCCCATAAGATTTTCGTACATAGGAACCCATGGGAGTTCCCGGTACGGATTCCCACGTTCCCATGTAATAACCCACATGGAAATCAGCACAAGCTCCCACTTAAAAACCGATCGTGCATGCATTTCTGTGCAGAACTGCCTACCCTCCCCGAATGAAAATTCCTACATGGATCCCACATAAGATCTTACGTGGTATATGGGGTTTCGAGTGAGAACTCATACAGCAAACCCACACGGAATCCCCCACCTGGGATCGTATATTGGGATAATCCATAGGATAAAGATTAAAAATAATTCATAAATCTATTGGACAGTTTACCTGAATTTGGCTTCTTCCATTTTACGGATTTCATTGGATATTCGTTTCTGTTGCGCACCGTCTCTGACCATCATATAGATGAAAGAGTAAACGGTGCGCACAACGTTCATCCAATACTTGAGACCTTCCTCGGTGATCACCAGAGACAAGCAGAACTGCGTGTACGTCGAGCTCTTCGAGCGTGTTTTCGCAATGCAGCTGAAAATGTTCAGACACCACTGCTTCTTGCGCAAATAGCTCAGCAACGAACCTTTACCCTTGTGGCATATTATCCACGATATGTACCGTAACGGATTGCTTCGGTGTTGGTAGTGCGATGGAATTGTCCAAATCAACTCTATCTGGAAACCATTACAGACAAATTATTTGCGCATCTTTAGGGGGAAAAAAGCAAAAAGTTTGGCTCACAGCGTCGCGCGAAACCCACCTTGCGATCACCGTTAACCGACTTTATTTCAAAAATTCTTTGGGATCCCGATGTATCCAGCAAATCCGGTCCACTGAATTCGGCAAAATATTCGACTGGCAAACCGTCGTCAGGCAAGCACGCGAAGCACTCTTCGACATATTTTTCCAAAGTCTCAAGCGACAATGACGCCTATCGATAAGAAATGAATGATTTGTTTTTTTCTCCAAGAAAATTGATTTGAGTCTACGGAGATCAATGAAGTATAGTCAGATTCGGCAACTCCAATAAAAAATACTCATCATGCAGCTTTATATTACATTATTGTATAAGTGTATTTAGAACAGTTAATGCGTTCACGACACCGGTTAAATTATCTCCATAATAATAAAGTACAAGACCACTAAACACTCTCATA
The DNA here is from genome assembly GCA_917499995.1 of Ichneumon xanthorius. Classification (NCBI taxonomy): domain Eukaryota; kingdom Metazoa; phylum Arthropoda; class Insecta; order Hymenoptera; family Ichneumonidae; genus Ichneumon; species Ichneumon xanthorius. The sequence continues at coordinate 18,345,789 of OU824208.1, forward strand.
GACGTAACCTTGTAGATACCTTACGTAGACACTCAAGGAGACTCTTGGATACTCCAGAACAAGAGAGATAGTTGCATTTTCGTAATCAATGCCATGTAAAAATTAATTATATTTGGGGTAAAAGCGAAGAATCATCGGAGGTGGTATTGAATTCTACATCAGCTAATACTTTGCTTTTTCGCGAAATATTTACCATCTCCAAATGCCATTCATCACAGTTTTTGTTACCGACTGAGTCTGTTTTTAAGTATCCTTGAGTGTCCATGAGTGTTCATGTGAGGTGTTCGCGAAAGCGTCTATGAGTACTGTGAGAGATTGTCACATTTGACTGTTATATATAAATCCCATTTTTCCGACCCGAAGCGACTTCATATCGGAAATACATCACTTCCCATCGAAAAATGAAATTTTCTAATTGGAAGTAATATGTTTCCGATATGACATTACTTCTGGTCGCATTTTTCGTATGTTCGGTAAATCTCCGGAAATCTAATCATGCGGTCACACAACCTGCTAGGTAATAACAATAAATATATATGTAGAATTAATCTTATTTACCCGAACACGGTCCGAGTATAATTTCACTTAATTTCATTACCCCCTTAGCGATTATGCGATTTAAAAAATAAATGACAACGCACTTTGCGCAAAAGATTATTTGTAAAATTTGTCCATCAGTTAATAAAAAAACAATAGGAATACATTTCTCAACATCAGTCAATTAAATAAATGTTTCAATTTGAGTTGCCAGTTTGACCATTCGACACCACTCGATTTCATCGCTGCAACGATCGTCCTATTCTCACCTCAATGGTGAAGATCATATTATGAGCTCGGTAATACCGTTCTCTGAATCTGCACAGTTTTTCGTACAGCTTGTCGTCCGTTATGTTTTCGCGCAGAACCACGAACTGTCGTACCGACTTGACGACATCCCGTTTCATTTGAGGATTCGTGAATAGTCGTGCGAAATGATCGAGCGCGACGCGTAAAAATTCCGTCGGAGCGACGAATTTGAATTTTGTCTGATCGTACGACGTGTGCGTCTCAACATTACCGCCGAAGCTTTTGACTAGTTCATCAAAATCATATTCCTGTAGGAAGAAAAAGTACATTAATGGAAATTTTTATTATCAGCAAAAATATAAGTTACAGGAATTTAAAAAATGAAGCAGATAAAATAAGTTTAACTTTCTTTCTGTAAATATTAATAATAATAATAATAATAATAATAATTTGAGAAAAAAGCGGTACCTGTGAATATTTCTCCGACCCCGCGAAAATCATCCGCTCCAAGAAGTGAGCCATGCCTGGAACATCTTGTGGGTCGTTGAAAGTCCCAACGTTGATGGCCAATCCGCACACCGCCTACATAGGAAACGTTTTGGAGAATTTAAAAGATTCTTTTTCCAATTTGTTCCCACCTACCTGACAACTTTTTTTTTTTACATCGCTCAAAAAATTTATTTCCATTTTATTCCCGTAAAAAAAACCTTAATTTTTCTGGACGTTCGCTTACCAATGAATCAATTTTCTTTACCACATTTCTTGTCGTACCAATTAGCGCTATCTATTAATATCTCCGCATTGTATATTCCAATACAACGGTGCACGATGCACGTGGAGCTTAAACCATTGTCATTTCATTGAAGTTAAATAACTCGTTTTGGATGGGCAGATTATGTTAAAGTTCATTCAGATTTTTTTTTTTAAACATGTACCACTGTAACAATTTGAATAATTGTTTCTCAGTAAAGAAAAATGTTTTTCTAGATTACTTTTTTTTATTTCTTAATTCTCTGGTCACACTTGCTATTTTCCATGGCAATTTTGAAATTCCTTGTCATTTTCCTAAGTTGTAGATCAATTTTGTTTTTTTACATAACATTCCCAGCATGCACAAAATAACGTGTTATGTAAAAATAAGATCCTTTTTGATACATTAAGTAAATCGAGTGTTAAATTATTTCTCAACCAAAAGAGTTCCAGGTTGGCAAAAAATACATTTAACAATTTTATTAACATTTACGTGATAAATAGGTTTCTGGCTTCGGAACAGTTCTATGCCTATTTCATAATAGTAGTTACTTGTGACAAACAATAAAAAAATATGGTGATAACAGGCCCATTGCAAAGCGCAGTCTATTGTTATTGTTTATTACAAATCGATACATACCATTTTTTCGTGAAGCTCCTTCACCATTGAGATATTTTCTTCTGTCTTGAACCGTTTACAGTTTGGTTCCGATACTTCGTCTTTATCGAAATTGGACTCATCGCGCTCTGTGGACTCTGCCAATTGTGATAAAATTCACCAAAACATCACAAGACATGACTGTTTGTCAATAGTGTGCTTGACAAATTGTATGCTATTTACGATAATTGTACAAGCAATACCTGCGGCAATACCATTGTGTTTCCCTTTATCGGCATTTGGTGAATCTTGTCCTGGACATGAATCGATGCTGGGAGTAGCGATCAGCAGAGCCTTGAAGCCATTGGCTAGTTTTATGACTCTGTGTAAAAACAACAATTCTTAAGCAGAAATAACTGACAAGGAGAAACTACCATTGGATCCTTTGAAGGTATTCTGAATCTTCTGTACGTGCGAGTTTTTATGACTTTGGATGAAACATATGTAATTGATCAGAAACTGTGAATTTGTATTTAATTATTTATTTTGTTGAACGACGAGGGAATGATAATCGTACGTTAAAATAATAAATTCAGAGTTGATTCGCGAATGGAATTTATTATTACTATTATCATCATTATTATTAGTTTCGACGACTTGTATCTTCTATTACTTAATCTTTTTAATTTAGGCAATATATATTGTAATGAACTAAACTAACATCATGTTTATTTTCATTAGCGAAAGACTAGAAACCCAAGTACCGGCAAGAAAACACGGGTCGAAAAGAAAATATGCGGCGGAGAAATCTTTACAATTTAAGAGTACGAGAATAAAAATGGTACGATAAGTATTGTGGATTCAAAAATTAAGTAACATTAAATAACATTGTTATATTAATAGCGTCATTAATAAAACAATAGTAAAATAATTGTAAGGTGGCGGCCCATTTGTTAAGGTGTTTGCACAGGCGATGGAGGTTGTTCGAGAAATGTTTATTGAATGATTTCATAATAAGTGAAAATAACTGGATTCTTAGAATATTTTTTCTTAGAAAATGAAATAACAATGAAAATACATTGAATTTTTGTCAACGAATTATTTTTGGAAACGAACAGTCAAGTAAATAATGCAAAAAAATTCGATGCAGTACAAAATTTCTCGATTTTTCCCGATTTGCCTTATTTTACAATTGCGTAATACTCTACAAAGCACACAAATATGGCGTGCACTACATGCGACTGCTACGTAAAGTAGTTCAATAAATAAAGAAAAAAAGTCTATTAATTTAAAACGATACTTTGCCTTATCGTTTTCAACGGTCTTCCTGGGATTTTGAACGACTAATTAACAATTACATTATGAATCTACAGAATCGTAAACCGGCCTTCGAAGTCCGGTCGGAAGGCGGACTTTCAGTCTTTGTTGACTTTCACACGTTGGCGTGTGAAAATTTTTGTCACGGTTTACGCTCGTGTTTCCGAACATGTCGTACTGGTGTGTTTGCAAAATATTACCTATATTTTTTCTTGTCATTTTCTCTCGTGATTGACGGTCCAAGATATTCCACGGAGACGTCGGAATTGCTTTGTGAAACCGCGGCTGCCACGTTCCCGTTTTGGTTAGGATCGCTCCACCGGTTTGGCGATTTTTCCATGTCGAAACTGTTACTGCGTGAATTTTTATTTCATCGAAGATTCCGCCAAAAGTTTTCACACCGTTAGTTCGCCGAGCAGATTATGATTTACTGTGGCCGTAAGTTTTTACGCAGGTCTCTCATGCATCGAGAAAAAGTTACAGACCGCTGCACACGAGGCACGCCGGTATCTGCCAGTACCGGCCAGTGCCAGTAGCGGCCACGCATTGTGGTGGCTTCTTCGATTCTTTCAAGATCAACAATATATAAACTCGACTGCATGTAATTGTGTTGAAATTGTATAAAATCCGAATGTCTGGTTTCTTCTCTTAGGAAATTAGAGATTAGCTCATTTTTACGATAACTTTCTTTCGACGTTATTTATTTAATTATCGTTTTTCGATTTCGCGAATATTTCTATTTATCCGAGATTCGATCGCCTATTCTATTAATTTCCGTACTATCGATTTTCTCTGCGCTCTTTAGAATACGAGGTTTTCAATTTAATCGGTTAAATACTCCGCTTGATTTATGCCTTGTAACCCCAATACGTGCTAGTCGTGGCGACACTTATTAGCAAACATCAAAAGGGTTTGATAAATGCATAAAACACCGAGTGCATCCAAATACTTAAGGTAGTCCTTGGGTGTTGATTTCGCATGTTTCGCGAATGGTGTCGATTTCGCATAAGTTTCAGAGAATTGAGAGGGAATTGTAAACATTTCTTATAAAATGCGTATAGACGTACTGTAAATACTCAGAGTGCTATGTACTTTAAATGCTTGGAGTACTTAGTATTCTAAATACTTTCTGGTATTGTGCCAAGTTCTTATCAATACGTATTGGGTGAGCAAAAAAAAAAACTAAATTAACAAAAATTTTGAAGGCAATTGTTTAAGTTTTTAAGTTCTGAAAATACCGATGCTCGAGAAGTTTAATACGAGTTTTTACCGTTAAAAAATTGACGGACAATACTTAAAACAATTATCCGTCAGTATTTCTTACACGAATTTCTAAATCCCTTTTTTGTTAAATGAAAATGAGTACACTTTTGTCTGTTTCATCACTTTGTACAAAGCGGTCACAAGTAGCAATTCCCAACTCTCGTATCTCTGGGATTCTTGATTTTCGAAGCGTATTACTGCTATAGTACATGTTCATTGATGACAAACCATAATATTCACGACATAAGAATTCTATTAAAATTATATTTTCTCCTTATTTTTTATTTTCGTTCTGTCGGCTAAGTCTCCTTGTTCTAGCGATATTTTGCAACTCGAACGTGGCAGCTAGGATAGGAGTGCACATTCGGAGTGCAGTAATATGAAAACAAAGAAACCGTTAAATACAAGGGATCTATGTGAAATCCTAATGACCTTCCAGCTATATAACAACGCCGTGTCTACAGTAACGCAAACGTTACTCTTGCGTCAGAATTAAAGTAACGCAAAGCTCACGTGACTCCCGCATTTCGCCTATAGTCACGTAAACTTTGCGTCACTTTGCGTTTTTTGTAAAAGTGACGCTGATTTTGTTCAGGTCCCCGACATTTTTTGAGAAAAATATAAATATGTGCGTTACTCTTGCGTTGGAATTAGGGTAACGCAAAGCTCACGTGACTTCTTGCATTTTCTCTATCGTCACGCAAACTTTGCGTCACTTTTATGTTTTTATTACAGTAACGCTAATCGATTAAACATCATTTTTTTTTTAGTATTTGACGTCGAAATTCTACCGCATCTTTGTATTAGTTTACGCGTTTTAAAAAAACTGCATAAATATCTGCGTTACTCTTGCGTACCAATTATAATAGCCTTGCCAGACTCCTATCTTCCCCCTATCGTCACGCAAAATTAGTATCATTACCCAATTTATTTTTCAAAAAAATAAAATATGTACACAGAAATGTTCACTTATCATTTTTTAAATGTGCCTGTAATACTTTCTCCAGATTTATTTGAAGATATAAAAATTAAATTGTTTGATTTAATGTAAAAAAAAATTGCTCTGATGTTCACTAAATACAAAAAAAAAATAATTTTTTTTTAAGTTCATTATGTTGATGAATCTCAATCTTTAACCGCAGACGTTTTAACCAACGAGGATTTTTTTTTTTTTGTGTATTTAGTGAATATTGGACCAATTTTTTTTACATCAAATCAAACAATTAACTTTTTATAATATTTTCAAATAAATTAGTGAAAGGTACAGGAAACTTTAAAAATGATAAGTGAAATTTTTTAATAGCAAAAGATGAGCGAAAGGATGTAAGCAATCGTCGTACGAAATTAATTAATTGCACGGAATAAATATTTATATTTCGTAATGGTTATTTTTAACAGTCATACATTGCACCGCTAATGACTAAGACTAAGAATAATAAAAGCTCTGGCGCTGCGCTTTACCTGCGCTAAGGTTTTCTTTACGCTGCTGAGTCGGTACACGTAGCGCAAAACCAGTACGTTTTTTTTTGAGGCGCGTTTTCCTCCCACGCATTTGAGGTGGAACCCCGCCAAACACGCTTCGCATTCGATCGTATCGAAATCTGTACTCTCCTTCGAACAAACGGAACACTTCCGAACTGCGGTCTTACGTTTTATTTCAAGCGTGCTGATTATAGCGTCTAATGCGTCGTCGTCAACATAATTATGTAATATACTTAAGTCCACGTTTTCGGCGAGAATGGCGTTATCAATGTCTTCCGGCCTCATTTCTACGTCACGTTCGTTGACCAAGTACTTGCCAAGCAAGACGTCGGGTATGACGTGCTCCGATACACACCATCCCAACATGATCTTAGCCCGTTCTTTTTCAGATCGCTCTTTGAATGGGACAGGACGATTCTTTTGAGAAGTTCGCTTCTTCGGTTTAATTCCGATCGCCGTTAAGGTCGCGCCTGTCGGACGTCCTCTGACACGAATCGATGCCGGCATAACGATTTCTTTTAATTGGATTTCCTGACGACAATCGATATTTCCCTCAAGAACGTCCTCGGAACCAATGGGTGGCCTAACGTCGATAGAATCGGGATCATTATGAGGTGCGTGAGATGTTTTATACACGGCCGTGCTGTTAGCAGTCGAACACGCATCGTTGCCATTCTGTTCTGCAGTACTGAGCCCGGCTGCAGCTTCGTCGAGTCCCTCTGGATTCGCACGAGAGTCGCAACCCTCCACGATCGCGACTAGTTTATTTTGAACATCAGGACATGAGCTGTTGGTTACTTCCAAGTACTGTTCTAAGTCAAAAGAAGTGTCGATATCGAATATTTTCTCAAGCACCGCGCTATCCATCTCCGTCAAACTTGATTCGTCGATGACGAAATCTTCTTCTGCTATTGCTGGGAGAACTCCAGCATCAATTCCTGAGTCAGGCGTCTGAGATTGGAAGACCTCTTTAGACGACCCCGGAAGAGCTTCCGCAACTAATTTCGAAGAGCCGGCGCCGGAATCAGTATCTTGATATCCGCAATTTCTTCGAATGTTGTCCTCGGATGTCTGATCTGACGGAAGATCTACATCAGAAGAAGCTTCCGACGTGACATCATCTTCAGACGCACTTCCCTCCGATGCAGTGAACTGGGCGGGCGTTGATCTCGACGAAGACATTTCGATTCGTTCGATCGAGACCTCGTGACCTTCTCTCCAAAATCGTTCGATAGTTTTCAGTGCGTTCAATTTGCAGAGAAATAAATCTCGAGAAGCAAGACTTGTTAAAGTAACAAGAGACGACGTTATTGCCTGTGCTCGTTTTCTTTTTTCAGTCAGTGATAAGGATCTCAGTTTCTTCGTCGTGGCTACCACGGGAGCAGAAGCCTTTCCAATTGATGACTGAACGTTGTCTTGGGATCGGAAGGTCCTTTGTTTTCCGAGATAATATTCTCGGGTCCACCTCGTATCGCACAAGTCTTCGTCAAATAACGATAGATCTTCGAGCTTGCGAACCGCGAAGATGTGTTGACACGGCAGCATCATTGATGTCCAGTCCCCACACTGACAACTTCTGGAAGTTGCTGCGATGATCGTCCCCTTGAAAGGAATCGAATATTCGCCGGTATCGTCGTTTTTAGCGATACTATCGGCTTTTATGATCGACGATTTGTTTATCTCACTCAAGACGTAGCGATACGCATGACCCGTAAGGTGTACGAGATACTGAGACTCTGCACTACCTGTGGGATGATACAGAACTGGCCTTTTTAGTACGTGCTGCGTCGCTTTATGGTCCCTCTCGAACTTATGGGAGTTCAGCCATTCGAAGAAATATTCGATGAACGATACCAGCGTACTATTTTTAGGAACGACCTGTTTAATTTTATTGTTAATCGATTCGAGGCGATTGTTCGTAATATTCTTCAGGTTTCCGTGTACCATGCTGTATACCGTCCATTCACTCCTAATCGGATGCCAGTTCTTATTGAAATATTCTAGAACTCGCTCCGGAGCCATGTTAGAGAATTCCGCATACTTTTGATCGTACGTCGATTCGGACGAACTATACGTCAGATCCTGTAAAAGGCGTAAAATTTCTTCGCGTTGGTGCGCAGAAATCTTCATCTTGTCGGTCGTAATCTGACGCGAGAAGGTCTTCAGCGTGTGGAAGAGACAAATGTATACCGGGACACCGAATACTTCGCTCAAAACATTGCGCTCCAACAAATCTTTGTCCGCCATGAAGCAATTGATTCGCTCGCATGCTTCAAGATTTTCGTTCTTGAAGTGCTCTAAAAACCATTGAAATGTTTCCCGATCTTCGTTGACCACTAGGCAAACACCTACGACTTCGCTCAAGCCATGGGAATCTTCAACAAGGTTCAGCATCAAGGTGAAGCCCCGAACCAGAAGTTTATAGGTACCATCTATGAGGACAATTTCCGGCCAGGCTGCCATCGAGTTCCTCATATCTTGTGTCGATAGGTAAAGGCCTTTGAAACGGTTATCTTCATCTCGAAGAACAGCGACAGATGCGTCTGAAATTATTTGTTAGAAAACACCTGAATAAACTATTACAACTGTTACAACTATATACCATCCTAGGAAATAGATTTCACGTCAGTCAAACTATCAAGTAATGATTTTAAAAATGTCATACGATTGCTTTGTATACAGCGTCGGATATGCTTATCGCATTCCAAAATATACGGTATTAGTTACAAAACTCACGGTACTTTGTTTCCAGCAACGTAACCGCTTTTAGCAAATCATTTTCGTCGTCCCTCTTCATGGCGCTTTTGATGTTTGACAAATCTTTCAATGTTGTACATTTGCCCGTATCGGTTGCAATTTTGTTTTGCAGCAGTTTTTTGTTACATCCGAGTTTGAGAAGTTCCTGTGCTTCTTCCTTTTCGATGTTGGCCAACTTGCGGTTTTGCGGAAGATGATCAAAAGCCGGCTGTTCATACAAGATACATTAATTAAGAAATATGTAAAACGCCTTAACAGCTCACTTCTTCTCAGGTCTACCTGCGATAGGTCGTGATTTTCATGGTCCAAACACAGACTCCTAATTTCGAGAGCTTTACCATCCGAGCTGGCTAACAATTTGACGTTTGCTGGGCAATCCATCTTGTGTGTGCTGATGAATAGACAAGTATTATTATTATGCATGTAATTTTAATAATACTTGTGTAAAAACGCGTGAAAATTATTAAATAAAAAAAAGTCAAGAACTACCTTGTTTGACGTTCTCCTTTGCCGCGAGATTTGAATTTTATGCCTCCGTGGATGCAGTGTATGCACAGCTTGTAATACACGATATCGGGACAAATTTTTCTCTTCACGTCGATGGAGCCTATTTTTTTGGAATCTCTCACCCAGAACTTTTGTCTGTTTTCCTGTTCATACTTTCCCAAAAAACTGTTCCAGATTTCGAGACTCTCGAACCGTTCGCCAACCGCCATTCGGTAAACTCTTTTTAATTCGTCGGGGTCCATACCTATAATAGATTGTATATGAGCATCTATAAAAACAAATTATTTATTTTACCTACACTGTTTGTTGATTTTGGAACTGAATAATTACTATTTACACCTGAACGTATGACGTATCAATGATTTATTCTTACGGAAGAATCAAGCCGCGGGGAGGGGAAGCGGGAGGTCCGTCGAATTCGAGAAAAAAGTTACTTCATTTTTTCCTCCGAGAAAAAATTTAATATAAAAAATTCCCCGTGGTTGATTGTTCGTAAGGGTTTTTCAAACATTCAAAAAATCCGAACACGAAAATTTGTACGAGTACCGTTTTTTGAATAGATTTTTTTTAAATATTATAAACTTAACTACCATGTGCAATTAAATTAAACTTAAAGCATGTGCAATACCGCCGTCGGTAATAAAAACTGTAATCTACTTCTCTCATGGATTCTGGCATGTACGGTCATAAGAATAGTCTCATCAGAAGCCGATATCGACTTCCGATCGGACTTTTCTTTTTACCTCGAAAACCGGTGAGAAAAATTGATTATAATTTTTTATATCGACTGAGCCCAGGATGCACGGGGCGGGAAGTGTTTCATGTGGTCTTAAGGTGAAGTGCAACTACTCGGTCGGTAACAAAAACTGTTTTCCAATATTCTCAAAGACGGTTAATTATTAGGGAAAAATACGAGAAAGGCCAACTAGGCGCAGAAATCCCGCAGTTGGCTGTTCTCATCATTTTCCCAGGAAATGAACGGCTTGGGAGATATTTGGGAAGCGAAATTGCAGCTATCTCTCTCGCACTCATGGCGGTTACACTTCACCTTAAGGCACTAACAACTAGCATATGGATTTGGTTAAAAAACCAGGTCAATTTTTTTTTTAGTATCACTGAACAACGGAGATCTTATCTCAAAATCGACTCATCCGGATGAGTTGAATTTTGGAAAGATTACATATTATATTAATTATAACATATAAGGTCTAATGACCGCCCAGATAGACAAGCGCTATGAAAAGTAGCAATATTGGCGCAATATTTGCGATATGTGCGGCACATGCCGCAATTATTACGCCAACTGCTACTTTTCGCGGCGCTTGTCTATCAGGGCGGATCTTCAAAATAAATGTTGAACCGTTTTTTTAACAGCCGTTCATTGAATAGCAAATGTTATAAAGAAGGATTAGTCCCAATTTCAATTCAATCGGACGAATAGATTTAGAAATACGACATCCGTTGTCAATTATTATTTGTTGATTGTAAATAATTAACAAGTCCCTTGTTGATTAATATTTTTCATAAAAAAAAACTCAAACTTAATAATACCTTGTATTAACCAAGTGTAAAAACCCGAACTCGTCCTTTTAATGCCCGCGTTAGAATAATGATGAAAATAGACCTGTTCTTTGGATCAAATCCTTATGCTAGTGCCGTAAGTACCATACTGACGATTTTTTCTCGGCGGTCGCTAGCTAAAACATCTAGAACATCTCGCAATTTTTTTAATCATCGTACAACGAGCTACGTATGCTGCATGCGTTATATCATCGTAATCGCTGTTCTGAAATCCGCGACGACATTGTTAGCATTGAACGACCTTTCATATATACCATGGACATGTACATCTTCCCACGGCAAATGTAATATGGCAATAAATACGCACAAGTTATTTGTTACAAAATACTCAGGCAAAATAGTAAACTTTCTCGCATGAATAATAACTGTCATTCGTCATATCCTTCGAAGTGTTATATTTTTTCGGACCAAACAAAGGAAGCAGCTTCTGTTGACAATAGCGACAATGAATTTTCCACCGGCATCAAGCGAGTAGAAATCATATACACTTTCAGCTTATTTGTGCGTACGAAAAAAGTACGCGCACAGTCAAATCAATCGTAATAAAAAATAAGACCATTTGTTATAACAACTTACCGTTACAGTTTTGAGAGAAAATATCACATCCGACGTGACGCACGTTCACAAGTTGAAGCCCGTTTTATTCCGAATCGTAGCTTGAAACCGGCGACAATGTTGCCGCCATGTAAATAATGTGGATACCGGGTGGGCGCCAAATAATGAATCGGAAAAGTTATCCGCCGTCAAAAACAGCCATAATGCTGCCATGATTGGCAAATATATTTGGACAAACATGCTGTCTATTGGCTGAACGGTATCGACCATTAAAGAATATTTTTTCAAACAGAGTTTTCACTGCCTACACCGTGGTTGTTCCACCCAATCATCGTGTGTTTTTAAGTTTATAACGTTGAAGGTTAATGAACATGGGTGAACCTCTAAAAATTATTAGTGTAAGATTATATGTATATATCTAATTTTCTCAATAAATAAATTGGGTAATGATACTAATTTTGCGTGACGATAAGGGGAAGATAGGAGTCTGGCAAGGCTATTATAATTTGTACGCAAGAGTAACGCAGATATTTATGCAATTTTTTTAAAACGCGTAAACTAGTACAAAGATGCGGTAGAATTTCGACCTCAAATACTAAAAAAAAATGATGTTTAATCGATTAGCGTTACTGTAATAAAAACATAAAAGTGACACAAAGTTTGCGTGACGATAGAGAAAATGCAAGAAGTCACGTGAGCTTTGCGTTACCCTAATTCCAACGCAAGAGTAACGCACATATTTATATTTTTCTCAAAAAATGTCGGGGACCTGAACAAAATCAGCGTCACTTTTACAAAAAACGCAAAGTGACGCAAAGTTTACGTGACTATAGGCGAAATGCGGGAGTCACGTGAGCTTTGCGTTACTTTAATTCTGACGCAAGAGTAACGTTTGCGTTACTGTAGACACGGCGATATAACAATAGTACATTTCGATACGAGTGCGAAAAAACTTTTTCTGACGAGTGTGATTTTGCAGCACGAGCCGAAGGCGAGTGTTCCAATCACACGAGTTCAGAAAACGTTTTTCGTACGAGTATCCGATAAAATTTTATTTCACAAGGTGTGAAAATGGGGTTTTTCGCACGCGAAGCGAGTGAAATAAAATAACTACCAAATTCATTAACTCTAAAAGGCAGGAAACAGCGAATAATTTACGGTGACGTGAAAAACATTCGATACACTTTTTTATTAGCAAGTGGCATAGATCAGAACATAGATAGAACAAATAGCATAGATCAGGCTCGCGTGGAACATCTTATTTTTACGAACCTGAAACTATGGTAAATTAAATCATTATTTTCAGAACAGCATTCGAAATAAAATCCCATCCATAATCGGCACATGACGGAAATTTCACTTTTGAGTTCAATAGACGAATATATATTATACTATTAACTAGCGACAAACCCCGATCCTCAAATCAACACCTTTATAATCATAATTATGAGTTTACCCTAGCAAAAAATTAAGAATCACACGAAAGAAAATGTACGTAAATTGTAACAAAAAAAACTTATCCAGCATAGGTTTATGCGCTGTAATTACATGCCTCTAAATGACAATTTTTTTTTTTTTCTTGAACCTTCAACCTTGCCCAGTATAAAATTTCCTACATTGTATCTTTTACAGACTTGCCCTATTCCGTTTCATGTCTTCCGTTTAATTTCTCTTCCGTATTGATTTCGTTACACGGTTTATTAGTCGTTTTTCTCTCTTTGTACCTCCTTTTGTCAAGCCCTCTGGCCTCCTCCGGTTTTCACCCGGGTTCCCTCGGTTTCTCCCTGCCGTTGTCCTTTCTTTCAGCTGTTCAGTATCCTCATCCCATTCGTATTCTCTGTCGTTTATCCACAATTTCATGTACCCAACGTATGCTCTTTTTCCAGCAACTCTTGCGTCTCGTGCGCGTATTATTAACGACTTTTGTATGTCTCTTTGTTGCTTCGTTAAATCATTGCCAATGAAGATATTCCTCCTCTTTAACATTTTCTTTCGTCTCATTACTAAGATTTTCGACGCACACTCCTCGAACCTTACTAAGTAAGTAGTTCTTGCTTCATCCTGTAATTCTCTTACGTTTTCCAACTTGACTTCCTTCCGTGCTAACCGCTCCAAAAATCCTTTCACCTCCCTCTCCAAGTCATTCCTGCTTTTTACCCTGAATCCTTTTATTATCACATTATTTTTCCGTTTGTTCCTTTCAATAATTTCGTTCAACTTTTCACTGTAGTCATTAGTGTAAGCTTCAATCAAGTGTTGAAAATCGAAATTACTGAGATAACCGAAGATTTCCATAGTTAAATCCGCAGGTAATTCGTATCCCATTAAGGAATTTAAAAAAGTTGCACTTCGATTTAACAAATAGACTCTTTTCTGGGCTCTCTTGAAATTATTTATTATAAAATCAGAATACACCGGGAATATAGATTCGTAGTCAAACGATTCCAAAGTTCTTACTACACTTTCATTTCTTGCGTAGTCGAATCCGGTCAAGATATTATAGAAAGAAAGACTAGTATCAGCGAGCTTTGTCTTCCGCATCTTTTCACATTCCGCTGTACAAGTGTTATACAAGTCGTCGTAGGAAACACACAAATCGATCGATTGCAAATTGAGTCGATTCACGAATAGATTTACGCATTTCATTTTTATTATATGTTTTATAAGAATCTGTTCATGCGGCTTATCGTCTCGCTGTAACTTCGATCTTTTCGAAGCGTAATCGAGAGATGTGAAATTATCGTTACTTGTGATATTAACATCAGCACCATACTTTAGCACAACCGTCATAACTTGTAGCGATCCTATACTGGCAGCTATATGCAGTGCTGTTTTACCATCTTTGTCTCTGCGATCAACGTCAGCGCCATATTCTATCAACATTTCCACAACTTCGGGATCTGCACCAGCTGCAAGGTGAAGTGCAGTTTTGCCTCTTTCGTTCGTAGTATTCACACTAGCTCCGTACTTTAGCAATACCTTGGCAACTTTCGCGTAATTTTTTTCAATTACGGTATGTAAAACGGGACTACCGTCTGTGTGCAGTAACATTTTAACATCAGAACAATATTTCAAAACAGGCTCAATAAGCGTGTAAAGTCCTTGTTCTATAGCATGACGTACCATGGTCTTTAAATTCTCGGCGGTAGGATCAACGCGAGCTCCGTGCTCGCAGAGACATTTCACCATTTCATTGAATCCTACAGATCTGAGACCTCGCTTATATTCGTATGTACCAAAGAATTGACAGTTCATAATAGCAAGGTGAAGAGCATGTAACAGCAGAGTTTTTCCATCCTTGTCTACAGAATTCAAGTCAGTCCCGTGTTTTATAAGTAGCTCGGCTACCTGCGTCTCCCCGCGTTGTACTGCTTGGTGCAAAAGTGTACGACCTTGATGTTCGCCGACGTCGCCAACTACCACATTCACTTCAGAAAGGGACCTCAAAATATGCTCAATAGTTGCACCGTATCCAAGACTAACAGCCGAAAACAGTGCTGCCTTTAATTCCTTGTCGTTAACGTCGACGTAAAATCCATGATCTAGAAGTAGTTTTACAATCCGATCGTGTCCCCCATTTATTGCAGAACACAGTGGTGTTGAATCATTGGCACTTTTGGCATTAGCATCAGCATCCTCACTCAGAAGTAGCTTGACAAGTTCTTCATGGCCTTTCTTGGCGGCGCAGTCCAGCGGTGTCGAGTACCTGATGGACAAGGAATTGATTACTACTGGCGCTTGGTCCGAGGTGTAAGTGAGTACATAAGAAAATGATGAATAATACCCAGGAGACCCAATGATAATGCGAGGCCTGTCCAAATCGGAGGAAGATGACATAGAGCCTTGGACACACGCAGAGTCGATGCGCGCTCCGTGATTTAAAAGAGCTTCGGCAATCTGTACATGTCCCTTATCAGCAGCAACATGAAGCGGGCTAATGCCATTTTCAACGTGGCTTTCGACCAAGCGTTATGCATCAGCAACAATTGGACCATGTCATAATGACAGTTTTCTACAGAAAGGTGCAGCGGTGTCTTCTCGTTTTTAGCTCCGATATCCACATTAGCTCCGTTGCTTAAAAGCAGTTCAGCGATTTTCAGGGCATCTGCGCGATTTTTCTTTTGACACGAAGGTGATTCGTAATCTTCCTTCACCACGTAAAATATCGGCGTCCGTCCGCGTTGATCTTCGGCATTCACATTAGCGCCGTGGCGGATGAGGAACTCGATTGATTTTACATTCCAGCTTTCAGCCGCTGCGTGCAGAAGCGTACAATTGTTCTCCAGGGGGTTGCGGCAGGACACAATTATGTCGGGAAAAGACTTCAAGATACACTCTACAATCGTGGTACTTCCCATTTTTGCAGCCGCATGCAGTCCCATCTGGAAAATCTTTTTTCCGGAATCAAATGTAGCTCCATGTTCCAGCAACAGCTTTGTAATTATCTCATATTCGGTTTGAAGTTTTCTGTATTTAAAGTCTATATCGAGTCCACATTCCAATAATTGAATTGCCATACATCCTCTTTGTATAGCAATACACAGCGGAGTTTGAAGGCGATCATCTTCAGGACCGACATTGGCCCCGTGTTCCAACAACGTTTTGACGATTCCTATATATCCCTTTCTCACAGCAATGTGAAGCGGAGTCAACTTGCCGATATGATCAAAGTTGATGTCAGCTCCACCATCAGAGAGCAATTTAACGAGTTCACCATGACCATTTCCATCAGCAAAATGTAGTGGTGTACATGCATACAATCCATAGTACGACAGTGGGTACATCACAGAATATAGACAATCAACAGAAGCTCCTTGACTCAAAAGGTCTCTGGCGATAGCCACATTTTGTCTTAAGACTGTAACATTACGTGGTACCATTGCTAACATTGTGTGTAAATTGACATTAGCATTGTTACTTAGCAGAATTTTGACAATTTCTTCATGACCTCTTTCGACCGCATAATGCAGCGGCGTGTAACAAGCTCTCTCGTTGCTCTCATTTGTTTTTGGGTCAATGGAAGCTCTATGGCTTATAAGGATTTGTACAATGTTTGACTTATTGTTCATAGAAGCAATGTGAAGCGCTGTGAGACCAGTATCGTCAACGGCATCCATGTCAGCTTCTTGGTTCAGAAGCCTCTCAATTGTTTCGATATTTGAGTTTTTTATTGCACTGTAAAGTTCGATGCGATTCATCCTGTGTAGAAGTATCTTGGAGGTACACAAAGCCTCCAAAGAACCTTAAGTACGATGACGTTGAGCACACCAGTGCTACAGGAGTTGACCCCGAGGTGAAGTAAGGACTCCCAGCTGCTAATATAATGAGTTTCATTAGGCTTCTATTGTCATATGTGGAAGTCACTACGATAACATTAAGGCGAGGCTAAACCTGTGCGACGAGCGGCTGAGTGCGAGAGAGACAGCGCCATAAGGTTCGTGTGACAGCGAGTGAGAGTGGGTTTAGACTCCCCTTAAGAATATCATTAGCAGAAACCGAGGGGGACATAGGAGAAGGGCTCCGCAGAATGCGGTAGTCACCGTGCGAGAGAAAAGGTGATACAAAGCAAGTGTGCTAGAAAGAGATGGACGCTTCGTTTATTTGACGGCAATTGAAAACGAGACTGTAAATCTTTTTCAAATTTGGATACTGTCTGTAGTAAAGTATGCTCTTCAATCGGTTTTTTTTTACTTCAATTGAACAGAAATTAGCGGAGAGAAACGCTACATTGTATCCTTTTTGAGGTTGGATGCGATCCTTCTCATGTTAAAATACGTAACTTTGAAATTAAGTTGCAAAAAAACTAGACCGTCAAAAAATCTTTAAAAATGCCAAGAAATAAAGCGTGTTTTTTTCTGTAGACTACATAAGTTTGACCAAGATCGAACAGAAACGACTTTTGGTAAGGATTATCCTTAATAAAGGCAATAACGATGCTCGTCTCACGTTGAAAAACCTTTATTGTTGACTCTGTCGATTTGTGATCTCGACGGTTAAATTATGCCACTCCCATATCGATTTTCGACTAGCGGCGATAAACTTTGCGGAAATGAGGGGGATGCTGATCAGATTAGGAAATCGGTAGGAAAATGGGTGCCTCCCACATGAAGAAAAAATCTGTGCATATGATATATGTCAGTCATAAAAATCGCCGACCGAGCTGAAATACAGTGATTTTTTTTGTGCCCCTCCTTTACCATTACTAACCTTATTATCCTTCTACACGTACGATACTGCCTTCGAACTGCGTGAAGTAGTTACGTGAAACGCCATAGCCGAAGTCCGAAACAGTCCGAAACAAACAAGGATAAATACCCTCGCTGACCAACCAACCGTAAAACTTCGGGTTGGATTTGGGTTGGTTTCTGACAAACTACTGGAACTCAACCAGTCGATTGGTGCGCCAAACAGACTTTAGGTTGGTCGGAACGCGAGGGTACCATGGAAACTTTTTTCGTTTTTTATTCATTTTACGAGGGCTCTTCCATTTTAGTAAAAATCGGTTCCGCGTTCCGATTCTAAGCACAGCTAAATGGATAATCCTTCTTCTTCAAACAATTTGGTTGTACTCCCAGTAGTAATAGGGAGCAGCCTAACCTGGCCACGATAATCTTTCTTCTTCGTACGAATTTAGTTGGACCCTCGATACCACTAGAAGGCGCTCCAACGTGGCCACAGTATAAAATGCATCGGACCGACGGCGGTGGATGCGCGGCTGGGGCCTTATTACAGATATCATTCGGCGGAGTTCGTGGCGCGCCTTTGTACGGTAACGACGTGTGCATAAACCGCTCTCTGCTGCTGCGTTTCTGGCCCTCAACCGGTCTTGGTTTCCTAGACCCGACCGGTCTCGCGTGTTGCAATTGCAGATTCTTTCGTTTCATTTTTTTTTTTTTTTTTTTTTCTTTTCTTCTAAATATCGCTGTTTTTAGTTACACGTTATCCTAACCTCACTTTCTCTCCCGCATCCCCTGATGTCGGGTGAGAATTCAGCTGGAGCGCCGCCCGGCGACCCCGGCGGGGGCTTGGACGAAGAACATGACATCGATATGACGGATGTGTCGATCACATCGCAAGTGACATCTCTATACAACGAGGCATTCCCAAATAATTCTCGCAAGCGATCCCTACCTATCGTACCCGAAGAGTCATCTCATGACTCTACCTCCAAGAAAACCTCCTGCCCTTCGAAGGACATTCACCATCCTCCACCCCCTCCTCCTCCCCCTCCTCCTCCCCCTCCCTCCTGATCCCTCCGCAGTACCCCAACCTTCTAAGGTACCCCCCCTCAGGGATTTTTCCCGGGTTGCCCACTCATCAACGTTCAACCTTCCACCCAAACTTCTAGCTAACCGTTACTCGGACCACATGGATGGCCCCTTTCCGATCATCATCCAGCCAGCTTTCTGGGATAGGCAAACACCGGCGCTTAACGCAACCCTAGTAGGCCAAACTCTTGACCGTAAGTTTCCGCCTGGTCACATCCATGACGTCTTCAAATCCGGTAAGCAGCAGGTTACAGCCGTGCTGGCATCAGCGAACGCAGCAAACGCCGCTCTCTCTTTTCCTGAGCTAAAAGCCAAGCGCCTCCAAGCTTATATTCCGAACGTCTTTGTATCCTGCGAAGGTCGTATCACGAACGTTCCCGCTGATATCAGTGAGGAAGAAATATTAAGAGATATTGTATCGCCTTATCGCATCTTGTCAGTTTCCCGCCAGACCCGCCAGGCCGTGAATGATATTAATGTTGCTTCTCGTATTCCCACACAGACAGTCCGGATAGTGTTCGAGGGAAGGATTCGTCCCGACTACATTTCACTCTACTGGGTTCGCCACCCAGTCGACCCTTGGCTCCACCCGCCAAAGATCTGCTTTAGCTGCTTCAGGTTTGGTCACGTTGCAAGCCAATGCAGAAGTCAGCCGAAATGCAAGCGTTGCGGCTCAAAGGCACACGAGAAAGGAGTGGTCTGTCCTAATCAGGACATTCCGCCCTGCTGCGGTAATTGCAAAGGAAGCCACCTCCCAACCGATCCTCTTTGCCCTGCCTATCTCGACGAAGTTCGCATCAGAACAGCAGCTGCGGAGAGAAACATCAGTTTTGTCGACGCTAGACGTCTCCTTTCTGGACAGTCCAATCCTCAGTTTAGAACCGTCAACAGCCACTTCCCCTCTTTACCTCGCAATCCTCCCGTTCCCTCTAGAACACCCCCAACCTCGCGTGCACCTTCTTACAGCCAGGTCACTTCTTCTCAGGACAGGAACCACCAACATTCCCCGATTGATGCTCGTCCGTCTCCTCGGCCCTCTGCAACTGCCTCGAATCCCCAACCAAATCAAATACACCTTATTTCTCACGCTTTATCTCAGCACCACTCCCAGCCAGCCCCCCGTCAACGACGTCCCGACCTTGACGCCTCAGCCTCGCAGTCGACCCTCAACACGCGTGCTGAACACGCCAAGTTACTGATTTCGCCGAACGGTCGCCTGCCACCGAGTGTAGGGCCTTCGAACGCCCATCCCCTGCCAACTCACCCACTTCCGAATGATCGCTCCCAAACGGTTTACGGACCTCCAATTGTCGGCCCTCCATCAGCTTACGGGCCTCCAATTGTCAGCCCTCCATTCGCTTGCAGACCGCCAAATGGCTGCCCCCCATCGGATTACGGTTCACCGTATGGTCCTCTAGACGCCGGTTTTCCACCCACTCCGATCCCGAGTCCGCCGAATACTGTTTCGGCCCCTCCGAACCTCGCCGATCTTCCACAGGTTATTTCGAATCTCTTACATGTCCTCACGGTTCAACTCGCCCCAGCGTTTTCGGCCCTAGGCCTTCCGAACGTCCTTCATCCAGTTATAGCTTCGCTTAATTCGTTGTGTGCCCTCGTATTCCTCATCTCATTCACATCATGGCTACTAACAACCAACTTAAAATCCTTCAATGGAATTGCCGGAGCCTTCGTTCTAAGATCGGCCTTCTCATGCAGAAAGCAAATTCATATGACGTACTTGTCTTGTGCGAAACCTGGTTACATTCAGATTTTATCCCCTCTCTAAACGGCTTCATCATGATAAATAAATGCAGAGTCGGGAACAGAGGGGGGGGGGGGGCCTGGCCATCTGCCTCAAAAAAGATATCACATTTACGGTAATAAATTCGATTTACCACCAAGAAAATAAAATAGAATCTTTAGCAGTTTCAATACCGACGGCGCTCGGTTCGTTGACAATCATCGCTCACTAGAGCAACGGAATGGCAACATTTATTCAATTCAATTCAGGGCCACGGACCAGTTCTCATCGCAGGCGATTTCAATTCTCACCACATCTCTTGGGGGTGCTCAACAAACTGTTCCTCGGGATCTTCCCTACACGATACTTTAATCAATTACGATTTTTCCTGTTTAAATGATGGCTCCCCTACTTTACTATCTGGTAACACCTCCGTTCTCTCAGCCATCGACCTCACAATCGCACCCTCTCACTTGACCCCCCTCTGTTCATGGATGGTTGAATCGGATGCTCTTGGCAGCGATCACTTTCCAATTTCCATTTCTATTGGCACCTCTTTCTCCACTCTCTCTTCACCTCCTCATCGCTATCCTCTGAGAAGGACCGACTGGTCTCTCTTCAAATCGTCACTCGACACTAAGGCCCCTTCTTTATCCGATCCATCTCCTTTATCACAATATGATAATATAGTTCAGGCTATTGACGACTCCATACAGATTGCTACACCGATGAACTTCCCACATCGCACGCACCGCACCAAATCCAAACCAGTTATCTGGTGGGACAAAAATTGCGACCAGGCAAACAAAGCTCGTAAGGAGGCGTGGGCGGCCTGGGGTCGCCTGGGTAACGGTGAAAATTATATTAAAGCAAAAAAACTGGATGCGATTGCAAAGAAGACTTTTCGAAAAGCTAAGAAGGACTCTTGGATCCGTTTTACCGAGTCCATCGACTTTCGTACTGGTGTAAAGGAAGTGTGGTCCAGGGTGAAACGGTTTCGACATAGGAATGCTCCTGACTCCGCGTCCCACTCCAACAACATTGCCACTATCGAGAACATGAAAAACCTCATTGAAACCATCTGCCCTCCCACCAATTTTTTTCCTAATTTTCCAACTTTCTTCAACACGAACACCCATCTTGAATCTCCCTTCCGCTCCGAGGAATTAACTTTGGCCATTCAACGGAGCAAACGGCAATCGGCTCCCGGCACTGACAAAATTGATTTCTGCATTATCGCACAACTTCCGTGCTCCATTACAAACCTAATTTTAGCCACCTTCAACGACATTTTCAAACAGGGTCTTTTCCCCAAATCGTGGTCGGAATTTCTAGTATTCTTTATTCCAAAATCGGCCCAAAACAAATTTCGCCCTATCTCTCTGGCCACATGCCTCCTCAAACTAATGGAAAGACTCATCCACACTCGTATGGCTCAATGGCTGGAGTCGAATCTCATCCTTTCCCCTCTCAATTCGGTTTCCGTAAATCCAGATCGTGCAACGATAACCTTTCTATTCTTTCCACGGAAATATACACTGGTTTCATCAGAAAACAGTTCACTGCGACGATCTTTCTCGACATTAAGAGCGCTTTTGATAACGTGGACCCGGGTATTCTGGCCCATGACTTACGGGACTTGGGCTTTCCTTGGTCCTACGTCAAATTCATTTACAACCTCACGTCCTCCAGCTCAATATACTTTAAAATTGCCGGCGTAACACACGGCCCTTTTTTATCATTCAAAGGGGTCCCTTAAGAATACACCCCTCAAGGGTGTATTCTTAGCCCTCTTCTATACATCCTATACACGAACCAACTTGAGAGCCTTTTGGATAACAATAGTTCCTGCCTACAATTTGCTGACGACATAGCCATTTTCTCGAGAGCTAACAATGTGGAGGACTGCCTCCTATCCCTACAAAACAGCCTAGACAGGATCTCTAATCATTTGAACATCAGAGGCTTAGCTATCGAGCCCTCTAAATCGAAATTAGTAATTTTTTCGCGTAAAAACTTCAACCCCCTTGGGTATCACGTGACTATCGACTCCTCCTTGGTTAGGTCCTCGTGCGAGGCGAAATTTCTCGGCCTCACCTTGGACTATCGACTTACCTGGAACATGCATGTTAGCGGACTAATATCTAAATGCAGCAAAATCCTTAACATAATTAAATGCTTGCGTTCGACATGGTGGGGAGCCGACCCTTCTTCCCTCGTAACTATCTATAGAGCCCTTATCCGCAGCTCGATCGAATATGGCGCAATGTCTTTTCCCCTTTATGACCACGGTCTTTTTCGTAAAATAGAAGTTATCCAACGTAAAGCCATTCGTCTGGCTCTAGGTTTAACAAACTCCACCCCGAACAACGTAACACTGGCTTAATCTCGTGAACCAATCCTTCGCTTCCGCTTGCAGTTCCTCTGCGATAAATTTCTATTGAAAGCCTTCTCCGATACCTGGCACCCCCTAAATGATTCTCTTCCTCTTCTTCTTCATGCCCTCTATGCCAACAGAAGCTACTTTTCTCTTTTAGACCTACCTCTCATTAAATCATACCGCAGATTTGCCCATCATAAAAGCAAGATCGCCACTTTTGCCTACCCGCCCCTTTTTAGAGCTTTTCCTTCATTACCGCCTATATCCGCCTATACACATTGATATCTACACAGGCTATCCAAAAGTCTGTTAATCCCAATGCAGACTTCCTTATTAAATTCAGTCAATACGCTTGCAACGCTGCGTTCTTCTTCACTGACGGTTCCAAGATGAACGACGGGGATTACGTGGGTCTGGAAATATCCTGCCCATCTCTCTCCATCTCGCTGAAATACCGCATCTCTTCATACGCTTCGGTCTTCTCGGCTGAAGCTCTCGCCATCAAGCTCACCACTGATCTGATCATCGCGAATAACATTCCGGAGTCATTCATCTTTTCCGATTCGAGGAGCGCTCTTCAAGCTCTAGTCTCACCTACGTACTCAAACTGTTGTTCACCAATCATTATAGATATCCGCGAGAACTTGTCCACCATTGCTCATCTAAAATTAACAACCAACTTAGTCTGGATTCCTGGTCATGCCGGCATCGTTGGAAACGAAGCTGCCGACTCTCTGGCTAAATCGGCCATAACATACGGGACCTTATATGAAGTTCTTCTACCCGCCTTGGAGTTTTTCGCTCTTGCGCGTAAAAAATCATCTACATATAACGATCGAGTCCTAAAAACGGAAAGCTCATATAAGGGCATTATTTATTTTAATCTTTTTTATGACGATACGAAGCTCCCATGGTACAACAAGCGCAAAAAGCTCAAACGTAATATAATTACGACTTTCTGCAGAATGAGATCAAACCATTATAATTTGTCGGCCAGCCTTTTTCGGAAAAATATTGTAGAGTCCCCCACATGCGTATGTGGTTCCGACATCGAAGACCTCAACCGCGTTTTTTGGGCCTGCCCACGCTTCACTCGGCCGCGAGCGGTCCTGACTCGCTCCTTACAAATATCTAAGATCTATCCGCCTTTCAACATCGAATCCCTCATTGCACAACCCTCTCTCAAGATCATCTCTGCTATCAAAACCTTTCTTTACAGTAGTAACATCCGTCTCTGATTTGTGTATCTATCTCTTTTGGTCACTCTAAAATGTATTCATAGCTGTGTGTTAAAACTCAGTCATACCGTATCGCAATAGCAACCGTTTCAAATCAGTCCGGTTACGCGCTCTTTCCGCTACGTAATTCCATGGCGGTATAACCGCCAGCTCGTACCAAATGGCCATAAGGGAAAGTGCTGCTCCAACGCAGCCTACCGGAGCCAGGCCCAAACATTAGAAGAAGAAGAAGAAGAAGATCATTCGGCGATGATACGGTGATACAGTGATATAAGCGCCAACGGCAATAGTTAGAAGTTCGTTCATAAAAAAGTGAAACGAGTCTCATATGACGAATAGTAGAATTTGTGCGGCAAGCAATCATTTTCTGAGAACCTCTGGTGCGATCTGTCAACCGTCAAACTTCATTCAGTAGGTATCGTAATAATATAAAGGTTCGTTTTGCTATATCGAAAAATGATGGAGCAGGATTAGCGGGAGACAGTAAGAATATACAAGTGTTGCTTGTTTCGGAGTGGACGCCATGATAAAGCGGAAACGATGGCGCCACTTACGTTTATTGCCAACTCAAACATCTCTCGTGCCGATTACCAACTTAACACACCCACTTAATCGGCATTTTCTTGAACTTTGTAAACTATACAATACAACATTTCAAAATAAATAATGTCTTATGACTTTGACTTTAATACTTTTTGTACATTTATCACACGAGTCCCATTCCTCTTGAACAGAACAGATTCTTTGCATTCGGCAAAGCCTTCGTCAAGCTGTCGGCCTTCATATTGTCGGTTGGGGTGTATTCCACACGGATTTTCCCTTTTTCGATGGTTTCGCGGATGAAGTGATGCTTGATGTCAATATGCTTGGTTCGTTGACGGTATCCCGATGTTTGAGCCAATGCTATAGCACCCTTGTTATCGCATGACAATTTTACTGGTTGGATTACCGCCGTAGGGTCCAGTTCCTGTAGCAATTGACGTAACCACAACGCCTCTTGGCACGCCTCGGATAGTGCCATATATTCAGCCTCGGTTGTTGATAATGCGACTGTACGCTGCTTCCGACTGCTCCAAGATACTGCCGCACCTTGCATAATGAATACGAACCCGGTAACCGATCGACGATTATCGGACTCGCCCGCCCAGTCAGCGTCGGTGAACCCTTCGATCTGCGTCTGGCCACCCTTCCGAAACTCCAATTTCTTTAATTGAGTTCCTTTCAGGTATCGGAACACTCTCTTGACAGCACCCCAATGAATCCGACGCGGTGCTTGGTTGTACTTACTCAGTACGCTGGTCGCGTGTGCAATGTCGGGACGAGTCGCCTGACTTACGTACAGCAACGCGCCCACAGCTTCTTGATACGGCACCTTTGACATTTCTTCAAGCTCTTCTTCGGTGGCGTCGTTTGAGATTTCGTCCAACTTCTGATTTACGTCCATTGGAGTAGATACAGGCTTACACTCCGACATGTTAAACCTCTCTAGTATCTCCTGAATGTATGCCGACTGATCGACCGATATCCTTCCCGCTCGATGATTTCTCGTTACCCTTAAGCCGAGTATATGACTTACTTCGCCGAACTCCTTCGTCTTGAAGTTTTCCTTTAACTTTTTTTTCGTCGCCTTCCGCTGGTCTTCGTCGTTCGATACGATGAGGATATCATCTACGTAGACCGCGACAATACATATCTTTGTACTTCTGCGCGTGTAATAGACACATTGGTCTTTTTCGCATTGTTTAAATTTCATTTCTAATAATACATTATTTAATCTTCGGTTCCACGACCTTCCGCTCTGCTTGAGTCCATAGACGGCCTTTTTTAGTTTCCATACTCTCTTTTCATTTCGCGCGTCTATTAATTCTTTTGGCGGTCGTACGAAAATTTCTTCTTCGAGTTCTCCATGAAGATACGCCGTTACTACATCAAGATGTTCGATGGTCAGCCCGTATTTTACGCTGAGCGCGAACAGAATACGCAGAGAGCTATGCCTCATCACCGGTGCGTTGGTTTCGTTATAATCGATCCCTTTTTGCTGCGCGCATCCTCGTACTACGAGCCTGGCTTTATATCTTTCTATTTTTCCCTCGACGTTTCTCTTCGTCTTGAACACCCATTTTGTGGTGAGTATTTTTCGGTTGTCGGGAGGATGCACCAGCTCCCACGTTTGATTTTCTTCGTGTGACTTCTCTTCCTCTTTCATTGCTTTTAACCAGCCTTTCATTGCCTTTTACGATTCTCTCAGGACTTTTCATCGCTTTTTCCACCGTCTCCGGGTCCGATGGATTTCCTTCGCACGTCAAGTAGCTTACGTAATCCTCGCGAATTACTGGCTTTTTAACTCGTGTTGATCTCCGAAGTTCCCCTTCCGGATCTTCGACGGCACCCACTTCAGATGGTATTTCATTATCCGGGAACCATTCTTCGCTGTTCTCCGGCAGTGGGCTATAAAATTCTTCTTGCTCATCTTCTGATAACGAGCCCTGTTGGTCTTCTTCCTCTTGGGATGTCTCCTCTGCATTCTCTTCCCCCGACTCCGGGGCCTCCGTCCCTGGTACTGGCTGCTCCGTTTCTTTTTCTCGCCATTCCACCGGCAAATACGAAGGACCAGGTACGTTTTCTTCTCCTCTAGTCGTCGCTAGATCTTCGCTTATCGTTGAATTCTCGAAGAACACCACATCTCTGCTCTTCACGATTTTCTTGCTGGTCCGATGCACCAGCTTGTATCCCGCGGAGTCCTCGCAATATCCAACGAATACGTGTTCGGCGGCCTTCGCGTCCCATTTCTTCCTTTTCTCCTTCGGCACGTGTACCAGCGCCTTGCAACCGAAAACTCGAACGTGACTCAGGTCAGGCTTGACCCCCGACCATGCTTCTTCCGGCGTTTTTCCCTGGACTGTGACAGTCGGTGACCTGTTAATTAAATACACGGCCGTGGAACACGCTTCCGCCCAGTATTCCTTTGGTAAATTAGCCTCGATTAACATCGTCCGCGCTCGTTCAACTATCGTTCTGTTGAATCTCTCCGCGACACCGTTTTGCTGAGGACTATAGGGCATCGTGGTCTGGTGTTGCACTCCATCTTCCTTCAACAACTCCTGCAATTCTCCTGCAAGATATTCTGTACCGTTATCCGTTCGCAATACCTTCAACTTCTTTCCAGTCTGTGTCTCTACGAAGGATTTGAACTCTTTAATTTTCTCTTTGACATCACTTTTCTTTTTCATAAAAAAAATGAATACCTTCCTCGTGCAGTCGTCAATCAACGTCAAGAAATACCTTGAGCCTCCGATTGACTCTTCTTCCATCGGTCCACACACGTTCGAATGCACGAGGTCGAGTAACCCGCTGGCCCGTTTCCCTCCGGTATAAAACGGTGCTCTGTGATGCTTCCCTTGGACACACGACCCACATGGCTCCAGCTCCTTGTCGTCGTAGTCGATTCCTTTGGCCTGCCCATTTTTCAATGTTCCAAGACTTCTCCGGTTCAGATGCCCGAGCCGTCTGTGCCACAGCATCTCGCTCTCCTTCCTTGCATGGTATGCCGTATGCACGTCCGCGTCGACCTGGTATATTCCGCTCGATTCTGCAGCAGTTACTATAATCTTTCCGTCGCGGGACACGACTTTACATCCTTCCGGATCGAATATAACCGTATGGCCCTTTTTTGTCATCTTGCTCACCGATAGGAGATTTGCTGCAACTCCGGGGACCAACAACACATCCTTTATGACAAGATTCCCTTCTCCATCCTTCATCTTGATCGAAGGTACCACGTCGCCTACAGCCTCCGCCAACAACTTTCCGTTGTCCGCTGTAACCACCTGCGCCGACGATTCCCTTTTCGATTCGAACAAATCTCCTCGAAAGGTCATATGCGAAGACGCACACGAATCGACGTACCAGTGGTCCTTGTGAAGTTGGCTCGTTGCACACAACGCATACAGGGCTTTCTGGTTCATGTCCTTTTTCTCCTTGTCGTTTGGTCTCGGTCCACCCTTCTCGCTCTTACACTGCGCAGCTATGTGACCCATTTTGTTACACTTGTAACACCGAGGGCCTACCTTCCTGCGAGTCTGATGTCCTCTCGAGTAGAGTGCAGCGTCTGACCCCTCTGCGGCATTCCTGTCAAACTTGACGTCCTGCAACAATTTTGTTTTAATCGAGTCACCGGTAATAGCTGTACCGGAGCTCTCTATACCCATTATCATGGGTTCATATTTTTCCGGCAACCCTGCGAGCAACAGTGTTCCGACCCACTCTTCTCCAACAGCAAACCCGACGCCTCTTAACTTGTGCGCCGTTGCTACGATCCGATTCACGTACTCTTCGACTGACGCACATTTTTCGAGGTTAGTCGTCACCAGGGTTCTGAGTAGTCCTACCTTCCTGGTCAGGCCGGTGTCATCGAATGCAGCGCTTAACTTCAACCACACTGTCTTTGCATCCGGAGCGTCTCGTATGTGCACATAATTTACCGGATCCACGCCAAGAATGATCTTCGACCTCGCACGTGTCACCTTCCGCGCATTGGCTACGTACTCCTCCGTACCAATCACGCAACCCCACAAATCGTCGTGCTCCAAATAGGCTTGCATTGCAAATTTCCAATCGTTATAGTTCTCCCTGCCACGGAGACGCTCGATGTGTGGGGGGTTACTGTCCTGTGCACGATTTTGCACGCTCTGACCGCCTGTTTCAGCCATCTTGTTCCCGTTTCGCCGCGTGGGTCGACACACACTTTATTTCTCGCCACTCTCAGCCAAAAAACCGCACCAACAAAAATTGTTTGCAAGATATCGCACTACGAACTTTTCTGTCCAATTATCTTTCTCATTCTACTGTCTCTCCTGGGCCCATAACCTGATGGAGCAGGATTAGCGGGAGACAGTAAGAATATACACGTGTTGCTTGTTTCGGAGTGGACGCCATGATAAAGCGGAAACGATGGCGCCACTTACGTTTATTGCCAACTCAAATATCTCTCGTGCCGATTACCAACTTAACAAAAAATAAGAAAAATAAAACAATACAATTAATGTGACCTGAGATATCTAATACTGCAATGGCGATGTTAAAAAGTTTTTACTAGAATAATATTTTTAAACCGATTTCATATTGTAACATCTTTGAACTCAAAATTAGTTTTTAAAAACGCGATTTTGTAACGATTTACGTATCGATCATTATCGGACAGACCTACCAGGTTGTAGTATAAATGTTCAGTATAAATTTATTATTATTCTGTATAAATTACTACAAAATATCAATAATATGTGAGAAACACGTTTCACGCAAGCTAATCTAGAACACACAATAGCAATAGTTGCCATTTGGACGGACATATGTAACTCATCCAGATTACTTTTTTGTACCAAATGTATTTTTGCTACTTGGGCAATTACCAAACTGATAGCATCTAAAGAAGTACACACAAAAAGTTTTGGAAAATTATATGCTTTAGATTAGGTTGAATACAACGTGTTTCTCACATATTGTTACTATTTATTGTTTTGTATTATTTTTGTTTTCTACTATAGCGAAACAAATATTTATTTTGTCTGGAAACGTATTATTGCTACACTAAAATTTTGATTTGTCTTACCGTATTTGTTTATGTGAAACAGTTTGACAGTTGACAGTTCTCACCAGAGGTTCTCAGGGAATGCTTCTGGCCCGCTCAAATTCTATCACTTGTCATATGAGACTCGTTTCATTTTTTTATGAACGAACTTCCAACTATTGTCGTTGGCGCTTATATCACTGTATCACCGTATCATCGCCGAATGATATCTTGTAATAAGGCCCCTGGTGCGCGGCTTTGGTGGTCCCCAGAGTCAAGCTGAATCGTTCTCGGTCAGAACTTGGATGGGTGATCGGCTTGCCGTGCACTAACTGGCGCATTGGAACCGTTGAGCGGGAGGTCGAATTCTGAGGATTGGTGTTCGTACTCGAAGTAAGTATCGAATGCGAACATCAAGACTCGGTTGGAATGACCAGGGCGCAGATTTTCTGCAGTTTCCCTGCGTTCTCGTGCAAACGCGATACCGTATGGGGGGTAACAGTGGCTGTAGCCGCGAACTTTACATGCGAGGAATTGGATAAAAATTGATGAGAATATCGGCTCGATGGCTCCCAGAAAGCCTTAAGAGGGGCATTACGAGAGAAAAAAAAAACAAACATTAAGGGGCTGCTGGAGCTGTTTTTTTTTCTTTTTTTAACGTGCTTTACGTGTTTTACCAACGGATCTAGACAATTTTTCAGTTCCGACTTAGCGTTGTTAATATGCTACACATACGCGTCAAATCATGCAGGATTGTGATATTGACATAAACGCTTGGATGTGGAGTCGAATTTTTATTGAGAACTTACAAGGAATTAAGAAAACCGAATATTATAGTTTACGAAAGTGAATGAACGTAGTGTCATGATTGACGCACAGGTGGCTCTGCATCGTGTTCTACGCTACATTCGTGCCGCGTTCATCGGCTCTGATCACCGGTCATACGTGAATAGTCTACGTGAAAGCAGTTTACACTTGACGTAATTATCTTTTGTGTAATCGACTTTCCGACGATTTTAGAATATTCGTAGAACCTCAACGATTCGGTGTGCACTCTCGTTTGACGTATGTAAGTCCCAGAATATTTAATGTCGTACAAAACAAATGCTGATAACATTTCAGCGGCCATATTGGATTTTAGGACGATTACCAATATCCGATTTTCTTCGTTTCTTGTACGTTTTCAAGCGATATTCGAGTGCACGCCGAAGCGTTATTGTTCATATTATGTTCCTGTAGGATTTAAAGCATATGCGTAGCATATTAACTGTGCTAAGTCGAAACTAAGAAATCGCTTATTTCGGTCGGTAAAACAGGACCGTCCAGCATCCCCTTAAGGGGCTCCTGGACCGGGAGGGACCCACTTGCACACAAACCAATTGGACACAGAGCAATTGGACACACGATATTGGACACATGAAGATTGGACACACACCCAATTGGACACATGAAGATTGGACACAGACCCAATTGGACACATGGAGATTGGACACAGACTGAATTGGACCCACGATCATTGGACACAAACCCAATTGGACACATGAAGATTGGACACAGACCCAATTGGACACACGATCATTGGACATAGACCCAGTCGGACACACGATCATTGGACGCAGACCCAATTGGACACATGAAAATTGGACACAACCCAATTGGCGACAGTAACATTGGACACAGAACCAATTGGACACAGCAACATTGGACACACGAAAAATGTTATCGAGCTATCGAACTTATTGGACACAGTAGGATTGGACACAGACCCAATCGGACA
Organism: Ichneumon xanthorius; assembly: GCA_917499995.1. NCBI lineage: Eukaryota > Metazoa > Arthropoda > Insecta > Hymenoptera > Ichneumonidae > Ichneumon > Ichneumon xanthorius. The sequence goes on from OU824208.1 coordinate 18,377,355, forward strand.
CAGACGGATTGGACACATACCCAATTGGACACAGCAGGATTGGACACATACCCAATTGGACACAGCAGGATTGCACACATACGCCAAATAGCATGCACATAATAAGATTGGACACATGAAGTTTGGACACAGACCCAATTGGACACACGATCAATGGACACAGACCCAATTGGACACACGCTCATTGGACACAGACCCAATTGGACACACGATCAATGGACACAGACCCAATTGGACACACGCTCATTGGACACAGAGCCAATTGGACACATGAAGATTGGACACAGATCCAATTAAACACACGATCATTGGACACAGACCCAATTGGACACATCAAGATTGGACACAGACCCAATTGGACACATGAAGATTGGACACAGATCCAATTAAACACACGATCATTGGACACAGACCCAATTGGACACACGCTCATTGGACACAGACCCAATTGGACACATGAAGATTGGACACAGATCCAATTAAACACACGATCATTGGACACGGACCCAATTGGACACATCAAGATTGGACACAGACCCAATTGGACACATCAAGATTGGACACAGATCCAATTAAACACACGATCATTGGACACAGACCCAATTGGACACATCAAGATTGGACACAGATCCAATTAGACACACGATCATTGGACACAGACCCAATTGGACACATGAAGATTGGACACAGATCCAATTAAACACACGATCATTGGACACAGACCCAATTGGACACATCAAGATTGGACACAGGTCCAATTAGACACACGATCATTGGACACAGACCCAATTGGACACAGATCCAATTAGACACATGATTATTGGACACAGACCCAATTGGACACATCAGGACACATGGCTCAGTGCAATAAGCAGCAGAACCAATTGGTCACAGGAGGATTCTACACGAATCCAATTGGACACATGAGTGTAGAAACCAATTGGATACAGCCGGATTGGACACAGATTCAATTTGACACATGACTATAGAAACCAATTGGACACATCAAGATTGGACACAGATCCAATTAGACACACGACCCGATTGGACACAGACTCAATTGGATACGTGACGACACATGGCTCAGTATAATAAGCAGCAGAACCAATTGGACGCAGGAGCATTCTACACAAATCCAATTGGACACAGAACAGATCCAATTTGACACATGAGTTTAGAAACCAATTGGACACAGGCGGATTGGATACGCATCCAATTGGACGCATGAGTTGTGACGCGGTTTTTTACGAGTCACAAGAACCGCGTTAACGTCAATTTTTGGCCCGACGAGCACGCGTCTTCCTCCAACGACAGGATCCCAGACGATTCCAAGGGCTCGAATTCAGTTAGTTAAGAAGAATAATCATTAATTTCAGGAATTTCTTTATATTTTTTTTGGGTACGAGCAATTGTGAGGCGGTACGAGACATCTAAAATCGCTAAATAATCAAGGAGATCGGATTACCCAATGGCTTTGGTACCGATCCACGCTCATCGCTGCACCTTCCCAACACCAATAATCATCGCTCTGGGTGCAAGACAGCTATAAGTCGCAGCTTAGCGATACCAGCATCCTGATCAGATGTCTGGGACCACTGCAACGGTGCTACGCCTCTACACTTGACATCTAGCGCTCGGAACGGCAGATCAGCGTGCCGCATCGAAATTTTCTTATCCTCTTATCGCTACAACTATAAATTATGCCGTTGTGCCGTTGCAGGCATAAAATATGATCATTTAAAAAATAGTCGGGTAAAAAGTTATATATGCCACACGGGAGGAGCGGATTTTCACCTCGTGTTCGTGCTGCCCTCGCTTCGCTCGGGCAGCAAACCTCACACTCGGCGACAATCACGCACTTTCCTCCCTAGTAGCATAATGTATGATTTCTAACGAGTGCTGCAGTCCCACGAGTTAGAAAAAGTATTTCGAACGAGGGATGTACGAAATTTTATATCACAAGGTGCAAAAATAGCGGGTTCCCGCACGCGAAGCGTGCGAAAAAGCGGCCATTTCTGCACCGTGTGATATAATAGTACATTTCGATACGAGTGCGAAAAAACTTTTTCTGACGAGTGTGAGTTTGCAGCACGAGCCGAAGGCGAGTGTTGCAATCACACGAGTTCAGAAAACGTTTTTCGCACGAGTATCGAACAAAATTTTATTTCACAAGGTGTGGAAATGGGGGTTTTCGCACGCGAAGCGTGCGAAAATACCCCCATTTCTCCACCGTGTGAAATAAATGTTATTTTCCAATTTTGGTCAGTCGACGACCCCGCTATAAGAAATGTTTTTTTTTTACAATTTTTACAAATAATTTTTTTTTCAGGTTCTGCTTCTTATTATCGATTAACAATTTTCACTAAGTATGATGCTAAGAGCAGGCTCCCCTGAGGAGCTCATTGATTAACCAATAAAATAAATAAAATAAGCGATCTAATTCCTCGGGCAAATAAACAAATTATTTTGTGCATTATTTTAACCCGATCGACTCATGCGTTCTCGACTTAAGGTAACGGTACCAATGCTCGGACACGTCCCAATCATCGGACACTCCTATGCGGATTTGATTTATTACGAATTTAACTATTAGAAATCCAATTTGACACTAGTAATCGTGTCTACAAACATTGTCTTATTCGCAGAAAAAAGTTATACAAGTTTCAAGCCTAAATTATTTTGTATCGTTGCATTTTGTTAAAAAACCGACGATATAGTGTCCGGAAATTGGTACAAGCATTAAGGACATACGCGACCCAATCATCGGACAGTTCGAAGAAGTTAGGTTAGCCAGTTTTCTACGTAGCTTATCTTCACTGTCGTTTCGTGTAAATAATTTTTTCATTGATTTCATTAATAAATAGCAAAGAAATTCTTTTAGTAACTATGAACTTAGTCGGGTTCGTACATCAGAATTCTCAAAATCCGTGATTGTCCGAAAGATCGGGACATAAAGTGTCCGAACATAGGGACGTGATAAAAAACCGCGTCCGAAAACTGGTACATTTGAACTTTCTTGTTGCTTTCTTCCGTAATTAAAAAAATATGTATCTTTATATAATCACTCGATGTGTTTTGGAAACTAGAAACTATCAGCTTGAGGCTGGTTTCAGTTATTTTCACAAAAAATGTATTCTTGGTCAATTAATTACTGCCAGCAACTGGGGATGCTCTTAACCGTCCGAGCATTGGTACCTTTACCTTATTCGGCGTTTAGTTATTAATTGACAAATCGTATTTATCGAATGGTATATGCTAAATTTTGTTTAATTAATATTGTATGGCTAACTTTATCCAGGTTCACATGACACATGCTAAATTGACGAAAATTACGAAAATGACCAAAAACATGGCGGCTGGCCAATTAACGTGACCAAAAAAATGACCGAAAAAGCCATGACCGTCATTTTACATCTAAGTAGATGCACGTCGCCATTTTGTACATCTAAGTAGATGCTCGCCGCCATTTTGCTACTGAGCACACGTAGTGATGGGAAATGACCGTCGTTTTTTCGATCCGTCAATTGACCAAAAAATCACCGTCAATTGACGTCATTTTTTTTAAATCCATTTTTCTATGTGAAATGACTGTCACAAATGACCGTCAATTGACCGAAACACCTATCTAGTTGTGAATTGACGGTCATTTTTTTTCGGTCACAAATTGGTCACAAATTTTTTCAAATATTAACAGGTGACGTTACCGGTTAGTATAATAATAAGGAAAGGATAGGATTCACTTTTTGTTATAAAAACACACCCTCACCTGAATATATTGAATAAAAAGTAACGTAGTTTATTTGTTTTTTTTTCTCATTACAAACTATGTATCACATATCAGTAATACAGCCATCGCTTCTTTATTGTGCAGTGTTCACCGATTCACGATTTATGATAGTAAGTATACGACATAGTTCGATTATCGACAGCTCGAGCTAACAGCATTATTTCAAAGCACTCAATTCCTGCTCGCTCAGAAATAGAAATTTATATTAGAATACTATATTAGGGGTTTCGAGTCACCTAAAAATCGTAGAAATTAAAGTGGAGTGCAAGTGCAAATTATGATTCATTTGAATATTTTACTCAAACCTACGTAAAGAATATAAAAAAAACTGAAATAATTTCGTCTGTGAAACGATAATTCTGTACCGCAGTTCATAGAAGAAGGTAATTTTCATCTTCTCACTTGTTTTAGGTTTCAGATTGCACCGCTGCATGAAATTGACTGTGTAAATTCTACGAATTTCCAATTAAAGTTCTACCGCAGAAGTTACAAGATAAATTCTGTAAAAAAACGGTTCATGTGGAAAATTTTAAGACTTACGCAGTCAATTTCATTCAGCAGTTCAATCTGGAAGCTGCGGCAAGTAAAAAAAAAAAATACCTTCTTCGATGAATTGTGGTGCAGAATTATTGTGATCACTGATAAAATTTTTCAGTTTTTTGGTATTCTTCAAGTAGGTTTGAGTCAAATGTTGACATGAATCATAATGTGCAATTGCACAACACTTTAAATTATACGATTTTTATGTGACTCGAACCCCTTAATCCAGCCCTTTTACCATATTACACTTTTTTGACCAGATGAACTACATTTAATGACAAGTATTCATATGTTGCTGAAACGATGTTCTGTTTCAATAGAAGATGATAGAAATACCAGGCAAACGAAAAGGCAGTGCACTGTTCTTACACGATGACTTTTCGTACAACGTAGACAAACGCTGTGCGAATACGTTCCGCTGTGCTGGGCGCCGAGGGACTCCATGTTATGGAATATTAGTTGCTGTAGATGACAATGGAGAAAGAAAGTATGTTATGAAGACAGACCACAATCACGACTCAAATCCTGATGCTCTGCCGATATACTTACTGAAAAAGGAAATGCTTGAAATGTGTTCCGATACAACATTGCTGCCACGAACAATATTTGACACAGTGTGCCGCAGGTATATTTATTCCTGATATAACTTAATTGAATTATTTTTTATATTATAACTTATACCTGATGATACCATAATTCATTTTTCAGACATGAAAATGTGCCAAAAAGTTTGACTTTCCAATCAGTAAAAAGTATACTCATCCGCGAGAGAGATAAATCCAAACCGATTGTACCTGAAACGGTCGATGCACTCAGTGATTTTCTCCGGGAGCATGAATCATTGAAAGATACGTACAAAGGAACTGTCATCACAGAAGAGGGTGAAATCACGCTGCTATTCTCCAATACCGTGCTTTTGGAAGCTCTAGCGTCTGCATCGGAGATATTCGTCGGCTGCGAATACTTGGTAACAGAAGAATTCAATATAATATAAAAAATTGTCTTTAAAATTTTACAATAATATTTGTTCAATAATCAATGGGCTTTAGGTTGTTCCCACAGATCCGCCAATGAAGCATATGATGACTATTCACATCCGCGATGGAAATGTGGTGAGTATTTTTTGGCAACTATTACATTTTAACTGAAGGGAATGCGATTGAATCAAAAAAATTATAAGTTCGCTTTCAAGTGTTTCTGTTAAAAAAAAAAGTTTTATTGTCTTACAACTAGATTTTTTTATCATAATAAAGAATTCAGGACGATCAAAAACTATTTTGCTTAAAAATTTGTTTTCTTTCCATGCGTCGTTTCTAAGAGAAAAAATAGACGTACCTAATGTGCGAGCGAATACTTAGGTGTTAGTATTCATGAACGGCACTCTTGTTCTATATACAATATACTATACTGCTGTATCAGCGATTTTTTTTCACCGTTATCAGCGTTTTCGTCTTAAAGTCAACTCTAATTAATTTTACCCAGTAGTTCCAAATTGGTGAAATTTGGTTTTTCAGAAGACGACATATATGTATAGGCTTATCAACATTTATTTCTGAGATTGAACTTAACAATATAAATTTCGAGTTTGAATTTCAATTGAAGTTTATATATACAATATTCTATAGTCAACTTAAGAAGAAAATCAATGTTGAGCTCGCGTTTGAATTGAAATTCATGCTAATTATTTCCAGTCTCTCATAATAATACGCCACGTTAACGTATTGACAATTTCAGGGTATTGTTACGGCATTCGTTTTGTGTGAAGAACTCACAGAGGCAACATATCGCTGCATCTGGAAAAAGTTATTGGAACTGGTACCAGGCATGAAGGACAGTTTAACATCTGTTATATCCGATTACGAGAAAGTGAAAATAGCAGTAATCCACGAATGTTTCCCCGATGCAAAAATCTATGGAAGTTGGTTCGGTTTCAAACAGGTTAGTGCCATGTTCATTTTATTATCGGGGTGGACTTCTCCTGAACATAATAAACTTATGAATTGAAGAATGCCGCATCTATTCACATCTAAGAGTGATTAATAGAGTCTCTCTTAGGTCAGTCGCAAATTTTCTACAGAAATTTCAATGATTTTTCATTGTTGCCGATTGGCCCATTGGAGAGTCTTGGACCACTGGTTTACCGTAGAAAAAACATTTCTGAGAACTTAAGCGATTAAATGGTCTGTTGTTTGGCTCTATTGTTCGTTTTATACGATCTGGTGCATCTTGCAGAAACGGAGAGAGACTATTGGAGTGGAATGTTGCTAAAGCCGATACAAAATTCGATTCCATTGATACGAATCATTGCCACATAAGAGCTTTTTCTACTCCTTCGCCTTGTTTATTATCTTTTAAGGGAGTTTTCTACCCTGTTAGTAGAAACAAATAGATCATTTTTAGAAACTTAATTCGACAACTTGGTGGAAGATGTTCTGACGAAGAGAATGAGCTGTGATTTGTCAAAATCGGACGAATCTTACGGATTTTGTTGAAAAAAATTTAACCTGGAAATCTGAAGCTTTGTTTAAGTGACAAATTTGTTGACAGGTTTTTCAAAGGATTAATTTTATTATTTAAGTTACTTATGAATAAATTGCTGCGTTAAATTCGTCAACTGCGAGGACAAATAAGTAATCAATTAATTGTCGAAGGGCTCGGATTTCATTCTCACTGTTCAAATCACCAAATAAAATTTTTTTGTTTTATCGAGATTTTTAAAAATCGTACACTTTTTGGCCGGATATCAAAGCCAAAAATGTGAAAACGGTCGAAATATCGAGACTATTCAGAAAAAGTATCCTTTTTATACACAGTCGTGTAAAAATTATTTTTAAAAAACCTATGAAAGAGACGGAAAAAAAATTGAAAAAATATGCATTAACCTAATGAATTTGCGATGCCCAGTCATGCATTATTGGGTCAATACATCTATTTGCGATTTTTACTTCATTTTTTCGAACCAGTTTTTCAATGTATTATCTGGTTTTACCTTTCGATCATGTGTCAAAGGGTTACAAAAAAAGAAGATGCGAAAGTATTTTGCAATTTTTTCACTTTATAACGAGCGTAAATTTTATCTATAACGACTAAACATCGTAAAAATTCTTTCTCGAATAAATCTCCGTAATCGTAAATGAAAAAAATTCAATGCAGTAATTACGATTGAAAATGACGATTTATAGATATTTTGGAGTGGAAGATCGGCGGGAGGGCGGAGTGAGAAAGAAAGAACGAAAGAAGACTACATATCGTAACGTCTCGTTGTCCGAGAGTGGATATGCGATATAAGGCATTCTTCGTCAACAGAGACACTTTTATTCGATCCTCAAATCTGTCCCATAATCGGCCATACTGTAGTACCCACCACTTGAATGTAATTTCTTTCAAATTCTTAGATCCAACCGTTTAGGAAATTCTCCATTTTTTATAAATAATAAATCAGGGAAAATATAGGTAACACAAAAAAGTGCTGGACTGAAAAAGTTATATTTTGTCATAAAGTTTTTAATGCAATTTTTTAAGTAATTTTATCGTCTGTGCAAAGTAGATTTTTCGCTAAAAAATATATAAATTTCGTTTTTTCATACAGAAAACACCATTAATTTCGCTGGAAAATTTACAGAATGTTTGGGTATATGTATGTGTAAATTCAATTTTAAAAAATCATCAGAGTGGCACCGATTAAGGTTCCAATGTTAAAAAAAAATCAAGCACAATCATACGATATTGACTATTATCTTGATGAAAATGTCGCGGAAAACGAATTTTCCCAGTGAAAAATGATCATTTTTAGTATCAACACAAAATAGTTCAATTTCCCGCGATGTTTCATCAGGATAATAGTTAGTTTCGTATGATATTTCTCGAATTTTATTTATTTTTTGCTCCGGAACCTCAATCGGTGTCGATTGAGGTTCCGGATTATGTACATAAGAGGAAAGATTATGTACATTTTTCTGGGAAATGAAAGGTGTGTTTCTCAATGAAAAAAAAAAATTTCATATTTTTGAGTGACAAATCAACAGTGCAGAGTCGATAAAATGATGTAAAAAAAACCTGAAAATTGAAATTTTCACATTCCTTCCTTACTATATTCTTCTTTCAGGATATAAACCTGTGAACTGATTTTTTCACATTACTTCCTTATTATATTTTGTTGTTCCAATTCCACCGTATACCCTGTCGGGTTTTTACGGAACCCCATCCCGATTCCCCCCTAGCACTCCCTACCCGCACTCAGCTAAGCTACCTAACTTCCATTGCGTCCGTAGCCGACTTAGCTACACTGTACCGCATTTGCCAGGGACACGGGGAAACTACGGAAAACCCGTGCCGGTACAGACGGCCATATTCTACTGATCCACCGGTATTTTTGCACTTGAGTAAAGTGCAGAAACACCAAAGTCTCAGAAGAAATCGTCTTCCGCTCAACGGTCGATGCGCCAGCTAGCGCACGGCTAAGCGGTCACCCATCCAAGTACTGACCGCGAACGAATCAGCTTGACTTGGGGGACCACCAGAGTCGTGCGCCAACCGCGCATCCACCGCTGTCGGTTTACTTCCTTATTATATTCTTTTATTATTCTTCTCTCATATAAATCTGCAGATTGAAATGTTCACATTGGAACCTCATTATATTCTTTTACTCACGAAGCTAAATCTGTGAGGAAGCCAAAAAATTACAGACAATGTTTTCTCATAGAGGAAGCTTTGCGAGTAAAAGAATATAATGAAATAGCAATGTGAAAATTTCAATTTTTTTTGCGATCAAAGGGGTGAGATACACCCCTTTGATCGCAAAGAACGCCCCATTACTCGTAAAATCTACGTAGCAATAATATAAATAATGATTTTTTTTCAGGCTATCTGGCACGAATGGCTGTCCTTGAAACTCGCAACGGCCTCAAGAGATTTAATATCAATGGCGATGACATTACCTTTGGCACCGCGCAGTTTCTTTGAAGTGTCATTCAAGGTTATGCAAGATCTTGCTGATGCCGTGTCCCGAGAACATCCTGCAGTCCTCCAGTTTATGACGTATATGCGCACTGTATGGTTGCCAAACGCGCAAAAAATCAGCGTCTATGGAAGGTCTGCTCGAACGAGTAATATCGTGGAAAGCTTCCAGCGCACCGCGGCTTCAAAGCTCAGCGTCGATTCCGGTCTGTGGATTTTTTTCGGTAAGCTTTTAATATTGTTGTAATAGATATTTATCCCGTACAAGGTGACTCCTTGAAATCTGGTTCATCTAAAAACCTAAAAAAAAAAAAATTAAAAATTTTAAAAACTCCCAAGTGCTAATTAGTCGTTATTATTAAAAAAATATTCGTAAAAAAAAGTAAAAAAAAATTAAAACGATTAAAAAAAATCTTAGAAAAAAAGTAAAAAAAAACTTCAACAAGGATGAAATAATGAATGTATGTAACAATAATTAATTTTGTCAGTAAATAACAATAGTAATAATTAATAATAAAGCATAATTGCAAAATTAATTATTCGTTACTATATCAATTCGTTCATAATCTCCGCTACAGTCGGGATACGCCTTTCGAACCACAGATTTATATAATATATGATAATATTCTGCTACCAAGTTTATTTGTGTGGATATAGAACAGTGTTCGGAAGCCGTCTCCCGACTGTAGCGGAGATTATGAACGAATTGATATAGTAACGAATAATTAATTTTGCAATTATCCTTTATTATTAATTATTACTATTGTTATTGACTGACAAAATTAATTATTGTTACATACATTCATTATTTCATCCTTTTTGAAGTTTTTTTAAAACTTTTTTTCTAAGATTTTTTTTTAATCGTTTTCATTTTTTTAACTTTTTTTTTACGAATATTTTTTTAATAATAAAGACTAATTAGCAGTTGGGAGTTTTTTAAATTTTTAATTTTTTTTTTATTTCATCCTTTTTGAATTCTACCGTTTATAAAATCCCTGATACAATTCTCTAAGTGTCCTTCCTGTCCGATATAATTTTCTGAATCATGTATGTCTCCGATACTATTTTCTATGTGTCTTTCTTCTTCGATGAAATTTTTTATGTGGGGTTCCTCTCCGATATAATTTTTTATCTTAATGTTGTATCTCTCCGATACGATTTTCAATGTGTCGTTCCTCTCCGATGCAACATTTAAAAAGTGAAACGAAGAGCAACGATACCTAGAAAATTGTATCGAAGAGGAACAACACATAAAGAATTTCATCGAAGAAGAAGGACACATAGAAAATTATATCGCTGACATATATAAGATAGGAATAACACATAAAAAATTTCATCGAAGAAGAAACACACAGAAAATTATATCGCTGGCATATATCAGGTAGGAACGACACATAATAAAAAATATCATCGAAGAAGGACACAGAAAATTATATCGCTGGCATATATCGGGTAGGAATGACACATAAAAAATGTAATCGATGAAGAAAGACACATACAAAATTTAATTGGAAAAGACAGACAGAAAATTATATCACTGACATATATCACTTTGCGAATATGATGTTACACTACAGTGATATAATTAATTTCGATAAGAAAAAGAATAATAAATTAGGTTAAGTGCGTAATTTAGGATTTTTTTTATGTCTGTGTTCGGTAATTATTGCACCAGATATTCATATATAGAGACACGGCATCGCATACATTTTTTCACACAGTAAACACGCACCAAACACCGATAACGTAAAAAAACCGCGAATAAAAAACGCTACGATTATAAATAAATAACAATTCCGGGCTTCTCATGGGGCATTGGAAACTCGGCACGCTCGGCATATCTCGGCAGCAGCGTGAAGTATGCGGCATCATTTGCGATTGTACGTAGAAGTAGGGATCGCCGACGTGATTTTTCGATATGTCACCGCGACTTTTGGTTAATCCAACCAAATTTTTTTCACAGTGTATGTCATTTATGTATATTTCGAGACGTTGAGAATATTAGAAATTGTATTAGTCAACTGAAGTGGATTCTTGTACAGAGATAAAACGGAAAACATAGAATCCACAAAGTATTAGCACACAAGCATTGTTGCTTCACCCGGTTTATCCAAGTTATTTCGTTCCAAGTGCACGAGACACATCGCTCTAAAAAGAGTGGAGAAGTTGCATATAACAGTAGAGGCAAGCGGGGCAAAGCGGGGAATGGGGCAGAACATAATTTTCCCATAATTTTTGGATGCCCACATTCACCAATATTATTCGTCAGTACATCAGGATGTTCTGCCACGTTTTGCCCCGCTGTCCGATCCAAAAATTATTGGAAAATTTACTTTTACCCAACTGCCCCGTTTTGCCCCGCTACCCCATTTTGCCCCGCTCGATCCTACTGGAATCGGAGGTAGAAGACGTGATTCGTCGAGCGTGCAACACGCGTGCAACACGCCTATGTTGCAGACCCAACGCAAACTGAAAACGGCGGTTGGATCGGATTATGAGAGGATTATTCAATATTACAGTGAAATGGAACAAACTCATAGTCGAGCAAGAGGTTGCGTTTGAGCGTCTGCAAGGAACCAAGCGTGCAATCGGACGTTCTCGCATAAATCGAGAGAGAGCTGAAAAAATACTGCATCTGCAGAAAGATCTCGTTGAAAAAAGGTAATTTTTTTTATCGAATTTTTTTGGTGATATATGACAAAATTATCGCCACGTTTATATATTCCGCAGGTTGCCTATAGAGCAATTTTTGAAAGCGTTCAACATATTTTATGTCAGTTACAAAAATAATGCGAATTCGCTATCTCGAGGTTTGTATTTAAAAAATTCATTCTGTGACGGTTTTACACATACATCTTTATATTCTCATGTCTTTCTACTTTCTCAATCTTTCTACTTGTTTCAGATGGCAATGGAAACGACGTGATCATCGGTGCCGACTTGCTAGCGGATAGTGTTCCGGAGGATCTTCTAGATGATAGGTTTGTTATTATTTCTATTTTACTTGTTTGTTCGAGTGATGTGGGTCGGTAAATAACGGGTTAATAGACCGCTGCTACGAACGATATTTCACCGACGGTCATTTATATATTACATAAATTAAATTATGAATATATATGTGAATAGTTTTTTATTTTTAATATAATCCCTTAGGTGGATTTTACCTGATAATAAAGTTCTATTAACTTGTTATAACATTTTTGCAATGTGTAAGGAATTCGTCAAGACTTTTCAAATTGACAGTCTTAGCGGTTGACAGCACGGAATTTACTAAAATAACTAGTAATTTTACCTGTAACGATAGTAACTAACATAATGTTTTTTAATAATTAAAAAAAAATGATCGAATGAGTCGAAATTTTACCTACAAATAATATTTATTTCTAATTCATGTACAATTTAGCGATACAGTAACGACTGTTACGATTCAACGACGAAATAATCGCAGAAGGCAACTCGAAGATCATCCAGACGTAGCCAAAGATTGTCAAGACGCAGCCAAAGATCGTCCAGACGCAGCCAAAGATCGTCCAGACGTAGCCAAAGATGCTCCAGACGTTGTCGAAGAAAACACACTTCTCACAAATTCACCGATAACCTGTGGAGCGAATCCCCAAATCAAGACGCAAACGAGCCGATCGGAGACAGGTATTTTAGAATTTAAACAAAAACTGATTAGAGTTAATTTTTATGTTATTTTATTTATGATCATCATTATTATCTGTACCAGAGCTGGGCGGTACTTAAAGTACATCGGTACTTATTTGCTACTTTAATTTCGAGACTTTAAGTACAGGTGTACGTGAAGTACTGCAATTTTTCCAAGAACTTAAAGTACATATGTACTTTAAATACTGCACTTAAAGTACTTGAAGTATACGGCACTTAACGTTATTTTCCATTCCTTCACATACTTTCAGTTGAACCACAGTGCGTGAAACCTGAAAATCTTTGTATTAATATAATTTAAAAAATAGTCTGATAGAACCATAATGCATCACACATACGTTTAAACCAAAAGTTTAATTCGATCAAAATTTCAGTACTTCGCGACATGCCAAAAATCTGAACAAAATCAGCCGTATTAATTATGTCAAGACCTTTGATTTTGCATAATAATAATGCCGAAAAGTTATTAGCAAATGATTAGAAAAATAAATTATTTTTCTTTAAAATCAGACAACTTTTGATTTTCTCATTTTAAATGATTTCCTTGATTTTTTACAACTTATGAATTTTTTTTAGAATTTTCTATCATTTCAACATTTTTTTTATCGAAAATTTGAAAACTCGATGCAGAGGCACAAATTTCGAATACGTTTCAGTATCACGATTCTACAGTACACACAAAAAGTTTCGAGGCGATTGCGCCAACCGTTCCGTAATTATGGCCTTAAAAAATGTCAAAAACGGAAAATTCAAAAATAGTAGAAAATTCTAAAAAAGTCATGTGGCTTTTAGAAAATCCATGAATTCATTTGAAAAGAAAAAAAGAAAGGTTTACTGATTATTTGTTGAGCATTTTTATTTTTTAGCAATTTGTTAATAACTTTTTGATATTATTATTATGCAAAATTAATGTCGATGGCACCTTTAATACAGTTGATTTTTTTCAGATTTTTTTACCATTGAGAAGGGTTCAAATTCTCACTGAATCTCACTTTTGGCTGAGAATGTACATGTGAAGCATCCTTAAGGTGAAGTGTAACCGCCATGAGTGCGAAAAAGACAGCTGCAATTTCGTTTCCCAAAAATCTCCCAAGCCGTTTATTTCTTGGGAAAATGATGAGAACAGCCAACTGCAGAATTACTGCGCCTAGTTGGCCGTTCTCGTATTTTTCCCTAAAAATTAGCCGTCTTAGAGAAATTTGGAAAACAGTTTTTGTTACCGACCGAGTAGTTACACTTTACCTTAAGTTTCGAAGCTCAAGTTTACAAATTTTCATATCGACACATACATAACATTTTTTTTGTTTATTGGTTGTTATTTTTTTATTATTGCTTTGTTTATTTAAAAATAAGTTCACGACATTTTTGCTTCCTCCTAGAGGAAGCTTTGTTTTGGTGAAAAAAAAATTCCAAATTTTAATGAAAACGTGTTCAAAATGTTCTAAAACTTCGAAAAATCACCTTTTGAAAAAATGTGCGGATGTATATAAGTGTGTATGACTCGGACGCAAAAAATTCAAACCGCTATAACTCGGGAATGCCTCGACCGATCAAGCTGAAATTTCACATACAGCATGTGTGATCAATAGTTGACGTTTGGTCAAAATTTCATTGAAAAATGTTCCGTTATTTTTTTTGGACGCGATTTTTTATTTGTTCGAAAATGTCTGTGCGCGCTCTACGCGCTCATAATTGTTTAGCTGTCGGGCTAAACACGCGTACACAGATGGAGCATGATCACCCGATGATCCCATTAAAATTTCACGAAAATCAATAGAACCGTTTAAATTTGATGTCATTTTACATTTTTTGAATTTCATGATTTTTTTTAGACGCATTTTTTCGTATCAAATATACATCTACGAATAAAATAAGTGTCAGATTCGTGATCAGCGTGAAAAAATACATAAAGTATAGTCCCGAAGCGATGACTAATGAAAAAAGTTTATCTGGAAATTTTGTAGTCAATCAATATTGCAAAAATATTTTATTTTGCGTATTTTCAAAAAGTGATTTCTTTGCTTCACGATGACATCGCGAAAAAACCTAGGTGCCTATCATGTTCTACAGCAAGAATTAGACAAAGTGGTGTCATTTGGACTTCTCGAGTAAAAATTGAAAGATCGAAAAAAAATTTGGAACACAATACTATGTAATTTTTCGCGCCAAACACAGATCCGACATCCGTTTTGACGAAAACGCAAGGTTGGTGTATTTTTTCGCGCTAAACCTGAGTCGGTTAGCAGTTTTGCCCAAAAGTTAAATACGACGTTGATGTTGAAAAAAGTTGAAAATTGAAATTTTCATAACGCTTTCATAAAAGTTGAAAGTTGAAATTTTTATATCATTTTCTCATAATGTCCCTTTGCTCGCGAAGCTTCCTCTATGAGGAAGCCAAAAATATAATAAATGCTTTCTCATAGAAGCTTTGCGAAAAAGGGGCATTATCAGAAAGCGATATAAAAATTTCAACCTTCCCCTAGCGGACCGATTTGACCCGTTTTTACGTTTGTGAATAAAAAATGTAATGAGGGAGGAATGTGAAAATTTCAATTTTCAGGGTTTTTATATTTTTCAGATGACCGCCATAACAACAATTTCAATTGTTCTCGATCGTCGAGTGAATATTTTGCGGATACTGCCGACTCAAAATCGGATCATAGTAACGATGATGATCGTGTGGATGACATCGAGACACATGGACATCGTCCGAACACGCGCAGTCAAAGCTCGGAGCAGGCAACTGCAGTGCAATATGACGAATACGAGGGTAAGACCTATGATATAATCGAGTATCGTACATAAAAAAAACCGACGATTTAAAAACTCGGAAATTCGAAGGGTATTGAAGAGTTGTAGAGTTATTCGCATATCGATTGGTTGCTACACGACATTTCAGTCGTGACGAAAACAAAATAAAATGTTTTTCTCGCGATTAACAAACACTCCACTTGCGTTTTGGATAAAACAGATTTTGGATTCGTATTCAGCGCTAAGATATCCATCGAAATCGGAAAATTGCAACTCTCAAAATTGATCAGGAATTTTGTTTTCGTTCTTTCGCAGCTATATTTGATGTCCTTTTTTCTGCTGATGCCGAATCTGTCAATTATTTTACTACTAGCTCAATATTTACTACTCAATATTTACTACTCTATACATCTCCAAAAATGGTACCGCAATGCGACTAAGCACACAACGTGAGTGCAATGCGTTATGATATTATTATAATTTGTTGTAGATTATATCTATGATCCACCAGAGGATGATTACGGATACTGGCTCTCGGACACTGTCGATCCAGTCCCAGATGTTCCGTTCCAAAGTGTCTCGAAGATAACTGTGTCTAGTACATGCACAAGCATTCGAAAACCTGGCACTTGTTGCGTATGCCTCAGTGTCAGCGCCGATCAACACTTCCAGCCATGCAATCATATGTGCTGTTGCGAAGACTGTGCGAGCAATCTAGACGAACCCGTGTGTCCCTTGTGCAAACGCGAAATCTTGTCGCGTACGACAGTTATTTTGTCGTAAAGTAATTCGTCTTCGTCGACAGAAACTCGGACAAATAAAAACAAGTACAAAAAAAAGTATTATTCGATAAAACAGATATACATTGTTAAACATTGAATATCAATAATAACATAAAAGTCAATTACACTACAGTAAAACCTCGATTAACCGGTGGCGGTTGGGAGAAGAGAAAGATCAATAAAGATATTCACTCATTTTCATTGGAATAAAACGACGTTTCTAAAAAAAAAAAAAAACTTCGCTACACTTAAGGAGGTTCGAGCGCTTCACACTAGTCAAAGGAGTGCTACATTTAAAAAATCGTTTGTAGAAACTTTTACGCATCTATTGATTATGGTGGATAGTTATTTATATTACAGCAGATGTCATTAATCGAGAAAAACATTAATTGCAATAGATTTGCAAAAATATTACCTGGTTTATGCTAATTTTTTAAAAGGTCCACATTCGTTCAGTTTTTTCTAAGAATAATCCGTGATGTTTTCTAGATTTTGATGTATGACGGCTCATTCTCTTCCTTCAAAGATCCTCTACGAATGCACCATCTAGATATTCGATAGTATTTTCTGTTTAAAAATTACAGCTGTTTGTTTATGAAGGAATTTCGTCGATGGATAAACAAAAGGCTGTCATTTTTAAACGGAAAATACTATTCCATACCTAGTTGGTGAATTCGTAGAGCATCTTTCAAGTAAGAGAATGAGCCGTAATACCTCAAAATCGAGCGAGAATTGCGGATTATTCTTTTAAAAAACTGATCGAATGTGTACCTTTTCGAAAATTAGCATAAAACCAGTTAATATTTTTGCAAATCCATGACATGATCGAATGTGTACCTTTTCGAAAATTAGCATAAAACCAGTTAATATTTTTGCAAATCCATGACAATTAATGGTTTCCTACATTAAGGACATGTGTTGTAATGCATATAGAAATCCACTATAAGCAATATATGCGTAAAAGTTTGTATAAACAATTTTTAAAAAGTAGCACTCATTTGACTAGTGTGAAGCGTTCCAACGTCCTTAACCGTGATTTTCAGCTATCCAAGAGTAACACACCTCGGCTAATCGAGGTTTTACTGTAACAAGTTTCAATTATAATACGTGTTAATCAATATGTTAAAAAGTTTTATTGCCAAAAGTATTACTTGTATCGGATACTATTTGTACACATGTGCATTTGTACAGATACTATGAAAGCGAAAACTCCAGATATAAAGTATATAAGTGTATACTTTAAGTTACATTTTTTTTAATGTCAATTATATTAATAAGCGTTAAAAACTTTATGGGCTGAAGGTCCATCGATTTCAGGGGAAAAAACACATTTTATTTTTTATTTCCGTGAAAAAAATTGCGTAAATATTCTCCACGACTGATTGTTCGACAAGGTGTTACTGATCATGTAAAAAATCCCCAAATCCGAATATAACAAATCGTAGAAGGAGTTCCCTTTTTCTCAATATCATTTTCTTGAAATTATCTAATTTAAAAAATGGAACTTTTCCAACAGTTTTTTATATTTGGACTTGGAGATTTTTTTTTACATGATCAGTACACTCCTTCGAACAATCAATAGTGGGGGTTTTTTTATGCTTTTTTTTCACCGAAATAAAAAATAAACCCTGTTTTTTTCCTGAGATCGATGGAACCCCCCGACGCTTTAAGTTTCAATATTGAATTCGACAAGCGTTCTCGAGACTTTCCTATCATATATAATTTACGTTGCAAAGCTTCCGTTACTAGCAAGTAATACGTGTTGAAAAGTTTATAAATACATTTTTGTAAACTGTACTATTTTCAAAGTAAAAAATGTTAAACAATTAAACTAAAGTATATTTAGTGCTTAAAATACTCAGTACATACAATAATTGTGTCTAACACATGCAGAAGCGTTCGCAAAATTAGTACTTCTTGTCAGCGCCGATCAACACTTCCAGCCATGCAATCATATGTGCTGTTGCGAAGAATGTGCGCGGAATCTAGACATACCAGTGTGTCCCTTCTACAATCGCGAAATCTTATCGCGTACGAGTGTTATTTTGTCATAAAATAATTCGTTTTCGTCGTCAGAAAATCGGACTAATAAAAACGAGTACAAAAATAAAGTATTATTAGATAAAACAGATAAACATTGTTATACATTGGATATTAATAATAATATAAAAAAGTCAATTACACAACAGTAAAACTTCGATTAACCGGTGGGGGTTGGGGGAGGAGAAAGATCGATAAAGATATTCACTCATTTTCATTGGAATAAACCGACTTTTCTAAAAAAAACAAAATTCTCGGTACACTTAACCGTGATTTTCAGCTATCCGTGTGTAACCCCGGTCTCACCCACCTCGGCTAATCGAAGTTTTACTGTAAAAGTTTCAATTATGATACGTGTTAATCAATATGTTAAAAAGTTTTATTGCCAAAAGTATTACTTGTATCGGATACTATTTGTACACATGTACAGATATTATGAAAGCGAAAACTCCAAATATAAAGTATATAAGTATATACTTTAAGTTATATTTTTAAAAATGTCAATTATATTAATAAGCGTTAAAAACTTTATGAGGTGAGGGTCCATCGATTTAAGGAAAAAAAACACATTGTATTTTTTATTTCCATGAAAAAAATTGCGTAATTAATTCCCCACGACTGATTATTCGAAAAGGTGTTACTGGTCATGTAAATAATCCCCAGATCCGAATATAACAAATCGTAGAAGGAACTCCGTTTTTCTCAGTATCATTTTTTTAAACTATCTGTGTTTAAAAATGGAACTTTTTCCACAATTTTTTATATTTGTACCTAAGGATTTTTTTACAGGAACAGTACACCCTTTCGAACGATCAATAGTAGGGGTTTTTTCCGCTATTTTTTCGCCGAAATAAAACCTGTTTTTTCTGAAATCGATGGACCCCCCCGACGCCTTAAGTTTTAGTATTGAATTTGAGAAGCGTTCTCGAGACTCTCCTATCGTATATACTTTACGTTGCAAAGCTTCAGGTACTAGTAACTAATACGTGTTGAAAAGTTTATAAATACCTTTTTTTAAACTGTATTGTTTTCAAACTTAAAAATGGTAACGATTAAACTAAAGTATATTTAGTGCTTAAAATACTCTGTACATACAATAGCATGTAATAAAATAGCTAACAGAGACTAATAAAACTGCATAAAAAATGAATAAATTTTCCAGGATTATTGCTGTGAGATGATTTATTTTGTAATGACGCCAGTCCGTTAAACTACATAAAATACGCCTTCACCTAAAAAGAGAATTTACATTATGAAAGTCTCAACTAATATTTATCTCCGAAGGGAATAAACATGATGCTCCAAAGGGATCAAACCTGAAACAAAAAAAAATTAATTCGAACTAATAAGCGAGAATATACAAGACAAGACATACCTCGAGGATAATCTCGTAATATTTAACGGCCTGAAACATTAATGGAATTAAAATTGGCATCTGTTGTTAAATAATCATAAGTGTGGAGGCGCCTTCGAATTCTCAAACACTTGGAATAAAATCCAAAAAATTGAAATTTTGACATTGTTTCCGCGTTATATTTTTTTACTCCAACAGTTACGCGATGGCGAATAAAAATTGTTTAAAAAATCCTGAAAATTATTATTTTAACATTTCTGTCATTTTTTTGCGTCCTCATAGAAGAAGCTTTGTTTTGGGATTAGTTACTTTAATTGGTGGTTTCTACGAGTTACAAGATAATGAAAAAACATTTTCTACAAAATTTAAATGCCATAAATTTTGAACCCCTTGACGGATTTACGCAAAATTGACTCCCAAAATTTGTTCAATAACAGTCGATTTGTACACCAAAGTTAAGCCCGATATATTAAGAATTGCGAGTGTAGTGTTCGAAGAAAACAATTTCAAAAAAATTAAAAATGCAATAAATTTTGTACCCCGTGATAGATTCACGTCAAATTTCATCCCAAACCTTGTGTAATAACAGTCCAGTTATGAATCAAATTAGAGACCGATATCTTAAAAATTGCGACAGCTAGAGTGCCAACAAAATCCGAATACGCACACGCGCCGGCACACACACATACACATAAAGACATTTCGTCTAAACCAATTTTCTTGGCGTTTTAGACCATTTTGTTGAGTAACCTGAAAAGCTGAAAGCCGAAAGTTGACATTTTTATATCACTTTCTCATAACGCCCCTTTATTCGCAAAGCTTCCTCTATGAGGAAGCCAAAAATATAGTAAATGCTTCCTCATAGAAGAAGCTGTGCGAATAAAGGGACGTTATGAGAAAATGATATAAAAATTTCAGCTTTCAGCTTTCAACTTTCAGCTTTCAACTTTCAGCTTTCAACTTTCAGTTTTCAACTTTCAAATTTCAGCTTTCAAATTTCAGCTTTCAAATTTCAACTTTCAGCTTTCAACTTTCAGCTTTCAACTTTCAGCTTTCAACTTTCAGCTTTCAACTTTCAGCTTTCAACTTTCAGCTATCAACTTTCAGCTTTCGAATTTCAGCTTTCAAATTTCAGCTTTCAAATTTCAGCTTTCGAATTTCAGCTTTCGAATTTTAGCTTTCGAATTTCAGCTTTCGAATTTCAGCTTTCGAATTTCAGCTTTCGAATTCCAGCTTTCAAATTTCAACTTTCAAATTTCAGCTTTCAAATTTCAGCTTTCAAATTCCAGCTTTCAAATTTTAGCTTTCAAATTTTAGATTTCAAATTTTAGCTTTCAAATTTTAGATTTCAAATTTTAGCTTTCAAATTTCAGCTTTCAAATTTTAGCTTTCAAATTTTAGCTTTCAAATTTTAGCTTTCAAATTTTAGCTTTCAAATTTTAGCTTCTTTCAACGTCATCTTTTTTCAACATCAACGTCGTGTTTGACTTTCATGCAAAATGACTGGCCGATTCAGGTTCAGCGCGAAAAATACACCAACGTCGTGCTTCACTTTGTCAGATCTGCTCTCGGCGAAAAAACATACATGGAATTATCCGCTCCTGAATTTTTTTTCGCTCTTTCGATTTTTTTAAGAAATTCAAATGACACCTCTTTATCTAGTGTTTTCAACCCCGTCATACATATCATTTTGTGTATTTCTTGTCATACAACATTATAGACACCGGACTTTTTCCGCGATGCCATCGAGAAGCAAAAAAATCACTTATTTTGGCAATATTGGTTATAAAAATTCCCGAAATTCTTTTTTCTTTTCTCATCGCTCGGGGACTATATGTAACCTATTTTTCCCACTGATCATGAAGCTGCAACTTATTTTACTCTTAATTGAATATTTGATACGAAAACTCGCGTCAGAAAGAAAATATTAATTTTTCGTAAAATTCAACAAATTTTAAAATTTCAAAATCTCATAAAATTTGAACGTCATCGATCGATCCTCGCCAAATTAAATAGGGATCACGGGCCAATAATAATCCCTTTGTGTACAGCTTTTTACCCCGATAGCACCGAAATTGTAATTGCTAGCGTGCGTACAAGTTTTACGCAAACTTAAAAATCGGGTAAAATTTTTATGAGTGAACGCATTTTGTTAAAAATATAATCAAACGTTGAGGATTCGCCCCTCTACCTACCTTAGAAATTTCAGGTCGATAGCTCAAGCCGTTCTAAAGTAAAAAGATTTTAAATTTTTTGGGTCTGAGACACGCCCGCGTGCACGCATCCAGACATTTTTTCTAAATATGATTTTGCGATGTTTTGAAACATTCTGAACACGTTTTCGCTTCGTCTATGAGGAAGCAATAACAAATAAATAGCTCGATATTGCCAGCGTACCTACGGACCGAACTCGACAGAGTTTTAATAGTCTCGCAGACTCAAAAAAAAAATAAAAAAATAAATAGCTCGATATTCCCAGCGAAACTACGCACCGAACTCGACAGAGTTTCGAGCGCGGCAAGCGCTCGAGCGCGCGAGCGGAACGAGTTTTCAAGCGCGTCGAGCGCTTGACCTTCAGCTCGACCTTGCTCGAGCATCCAAATATCGAGTCGAGCGCATGAACGCTCGAGCACATTAGTGCTTGTGCACATCCCTAGTGTATGTACAAGGCTTGTAAAATTGAAACCTCAATAACTGAAGAACGCTTTGTGAGTAAAAGAATATAATGAGGAAGCAATGTTAAAATTTCAATTTTCAGGGTATTTCACTTTAATTCCGATTTGGGAATTCGAAACTAAGCACAATAATTTAACTCCCATAATTTGAAAACCGCTTCAGAAATCGAGGTGAAATTTACCACGTCTGTTGAGAGGTCGTTCTTCATTATATGATCCAATTTTTGACCAAATTGACGCAGTCGTTTACATTTTACGCGATTTTGAATTTTTCAAAAATGTTCACGAAACTTTCTCTATAAGGAAGCCAAAAAATTACAGACGATGCTTTCTCACCGAGGAAGCTTTGTGAGTAAAAGAATATAGCAATGTGAGGTAGCAATGTGAAAATCTCAATTTTCAGGTTTACAGTATGAGAGAAGAATATAATGAGAAAGCAATGTGAAAGATTCAATTTTCAGGTTTTTAAATTACAACGTAACTTACTAAGTTATCGAGTAACAAAAACCGTAACTTTACTGGTAAAAATCAACATAATCTACCCGTAAATTCACAACACTAGCGCCATATGTCCAATCCTCCTGTGTCCAAATGGTTCTGCTGCTTATTGTACCGAGCCGTGTGTCCTCATGTGTCCAATTGGGTGTCCAATTGGGTCTGTGTCCAATTGGGTCTGTGTCCAATTGGGTCTGTGTCCAATTGGGTCTGTGTCCAATTGGGTCTGTGTCCAATTGGGTCTGTGTCCAATTGGGTCTGTGTCCAATTGGGTCTGTGTCCAATTGGGTCTGTGTCCAATTGGGTCTGTGTCCAATTGGGTCTGTGTCCAATTGGGTCTGTGTCCAATTGGGTCTGTGTCCAATTGGGTCTGTGTCCAATTGGGTCTGTGTCCAATTGGGTCTGTGTCCAATTGGGTCTGTGTCCAATTGGTCTTGTGTCCAATTGATCTTGTGTCCAATTGATCTTGTGTCCAATTGGACTTGTGTCCAATTTGTCTTGTGTCCAATTGGTCTTGTGTCCAACGGGGTCTGTCTCCAATGATCGTGTGTGTAATTGGATCTGTGTCCAATGATCGTGTGTCCAATCTTCATGTGTCCAATGATCGTGTGTCCAATCTTCATGTGTCCAATTCGATCTGTGTCCAATAATCGTGTGTCTCGTTGGATCTGTGTCCAATCTTCATGTGTCCAATTGGGTCTGTGTCCAATGATCGTGTGTCCAATTGGGTCTGTGTCCAAACTTCATGTGTCTAATTGGATCTGTATCCAATCTTCATGTGTCCAATTGGGTCTGTGTCCAAACTTCATGTCTAATTGGGTCTGTGTCCAAACTTCATGTCTAATTGGATCTGTATCCAATCTTCATGTGTCCAATTGGGTCTGTGTCCAATGATCGTGTGTCCAATTGGGTCTGTGTCCAATGATCGTGTGTCTAATTGGATCTGTGTCCAATCTTCGTATGTCCAATTGGGTCTGTGTCCAATGATCGTGTGTCCAATTGGGTCTGTGTCCAAACATCATGTGTCCAATTGGGTTCGTGTCCAATGATCGTGTGTCTAATTGGATCTGTGTCCAATCTTCGTGTGTCCAATTGGGTCTGTGTCCAATGATCGCGTGTCCAATTGGGTCTGTGTCCAAACATCATGTGTCCAATTGGGTCTGTGTCCAATGATCGTGTGTCCAATTGGGTCTGTGTCCAATGATCGTGTGTCCAATTGGATCTGTGTCCAAACTTCATGTGTCTAATTGGATCTGTGTCCAATCTTCGTGTGTCCAATTGGGTCTGTGTCCAATGATCGTGTGTCCAATTGGGTCTGTGTCCAAACATCATGTGTCCAATTGGGTCTGTGTCCAATGATCGTGTGTCCAATTGGGTCTGTGTCCAATGATCGTGTGTCCAATTGGATCTGTGTCCAAACTTCATGTGTCCAATCTTATTACGTGCATGCTATTTGGCGTATGTGTCTAATCATGCTGTGTCCAATTGTTTATGTGTCCAATCGTCTGTCTCCAATTTGGGCTGTGTCCAATCCTACTGTGTCCAATAGGTTCGATCGCTCTATAACATTTTTCTTGTGTCCAATGTTACTGTGTCCAATTGGTTCTGTGTCCAATGTTGCTGTCGCCAATTTGGTCTGTGTCCAATCTTCGTGTGTCCAATTGGGTCTGTGTCCAATCTTGATGTGTCCAATTGGGTCTGTGTCCAATGATCGTGTGTCTAATTGGTCTTGTGTCCAATGATTATGTGTCCAATTGGGTTTGTGTCCAATGATCGTGTGTCCAATTGAGTCTGTGTCCAATCTTCATGTGTCCAATTGGCCTTGTGTCCAATCTTGTTGTGTCCAATTGGTCTTGTGTCCAATCTTTTTGTGTCCAATATCTTGTGTCCAATCGGTCTGTGTCCAATCGGTTTGTGTGCAAGTGGGCATCACTCCATGTAGTCAGCATAATAAAAAACCTCAATCTGGGAAACCTCCACCGAATGTCTACCGGTCGTAATCTGAGTGCGATCTCTCAGGACATAGAAGACCTACGTATTATTGACGTATCAAAAATCTAAATTATCTGCCCCACGGCAACATCAGCGAATCTAATCGCCGAAAGTAAAAAATTCAAGGACTTTAACTGGGCGGCCTTCATTCCGTCCTCAAAAATTTCCATTTTAGGCGTGGTAAAAGACGTAGATCCCACGATGTCCCTGGACGAAATTAGGCGGGGTATTCGTGGCATAAACAAGGACGACATCATCCGGTTGGAAAAAATGAAACGTAGGGTCCAAAAAGTCGAAATAAACGAAGAAAACGAAAAAAATAGAACACTCCGAGTTGGTAGACTCTAACTCGATCAGAATATTCTTTCAAGGGAAAACGCTCCCAAAATTCATAAAAATATGGTATGTTAAATGCAAAGTCGAACCATACAAAAAAAAACACAACTGTCCCCCAGTGCGGCAATTGCCAACGAATAGGGCACATTACGGCCAAGTGTAGGGGGAAAACTCGCTGTGAACTCTGTAGCGAGGCGCACCACAGGGATCAGTGCACGGCAGTCTCCCGCAGATGCGCGAACTGTTCGGGACCCCACGCGGCGACCGATCCAGGGTGTCGCGAATTTAAAACCCAGACCGAAGTTAGGAAGATCATGAATACACAAGGAGTCTCCTTTCCAGAGGCAAAAGAAATTTGGCTAAACAACAAAAAAAAAAAATGCGAACTCGAAGAGGGGGGTCCGATAATAACCCAATGCAGCTTTCCTCCCCTCCCGAAAGAAAAAAGTGCGCTCCCTCCCTTGATGTATCCTTTCCCCACCAAAAAAATCAACTCCACCCGTCGTTGGGAGAGGGAGATTCTCCCCCCCCCCGCCCCCTCGACTCTCCCACCGGAGACCCATACCAGCAGGTAATTTCCACCCCCCCCCCCCCCCTCAGATTAACCACTCCAATAACCACTCCCAGCAAAAAAAAAAAAGCCCAGCCCCTCAACGAGCCGGTAAGTGGCTAACCACCCCACCCCCTACTATCCACCACAAACCCGCCCTCACCTCCACAAAACCTAATCACGAAAAACTGGGTGGACGCTCCCCCCCCCCCCTTAGCGTCTCCCCTACTCACTCCAGAAAGTCCCCTCTCCCCCCGCGTAATAAAGAAAATATTTCACCCAACCTCGAGAATCTAGACAATTGCTCGCCCCCGGGGAACCGGTGCGCTCGAATCGGGTCACCGTTTAGCAAGCTACAGAGCAAAATGGACGATCTCACTGGCATGAGAGAACGATGGGGACAGACGATCCCTTCGTTCGTCTCAAAACTCATGGACGGGTCACGCGACTCAAATACCCAAAAAAACATCTTAGAATTTGCAAGAAGGGAAATTGAAGCAAAATCCTCCCCATGTCCTCTCTCTCCCAAGAATCGCCTGCCAATAGCAAATATCCCCTCCAGTTCCCCGATCAGCCAACGGCCTAACAACAATCAAAACCGCAGACGCTAAAATGGACATACTACAATGGAATTGCAGAAGCTTGAACAGTAAATGGCAGGAAATCCACTCGCGAGCGAGGTGGTGCGCCTCGCTCTCTTATATTCGATAAAAAGTTAGTTTGTCTATCCGAAACGTGGCTCACGCCGCAACAAAATATCCAGATAAAAATTTTTTCAATAATTAGAAGAGACAGGTCCGCCCAGAACAGAGGAGGGGGAGTAGCAATCTTTATAAATAACGACATCCCCTTTGAAAACATTTCCACAGATTTCATTAAAATTAGAGGCCTCGAGATGGTGGGGGTTGAGATTACCGGTACCTCCCCTTTCCATCTTTTCTCCCTGTACAAAGAACCAAGCACAAACACCTCTAGGCTAGAATGGGAGGAGCTGTTTTCTCTTCTCCCAGATAATTCCATCCTATGCGGAGATTTCAATGCACTCCACCAAGACTGGGGAGGCGAGATCAGCAACCCTTCGGGTTCCGCCCTAAAAAAAGCCCTTGAAAATGTGGACTGGAGACCTCTCAACAACGGCGATCCCACAATTATCGGTAGACCCAACTCCCTCAGTAGATCTCCTGATCTCACACTAGCTCCCTTAGGCTTATCCTTGCAATGCTCCTGGCGCGTCCTAGAGGATGCATACTCCAGTGACCACTTCCCTATAGTCATCAGCGTTAATCACACCTCGGGCGTTAACCAACGCCATCCCCTAAAGCTCAACATTCACAAGGTGAACTGGGACCTTTTCTCGGAAAATATTACTGATAAAGTAAACTTAATTAATAATACCCGGGAGCAACCGCCTTTTGAGGAAAAATACGTTCTATTTGAGTCCGCCATCAGGGAATCTCTCTTACTTTCGGGCGCAAAAAACCCCTCGAAGAAAAAGAATATCTTGAACCCCGCCGCGCTTTGGTGGACGGAAGAGTGCTCCGAGGCGGTGGCAAACAGAAGGGAAGCCCTAAAAAAATATAAACAGTGCGGAAGCTCGGAAAATTTTCTCCACTACCAGAAGCAAGCGGCAACTTCAAAAAAAATCTTGAGAAAAACGAAGAAAGAGAAATTCAAGGAATTCTGCAACACTTTGAATCCCCAAATGAATTCGAAACAAATTTGGGGCACCATCCGCGCCTTTAAGAATAGGACCCTAGGAAACAAGACTTCCTTAGATCGGGATATTTCCTCTGAACCAGTTCAAAAAACAATAGACCAACTTTGCCCCCCCCCCATGCCTACTACCCCACCAAATTTTATAACATCAAGCCTCCCCGAAAAAACAGGAATCCCAGACGTACTTTCAAGGGATACCTCCGAAGCAGAGGTGCGCAGGCGCCATCCTTCATTTAAACAAAAAATCGGCTCCGGGACTAGACGGGATTAATAATCTAACGCTCGCAAAACTCCCTACCGAGGCGGTAACTTTTCTTTCAGGAGTTTTCAACGAAGCTCAAAAATCGGGAGTGCTTCCGGCTCCGTGGGGCAGGTATCTGGTTTACCTGATCCCAAAAGCGGGAAAAGAATCTTTTAGGCCAATCTCACTTGCGTCATGCATCCTCAAACTGTTCGAGAGAGTGATCGCCCGCAGGATCGACTGGTATCTGGAGAGCAATAAACAGCTATCCAGATACCAGATGGGTTTCCGAAAGGGTCGCTCCACTCTCGACAGTATTGTGGTCTTGACCACTGACATTCATCTCGCCATTGCCCGTAAACAGATTCTTGGAGCTCTCTTCCTGGATATAGAAGGAGCTTTCGATAATGTTCAGGCCAATGTCCTCGCTCGAGACCTCTGGGAATTAAATTTCCCACCTAAATTGATCCTTTTATTGACCAAATTCGTTGCCGAGAGAGAACTGAATATCTCTCTGGGTAACGCCACCGCTACAAGGCTGGCCAGAAGGGGCCTCCCCCAACGTTCTATCCTGAGCCCAATTTTATTCAATATTTTTCTCCTCGATATTATTAACTCCCTCCCGGAATTTTGTAAGATCCTAGTTTATGCAGACGACTGCGTCATCTATTCGGCGGCCCCCTCGTGGGACACGGTGAAAGGCGCTCTCGAAAACTCCTACAAAATCATCTCGAAAAGCCTGGAAGCAAAGGGACTGAACCTATCGGCGCACAAATCGAAACTGGGCTGCTTCACCAGAAAAATCCTCCCCCACGCAATATCCATCAATGTGGCTGGGCTGAACATAAAGAGAGAAAATACCATCCCATTCCTCGGCATTACACTCGATCATAAATTAACCTGGAAACAACACATTCATAATATAAAAGATAAAGCCAAATCTAAAATAAAAATTCTCAAATCCATTTCAGGACTCAGATGGGGGTCCCATCCGTCTACTTTGCTCATGATATATAGGACTCTTATCAGGCCTATCTTAGAGTATGGCTCCCCCTGCTTTAAAAACGCAGCACCCTCGCATTTGGTTGAGCTGGACAAAGTCCAGTTCTCCGCTCTTCGCCAGTACCTGGGTCTGCTTCCGTCTACTCCGACAAATATTCTACTGGCAGAAGCCAAGGAAACTCCTATCCACATAAGAAGGGAAAAAACCACAGACAAACTCATCCTGAAGTCTATAACGAATAGAAGACACCCACTGATTCCCAAACTAAAGCTACTACTGGAAAAACTCACATTAACGCGAAGACCCACGCCATTTACAAAGCTCCCTCCCCTCCTTCAAAGTTATAAAAAAAATGAAAGAGTAATCGCCGCCCTTCACATCAGCGATATCCCTCCATGTTTTCAACTCCCTTTCGACATGTTTCATTTTACCCCAATCATTAACACCGAATTCGGGAAATCCCTGACTCAAGCCAACAATCCAGACGCACGGCTGGACCAGTTCCTCCATAGGGAGTGGCCCGACCACGCGGTCTTATTTACGGACGGTTCTAATCACCCGGAGCTCAGACAATGCGCGGCGGCGTTTTTCTCACGCGACCTTGGCTGTAAGGAGGGAATTGGACTCCACCCAAACTTCTCCATATGTAGTGCAGCGACTATAGCCATCCTCGCCGCACTAGGTTTAGCCGAAAAAAAGAATAAAGAAAAAATTATTATTTGCTCGGACTCGCTCAGCGGGCTCATAAAAATAAGCAACTTAAGGATCAGTGCAAACGAGCATAATATCACGCTTGAATGCAAAAAAAAAATCTACGAGATGCATAAAAAAAAACTTTCAAGTGGTCCTAATATGGATCCCAGCACACGTTGGCATCAAGGGAAATGGGGCCGCCGATGAGGCAGCAAAAAAGGCTCTTACGGCCCCAATTAACAATATCTTTAGACCCAACGTTTCGGATCAACTGGCCGAATTAAATCTTAGATATAAACGGCTCACTTCTGCTTTTTTCCTCAAAACCAGCCTAACTAAAGGCAACAATTATTTTAAACAGTTCTGGTCTGAGCATAAAGCCCCATGGTTTTATGATCGTAAGGCGTCTAGAAAAACTATCACCTTAATAAACCGTTTAAGGTCCGGTCACTGTGCCGTAAACGCTTACCTATATAAAATTAATAAAAGAGACTCAGACGCCTGCTCCTGCGGTCATGCCCCTCAGGATCTGGCCCACGTATTCGAGGTTTGCCCACAATTTTTTGAACAGAGAAGGCTCATGGAGGAGGCCCTCCGAGGAGTTTGTCCGGCCTCCCCTCTGGACATGGCAGCACTATTAAAAAAGCCTTCAGTGGACATCACTGCTATTGTTGTGAGATTTCTGGAGGACATTGATCTCGCCCTCTAAGCAAACAGGTTGCCCATTATTTTATTTCTAATCTCTCTGACTGGTTCAATGTTCTAAGATCGCTAAAGAAAATTAACAAAAATTATACCCCCCAACCACACTCCCCTGTCCTGCCGTCACCACTCATGGGACGGCGACATCCACCTTCGTCGACAGCTAGCGCCAGTCGATGCGGCAGAACTAGGCTGCAAACTTGCTTGAGAGTGCAGCTCTCACAAAAAAAATTGGTACTTGGCCCCGGGCATAAAACCATGCAGTAAGCAGAAGGAAGTGTTAAGGGGAGTCGTGGCCGAGTGGATCGGCGTGCGACTCTGAAGTAGTAGGCCCGGGTTCGATTCCCGGTTGCAGTCAGGGATTTTTCCTTGGCTGCTTACCTCTACTTATCGTGGTTCGGATTCCACGTAAAATTGTAGGTCCCCCCTGGTCTTCTTCTTCTTAACTAATTAATTAGTTTTCGGCTAATTAATGAAATCTCGTTCATTACGAACGATCGCCTGGAAGACGGCGCCATCTGTGTCAGATGTTCTTAATCCTGTCACCGAATAACTCTTGATAAAAGAGAAGAAGGCTGTACACTCACTAAAAGTGGTCTCACCAGTCACGCACACAATAATATATGTATTGGCCGACGCGGTTCTGTACCTGTGGCCAGTATCGGATCTGAGTGGTCCTCAAAGGTTCCGATACAAATTGATAAGAAGAAGAAGAAGCAGAAGGAAGAAGAAGAAGATATTCGGAGTGCACTAATACGAAAAAAAGAAACCATGAAGTACAAGGTACCTGTGATGTCATTACCTCCCAGCGATATAACAAAACAACTAAAAAATTCATGAACAACAACTAGAAAATTCATAAAAGGTAGAAAACTCACTTAAAATACACTTTTTATTAGTACTCTCGCTATACAGTAAACAGTAAAAAAATCAGGCTCGCATGGAACATGTTATTATTACGATCGTAAAACTATGGCAAATAAAATAATTATTTTCAGAACAGCGTTCGAAACTAAATCCCATTTATAATCGGCATATGAAAGAAATTTCACTTAAGGATAAATGAGACGAATATTGTACTATTAACTATACTATACTATTAACTAGCGACAAACCCGGATCTTCAAATCAACACCCTTATAATCATAATAATTATGAATCTACCCTAGCGAAAAATAAAAAAACACAAAAGAAAATGTATGTAAATTGTAACAAAAAAAAAAACTTGTCCAGCATGGGTTTATCCGCTGTAGTTACATGCCCCTAAATAACAAACTTTTTTTCTTGAACCTTCAACCTTGCTCGGTATAAAATGTCCTGCATTGTATCCTCTACTGGTTTGCGGTATTCCCTTTCATGTCTTCCCCTCAATTTCTCTTCCGTATTGATGTCTTCACACGTTTTATTAGTCGATTTTCTCTTTCTGTACCTCTTAACAACTCCCACGGTCTCTTTCGGTGTCCTTCTGGGTTCTCCCGGTTTCTCCCTCCCGTTCTCCTTTCTTCCAGCTCTTCAGTATCCTCATTCCATCGGTATTGTCTGTCGTTCACCCGCAATTTCATGTACCCAACGCTCGTTCTTTTTCCAGCTTTTCTTTCCTGTTTTGCTCTTGCTGTTACCAACGCTTGTATCTCTTTTTGTCGCTCCGTTAAATCATTGAATCAATGAAGACACTATTCCCCTTTAACATTTTCTTTCGTCTCATTACTAATATTTTCGACGCAAACTCCGAGAACCTCACCAAGTAAGTATTTTTTCCTTCGCCCTGTAATTCTCTTACGCTCTCCAACTTGACTTCCGTCCCTGCTATCGATTCCAAAAATAATTTCACCTCTCTCTCCACGGAATTCTTGCTTTGTACCTTGAATCCTTTCATTATCACGTTATTTTTCCGCTTGTTTCTTTCGTGGATTTCGTACAACTTTTCACCGTTGTCATTAGTGTAAGCTTCGATCAACGTTTGCAACTCGAAATTACTGAGATAACCGAAGATTTCCATAGTTAAATCCGCAGGTAACTCGTATCCCAGTGAGGAATTAAGAAAAGTTGCGCCGCCTTTTAACAAATAGATTCTTCTTTGGGCTCTCTTGAAATTATTCTTTATCCAATCAGAATACACCGGGAATATGGCTTCGTAGTCAAGCGACTCCAAAGTTCTTACTACACTTTCATTTCTTGCGTAG
Organism: Ichneumon xanthorius; assembly: GCA_917499995.1. Taxonomy (NCBI): domain Eukaryota; kingdom Metazoa; phylum Arthropoda; class Insecta; order Hymenoptera; family Ichneumonidae; genus Ichneumon; species Ichneumon xanthorius. The sequence continues at coordinate 18,409,820 of OU824208.1, forward strand.
TGGAATCCAGTCAAGATATCGTAGAATGAAAATCTAGTACCAGCGACCTTCGTATTCCTCACCTTTTCACACTCCGCCTTACAAGTATCATACAGACAGCCGTAGGAAACAGACAATTCGATTGATTGCAAATTCTCTTGACTCACGAATAGATTTGCGGCTTCCATTTTAATTAAATGCTTTACAAGAATCTCATAATGCGTCGTATCGTCTGTCTGAAAGTCCAATCTTTGCACAGCATAATCGAGGGCTGTGGAATTATTGTTACTTGTGATATTAATATCAGCACCATATTCTAGAAGAACCGTCATAACTTGTAGTGGTCCTCTACGAGCAGCTATATGCAGTTCTGTTCTGCCATCTTCGTCTCTGAGATCAACGTTAGCGCCGTGTTGTATCAACATTTCTACAACTTTGTGATCATCATAAGCTGCAAGGTGAAGTGCAGTTTTGCCACTTACGTTCGTGGCATTTACATTAGCTCCGTACTTTATTAATACCCTGGCCACTTCCGCAGGTTTTATTTCAATTGCGGTATGTAAAAGGGGAGTACCGTTTCCGTGCAACAGCATTTTAACATCGGGACAATATTTCAAAACATGCCCAATGAGCGTGTGTCTTCCGTTTCTAATAGCAAGAAGCAATGTGTTCTTTACATTCTCGTCGGTAGGATCAACTCGAGCCCCATGCTCCAAGAGACACTCCACAATTTTGTCGAATCTTTTAGATTTGAAATCCTTAAAAAGCTGCGTATGCGACGGGAATGGATTGTAAGAGGGATTTCGAGCAGAGATCGAACAAGATAGAGCATGTAATAGCAGAGTTTTTCCATCCACGCCTACAGCATTGAAGTCGGACCCGGCTTTTATCAATAGCTCGGCTACTCTCACCATCCCGCCTGATATTGCTTTATGCAAAAGTGTATGACCTCCATTATCGACTACCGCGTTGACGTCAGGACGGGACTTCAAGATATGCTCAATAGTTCTATCGTATCCAAGACGACCAGCCGAAAATAGTGCTGTCTTGAATTGTTTGTCGAAAACGTCGACGTTAAATCCATTATCTAGAAGTAGTTTTACAATCCGATCGTGTCCCTTATTTACTGCAGAATACAGTGGCGTTAAATTATTGACACCGCTGGCATTAGCATGAGCGCCCTTGCTCAGAAGGAGCTTGACGAGTTCTTCGTGGCCTTTCTTGGCGGCGCAGTCGAGCGGTGTCGAGTACCTGACGGGCAAGGATTTAAGTACTACTGGCACTTCGTCCGCGGCAGAAGTCGATATACGAGAACGTGATGATGGACAATGCTCAGTAGTTGTTGGACAATACCCAGGAGACCCAGGCCTACTACAGGACGTATTCAAATTGCAGGAAGACAAAGGCATACAGCTTTGGGCACACGTAGAGTCGACGCGGGCTCCATTATTCAAAAGAGCTTCGGCAATTCGAACATGTCCCTTATCAACAGCAACATGAAGAGGACTAATGCCACTGTCAACATGGCTCTCGACACAGGCGTTATGCATTAGCAACAATTTGACCATTTCGTAATGACAGTTTTCTACTGCACAGTGGAGCGGCGTTTTCTCATTTTTAGCTCCAGTATCCACATTAGCTCCGTTGCTTAAAAGCATTTCAGCGATTTTCAGGGCCTGTGCAGGACTTTTCATTTTACGCAACGGACATTTATAATCTTCTTTCACCACGTAAAATATCGGGGTTCTTCCGCGATGATCTTCGGCATTCACATTAGCGCCGTGGCGCATAAGGAACTCAACCAATTTTACATTCCAGCCTTTGGCCGCTGTGTGCAAAAGCGTACAATTGTTTTGCAGTTGGTTGTGGCATGACACAATTGTGTCGGGAAAAGACTTCAAGATATATCTTACAATCGTTCTACTTCCCATTTTCACAGCCGCATGCAGTCCCTTCTGGAAAATCTTGTTTTCAGGAACAAATACAGCTCCGTGTTCCAACAACAGTTTTGTAATTATCTCGTATCTCGCTCGAAGTCTCGCATATTCGTCATCTCTACAGCTTCCAGATTCGGATGATCGAAGTATCATGTATCCTTTCTGCATAGCGATACCTAGCGGCGTTTGAAATCCATAATCTTCGGGATCGTCATTGGCTTCATGCTCCAACAATGTCTTTCCTATAAATGCCTCGTTCAGAGAAATCTGAAGCCCAGTCAACTTAACGTTCTTGACAGCATTAACATCGGCGCCAGCCTCAATAAGCAATGAAACAAGTTCGGGGTTCACATGTTCAATGGCACGATGTAGAGGTGTATATACATGAGATGCATTGGGCGATGATGGGTATGTCGGAGAACATTGAGAGTCAACAGAAGCTCCGTGACTCAAAAGGTCTCTAGCGATACCCACATATTGTCTTGAGACTGCGATGTCAAGCGGTAACATTCCCGACTTTGTGTGTAAATTGACATCGGCGCTGTTACGTAGCAGAATTTTGACAATTTCTTCGTGACCTCTCTCAACAGCATAATGCAGTGGTGTGTAACAAGGTCTCTCAGTGCTTTCACCTGTTTTTGGGTCAACCGAAGCTCCATGGCATATAAGGATTCGTACAATATTCGAGCTATTGTTCATAGAAGCAATATGAAGCGCTGTTATACCGTTATTGTCAGCGGCATTTATGTTGGCTCCTTGTTTCAGAAGCCTCTCAATTGTTTCGACATTCGGGTCTTTGATTGCATTGAAAAGTTCAATGTGATTCGTCCTGTGTAGAAGTATTTCGGAGGTGCATAAAGCCTCCATGTTAAGTACGATAATCTTGAGAGCATTGATGTTGCACAAGTTGATCCAAGTTCGATGTCCCAACTGCTAATATAATGAGTTTCATTAGGCTTCCGTTGTCGTATGTGAAAGTCATTACGGTAAGAGTAATAAAGGCAATAACGATGCTTGTCTCACCTAGTAAAATCTTTATCGTTGACTCTGTGGATTTGTGATCTCGGCGGTTAATATTGTGCCACGGGGATACCGTTTCTAGACTAGCGGCGATACATTTTGCGGCAACGAGCGGAATGCCCATCGGATTAGGAGAACTGTAGGAAAATGGGTGTTTCCCGCATCAAGAAAAATGCTGTGTATATGATATATGTTAGAGTCGTAAAAATCGTCGACCGAGCTGGAATACGGCAATTTTTTTTAAGACTCTGATTTACGATTACTAACCTTATCCTGCTGGACGTACAATATCTTCTTCGGACAGCGTGCAGCAGTTATGTGAAAGGCCATAGCCGAAGTTCGAAACATTATGTTAAAAGATAAGACCGACCGTCGGTAAATAAGCAACCGCGGCGTGCGCAAGCGTAGGCCCGTGCGCATCCCCGTCGCGCCGGGAAGAAACCGGGTCTTCTTCTTCTTGTTTGAGACGTAGGATTTTCGTCGTCCAGTTATTTCCTCGCCCGTGATGGCGCGAGAGTGCGTTTCGCCCGTGGAACACGAAAGTGTTCGACTCGCGGTGCGCGGGAATTATGAAAAAGGAGTTGTTAGGGTATTAATGGAAATAACCGAAAACTCGGAGAGACTAGACGTTATGGTTGAAGTTTCAACGGATATTCAATGTATTGTTACAAGTTCTTTTCTCGAGAGCTCGATGCTCACGGCTCAAAATTCAAACTTATTCTAATTCTTCCGTTTTTCCTCCGCTCATTTCTCCGACGATTTTTGGTGGCGATCGCTCCTCGAAGCCCGAGGGTAGGGGTGGTCCGGCCCATTCAGCTCGTGCGTTGCCCAGTCATTGGCCAGGTTCCGCCCTCGTCGTAGAGTCCTGCGGGGGTAGCTCGCGGCACCCACGCGGGTTTTCCGGGGTGGTCCAGGGTGGTACAGGGTGGCACCGGCGAAAGCGGCCGCGCTGTTTTACGAGCTACGGCCTTTTTGTTACCCGCTCGAAACGTCGCAGACCCCGTTCTACAGTTGATTACCAGACGATAACCACGCGGCGTTGATCCATCCGCTTTCTTCCCTCCGAACGACGAATCCACATGTGGCATCCATTCTTTAGCAAAAGTTCCTCGTTCAAGGGTTTTATGGCCCTCCACTTGAAAGGGTCCGAGCAGGCCTCTGTGCTCCGAGGGAATTTCCATGGTGTGTTGTCTTCTTTCCCCGTGTAGAATATCGACGGTTATGCAGTTTTCTATAGTTAATCTATTTCTCGAGTGACCATTCCTAAATAATCCATATCTAAATTATATATATGCTATTCAGTTATTCTACATTCGAATTCGCGCGTCCCGCGTAGCGCGACTATCGATAGTCGTCGGTATCCCTGCAACTTTACGTTACATGTTCAATTTGTCTGGAACCACGGCTGTGGAAACCAGACTGGCCACTGGGAAAAACCCGCGTCGGCCACCACTAAAAGAATCCGGGTCCCCGTGTATGCGAGCGGATGAGTGAGTAGTAGAGTTCGAGGGCATGTTAAGGGGATGCTGGAGCTGTTTTTTTTTCCTTTTTTAACTTGCTCTACCTGTTTTACCGACGGACCTAGACGATTTTTCAGTTCCAACTTACCATTGTTAATATGCTACACATATGCGCCAAATCATGCAGGATTATGATATTGACATAAACGCTTCGGTGTGCAGTCGAATTTTGATTGAAAACTTACAAGGAATTAAGAAAACTGAATATTATAGTTTGCGAAAGTGCGTGAACGTAGTGTCACGATTGACGTACAGGTGGTTCTGCATCGTGCCCTACACACATTAGTGCCGTGTTTCATCGGCTCTGATCAGCCGTCGCAAGTCGATAGACTAAATGATCGCACTTTACACTATGCGTGATTATCTTTTGAGTGAGCAACTTTCCGACGGTTTTGAAATATTTGGAGAACTTCACGGAATCGGCATGCACGACGTGTTGACGTATGTAAGATCTAGAATTTTTTATATCCAACAGAAAAGATGCTGTAAACATTTCAGCGGCCATGTTGGTTCCCAAGACAGTTGAATATTCGATTGAATATTCAGTTGAATATTCGATTTTCTTTATTTTTCGGATGATTTATACCGAAATTCGAGTGCACGCCGAATCGTTTATGTTATTAATACAGTCCTGCAAGATTTAAAGCATAGGCGTCGCATAGTAACGATGAATAGTGAAAACTAAGCAATCGCCTATTTTCGTCGGTAAAACAGGAAGGTCCAGCAGCCCCTTAAGCAAACACGAGGCGAGCGAGACAGAGAGCGAGTACGCGAACGAGCGAGAGAGAAACGGAACCGGCGCCGTGCCCGAGGTTACCGTCGAGCGAGAGCGCGAGTGCGCGTGTGATAGTACCTCTATGTTAATATTTTTCCTGTCGCGTGTTGCGCTTATTTTTGTGTGCGTGTGTCAAACTTAAAACTTGTTAATCTTTTTGTTTTGTGCGAACGCACGTTATTAATAAATTTTGCCTTGCAGCCATTTTTCTCCTCGTTACCAGCGTCTCTGCACTGATCCCTACCGATTCCCCAAAATCGCGCCGAACCGCTTCGCGATCTCGAAGGAGGAAAATAAACCTCTAACATTAGTATTTTAAATACTTTCTAGTGTTGTGCTGCGTTCTTATCATTACGTATTGGGCGATCGAAAAAAAAAAAAAAAAAAAAAAAAAAACTGAAGGCTATTCTTTAACCCAGATAGAAAAACGTGCCGTCAAACGGGTATCGTACCATTGGCATCGCCACCGTTCCGTCGCCGTGCCGTCTTTTGTCTATCTGGGAATTTTTTAAGTTCTGAAAATATCGATGTTCGAGAAGTTTAATACGAGTTTTTACAGTTAAAAAATTGACGGACAATACTTAAAAAAATTGTGGAGGTGAATAAAAAAAATTGATATTGAAGAAATCAGTAGATACAATGTTTTTTTCGACATTGGGATTTCCCTGGCTTCCGCCAGGAGAATATTTGTCGGGGTGGAAGGCAGGAGGCCTAAGCATTGGCGAAGAGCGAAGAACTGGACTTTGTCCAGTTCTGCCAGATGCGAGGCCGCTGCGTTATGGAAGCAAGGGGATCCGTAGTCCATAATCGGTCTAATGAGTCCTGAAAATAGTCAGCAGTGTTGACGGGTGTGCCCCCCACTTAAAACCGGCTATTGATTTAAGAATTTTAATTTTGGCTCTTGCTTTATCTTTCTGATTGTGGATATGCGTTTTCCACGTGAGCTTGTGGTCTAAAATGACGCCTAGGAAGGAAATGTTATTTGCTTTTGGAATGGTTACATCCCCTGCCTCTACTGAAATTTCGCTGGGCAATTTCTTCCTCGAAAAACATCCGAGCTTCGTTTTATTTGCAGACAAGTTTAATCCTTTGGTCTCAAAGTTTTTTTTTAGGATTGTAAAAGCATTTTGTAGTGACTCTTTTGCAGCCTCCCACGTCGGCGCTGCAGTATATATTACGCAATCATCAGCATAGACTAGGATTTTGCAATCAGCTGGAAGCGAGTTTATTATGTTAAGGATAAAAATATTAAAAAGGATAGGACTCAAAATAGAGCCTTGCGGAAGGCCTTTGGTGGCCGTTCTATGAGTACTGTCCCCCCCGATGCAGATTTTCAACTCTCTCTCGGCGAGGAATCTGGTTACCAATCTAATCAAATTCTGGGGAAAACCCAGGTCCCACAAATCCCGAGCCAGGATGTTACACTCGACATTATCGAACGCCCCCTCTATATCCAGGAATAGCGCTCCGAGGACCTGCTTTCGGGCCAGTGCAATGTGAATATCCGTCGTGAGTACCACAATGCTGTCGAGAATGGATCGGCCCTTGCGGAAACCCATCTGGTATCTGGAAAGTTTTTTTTTTGCTTTCCAGATACCAATCGATTCTGCGCGCAATCACTCTCTCGCGAAGCTTGAAGACGCACGACGCTAAAGAGATTGGACGAAACGACTCATTCCCCGGTTTTGGGATCAGGTAGACAAGAAATTTGCCCCAAGAATTCGGCAAGAGACCCGTCTCATATGTTTCGTTGAAAAGTTTTGCCAAAAAAACAATCGCTTCATCTGGAAGTTTTGAAAGAGTTAAGTTGTTTATTCCGTCTAATCCGGCTGCTGATTTTTTATTTGAAAAATCAATGGCTATTCGGACCTCTTCAGTTGAGATATTTTTATCGAAGATTTCCGGTGTGTTCCCTCTGGGAGGGAAGTTTGACAAAACTAGTTCCAGCGGGTACGTGGTTGACCGGGGGCAGAGCTTATCAATAGCCGCTTGACACGGCCTCGAGTTAATATCCTTATCTGGTGTGACTTTGTTACCCAGTATGCGATTCTTAAATGCACGAATGGTACGCCAAATTTTTTTTGGGTCTGTCTGTGGATTGAGGGAGGAGCAAAAGTCTTTGAAGCCCGTTCGTTTCACTTTTCTCAAGATTTTCCGCGCTATGGCTACTTGTTTTTGGTAATTGACGAAATTGAACTGGTTACCTGATTGTTTATAAGTTTTCAGAGCTTGTCTTCTATTTTCCACCGCAGTGGTACACTCGGGTGTCCACCATAGCGCAGCTGGGTTTTTAGTATTCTTCTTTGAGCTTGGTTTTTTGCGCCTGCGGCCTCGAGGGTTGTTAAAATTAGATCCTCAAATTGGTTGAATTTTTCATTTGTTTCCATGGGGTCCTCGTGTCTGCTACGATTGGATACTTTTCCGGAATCTCTTTTGAAAAAATTGCCCAGTCGACTGTAACAGGAGCAGATTCCTCGTACAATAATTTCCGTATTTATGCGCCTCCTTATGCGGAAAGGGCACTCAAACGGAAGGATTCGTGGACTCGAGCGTTCAGGAATTATGGGCTGTTGTGTCAGAGACGTTTTTTATATGAAACGATAATAATTTTTATTTATACAATGACAAGCTCGCATGTGATTACACGTCTTTCTATTCCTTGAATCAACTTGTTTGATTTATTATCGTTCAAAATATTATGTCAATTGATAACACCATTCGTGAAAAACGATTATTCCGATGCCTGGATCTTTTCTCTCTTTATCTAGAATAATTTAATTTCTTGAAGTCGGAATATTTAGTCGAAAGGGTTTATTCGCGTGTGAACCGCACTACGCATGCGCGGGCAGCTTCTCGGTCGTCGCGAAGTCCAGCTGGCCGCTGTGCTCGGCTGTCTCGTTGTGACGTCACACGGCGATCGACGGTGAAAGCTCGCTCACCTCGCGATTTGCAATTGGTGTTTACTCAATGATTTGACGCTTTTACCTTATTTTGATGGTATATGAGCCTTCAGGGGAAGTGAATTAAACCCTGGATGTGACTTTTTCCGGTCCTTGGAGTTGGAATATTATTCCGTGACACTTATGGTTTTTCTGACGGTCACTTTGGTCACTTTACCGGTTCTCTGCGAATGTCACTTTTATTGGCTCACGTCACTTGGGAGTCTTAGTCAGTCTGGCTCACTCGAAAAGTCCTAAGTTCCCACTCGGCACAAATGTCTAAGTCCGACTTGGCACACTGATTATATGTTCCCTTGGCACGAGTTTCACAAGTCCAAATTGTCACCAATTTTTATAAGTCCGAACGGCACAAATTTTACAAGTTCAACTTAGCACAAGATTTTTATAAGTCCGACTTTGGCACGAATTTTATAAGTTCAATCCGGCACAAATTTTATAAGTCCGCACGGTACAAACTTTATAAGTCCGAACGGCGCCAATTTTATAAGTCCTTTTTGGCACTGTTTCACGACTATTTCACTTATTTCACTTTTCACTTTTCACTTTTATTCCTTGAGAGTTGTCCGCTGGTAAGGTAGATCCGATGAACTCCCCCCGACAGCCGAAATCACCCTCCTTTATACCCCGATTTCCGACTCCCACTCCGTCGGTTTGGCAGATTTCTGGCGGACTCGCGTCTGCGTGCGGTCGCCTAATTCTTAATTTTCTGATTGGCTCAGGGCCTTGTTCCTTCTTTGCCCTCCAATCCCGGGTCGGTATGTTAGTGACGATTATCCGGTCTTATCCGCTGAGCAAATAGTGTGCTCGGTCGGTGCCGTGTGCAAAGGGAGTGTCGTCATCTCCATCCAATCAGCGAGGCCGATTTTCCCTCGCTTTCGCCTTTCTCCGACCTTGACCGTGCTTTCGCCGCAAGCCCATTCGGCAGCGCCGCTGTGCTGGCTATTGCGCGTGCGCGTCGCTTCGGCATCGATCCAGCCGCCGCTCGATCCCGTCGGATGGCGCCACTTGGCTCTCCGCGGGCTTGTCCGACGGCTGCTCGGCCTCTCGCCTGGCTGACCGCGTCTCCCGGGCTCTCGCGGTGTGACGTCACTGGGGCCACACGGGAGATTCATTTATGTAGGGGAGTTACATTCTCCCCCACATTACTGTTGGGACTCGTCTCGGGTCCCAACAGTCATGTCCTTCTCTCCTTTTATTTTTATTCTTTCTTTTGTTCTTATTTTCTCTTTATTTATTTTTGTTTTATCTTTCTTTCTATTTTATTTTCCTTTCTTCCTATCTCTTCCTCTTTATTCCTTCTTTTGTTTACTTATTTGTCTATGTATTTCCTATCTGTCTATGCCTATTTATGTTCAATAAATCTAACGGATCCCGCTTTTATTTTTATTTCTCGATATTTCTTTATTTCTTAGTCATATTCCTAATTATTATCTTGACTTTTTTTTTTTTTTTTTCTACTCTTAGTGCTTTCCTATTCTAATCTTAATTCTTTTCCGATCTGTTTCTTGTATCGTTTCTTAGTCTATTTTTAATTCTATTTTCTTTTTCTTATTTCTATTTAGATTTTCTTGCTTTATTCCTAATTCTTTTCTTACTTCCTCTTAATTCTAACTTGTCCGCGTCTTAATTCTCCTCGTAATTCTATTTTGTGCTTATCTTTTTATTCTGTTCTTAATTATTTTTCTATTCAACTCTTACTTATAATCTCAACTTATTTTTATTTATGTTTTTCGTTTAGCTTTCTTAATTTCTTATTCTCCTGTTACTATTGTCTTATTCTTAATTCTATCCTATTCTAGTCTTATTTCTATTCTTCCCCCCTTCGTTCTCGGGCTATTCGGAGTCCTTGGCATTTTCAGTAATCTTCGCACTCGCCTTTTGATGATAGCGTTTCATCAGGCTCGAGTGGAATTTTCCACGCAGTTTCTTTGTTACCGGGTCCTCGAGAATATAAGTCGCGAGTCCTACGCACCGTCCGATTCGATATGGTCCTTCGTATAGCGGCATGAACTTCGCGGCGACTTGGTCGTTTTGATTCGATACATTCAATGCCTTAACGAGAACCATATCGCCTTCCTCGTAGGTTGTCAGGCGGTGGCACTCGTCGAACTTCTCGGCTCTTCTCCTGCCTTTTCGTAATATTCGTTGCTGGACTATCTCGAGTTTTTTCGCGTAGTCGACCATTTCCTCGGCCTTTTCCCTCAGCGCTGGTACCCAATTTTTCCACGGACGATGCGGGGGTTTCTTTGTCTGTAGTTCCCTCGGCGTATATTCCGTTGTATCATGGGGCGAGTCATTTATGCAATCTTGTATAATCGGCACCCACCTTGCCCATGCCGTATGTCGGTCGGTTAGCAAGGTGGGGAAAAATCGTCCGAGCTCTCGATTTACTCGTTCAACGATATTTCCTTGCGGGTGCCGAATCGATGAAAATACTCCTTGTATCTCCTCGTCCTCCAGCCATTTTTTCCATGCCTTTGCGGTGAACTGCGTTCCATGATCAAATTGGATCCTCTTCGGTTTTCCGTACTTCGGAATATAGTCCGTGCTGAGCTTTTTAATTACCGTTTTGGTGTTTGCCTTTCGCATCGGATACAAGGTGACGAACTTTGTAAACGCGTCCAGCGTTACCAAAATATGGCGCACTCCCCCGGTTGACATCGGTAATGGGCCGTAAAAATCGATGGAGAGTAAATCTCCCGGCCCTTCGGGTACGATAGTTTGCATATTTGCATAACTATTTTGCACCGCACATTTTGTTCGCTGACACGTGTCACAGGTAGCGAGCTGGTGCCGGATGCTTTTCGCAAACCGAGGATAGGCGAAATCCTCGTTCAACATCTGAAATACCTTTGTGGCGCCGACATGTCCGTACATGACGTGGCACTCCTCGACAAGGATTTCTTTTATTTCTTCCGGCAACGCCACCTTCCATTGTCCCGTCTTCGCAGCTCTCTGCAGAACTCCTTCGCTGATTCGGTAATTTTTCGGATGGTTCTCCGTGTCTTGGTCATCTCCTAACAGAGTAATGATAGCGTTCAAATCCTCTTGATTTCTCTGTAGATTACCGATCGTCCTCATCTTTTGTGATAATGTCTTCGAAGGTTTTTGCGCGAGTGCTGCGATTATGATTTTTCCGGGCGCTGTTCCATCGGGCTCGTACGTGTGGTCACGGAGTCGACTTAGCGTATCGGCCACTTGATTAGATTTTCCCGGCCGATGTTCCACCGTTAAATCATAACCTTGCAGCAAGAGCGCCCATCTCAGAAGCCTGTCACTCGTGAATCGGCACGTTTTTAGAAACACCAGAGCCTTATGGTCGGTGATTATCGTTATCTTTGCTCCCTTAAGATAACTTTGGAATTTCTGGAGAGCCCACACGATCGCGAGTAATTCCTTTTCCGATGTAGTATAGCCAACTTCGGCTCCTTTTAGTGTCCGGCTGGCAAATGAAATCACCCCGACTTCGCCATCTTCGTCGGTTTGTGACAATGTCGCGCCAAGCGCATAGTCACTTGCGTCCGTCGTCAGGGTATATGGCTTTGTTACATCGGGATGCTCGAGTACCACCGACTCGCAAAACAGCTGTTTCACTTTTCCGAATGCCGTTTCGTGGATATCTGTCCACTTCCAACTCGTCCCCTTTTTTAACAGCTCTAACAAGGGGACAGTTTCCTCAGCGTGTTTACTCGTAAATTTCGTGTAGAAATTTACTAGTCCGAGAAATCCCCTCAGCTGTTTTATATTACGGGGACGGGGAAATTCTTTAATCGATTTCACCTTGTCTGGCTGCGGCAGTATCCCCTTCGTCGTCACGACGTGCCCGAGAAAATTCACTTCATTTCTAAAGAAATGAGACTTTTCCATTTTGAGAGTCATGCCATGTTCGCGGATTCTCGAAAATAATTGTCGGAGATGTTGTAGGTGTTGTCGAGTATCTCCCGACACCACTAACAGATCGTCCACGAAATTTACTATAAAATCTCCGGTGTTTCGAAGGACGATGTCCAGTCCCCGAACAAGCGCCGCGGTACTCGTTTTTAAACCGAACGGCGTAACCGTGAATTCATAGCATTTATTTTCGTGTCGAAATGCCGTGTATTTACGCGAATCCGGATGTAAGGGAATCTGCCAGAAGCTACTGGTCAGATCCAAGGTCGACATGACCTTCGCGCCTCCACATTTCTGGAAGATCTCTTCCGTCGGTAGTGCCGAGTCGTAATCGCCTTCGAGATGCTCATTCAATAGTCGTGCATCGAGACACAACCTGACGTCTCCGTTAGTCTTGATAACGGTTACCAAAGGGTTAATATAGGTACTGGTTGACCTTTGAATAACCCCTTGAGCGAGCATTTTATTAATCTCGTCCGTTACCTTTCCTCGGTACGCCATGGGAACCGGGTATGAGCGAGATACGAATGGTTTTTCGTCCTTCAGGACAAGCCGATGTTCGTATGCTTGCATCCGCCCTGGTCGTTTCCGAAATATGTCTCGATATTCGTAGACCAATTCCTTGAAGCTTCGCCGAGTCTCGATGTCGACGTCGGCGCATTCTCGAAGCTTTTCATCGACTTCTGATTCACGAAGACACTCTGAGGCGGGATCTCGTACTTCTCCACTCATAACGTGTCTCGTGACTTCGACTTCCGGTTCTTCTTCTTCACAAGTGCCTTCGGCTCGAGCGAGCATCGCTCTACTCTCCCCCATTTTCTTGTCCTCCTCGGGTATACTGCATGGGCTTTCCTCCATCTGCCAGTATCCTCCCACGAGGCGTCCGACGATTTTCTCTCTTACTTTTATCACCTTTCTATGCGTATCGACATAGACTCCGAGCCTGTCCATCCCGTCGATACCGAGGAGGACGGATCTTTGCAGCTTCGGGACCACCAACAGCGTAACGTCTCCCTCTGAGTCGTACACTTTCGCCGTGGCCATCACTTGCTGCTTGATCCTCCCTGAACCTCCCCCAAACGCTCCCACGACATTTATCGACGTTACAGGTAGAGTTGGACAATTTTTAAAGGCCTCCAAATTCTGTGAGTAAAACTCTTCAGAGATGCAGGAGACCTCGCTTCCGCTATCGACTAACGCACTGGCCAATGCCCCTTCGAGGCCGATCGGTACCTCCGGGCACATTGGTCGTGTTTCGTCGTAAATCGCGCCCTCTCCTGGCTGTGGCATATCGAGGAGGTACTCTTGCGGACTTTCAAAAATCGTTCGGACTCTTCTTTCGATTCTCTTGGGAATCGCACCTTGCCCGTTAGCGATGACGATTTTGCCCTTCGTCGTTGTCGGCACCGAAACCGATGTGGGCTCGAATTTGGGTTGACACTCCATCCTACCTCCCTCCGCGGCACTGATCTCCTCCTGATCTAGTCCGCCCTTTTTCTCCACCTTCTTAGGATTGGTCTCTCCCCCGTTCTTCGTTACCCCTTCTCGTTCTTCCGACATTTCGACATTACGGGCCGTCATTACCTCGGAGTTCGTCGCTTCTTCCCTCGAGTTTCTCGCTGCCTCTCTTTCTCTCTCTCTTTTTTCCTGTCGCTTTCGCCAGAGTTCGTCTTTTCGCCTTTTTCTGTCTTCTGCTTTCCTGTCTTTTTCTTCCATTAATTTCTTGTCCTCCCGTTTCTTTTCCTCTTTCTTTTTTTCTTCTTCTTTCTTCTTTTCTTCTTCTTTCTTCTTTTCCTCTTCTTTCTTCTTTTCTTCTTCTTTCTTCTTTTCTTCTTCTTTCTTCTTTTCTTCTTCTTTCTTCTTTTCTTCTTCTTTCTTCTTCTCTTCTTCATACTTTTTCGTCACCGTTGCGCCTCGTGGATTTTCGCTGTTCCTTACGGACGCAACGTTTACGCGTTTCCCTGGCTCGTGCCTGGGAAGTTCGTATTTATTCCGGGACCCTGTTGCATCGTTGGTACCGGTGCCGGTGGCGGCGTCGCGGGGTAAAAGGGTGGCGGTACTGAAAAATTCGGAGTCACCGCCGTGATCGGTGGCCCTTGCCACGGATTGTAGAATTTGGGCGGCCCTTGTGGTTGCCCGACAGTGAAATTCGACCACTGGCCCTGTTGGCCACCTCGCTGTTGCCAAGGGCGCGGCCCTCCCCCATTTCCCCGACCGTTTCCTCGATTCGGGACGTGCCCGTTAAGGCCTTGCCGTTCATTTCCGCGACTCGCGTTGACCGTTCCGCCGAGGTCGTTGCTTTCGAGTATTTCAAGGAGTTCGCTCACCCGACTGACGTTTCGGACGAGGATCGCTGTCCTCATGTTCTCGTCGAAGTGTTTCGCAAGTCGGCGGATCGTCTCCTGGTCGTTCATCGGTTCGCTCAAATCTCGAACATTTCCGATCACTCGCGTCGCGTATTCTGCCTTTGTGAGGCGCTGTCCCTCGACAAAGTAGGTACCATATTCGAGGTGACGCTTCACTTTGTCTTGGAGTTCGCGACCCCAGTATCGTGCTCGAAAAGCTTCCTCGAATTGTGCAATATTTTCGACCTCAGGTGAGACCAAGTGCCACCAATCACGGGCCGTTTCTACCATCGCTTCGCCCATCATACATCGGAATTCCGCGCCCTCGGGCTCTATGGCGCTGAAATGGTCCTTGAGTGTTTTCAAATACTGCATCGGCCGCTCCACGCCATCGCCCTTGAAGGTGGGCAGTTTTTTCGAGGCCACGTACGCCTTACTGGCGTTCAACCCTCCGAGCATCGTCGTGCCGAACGCTGATTGTGATGTGGTTCGGTTTGCCATCGCCGCGTACTCCCGGATTCTCTTGGCATTCTCTTCTGCCGTCTGGAGGGCCCTTTTTGAGACTTTCGTGACGCCCTCGAGTTGATCTATTAATTTAACGACGGTTACGTCGTGTGCCGCCAATTGCTCTCGGGTGTGGATGTTTATAGGCTGTTGCTCTTCGCGGATAGCTTCTCGCATCGACGCAATTTTGTGCTCCAATTCCGCTTCACTCTCGCTTACCGCTCTCGAGAGCGCCGTCAGCATCAATTGTTTCGCCTCCCGAGTTCGTTTGATACACGCCGCCTCCAGGTTGGTCTGTGTGCTGTGCATTTTTTCAAACTCTTTTTTGTGTTCGGTCTTCATCTGTAAAATGGCCTCTAGAATCGCTTTGTTGCTGTGGTCTCCGACTTCTGCGGGGTTTTGGGATTCCGGACGCTTTTCTTTTTCGCGTTCGTCTGTCCGAGCGTCCGCATCGCTCGCTGGGGGGATGATCGACAATCGATTCATCTCCCTTTGTTGTCGGATATTTCCCCCGCCGATCAGCTCATCGGCTGTCGTGGATTCCCAGGCGAGAGAGTGGTTAGTGTGGTCCATGTCTGTCGTGCTGTCTCCGTGCGAGTCCTCTGTGTCTCCCAGAGTCTCGTCTTCCAGACTGGCCTCTGGTATTTCTTTTTGTGCGTCTTCGGCGGCGTGCTGCACTCTCAGCTTATCG
This sequence comes from Ichneumon xanthorius, assembly GCA_917499995.1. NCBI lineage: Eukaryota > Metazoa > Arthropoda > Insecta > Hymenoptera > Ichneumonidae > Ichneumon > Ichneumon xanthorius. The sequence continues at coordinate 18,425,442 of OU824208.1, forward strand.
CGGCGCTCACGCTCCCGCCTGTGAACCTCTTCTTCTTCTTCGATCAGCTCGAGCTCGCGTCTCTCTTGGGCGATCGATTTTTCCGACATCGTGAAGGCGGTAATTTAATTTATTGAAAATTTCCTTTAGTTTAATCTTAATTTAATTTTAATTTACTTTAATTTGTTTTGTGACGTCTATTTTATTTTCTCGCTGCTCTGACACAGCCAATTCTTTCTGCTCGAGCCCCACGTTGGGCGCCAAATGTAACGGTAGCTAACGCTTCGTACAATAATTCCCGTGTTTATGCGCCTCCTTCTGAGGAGCGGGCACTCAAACGGAAGGATTCGTGGACTCGAGCGTTAGGGAATTATGGGTCGGTGTGTCAGAGACGATATTGACGTTTAAATTATACCATTTATTGTTCAAATTACAGGCGGAAATCTTTATTACCCCTTTTTCGGTTCCGTCTTAACTCGGCGTATTCTCTGCTTATATCTATATGCGAATGGATTACAAAAGTTGTCCTCTCGGAACGCCAATCAATGAATATTAATCTCGTTTAAGCACTTGTGTCGCTTATTGTCTCTATTTATCGAATTGTTTTATGGCTTCAAGACGATATCTTTAATTGAAAATTATTTATTCCGCGTGAACCGCACCACGCATGCGCGACAGCTTCTCGGTCGACGCGAAGTCCAGCTGGCCGCTGTGCTCGGCTGTCTCGTGGTGACGTCACGGCACGGCGATCGCCTGTGACAGCTCGCTCGCCTCGCGATTTGCAATTGGTGTTAATGTGTAACTTGGACGTTTTTACCTTATTTGTCGGTATCGGAGCCTTCAGAGGGAGTGAACGAACCCCTGGATGTACCTTTTTCCTGTCCTTGGAGGTGGAATATTCGTCTGATCCAACCCGGCAGCGTCTGACCGGTCACTTTGGTCACTTTACCAGTTCATTCCGAATGTCACTTTTATTTTCCCGACTTGTTTAAGTTCACTCAGGCACCAATTTTGATAAGTCCGCCGTAGCACCAGATGTTTATACGTCCTTTTTCGGTGCACACTTTATAAGTCCACTTGGCCCGAAAGTTTGCCAGTCCACGGTTTACAACTTTTTATAAGTCCAAAGTTGGCACGAATTTTATCAGTTCCATCCGGCACCAATTCATAAATCCACTTTGCACTAAATTTTATACGTGCGAATGTCACAATTTTTATAAGTCCTCGGCGCGAAAATTTATAAGTTCTTTTTCGGCACGAGTTACACCAGTTCAAATAGGCACAGAATTTTCTAAGTCCGAACGACACAATTTTTATAAGTCCGAACGGCACAGTTTTTATAAGTTCACCGTGGCACAAAACTTTATAAGTCCGAGCGGCACGGATTTTATAAGTTCACCGTTGCACAAAGTTTATAAGTCCGAGCGGCACGAGTTTTATAAGTCCGAACGGCACAAAATTTATAAGTCCGTTTTGGCACTGTTTCACTTTATTCACTTTTAATCCACTATTACTTTTCACTTTGCACTTTTCACTTTAGTCCTGGAGAGCTGGCCGATGGTAAAGTAGATCGTTGACTGATTCCTCGACTGCCGAAATCGCCGTCCTTTATACCCCGATTTCCAGCTCCCACTCCGTCGGTTTGGCAGATTTCTGGCGGACTCGCGTCTGCGTGCGGTCGCCTAATTCTTAATTTTCTGATTGGCTCAGGGCCTTGTTCCTTCTTTGCCCTCCAATCCCGGGTCGGTATGTTAGTGACGATTATCCGGTCTTATCCGCTGAGCAAATAGTGTGCTCGGTCGGTGCCGTGTGCAAAGGGAGTGTCGTCATCTCCATCCAATCAGCGAGGCCGATTTTCCCTCGCTTTCGCCTTTCTCCGACCTTGACCGTGCTTTCGCCGCAAGCCCATTCGGCAGCGCCGCTGTGCTGGCTATTGCGCGTGCGCGTCGCTTCGGCATCGATCCAGCCGCCGCTCGATCCCGTCGGATGGCGCCACTTGGCTCTCCGCGGGCTTGTCCGACGGCTGCTCGGCCTCTCGCCTGGCTGACCGCGTCTCCCGGGCTCTCGCGGTGTGACGTCACTGGGGCCACACGGGAGATTCATTTATGTAGGGGAGTTACAAGCGTTACCATATATTTGTTCCATTAATAATAATCTTGGGATAACTATGTTAGATGAGGAAGAGTAAAGTTTAGCAATTAATCTTTTAATTAGAAAGGTCCTACGAGCAAATAATGGAGGTTCGCCGGCTAAATGTAAGAGCGCGTTTGTGGGGGTTGTAGATATACAACCTAAAGCACATCTCAAAGATGAAAATTGAATTCTATCGAGTTGAAGAAGCGACGATGAAGGAGCGTCTAAGTAAAATTGAGATCCCCAATCTATAGTGGCCCTGATTAGACCCTTATATATCATTAACAGAGTTTTCGGATGGGCTCCCCAACTAATACCTGATACTGCTTTAAGTATGTTTACTGCCTTATTGGCCTTTTGTTTAATATAATTAACATGAAGTTTCCAGGACAATTTATGATCAAGAAACACCCCTAAGAATCTGGCCGATCCTTGATTCGGGATTACTATATTATTCAGAGAAATTGAAATAGGAGTAGGTGGCAGTTTTTTCCTAGTAAAAATTACTAGTTGGGTTTTATTCTCCGCAATTTTTAAACCTATGCTGTTTAACCAAACATCCAGTAAATTTAAAGAAAAAGAAGTAATGTTCAATGTCACCTCTAAAAACCGAGACGAACTATAAATCACGATATCGTCTGCAAACGTTAGAATTTTCGCGTCTGGACCTATGTTATGCAATATATTAGCTAAATAAATGTTGAAAAGAATAGGACTCAGGACAGAGCCTTGAGGAAGTCCCTTTGAAACAAATCTAGATTCAATAGCCACATTATTAACAGAAAAAAAACCTTTCTTTTAGCTATGACATTCTTTATGAAAATAATGATGGCCATAGGCATGTTTAGTCTCTGTAATTGATCTATTAGAATAGCAGGGACGACGTTGTCATAAGCACCCTCAACATCTATAAAGCAAGCCGCTAAGTAGTTAAGTCTAAGGTAATTTATATTCAAATCCGTAACGAATGTAGATATACTGTCCATGCATGACTTAGTTCGTCTAAATCCGAAAAACTGCTTAGGTAAGAAAGAATTCCGTTCAACCCACCAATGGATTCTTTCATTTATAATTTTTTCCAGTAATTTAAGCACGACCGACGTAACAGAAATTGGTCTAAGTTTAGTTGACCCTGGTTTAGGGATAAGGCAAACGTAGTACTCTAGCCAAGATTCAGGTATAATGCCCTCTTCCAAGAAGCAATTAAAAAATTTCACTAATAGTAATTTCGATTCTTTAGGAAGGTTAATTAGGATTTCGTTAGTCATAAGGTCCATTCCCGGAGCAGATTTCTTATTGACATTACTCAAAGAAGCTTCTAATTCGTCTAAAGTAATACGGCTAGCAATTTCTGATATCCGATCACACGATGGCGATATATTAATGCGAGGAGAGTGCTGGTTTAAAGGAGCGATTTTATTAACAGCCTCGATGACATTAGGATTGTCAGCCGAGTATCCTTGAACAGCTTGCGGAGTATTAAATCTTCTTTTGAACGACTTAATAATACGCCATGTTTTAGTAGAATCCATCTTTGGAGAAATATTAGCACAAAATTTTTTGAAATTATTTCGTTTTTCTCTTTTCAATATTTTCGTTGCCTCTTTACAGGAATCTACGTACCGTTTATAAGAATCATCGGAAGGTGCAGATAAATAAACTCGTTCACACATCCTCCTCCTGTCAACAACATCTGAACATACTTGGGACCACCACGGAACAGGCGGTGGGGCTTTATAGCATTTTGAATTACTGGGAGGTTTAGCACCCGCGCTGATTAGATTTAGTTTAATTGATTCAATAAATGATTCGTATTGAACAAGGGTTAGGCCAACGTCCGTAGAAAGTTGCTCAGAAGAAAGTTTCATTTGATATTTAAATGTTTTCCAATCTATTCTGTTAAAGTTATACCTAGCTCTGGCATTGCAAGAGAAAATACCCGGTAGCGGAAGTTTAATATTAATCGGCCAATGATCGCTGAACATTGAATCAGGTAAAGTCTTCCAACAGGTTATAGGAACCATATCGGCAGAAACTAATGTTAAGTCCGGGACACTTTTTTTACCATGAACTATATGGATTCTCGTTGACGAGCCATCATTAATTATCGACAAGCCCGAATTATTAAGAGCCAATTCGAGCGCGGTACCCGATTGGTTAAATAAATCGCTACCCCAAGAAAAGTGTTGAGCATTAAAATCACCACAAATAATTAGATTTTTATAAAAAGGCACTATGGAATCAAAAAGAATGGACCATTCTGTTGAGGACAAAAAGACGTCAGGAGGTTTGTAGACATTTAAAAGGTGATATTCAGAAGAACTAATTTTAAATTGAATAAAGTTAAATTCAAGTTTATTGTTAATTTGTACATTTTCGATTACTTTGAATGGAATATGGCAACGGAGTAAAATTGCCACACCACCCCCATGAGTTAAGGTTTTTCTATCTTTCCTAACTATATTGAAGGAATTGAAGGAGAGTCTATTTTTATCATTTAGCCAAGTTTCAGTGAGACAGACAATATCGAAATCAAGAATAAATTTTTGATCATCCGGTAGTTTACCTAAAACACTCCTGCAATTCCATTGCGCAATCTCAAAAAACCTCCTCTGATTAGCCATAATTTAATTGCGAATTGATAAATTGCTCCCCCGAAGCAATTATCGTTTCCACGATTTCGTTTGATCCTGGGAATCTCTTTCTTAGTTCACGGCAAAGGTTGTTATTATAAGCTCTCAACAGTCTTGATACTTCTGCTGCTACCAAAGCGGTTATATCGATAGTATTACCGTTGGATTTGGACGATTTCCGAGACGAGCTTGTAGAAAAAGCGTCGTCCTGCTCTATAAGAGTTTCGTCAGCCATATCAACATCGCTATTGTCCTCAATATTATTCAGTGAGTCTATTATCTCGTTGACCGTTTGTGTTGTACGATCGAGCCCGGACAATTGGTTCGATTTCTTTTGTTTTTTTCCTATCAAAGCCGGGAATTGACTAGGCATCGAGTTAAGATCGAACACCTTCGGAGCCTTGTTAATTTTGCCACTAATAATCCTTCTAGCCTCCTCCTTCGAAACCTTTTTTTCAAAGCTATATTTGTGGACCTTCTGGTAAAAAATATACGCTGGGCAGTCTTTGCTAAGAGGAGAGTGATTTTTTTTACAGTTGCAACAAAATTCCTCTGTAGAGGGGCAATCTTCGAACTTATGGAACTCCGAGCATTTAGAGCATTTGCTTTTTTTCTGTCTGCATTGAGCCTTCACATGACCAAACAAAAAACAATTGAAGCATCTTTTACACGGAGGGATAAAAACCCTGACCTCCCTTTTGAAGTAACACACGATTACAGATTCTGGGAGTACCTTACCCTCAAAAAAAACCTTCACAGAAAAAGTCGGATACGGCTCCACCCGTTCGCCCTTGTTGGGAGAAAACGTAGAGAAAATTCTTTCAACTTTGACTATTTTGAATTCAAGGGACGGGACGCGAATCCCTTCCAAAATTTCCTCATCAGAATATTCGAGATCAATGCCCCGAACCACGCCGATAGACATAATCGCATGATCAGGGATGAACGCAGACCAATTGTTATTGATACGCTTAATGTCCGAAATCATTGCGTTAGCCGCCGAGTAGTCATTAAATTTCAAAAATATACGGTCACTTCCCGACGGAACGATCTGCAGTAACCTGTCGTTATACTCTGCGAAGCTTTTGCCAATCGACATAGTATGTAGATTGCCCAAGTTTTTATCGTTATCGTTGTCAACAACTTCTACAGTAAACGGCGGGTTAGCGTCTTCCGCGTATCGATTGGATAATTGATTGAGAATGTACTTAGGAGTAACAATATCACGATCTTTGGATTTTCTAGAGGGCATCACGCCCTTATCACTGCCATTGACCGGCATTTTACGCTTCTGAGTCGACGGACTATTTTCTGACATACTTGTAACTACGCTTGAACTTTTTTTTTTTTTTTTTTTATATATTTTTATATTAAAGTAAATAACAAAATAACTTAAAATACGCTATGAACTAAGAATTGCACAACTACACTACGATTATAAAAGCTCTTACAGAAATTAATACAGACCAAAACTAATTGAAGAACAGAAAGAAAGAAAATTAGAAACAGATAAGACTCACCAGAAATGAAATGCGTAAGGAGAGAAAATTTTGCAGAGAAGGAAGAGGAAATAATATGAAATTACAAGACACTAATTCTATTAAAGGCACACGCGACTTAAGAAAAAAGAAAAAATTATTCTTATTAGGCACTATAAATAATTTTATACAGGAAACTATCAGAAGATTAAGTTTCGAACGCAAAACAACTGTACAGAACCAGAGCGATTCAAATAACACGACTATATGGCAGCACGGACGGCTTGCGAATCCTGGAGGGGGGTTTCGTAGGTTGGGGAATGGATAGAAAGGGGGGTACGCTGAAATTGGGGGAGGAGGAGGGGCCGAGGAACCTTCTGCCTTTTTTTTTGTCTCTATATAAAGTTTTTGCCTGGGAGTAGGGGAGACCTTGGGTAGTCATAATTTTCCGGATTTCCATATGTTTTTTATATTCCGGGCAGTTTTTGTCTGTCGCCGCGTGCGGACCGGTGCAATTTACGCAATGCAGAGTAGTTGCTGAGCATACTGAGCGCGAGTGGTTTTCACCGCAGCCCTCGCATCGGAGCCGTGACTTACAGCGATTCGCATCGTGCCCGAAACGTTGGCACTTTGAGCACTGTTTTAATTTTGTTTTAAACGGTTCGACTTTGCATCTGACGTACCAAATCGTCAGATATTCTGGAAGAGTACTACCTTGGAAAAAGATTTTTACTGCACTGAATTCTACGAGCTCCGATTTTTCGATTTTTTCGTTTTTTCCGTTTATTTCGTATTTCTTTTCCCAACGTTTCATTTTTTCGATTTTAATCACGTTCGTTTTTTCTTTGTCCGAAATGCCTTGCCAGATTTCTCTTTCTGACATAGAGGGATCAACGTCTTTTACTACTCCCATTCTCGCAACTTTAGAGGATGGAATATATGCAGTCCAGTTAAACTCCATGATTTTTTTCTCCCCCACCAGAGAGTTAGCTGCGGCGGCTGAAGGACAAAGGATCTCTATTTTATTTATGTCGATGATTTTAACGTTTTGAATATCTTGCGAGAGAGTCCCCAGATTGCGGCCTATTGACATCGGGAGTTTCCCAATGTTCTGGCTTTTTACTATGCTAACTATGTGGACTATGTGAGGGCCCTCAGATTCTTCACTATACCTGTTATCTCTTTGCTTTTCAGCAAACTCGATCGTGGCTATGTCAAATTCTAGCGTGGGGTTATTGGAGACCCCGGAGTCCAATGAGCGAACTGTAACGTTCATGAGGCTATCTTCACTATCCGACAAACTATCGTTACCGGTACTATTGTTTCTGAATACTTTATTTCTGTTTTGCGCGCCGTTATTCTCCGAGGGAGACATATCTCTTGCTTGTCGCTTGAGAGATTTCCTATTGTGTGTTGTGTACGTCTCTGGCTCCGTGCCGATTACTGCCTTTGCTCGCGTGTTGTCGTTTTTTTCCCCTTGGGGATCGTCGGTTTGGAGCGCTATTGTCTCCTCTCGTCCTAATACTATTTGTTGACCGGAGATTATACCTTCGGCCATGTCGAGATTCTTCCGAATATTGGAAGTTAAAATTTAAGCTATGTAGAGTGTAGAATTCTTATGCTCTAGATTAAAATTTTTATAAATATATGAATCTTATTTTCTATTTTTGTTAAAGTGTAGGACTTTAAGCTTCTACGCTTAACCTTCCGGCTCGTATTTTCCTAACTGTGTGTGGGAGTATCTACTTAATTTTCGGAAATCACAGGTGTTCTATTTCCCTTTTGTTATATTCACCAAGTGGAGTGGAGGGTATGGGATAGGCCGTCAGCTCTGTCGAAGTTGTCCGGTGATGAATATTGCGGCTCCAGATGACTTTCCCTTTCCTTTTTCTCTCCAGACGTATACTTCTTGGTGTTTGGCGCCGGTAGGCTTGGAAGCTCACTCCACTTAACATTTTTTATTTATTTTTTTATTTTATTTTTAAAAAATTAATTTGATTTAGTTCAATTTTATCTTATTTTTATTTTTATTATTTATTTTATTTATTTAGTTTAATGTTTTGCCCGATTTTTCCCGCTTTTTCCCCTCAGAAAAGGTACGTCCGGTATAGGCGAAAAATAGCTGATAATAACTAGAAAAACGATCACCGAGCGAAAGAATAAATAGTTTTGAAGCCAAGGATATTGACTATATGTTATATAGAGTTTAGTTTAATTATGCGACGCTCATGGACTTGCCGAGCGAATTTTCAAATCGACCACTCGCTCGCGATGCTCGATCGCTTCTCCCACGACGGATAGTTATGTCATGTTGAATATCATGGTGGCGCTGTCGCTGCTTTAGTCGGGGAGAGAGACACACAGAGAACAGAGAGAGAGAGAGAGCTATATTTTCCTAATGCAATTAAGCGGGAACTTCAAAAGGAGATAAAAAAGTATATGTGACATTATAAGTTCTGGCAGATTTTAGAAACGGCGAAAAGTTTTCATAAATTAAAATTATTTAGCAGGCAAAAAAACAATCGATTATGCATCGAAAAAAAACCAATTCAACAATAACGAGATCAATCCAGCATTCACGCAACCACTGGATCATCGTCAACACGTCTCTATCAACATCTCGTATATAGATAATCTAAAAAAAATAGCAAACATGCTGAAATAACAAAAAGTAGAACAACGAGGAATGCATGTGCGATGCATGTGCACAAAACTACTTCGAAGAAACGATAGAAAAAACACTAAGTTAATTAGAGTGAAGATCGGAAAGGAGAAAAAAACGAAAATGATAAGATAGAAAAACACAGAGAATAAATCTTTAAGGTGATTGGAGAAAACTTACCGTAGGTCACAACTAGTTCTGTAGTAGCAGGCGATTATGTACATTGTTTCAGGTAAAAAAAAAATTCACATTTTTTGTTCATGAAGGTGGCAGAATAGGGATATATGCACGTACATGAAAAAGAGAGAAGTAAAAGAAATTTCGTTACACATTCCTTTTTTTGGTTTTTTTTTAGTTTAAGTTTTTTTAAAGTATAAACAAAAGCTGTTATATGTTATGTATTGTTCATAAACTCACTAGTACTATTGCACTACTGCTACTATTAATTGTATCGTGAAGCCGCCTCTGCGAAGTTGGCCGAATGACGTCAATATTTTTTTACATTCTCGATTAATAATTACTAATTAATTCAATTCTCGTGGCAGGATCATTATCATTAATAATTACTATTGATTATTAATTGTATCGTGAAGCCACCTCGGCGAAGTTGACCTAACTTCAATTTTTTTTACAGTTTTCATTTTCGCAAGAGAATTACAGTTTCGCAGCAATATTTATTTACGATTTCGTCAGATACGTGTTCCATATATCGTAGACGTTTGCCCATTTGAACAGCGCTATTCCTTTCTCGTACGCCTAAAGAACGAAAATCAATAATGAGTTTGCGTAATTCATCGTCGTCTGTCTTTCCTCTCGCACTCACCCTGAATGCCTCCTCGAAGTAATTGTTCTCCTCGAGGAAGAGACGGGCGTCCGGTATCTGTCCGTTCTCTTCGTAAAATTTCGCGAAGGCTACCCACAGAGTGTGCAACTTGCCAACGGCAAGCTGAGGCTGCACCGTCTGCGCCGCTTCCATATAAGTGTTGATTATCTACGAGCAATAACGGAAATAAGAAATTTAATACGGAACAATAAAGGGAGGGTTCTGCTTTACAAGACCTAAGAAAAGCATTTGTTCAGGCATTTTTTTAGGAGTGAAAAACACAAGTGAGCCCAGTGCATTTAGAGGTATGTTTTAATGTATATTTTAACTGCACGAAACGAGTTTTTTAACACAAAACAAAAAATTGCTGCATAGTTAGTGGCGGAATTACTGCACTGTAATGTTCAAGTGGCGGGAGTGATGACAAAAAAACGAAACGACCTATCGACTTAAAACAAAGCTTATTTTTTTAGTACTAAATTCTCTTCTGTGGACCTAAAACATTGTTAAAAAAATCTTTGTAAATCATTTTTATAGCACGTTAAAGTTGCTTTTTCTTTCTCAAAAATACATTTTTGTTTTGTCAAAACTTAATAAAATGATGATTTTTCGATTTTTTTTTGCTGTTGTTCACATAGAAGAAAAATATGTAACAAATGAAAATATATTTGATTTTCTTGTTTCAGTCAAGACTTACGAGCTGCATCTTTCGCACCGATTGAAAACTGAAGTGCAGTAATTCGGCCAATAACTGTGCAGTAATTTTTTTTGTTTTGTGTTTAAAAAAATGTTTTCGTACAGCTCAAACATACATTAAAAACAAACCTCTAAATTCACTGGGTTCACTTATATTTTTCCCTCTTAAAAAAAATCTAAAAAAACGTTTTTTTTAGGCCTTGCAAAGCACGACCCTTCCTTAAAGGCAGAGATCGTTGAACGAATCGGTACCTCGTGCGGCTGTCCCTTGTACAGGATCATTCTTTTGTGCCACTCCTGTACGTTGTACGGATTTTGTCCAAGCAACACGGAGGTCAGCAGCAGCAATCGTCTTTCCATCAGATGCTCGAATCTCGCTAGTCTCAATTCCAATTCTATATCGTCTGTAACAAAGATAATCGTGGATCGATGTTGATTAGTTGCGAATTGCATGTTTTATCGAGAAACGATTTATCGAAGACGAAAATGAGTGTCTCACCTTCCTCGCTGGGATTTGAATTCTTTGCAGCTTCCTCCATACGCTTGCTCAGGCTCAGTTCTTCGAATTGCACGTATGCATCGAATACCTGGGTGAAGTCTCGAACCTTCGTCACCGTCTGTATTGCCTCCTCGTAGATGTCGCGGGCTCTCTCAAAGAGGCCGCTTCGCACGTAATAATCGGCCAGGGAATTCCATAGCGGACCCAACTGATCCGTGTAGCGTCTCAGACCTCCCCTTATTACCGCGTCGACGTTTAGAGACTTCACTCGTCGGCGGCGGTACAACCTATTTTAGACAAACAAAAAAGTCTCATTAGAGTTTGAAAATTGAGGTAAATGTTAATTCTATAAAGATAATAAACGCGCCTTTGACACTTTCGTTTTTCAACAAAAGGCAAAGCTTGGCGGCAAGATATGGTACAAGTTGATATTTAAATTGTTACAAAACTCTCGATGTCATTACCTTCGATTATGAAGTCGTCGTTTACAATTTATTTATTTATTTATTAGTTTACGGGATAAACCCTTTTACATACAATATTAAAAATACATCAGTAAATTGATAAATTATGAAAATATCTCTACTATTTGAATAATATCACCAGTTCGCATCTTAACATATAATAAATAGACAAAATATATTTCATTAGTTCATTTTAACATTAATAACCACTATACTGGTTATTTGCCTTTGGTTGCCCGATTATTTTGGAATACAATCACTCAAAGATAAGAATTCGCCGCCCAACAGCTGCTTTGAACTCACTGACCGATAGTTCGAAGTTAACGATCTCCCCAAGGGTATTGGCGAAGTTCATGAGTCTGTGAATAGCTGATCTTGCTCCGAACACTCTCCTAGCCACCGGCACGGTAAACAAATTGATCCGTCTCAAGGCTATTCCAGGAGGATCCCGAAATCGGATTTGACGTGACAACTCCTGGCAGTCCAGTAGTCCATTGATAATTTTATACAGAGTAACCATATCACCAAGTTGTCGTAGAGTTTCTAGACTAGGAATATTCAAAGCCTCCGCGGTCCTGCTGTAGTCGTGGTCAATACGAGCCATTGGCCCGCCCAATTTATAGGCCGCAACCCTGAGGAATTTGTGTTGGACGCGTTCCAGTCTTCTCGCGTGAGTCGCAAAGCCTGGGTTCCAGACCTCAGAGGCGTAGTTGAGGATCGGCCTCACTAAGGACATGTATAAGGTTCTGAGCGTTCCAGCTTGACGAAAATCCACAGCGAATCGACACACAAAACCAAGCATCCGGAGTCCGCGGCTGGTTATGTCCTCAATGTGTGGTATGAAGCTGAGTTTTTGGTCGAATAATACCCCTAGATCCTTTATTACTCCGACTCTCTCCAGTTGCCGATCTCCCAGTGTGTAGGGCCAAAGAATGGGTTCTCGTTTCCGTGCGAAGGTCATGATTTTGCACTTCGTAGGGTTCAGGCGAAGACGATTGGTGTGACACCAGTTCCACAAAGCGTCGAGATCCCTTTGGATTCTGCCACAATCTTCCTCCCTCCCAATTGACAAGAAAAGCTTCAGATCGTCAGCAAATAATAAGAATCGTGCGTGCACAAAACATGAGGCAACGTCGTTGATAAACAGGAGAAAAAGAAGCGGGCCGAGGTGCGATCCCTGAGGCACTCCCGACGAAACGATGATCTCCCTTGACTTATAGCTTTTATACTTCACCCGCTGGGTGCGCCCCGTTAAAAAACTATTCAGCCATTTGATAAGCATTCCACTAATGCCAATGTATTCCAGCTTCTTTATTAGACGAGCGTGCCAGACCGAATCGAACGCCTTTGCATAATCTGTGTAGATCGCATCCACCTGGTTCATTGCTTCCATTTCCCTTGTTATGTAGTTCTCGTACGTGAGCAAGTTAGTCACCGTTGACCTGCCGAGCGTAAAACCGTGCTGTTCCTCGATAATCAAGCCTCTCAGTCTAGAGGTGAGATACTCTGTGACCAAATCATCTAGTACCTTGGGGATAGCGCTGACTATGGAGATCGGCCTGTAGTTTTTGATATCTGTTCTAGACCCACTTTTATGTATAGGAGCAATGTGGCTCCGTTTCCAGATGTCCGGCAGAACGCCTGATTCGATTGATTGTGTAAAGACGTAATGCAAGGGTTTACCAAGAACCTCCGCACAAGCTCGTAGAATCAAAGGTGGGATACCGTCCGGCCCTGGCCCTTTGTTGACGTCTAGCTCTCTTAGTTTCGTCTTTACTTTCCCTAGAGTGAACTCTATCGTGGTCAGGTCGACAAACATTTCCGGCGGTTGGATTTGATCGCCTCCACCATTAACGTCCCGCGTGTATACCGACTCGAAAAAATCCGCAAACAGATCAACGATATCTTGACCAGTTGAAACAGTGGTACCGTCTAGCTCCATTGCGGATGGAAGACCATTAACGGCTCTCCGAGCATTTACGAAGTTCCAAAACGCCTTAATGTTCGATGGTATCTCCTCTTCGGTTATAGCCACATATGACGAGTAACAGTCTGCTGCTAGTTGCTTGCAAAGGGCTCTGGAGGTCCGAAAGGTTTGGTACGAGACCAACGTACCTGTTTCCTTATATGCTTTATGGGCTCGCTTTTTATTGAAGACGCATTGCTTCAACTCATTCGTCCACCACGGCGGGTTTCCATTACCAATTGTCCTCTTTTTCGGAACGTGCCGATCTATTGCTTCGTATAGGACCTCATAGAGGGCTGAGACTGCATCGGATACCGCTCTACTGCCAAGCACCAATCCACATCGTTCAGGTAACTCTGCAGGCCATCCATATCCGCTCTCCGATAATCGAATCCGTAGTCTACGGAACACAGGGTACTCGTCATGTCGAAATCTGCCTCGATAAGAATTGTAGAATGAAAATCCCGATCCTCTTCGACTAATGGGTCGATAACCTCTGTGAGTCTGAGCGGTAAATCGCTAAAGACCAAGTCCAGTATGTTGTTATGGGCATTCCGCATCTCGCACAATTGGTCGATTCCCAGGAACTCACATCCATCCCCTAAAGCAGCCACTTTCTCTCGGGTAACCGCGTCTGCCCTTGACGAGTCATATCGTGTCCCGCCGTCGACGTTCTTCCAATAAACTTTGGGGAGATTGAAATCTCCTGCAAGAATTATTTTGTGCTCTGGTAGAGACTCGGATAATCTTGTCGCTGTTGAGACGCAGGCCCTGTATCCTTCGATGCCCGCCGACGGCGCAACATAAACTGCTCCGATTATTGCTTTTAGATTGCCTCTAGCGACCGTTATGAACAATTGCTCCAATAGTCCGTGCTCTTCTTCGCACAGGCAGCTGTGGACCTCCTTTTTTACTGCAATTAAAACACCGCCTCCTCGCAACCCCCCGACTGACTGTCGGTCCCTCCTGTAGACTAGATAATCCGTAAGTCCCAGTTCTGCGTCTGAAATCGCTCCATGCAGCCAAGTTTCGGTGAAGATTATTATATCACAGTTGTTACAATTCGTTGTCAAGGTATTCCGCAGATTGTTTAGCTTGGTCCGAAGTCCCCGAACATTCTGGTAATAAATTCGTAGAGTTCTTGATATTAATTTTTTGACTGCACAGTGGCATTGTTGCGAGGCCTACCGTTAATAACGACGGGATGGCCGTTGCGGTAAACAACCCGTTTGAAGGTGCTCGCGTCCCCTTTCATTTGCTCTTCTGCTTCTTTTTTCTTCTCCTCGAAAATCGCTCTTTGTGCCAGTGTCCGGTCCGGGCGTATAATGGCATTACCCTTGTACTTGTACTTGTTCCTCAAGATATTCTGAACCATTTCCGCAGATTGTACGGTTACAAGTATGGGTCTAGATTTACTGCTCGTATATTTGCCAAGTCTTCTTGCCCTGATTCCTGCAGGCTCCACTTCGGAGATACTCGCAAGAATTGCTAGAATCAATTTAGCCTTTTTCCTGTTCATTTTCGTCTTAATTTTTCGCGCGTTGTAATTTTTGTTGACAGATTTAGCGATGAAGTTAGCTCTCATAATTAAATAAAATGTAGTGATGTCTTTAGTTAGTTCTTTTTCGTGTCTCACACATCCTACTAACGTCAAAGATTCCATTTCAGCTACACGCTTTACAATTTGGTGCAGAGTGTTCTCCTTGACTGTCAGTTTTCCGACTACATCAAGCACTGCTGTCTCCAGTGTTTTCAGGAGTCGAAAGAGCTCTTCGCTCGGATAGAACAATCGGGTCAATGACAAAGTCTCGAATGGGCCAAAGTCTCGAATGGTGAGAAGTTGGTCACAGTCGAGACGTTCGCCTGTCCCGGTCCTGACTACAAACGAGTCAGCTTGTTTTCTGCTTGTGATTATTACTTGGATGGGTGACCGCGGTCACCCATCCCAGTACTGACCGCAGACGTGTTAACTTTGTCTTCAGCTTGTGGTTATTACTTGGATGGGTGACCGCGGTCACCCATCCAAGTACTGACCGCAAATGAGTTAACTTTGTCTTTAGCTTGCGGTTATTACTTGGATGGGTGACTGCGGTCACCTATCCCAGTACTGACCGCAAACGAGTTAACTTTGTCTTTAGCTTGCGGTTATTACTTGGATGGGTGACCGCGGTTACCTATCCCAGTACTGACCGCAAACGAGTTAATTTTGTCTTCAGCTTGCGGTTATTACTTGGATGGGTGACCGCGGTCACCCATCCAAGTAATAACCGCAAGCTGAACACAAGCTGACGCGTTTGCGGTCAGTACTGGGAAGAGTGACTGCGGTCACCCATCCAAGTAATAACTACAAGCTGAAGACAAAGTTAATTCGTCTGCGGTCAGTACCAGGATGGGTGACCGCGGTCACCCATCCAAGTAATAAACGCAATTTGAAGAAAAGCGGACGCGTTTGCGTTCAGCACTGGGATAGGTGATCGCGGTCACCCATCCAAGTAATAACCGCAAGCTGAACACAAGCTGACGCGTTTGCGGTCGGTACCAGGATGCGTGACCGCAAGCTGAAGACAAGCTGACGCGTTTGCGGTCAGTACTAGGATGGGTGACCGCGATCACCAATCCAAGTAATAACCGCAAGCTGAAGACAAAGTTATCTCGTTTGCGGTCAGTACTGGGATGGGTGACCGCGGTCACCCATCCAAGTAATAACCGCAAGCTGAAGACAAAATTAACTCGTTTGCGGTCAGTACTGGGATAGGTGACCGCAGTCACCCATCCAAGTAATAACCGCAAGCTAAAGACAAAGTTAACTCATTTGCGGTCAGTACTTGGATGGGTGACCGCGGTCACCCATCCAAGTAATAACCACAAGCTGAAGACAAAGTTAACACGTCTGCGGTCAGTACTGGGATGGGTGACCGCAGTCACCCATCCAAGTAATAATCACAAGCAGAAAACAAGCTGACTCGTTTGTAGTCAGGACCGGGATAGGCGAACGTCTCGACTGTGACCAACTTCTCACCATTCGAGACTTTGGCCCATTCGAGACTTTGTCATTGACCCGAACAATCCGCCGAAACGACTCATAAGATCGATTACTCGATCGCGATCGCAACTGTCCTCGGACTTCAGACGATTTCTGCACTCCAAGCAAGGCGTTATTATTCGCATGCCTTTTCGGGCGATGTAACCGGCTATGTATGCCATGACCTCTTCGCTTGTCTTCACTACATCGTAGTCGTGAGTAGCCAGATGGCCACGGCTCGAGTTCGACCACGTTTCGAAATAATCGTGATCTCTTTCAGTGAGAATCGCGGTGGAGCAAGAAAAACATCATTTTCGCCAAAAAGTATTCACAGATTTAAAAAAACGTGTCGACAAACGGGTACCATTGGGACCGCTACCGTTCCGTCGCCGTGCCATCATTTTTCTATCTGGGTTATTATTTTCCGCGTTGTTTGTGTTGAATCAATGTTATTTCCGACCTTTGTGGCGGGATTGCGAATTATATTGTATTGTTCATCTTACATATTGTTTTTAGTCAGATGTTATTGAAAACATCGTGTACATTCGGGCACTTGTATATTACCTAAAATGACTACACTATCGCATCTGTTCACCCGACGCCGTATGAAACGGCCCGTATTCCTAGATCTCGGCACGGTATTGCAGCATGTGGTAGGTAAAGTAGATCGGATGGAACCGGCCAAATGATTAAATAACAGGTCCCTTGACTATTGCCGTAACCGTACTGTGATGATAGCAATGAGTTCCGAAAATGTCCACATACCCACATTCAAAATAACTACATAAAACTCGTTATTTAGAACAAAAAATTCATTCCGCTTTCATTATTTTCATTTATTATTTCATTGGTGAATTTTTCCATGAAAAACTAAAGTACGAATGATTACGAAGTAAACGCGGGAGACAAATTCGCTTGAAATCAACCCAGACTGCCAAAGTTTGGCCAAATTTGTGATAAAAAAAATCCCAATTTACATTTCGTGCAGGTTAATTTTACCCTCAGTGCGAAGGCAGCTCCAGAGGAACCAATAAAAACATTCCGTTACTCGAACATTAAATAACCAATTCGTAAAATGACCGTTATTTCTTATAATTCCAACCTTCCGATTGGCCAGCCGAATCTCCAAGACCAATAGCAGGCCTGCGTCTCGTCGTAATTTCCCAAGCCACCGAATGCTCGAACACCATTGGTTCACCATAAATCGAGCCAATTGCATACCCCAACCGTAGCAACCAATCGCAGGACATGAAATTCCGCTCACGACTCTGCGAGTTGTCGCACGAACCTTTCGAGGTTACGTTTGTTTTTCGTGTTGTCTCTCGAGCGAGCATTCGGAGTTCTCGTGTCGAAAGCCCTTCGGCGAACGCGCTCGAGTTTAATTTCGACTAAATGCGATGGGTACTCAAGAAAACTCGGCGGTCTCCACCGGAACGAAATCGGTTCAGTCGAACAACGCCAAGTGTTACGGTAAAATTGTTCTGACCCTGCAGAATTGTCTGCTGCCCGACGAGAAGCTAAACTCTACGCCGTCCTTTCTGGACGGTCTCGACGCCGAGACCGAGACGGATCTTCGAATACTGGGATGCGAGCTCATTCAAACTGCCGGAATTCTGTTGAAACTGCCGCAGGTCGCGATGGCAACTGGTCAGGTGATATTCCAGCGCTTCTACTACAGCAAGTCCCTCGTGAGACACAACATGGAGACAACCGCGATGGGCTGCGTTTGTCTGGCGAGCAAAATCGAGGAGGCCCCGAGACGCATACGCGACGTCATAAACGTCTTCAATCACGTCAAACAGGTCTGCGGACAAAAGTCCATACAGCCCGTCGTGCTCGATCAGAATTACGTGGGACTTAAGAATCAAGTCATCAAGTCCGAGCGCAGAGTCCTCAAGGAACTCGGTTTCTGCGTTCATGTAAAACATCCTCACAAGATAATAGTAATGTACCTTCAGGTTCTCGGTTACGAGAAGAATCGCGCGCTCATGCAGCAATGCTGGAACTACATGAACGATTCTCTCCGCTCCGACGTATTCCTCCGTTATCATCCCGAGACTGTCGCGTGCGCCTGCGTTTATCTCGGCGCTCGGCAACTTCAACTTCCGCTGCCCACGGCTCCGGCTTGGTTCTCGCTGTTCAAGGTCAACGAGACTGCGATACGCGACGTCTGCCGCAGGATCCTGCGGCTCTACTGCCGTCCGAGAGTGAGGCCCGAGGCGCTGGAGAAGAAGGTTGAGGAGCTGCGGCGGCAGTACGAGGACGCGAGGTCGAAGGCTCGCGGCGGCGACATCGACGGTCACACGCCGAGTCCACCGCTGCCGAAGCACCACAACGCCTGGGGGGGTTTCATCAGCCGCAGCGGCACTCACGCAGTGCCGGAGAGGACCAAGTCGCCGAGACGCTCCAAGTCAACGAGCACCTCGCCTGCGAGGGGCGAAGGCGCGAAACACGCCAAGCGGAAGAAACACACCAGCCGCAGCCGCTCGAGGAGCCACAGCCACGGACACACGCACAAGCCGAAGAAGACGCAGAGACGGAGGTCCGGCAGTCACAAGTCGTCGCGCAGCCGGTACAGGTCGCGCAGCCGGACCAGAGACAGAGACGTGGAGAAGTCGAGCAAACATCGGAACAAGCACAGACGGCACTGAGCACCGCTAAATTAAGATTTATTTTTTGTTAAGGCCGGGAACTAACGTTCTTGGGTAGGCGCGTCGGAACTTCGTACTTGCGGCGTGTCCGTGTACATTTACTCGCGGGGAAGACTATAGTAATCAAATACGACTTTGTTTTCGTATGGAGCGTTTTTTTTTTTTTTTTTTTTTTTATAATATTTGTGACAATGTGTTTCTGTCCTTGGGGCATACAACGATCGGGGAAGGTTCGGCGAAAAACGTTCGTACGTCTGTAATGATTGGTCTTCTGGAAAATATCGATGTAATAATTCATTTTGTGGAAAATATCGATGATAAATTTATTTTCTGGAAAACATCGATTTTTTTTATCTACAAACTTAATTTCGAACGTTTCGCGCTCTTTCGTTTTGGTTCGTGATTTATTTTCACTCGACACTTTTGTTGCGGAATATCGTTCGTGCATTGTGTCGAGCGGGCGTTGAGGAATCTTTATGGGCAAGTTAAATTCTGTAGTTAACTACCGCGAAACGGAAAACTCGTTGTTACAATGATTTGTGCGAATGAAAAATGAGTTCTTCGAAATATGATGCTCCGTCTTTCTCCGGTTAGGCATTACCGCGGCATAAACCGAAATAAAATTCTAAATGTTAAAGTAGATATTAGATAGAAAGAATAAAAATAAAATTTTAAAGATTACATTTTTACATCGAAATATCGTTTCGCGGTCTTTTTTATTTTTCTTCTCAGTGTGGAAACTTAATTTACGCTCGGCGGGGTGAAAATAATGCGATGCAAAAGCGTATATGTATATTTATTCATCAAAACTGTTTTTTAACACATCATAATAACTTTATTCGTTCATGGTCCATCGACTAAGAATTCACGCGGATATTGTTTTTGCATCACATTCTTTTTGTCAGCCCTACTGTTTGTAATATACGAAAGAAATAGATCGAACCATAAGTTGGTAAATAAAAAAAGTATCGCAAACGTCGTTCGCACGTCGCTTTCAACTTTTTTTTACCATCGTTCACTAAAACCCCGTTATGAAAAAAGGCATAAAAAACAGAAAAAAGAAAATGAACTTTATAAAATCTTTATTTCAGACAATTCATCTTTTTCAGCTTCGTTCATGATTAAAATTCTTTGAATAAATCAACTTCGATAGCCGATCCTCCATTCAATAATTTATCATATAAAACGAAGTTTGTTATTTTCACAAATTTTCTATAGAAACACTATTTTAACAAAAACCAGTCATGACCGCGCGCTTCGCGCGCGAAGCCCCAATCTTTTTGATATCTCTTTTTTTTACATTTACTCCTATATGCTATGAAATCCGAAATTTCGAAAATATAGCATATGGGAGTGATTACGGATTTTCGAAATCTACTCCGATATGCTATATGAGATTTGGGATTTCCGAAATACACTCCGATATGCTATATGGGTTGTAGGACTTTCGAAATCCATTTCTATATGCTATGAAAGCCAAAAACTCGAGAATATAGCGTATGGGAGTGATGTAGGATTATCGAAATCTACTTCTATATGCTATATGAGGTTTAGGATTTTCGAAGTCCACTTCTATATGGGGTTTGGGTCTTTCGGAATTAGTTAAGGAAACTAATTTCGAAATACGGAATTAGTACTATACGGAATAACAAGGAAAATAGTTAAGTTGCGGGGCAATTTGTTGATTAATAATTTTTATCTTCAATTTGTTAATGACAAATTAGAATTATAATTTCACAAAAACAATCTTTGCAGCACCTCCCATACACTTGATTTTTTCAGATTTTTATCCCATCGAGAAGTGTTCGAAATTTTATCTGAAACTCACGTTTGGCGGAAGTGTACCACAAGTACCTTACCTTACCTTACTACCTTAATTCGAGCCCGGACGTCGGAGCTCTCTCTCGGCATCTTATTATCGTGTGATTCTTTCTTTAATATACTGTTTTCTTACTGAATTACGATAAATACCAATATACCGTCTCACGTGCCAATCAACCTCATGATATGCCAAAATTAACTGTCAAACGACACAACACGACCGAAGTTACTCGTCGAACGACTCCAGCTTCAGACTTTTACAGCAGCCAATCAGGGAGCATTTCTTAACCGCAACAATATATATATCGGAAATGCGAGTTATTTTAGCCATGGATTTTTTGAAGAGGGATAATATCCTTCGTTCTTTCTCTTTTGTGTAAAAATCATATCATCGTCGCTTATGAAATTCCTTAGTAGACAATTTATCTATACCTAATAATAATAATAATAATATTTATTACTATTATTATTATTATTGACTTACAGAAAATAAATTTTCATTTTTTAAATCTGCTGCTATATAATGCTCTCCACATATAAATAAATAAATCAATTTTATTTTTAAATATATTCGTTGAATCTGTTTCGATTGCACCTAACCCGGACCGGGTCGGTATCAGAAACTGTAATCAAGTTTTTTCACGGGTCTTGGCAGTTGACGGTCAAAAGAAAAGTCTGATTGGAAGCGGATGTCACGCCAGCTTTCGATCAGACTTTTCTTTTGACCGTAAACTGTCGTCCGGTTCAGAAAAGTTGATTACAGTTTTCATTATCGACGGCGGTATTCACATGCTCTTAAGGACATGTGAAACGACTCAGTCGGTAACCAAAATCTGTAATGAATGCGATTCAGAGACCGTAGACTTTTCGGGAAAAAGAAAAGCATTAGCGGATGCAGAATTTAATACCGCGTCCGATGATGCTTCCGATTTATCCGAAAAGTCAACTGGTTTGAAATGGCATTGAATGCATTGAATCGAAAAATGCAACTATCTCTCTCGTACTCATATGTCACGTGGTACATCTTTCTCATAGCCTTAAGGTCATGTGGTACAGACTCAGTCGGTAACAAATCGCCTTCCCTGTTTTCTCTAAAACGATTGATACGACGAGGAAAAGCAAATTAGGTTTTCATACTTATATCTATTGACTACAAAAACCTAATTTGATTTTGGTCAAAGCATCAACCATCACGGAGAAAATAGGGAAAGCAATTTGTTACCATCGGAGCATCGATACGTATGTATCACATGCCCTTAAGACCATATGAAACACCCCCCTCCCCGTCCATCCCGGGCTCAGTCGGTATCAAAAACTGTAATCAACTTTTCTCACTGGATCTCGCATATACGGTCAAAAGAAAAGTCTCATGGGAAGCCGAAATGATATCCGCTTCCGATGAGACTTTTCTTTTGACCGCATATGCCAGAATCCATGAGAAAAGTTGATTACAGTTTTTATTACCGATCGCGGTATTGCACATGCTCTTAAGGGGAAGTAAAACAGCTTTTTGTGCGAGAGAGATTCTTGCAATTTTCACATTAACTTTATTCAATGGTGCTAATTTTTTTGAGAAAAAAATGAATTCGGGCCGGATGCAAAATTACCGTGCGCATTCGGCTCAAATTTGCTTTTTCTCAAAAAAATTACCACTCTTGAGATAAGTTCATTGCAGTTTTCATTACCGACCCCGATATTTCACTTTTGGGTGCCTCGGATAACGTGGAGGCTCGAATGATCGAGGATCGGATAAGCGAGGTTCTGCTATGTCTAGGTAGGAAACAAATCTTCCCGACCGACGGCTGTACTCCAAAAACACGTCCAGCTTCGCCATTCAAATGGCGCATCGGGCGCTCCTATTTTCCCGGTAATTTTCATCCTTCAAAACAGATACAATTTTTGCTCGAGCGGTAGAATTTTCTCTCGAATTCGTGAACTACACTCGGATCATTTCATTTTCCGGGCGTTTATTGTTGTTCGTCCAATCGATAGTTGGCATGAACATCCTTCAACATAAAAAATTAAAAAATAATGGTAAATATACGAAAAATTTCAAAGTTTATGTAAATTTTTTTTTAAGGTTATCCGACATCGATTATCAAACAGCGTCGTTCCTTAGATTTGTTCGATGTGTAATTTATCTGTGTTAAATATTTTTACATCCGAAATCGTATTAATTTATCGTGTATTTTCTGCGAATTTTTTATTTTTTTTATTTTACGATGCGTCCGTCGAGACGAACATTTTTTTTTCGACAGCAACTCGTCGCATATGCAATGCCGATTTTCGGTGAACTGCCAGATCGATCGAACATCTCGTAAAATTTTTTACAATATACAATTCGAATTTTCTCAGAATCAATTCCAAAAAAATAACGTTCGATGTTTGATTGTACTCGATGTAAATATTTTACAATTTTCGCCTTCATCTTTCGCTTGAATATCATCGATAGCTTGAATTTCATTATTTATTTTCTACAGTTTCGCTGGATGTTTTATTTTTATTTTCATTGACGCAAATATGTTGTCAAAACATTCATCAAACGATTCAAAGTCTATTGTACAATTTTAAATGTATGTCATATTATAAAATTTGATAATTCATTACTTTGACAAATTTCTGCTTTGAAATCAGTATATAATAAATCCTCAATATTAAAGCTCCTGAATAATGAGTTTTGAAAGTTATAAAAGTTAAAAACTTAAAAACTTTTAAGCTTACAGCGCATAAATTAGCATTAGCATTGATTTAACAACTAGAATTACAAAGTAAAAATCTTGTTACGAAATTTAATTTATTTTACGGATTTCTCCTTTTTCACTATCATTATACAATAAATCACAATTTTTTATCTCCGAATAATGCATTTTCATGAAGTATTAAAACACACAAAATGTGTGAAAATAAAACACTTGAAATTAAATCGAATGCAACCTTCCAATATCTACAGTAAAATTACAACTAAGATATGTACGATTAACATAACACATAACTATGTGACAATATAAGATTTATTTATTTAAACAAGTAACATAAGACTAGACTCGTATCTCCTGTACAACATTCTAAACTACCCACTCATTAGTGCGACTTGTTAGACAGTGTTAGTCATCTCTTTAAAGGCCTCGAAGGAAGACCCTGTAAAAATTAATGCTGGAAATTGATTTTCAAGTCTAACCATTTGCGAGGTGGCACAATTTCTATCATATTTATTATATCATAGTAGATATTATGTTATAATATGTATTAACATATACATTAAACACTATTTTATTACTGATATTTATTTTATATTTTTTAATATTATACAAACATATTTTTACAAATATCTTGTTATAAATTTTACAATAATTTTTTTTTTACTGATTCATGACATTATCAAATCGACAGAACAGATCCTTGGCACCTAGTCAAAGGGGCAAACGTCCGCTGCTCAAGGACATCTGCAACGATTTGACGGTGCAAAGACCTGTCCAGGAGCTGGAACCAAAGACAAAAAGGACCAGAGTGAGCAACGAAAGGAGTGTCAGCATACAGCAACGAAAAGCGGTAGTTCTCAGCGGAAATGGAGTCGACGCGACACAGGAAGTCATTTCTGAACATGTGAGTAGCCAATTAAATAATAGTTTTCAAAGATTATATAATAATAATAATAATATTTATAGGGTGCATGGATGCAAGAAAGTACAAAAACATGGTAAAAATTAACATCTGAAAATAATTAATTTTGATTGGCTTGCACCAATCTCAGAGTCCAGAGTTCTTGTTTTGCAGAGTATAATATATCTTTTCCTTTCAGCACGTTGTGCGGGTCGCATAAGCCCTATCATAGGCTTGTTCGCGATCACGATCCTTACATTACTCCTATAATCAAGCTATCCTAAATAATATAAATTTATAAAAATAATATTATTAAAGATCTCGGCAATTTAATTATATATTCTGTTCCGAAAAACGTACCGCCTTCCTACTTCGCACGTAAAGATTTATTTAATTATCTAATTGAGGGATTGTTTTTTAACATTGACAACCAGTGACTTTTTCGATTATGCTAGTAAACAAGGATTTTAAAACAACAAAAAAATTAAATTTACATGATCAATGATTGATTTTTGCAATTACTGATAAAATATACTGTTCCTGAATTAAATTGGTATTATATTTGATGAAATATTTTATGTTTAGTAGAGGTTTGCAATGTTCTATGATAACATGTGAAAATTATTAATTATAAATACCTTTCTGTTAATCAACAGAGCATTGCTTTCATTTATTTATTGCTTTAAAGTAGTTACTAGTTTTGAATTTTCGTAAATATTTCGTCCATTCTCACGCATTTTTTATTAACAGTCTTGCCAATCTGTTATTAGCATTTGTTTGTACGATCCGCGGATTTTTTTTTTTTTTTTTTAACGAACTTGTTTAATTTTAGAATGATAAATGTAAAAATATTGTATCAAATCGGATTAAATTTTATCCGATGCATCGATCACATAAATTAGATCTCTAAATATTTTAATCGATATTTAGAGATGATTTCATCATATGAAATCAATGATGATTTACTGATTCATTTTGATCATTTACTAATTTAATAAATGTCCAATCTTTATAGAAATAGGTTGTCTCCGAAATAAATCGATACTTAATTCGGGCATTTTCGATTTGTAGGAAGAACGAGTACGAAAGCTTCTCAGCAAGCCCTTCAAGATCCCGATTCCAGGATACCAGCTTTCTGGACGCAGTCTCGGTTCTCGGTTGGCAGGACCGCGCAGATCGCTCTTCGATCCCGACGAGGCCAATGCGTTGATAGTTTTTACTCCGCCGGAAATGTCGGAACACGATAGACTCAAAGCCGACCAGTCAGTACTTCGAATGAAATACATATTGAAACTATTATATGATTGGGAGTCCTTAATTTGTCCACTGAAAAAGGAACAAAAGACTTTTTTAGCGCATTCACGATATGGGTTTATTTTTTCCATTTCTTCGTCACTACATAATGGGCAGATGTTCTCTTGGAATTAAAAATCATCAGTTTCTATTTATTTTTTTATTCGTTTGAATTTTTTTATTACAGAACAAAGATACTCGTTCACGTAGTTATCGACCCGATGCTCTGCAACGTTCTGAGACCTCATCAGCGCGAAGGAGTTAAGTTCATGTACGAATGCGTTACCGGGAAGAGGATAGAAGGCGCATACGGCTGCATTATGGCCGATGAAATGGGTCTCGGAAAAACGCTCCAGTGTATAACTCTTATGTGGACTCTTCTGAAGCAAGGTATATTATATTGATGGACGACATAAAAAAAAATTTTATACAATCCGTCATCTCTTCTGTTAAAATATTCTTCGAAGGCTGCCCTAACAATTAAGAAAGAATGGACAACCGGTATGTAACTGGCGAGATTTTATTTATTTATTTATTTATTAAATTTATTTTATTAATCATTGTGACAAATACGAATTGCCGCAAGGTAATCGACTACGAGATTAATGAAATGTTTTTGGAGACTTAAGAAGAAAAATCATCCTCAAAGTGAAATCAATGAATTATGCAAAATCTGAAATGGTTTCGGAAAGATCGAGCCTCGTAATTCTTTCAGGAATAACATTTTTTTATCGTCTCCAGCATTTCTATACTCTCCATTTCATCTTTTTGTCTTACCTTGTATGAACGTAAACTGAAAGAGATACGATTGTTCGATTATTATAGTAAAAAAAATGTTATAAAAAAAATAAGCGCAGCATACCGTATTTTAGTTACATAAAATATTGACGTTAAAACATCTTATGCAAAAACGTGAAAGAATTTCTTGTAGTTTCTCCGATGCCTCGAGTACAACCTTTCAATGTCTATACCAGCGGTTCTTAACGTGGGGTCAATGGACCCCCAAAATACTCGACGGACCCCCTATGGACCCCCAAGTTTAAGAACCACTGGTCTATACGATTTACAAACATCGCAACTGATTTGTCTAAAGTATTTTTGTTTTGTTTCATATTTTCCGAAAGGTCCGGAGGCAAAGCCGTTAATCGAGAAAGCGGTAATCGTAGCGCCGAGTTCCCTGGTGAAGAATTGGTACAACGAGATCGGCAAGTGGCTCGGAAAGCGCGTCAATCCTCTGGCCATCGACGGAGGCAGTAAACACGACATAGACGCAAAGCTAACGGGCTTCATGAAGACTTACGGACGCCGATGCGCCAATCCCATTCTCATTATTAGCTACGAGACGTTCCGTCTGCACGCCCACGTGTTGCACAACGACGAGGTCGGTCTAGTACTATGCGACGAGGGACATCGGCTGAAAAATTCTGAAAATCAGACGTACCAGTCGCTCATGGGACTGAAAGCGAAGCGACGAGTTTTGCTCAGCGGTACACCGATCCAAAATGACCTGCTCGAATATTTTTCGCTGGTCCACTTTGTCAACCAAGGGCTTCTTGGAACTGCACAAGTAAGAGTCGTATAGTTCGTACACAGTGTCAAGAGATTATAGAAAAATGCTTTCCCTCGAAGAACTCCATTATTAGCCGGGTTTTGTTTTTTCTCAATCTTTCCGAATTTTGGGAAAACTTTGTTGGAATTTGAGCAATTTTCGGAAATTGTTCAAATTACAAAATTATGTTTGTTGACAAATAATCTCGAAAATCGACGAATTCGGTAAAACAAATTTATTATTTCACAATTTTATAATTTATGAGAGTTCATTTGATTAAATTTGAAAATAGACTTTGCTTAAACATCTAATATGTCTGAATTTTCGCAAACGCATAGGTAACTTGTCAAATAAATCCAAGAAAATTAGTAAAACACCAAAATATAGTTTCTTAAATATGAGTATGGAATTCTGAGTATCATCCCGTCATTGCGATATTGTATAGTACAATCCTAAAATTGGAGCAATGTTAATCAGAGTAGATGAAGTAGAGAGGAATAGAAGTTGTCATTTAGTTATTTGAAAAAAAAAAAATTTGCAGTTTTTGGATAAATTTGCGAAACATTAAATTTGGCTGTTAGGGAATACACAATAAATAAGCGAAAGACAAATATTAAGTAGTACGTGAATAATCAATACGTGATAATACGATGAACGTAGCTATTTTTTACTGGAAAAGTTGTGAATTTGATTTCAGGAATTCCGGCGGAAATTCGAAAATCCCATCATCCGTGGACAGGACGCGGCGGCAACGGATTCGGAGCGAAAACTCGCTCAAGAAAGACTCGAAGAACTGGTGACGATAGTCAACAAATGTTTGATCAGGCGTACGAGCGCGCTGTTATCGAAATATTTGCCGATCAAATACGAACTCGTCGTGTGCATTAAAATGGGAAAGCTGCAAAACGATCTGTACAAGAATTTTATCCAAAGCGATAGTATCAAAAGATCCATGCAAGGTACCGTAAAAATCAATGCTGTACTTATAGTGCATTATTAATTACATTGCGGCAAAAAACTTTTCCGGAATGAAATGAAATTAGTAAACAAAATTTTAAAAAATTCAATCTGCACGTAATTTTCTATCACGCAATTTTTCTCCTGTACGGAAGAATGTTGGTCAATTGGACGGAATGAAATAAGGTAGCAATGTGCAAATATTATTTACAGCCGTTTTTTTTTCTTTTTGGCGAAAAATTCTGAATATCGTAAAACTTATACGCTTACATCGATTTTCACGAAAATGTATTCTAGTGGTCTTTTCACTGTGTCGAACATTTGTAAAATATTGCGTCCCGGTCGACCAACATTTTTTTGGACCGAAGGGTATTTATAAAGATTATTCGGGAATTTACAAAAAAAATTACAAAACAATTCATCACAATAATGCAGTTTCTGCACCGTACAAGAATAGGCGCATCTTATTATTTTAACAATCGATCGATTAAAATTAAAATAAAATGTATTGTCTCCACATCAGTCGACGGTATAGGCGGAGAAAAGAAAGGAAGTCTGTCCGCACTCTCGGCCATAACTCTGCTCAAGAAAATGTGCAATCATCCGGACTTGGTTTACGAGAAGATCTTGAACAATACTGACGGCTTCGAGGGTACCGCCAGCATGCTACCACCTCATTACAGTACAAAGTACGCGATAAATCGCATTCAATTTTTACAGTCAAAGATATTTCTCTAGACGGATGTGTTATTATTCGGTATTACCGAAAGTATTCAAACTTGCTCGGAAAATGATTTTTTTTTTTTTTTTAATCGACATAAAATTTTTCAGGGAAGTTTTACCGGAATTGTCGGGCAAGCTGATGGTGCTGGACTGTCTTTTGGCGTCGATAAAATCGACAACGACCGACAAGATAGTTCTGGTCTCGAATTACACGCA
Organism: Ichneumon xanthorius; assembly: GCA_917499995.1. Lineage (NCBI taxonomy): Eukaryota > Metazoa > Arthropoda > Insecta > Hymenoptera > Ichneumonidae > Ichneumon > Ichneumon xanthorius. Next base: position 18,454,607 of record OU824208.1, read on the forward strand.
GACCCTCGATCTCTTCGAGAAACTGTGTAGAAAGCGCACCTACCGTTACGTGAGACTGGACGGCACGATGACGATTAAAAAACGTGCCAAAGTCGTCGACAATTTCAACGATCCGAACAGCGCGGATTTTATATTTATGCTGAGTTCGAAGGCCGGCGGATGCGGTCTCAATCTGATCGGTGCCAATCGGTTGGTCATGTTCGATCCCGACTGGAATCCGGCGAACGACGATCAGGCCATGGCGCGAGTTTGGCGCGACGGACAGAAGAAACCCTGCTTCGTTTATCGTTTCCTATGTGTAAGGCTTTCGAATTTTCGTTTATCTCAGAATTATCTTTATATTTCGGGCAATCAATGTCCATATAATTTTATGGCTTAACTGGGTGGAAAGCGTAATACAAAAATGTTATCGATTAATTTTAGCTACAAATTCTTTATTGTTTCTTTTTTTCTTCAATCTGTGAATTTTTTAAGTTGCTTTATAGATAATTATTTTTAAATACCTCATTTGAAAAATGTTTTTCATTTTCATTTTAATATCACTAAGGTCACTATTTAAATATTACTATTTTTGGCTTTCAGACCGGAACAATAGAGGAAAAGATTTTCCAACGGCAGGCGCACAAGAAAGCGTTGAGCTCGACGGTCGTGGATCAGGAGGACGACGTTTGTCGGCATTTCACGCTCACGGATCTTCGGGATCTCTTCAAACTCGAAGAAAACACGATTTCGGACACACACGCGAAGTGCGTAAACATTTTCTTGTTTATATTTCTTCAGAGAGGAAACTCTATTTTGGTGAAAAATTTTGTTTTCGAGATTTTAATGAAAACTTGTTCAGAACGTTCCAAAAAGTCGAAAAATCATATCTAGACATTGAAAATGTCTGGATGGATGGATTACAATTTAGAAATGACTATCCTTTGCTACAATATGTCACATATTGAAAATAATAATAACTGAAGCGTGGTTTAATAACATAATTAATAGCACGAACATTTTTTTTTATAATAATTTAACAATAGCAAAGTAACATTAAAAAGATTTAACGGCGTGATTATTCGTATATCAAATAATCACGACGAAGATTTTATATTTTCAGTTAATGAACATTTTCTCATTTGTGTTTCATTGTTTCCCAGATTCAAGTGCAAACGATGCGTGAACGGAGTTGAGGTAAAAGGACCGCCGGAACAATCGGACTGCAATTCGGATTTGTCTGAGTGGCGGCACGCCCACAATCCCCGAACATTGCCGGACATACCTTTGCGGCAGTGCTGGTCCAGCGGTATTTCCTTCGTCTTCCATCACCGCTCCGCCGAGGTCGTCACATGATTGGAGTGGAAAAAAAAACAAAACTGAACAATCAACAATTTTCATTTACCAGTGATCTTCTATCGTCGTTTCGGCGATCTATCGACGAGTTGTCGATTTATATAGAGAAACTAACGCGATTAGATAGCAAATCTAATTCTGTCCACTTTTTTTACTCGTATAAGTTGCGGTCTTAGGGGGAAAAAACCATCCATTGGTGAAATTTTCAAGCAGTAAGTACTGGGTGGTCGAGTGTTGACATGCCGAGTACGTAGAACAGCCGCAGCGAAATCGCATTTCAACGAATTTAAATATTTTCCTTTTTCTCCATGACATTTAATTATACGCGAGCAAACGATTGTCTCACGCATAAAAAATTAAACATAACTGCATTTATTTGAAAATTTCTCGATAGATCGGACAAGTCGACGAGCAAATTATTGTCCTATATGTAGTCGTTTGTCTCTATGTTTGTTACTTTTATTTATATCGCTTTATCGCCTAAGTAAATTAGTATATGTCGTAGTAATTAATATAATGGAATTTCAAATATCTTAAAAAAAAAAAAAAAACCGGGTGATCAAATAATATTTTTTTCGATTAGACGTTTTTCTAATATCCACGATTTACTGCCTACATTCTTGGCTATAAAGTTAATAATTATCGTATCAATCAATTCAATAATAATTCTGATTAGTTCGACCGTAGTCTCGTTCGTACGTAACACGAACTTGGCCGCTGACGACCAATGGTTCTAAAGTCTTGAAAATGTATGGCTCGGTTTTTGCGTTCGTACTCATTATAAAAATCCTGACCGTTCAATTTTCAAGCAAAACAATTTAATTCGAGACGTACGCAAAAACCGATCGCACAAAAATTGAAAGCAAACGTCGATGTCGCGGAATCTCTACGAATGTAAATAATGGAAACTTCACTTCGGCGACAGTATTTTTTATACGATTTTCATAAAATTTATTCAGACAAATAATCCTCGAACAGTATTCGTGTACATTATCGTCTTTATTTAATTTAGACGTCATTAGTTTAAGTTATCGTCATTAGTTAATTAAATATTCTAAATCACATTCGAACTCTTATTTTATTAATCGAGTAAATAGGTAATTACGAATGGAAGAAAATTAATATCCGAAGAAATATTTAATCATTATCTTTTAATAGTTAAATTCTTCTAGATATTAAACGCTCGTCGATCCTACGGACGGTATTTATTTTTCACTTTTTTTTTGCTGAAGTTTTGTCGGTAGAATTGTGTTCTTTGACACGATTGCGACGACTGTTGAAGTCCATCAGGGTCTTTGAGATCTTCACTTGACGAAATTTGTCCTTCAACTTGTCCCTCTTAATTTTTTTTTCTGTTCTCTTGTCGATTTTTTTTGTCGCACTTTTGGGCCGATTTTTCCGTCCGATCGGCGAGAGATCGGAAGTTTTCTTATTCGTCGATCGGATCGGCTCTTTTTTTCCAGATCTTGTCGAATCGATTTTTTTCGATCGCTCGTTTCCGCTTCTTTTCGTATTTTTTCCATTTTTACTTTTCTTATTCTGTGCGCTAAATTTTTTTGTTTTAAAGATTGCGGATCTGGTCTCGGCGACGCTGTTAGTCGATTCAGCGAGGAGGTCCTGATCGCTTGAGGGCAACGGCTTGCGGTCCAAGGTTCCGGTCACGCTGTCGTCGAAGAGAAAATCCTCGAGGCTCTCGACGAACTCGAGAAGTTTCGACGCGTCGAGAAAATTCGTCAAATTTTCGGGAGTCTCGGGAAATTCGTAAGGAAGATTGAAATTATCGGCCAGTCGCGCGGTCGACGCACGGACAGATTGGTCGTCAGGAATTCTGCGAATCGTGGGAATCGCCGTCGATTCCGAGTCCCCTCCGGCCTCGCCATCCTCGAAGAACACTTCGTGCACCGCCGAGTGAGGCAGACCGACGACCATGGGAGAATTTTTCGGGGTCGGAATTCCTCCGGAGCTCTACAATGTTGAAATTGACAAAAATGCCCATTTCGAATTCTGGTAAATATATGTATGTTCTTTAACTTTTTACTTGTTTATAATCGTGCGCGCACTATGAATTGCCGAGATTTTTTTATATTTTTTTTTTGTTGGTAGAATTTACCAAATTCGATACAAATCGTTTCTTGAGTTGCTAAACTACGTTAAAAGAAATTGTAACATTTTTGAAATAAATATATAGCTTCTCCTTTGAGGAAGAAAAATCGTAAATATAAATTAGAATTTGAAATTGTAGCTTTAGTCTTGACTTATTTGTCGGAAGGACTTGACAAATACGACTGATTTTTCACTCGATTATAGCATTGGAAATTCAAAAAAAAAGTGAAATAACTTATTGATTTTTAAGAAATTCTGTAACCCAACGATCCTAGAAAGTGCTCTGACTTTCGTAAATTTTGTAAGACTGAAACTAGCAACTTATAAAATTTGCCTGAAATCGTATCAAAAATAAAAAAAAGAAACTACGACTTTACAAGTTTTGCGCGACACAACGACTTTATTTTGAATCTATTTGGAATACTTCCAGATCGAAATGTCATAATAAAAAAATATCGATATATAGTTTCTATGAGACAGAAAAATGATAAATATAACTAAAAATTCTAATTTGAAGCAGTAGATATTTTGATATTTTGAATACATTTTTTATAGTTTCTTTGATTTAATTCCCGATTAAAATTTTTTTTATGAAGCAATATATTTCTAGCAGAATAACCGAGTATGTACCTCGATATGTATGTTCGTAGAGCCTGTGGTATCGCCTTTTGTAGACGAGCTCCTCGGTCCGTCGATATTTCTGTGGGCTTCGTGTCTGTACGGGATCAACGCGTTCCGCAACTTTCCAGGATCACTGCTTCGTTTCTTCACACATGAAACATAATTAATTTAATTAAGTGAAATCACAATCGATTATTTGAATCTTCAATTTTAAATGAATTATTTGAGTTACAAATTCTTCAATATTTTCGAGGTCAATTTATTGAAATATTTGAGACAGTGCTCAATTAATTTTTCTAGATCCTGGAAAGTTCGGTCTCGCGTATTTCACGCGGGTTTTCCTGCGTCTCTCTCACGACCACCGTTAACGGGATTGTCATTAATTGTCTAATCAATAATTAATTATTAATTAATAACTCCATTAGTCATTAAATCTGGTTTGCAGTTAAAAAAAGAATGAATTTATTACTTTTTTCGGTAAACGAAATCTCTTTTTAGTAACATGAAGCTTAAATTGGGGTTCCACAAATGCAAGCTTTAAAATAATGTTGGCATTTTTTTTTCCTAAATTAAATTGATTGACATCTATATCATATCTTTATTGACGATAATGACTGTTTTTTTTAGACTTCACACCGATTTTATTACGAAATTATATTCTACCTCCCTCTTATTGATTTTTTGAAATTATCTCAACTATTTTTTTATGTAATCAAATGCATTTAATTTTATATAAAAAATCTATAAATATTTTAGTAACTCAATTAAATTGAATTTTTTTTTTATCTGGCTAACTGTTTAAAGTTCGGTTACCGGTTATGATGAAGGTTCGATAAGCTATGGGTTTCCGTTTAATTCATTGCCAAATATAATAGAAAAATTGAAGAAGTAAAATTGGAGTATCCAAATCTCGCTCCGTAATAAACGACAAAAAAGATTTAACTAATAATAATAATAATGGCTTCTTTAAAATAATCGTTTTTCTCAATCCAACAGCGCTCCGTAACCCGAGAGTATTCTACGCAATTCCTGGAAAATTCGTTCCTGAGCTTTCGGTACCTCCGCATTATCTTCTCTGGATTTCACAGTCTTCTCCGTTGCTGGTTCGATCTCCTCCGAAGCGTCGATATCGTAATCGAACTCCGGCTCGCGACGGTCATCGTAGTCGGATATCGCCCGCGAATCCCGAGCTTTCCGAACGACGTTAAACGAGGATATCGACGGTGAGGATTCGGTAACAGGTACGAGTACATATTCTTCTTTTGTAAAAAATTCTTGTCCGGTAGAATCCGGATTCCTCGTTATCGAACTGTAATTAACATCGGTTTTATTTTCCAGATATAGCGAAGAATCCCCGGAGCTTTCCAGAAATCCCACCGTCTCGTGATTTTTCGCCCCGCCGTAAATCGGCATCGGCGAATCGTTCGGCGAAATAATTTTTTCCTTTTCTATCGAAAATTCTCGTTCCGTCGAAAAATCATCGTCCCGAATTTGCGGGCTTTTATTTAATTTTGTCGGAAAACGAATTTCCGTCGAGTTTCGAGAATTTTCCGGTGAATCGCCCGGTTCGTTATTCGCGTGAGGGGGAGTCGTCGAGTGTTCGAACTCCATTAAGTTTTTCGTGACCAAAGGGTATTTCGATTTTTCTTCAGTCGTGTAATTTGCGATGTTTCGATTCTCCATCGAATCGGAAACAAAAGCTCGCACGTTGTCTCGTCCGACGGGTTCGTCCACGGTAGTCTGAGTGTTCCGCGCACCAGGCAGTATCTCGTTTTCCGTTATCGGCGGCGACTGGCTGACAGTGATTTTCTTCTCCGTCGCCGATTGAATTTCGGTGAAGATCGTTGAGTCCGCGAAACTCGATTTTTCGTAAGAATGCGTCGTCGGTTCATTCGACACGGTATTATCGTCAATTTCGATTGTCGAGTTCCGATGCAGTTTTGTCTCGTAAGAGACGCGAGATTGACTCGTTGGCGGTGAAATTTCAAATATCTTCCCTCCAGCAAACGATTCTTTGATATCTTCTTTTTTCGAATCTACAATTTCCAATTCCTTGGAACTTCCTTCAATTTTTATCTCCGCCTCGCCGTCGTTCCGATTACTCGAAACGCTTAAATTGTTTCTCACTAAAATCGTCGAAATCGTTGATTCATCGGAAATCGATTTCTCGTACGGAATAGTCGACGAACCGGTCGTTAGTTTTTTCTTCGTCGAAATTTCGTCGTTAGCGATTCGATCCTCCTCCCGTCGCGTCTCAGCGCGGCTGAGAGTTGGATTAGTCCGAATCGTATCGATCGTTGAAAAATCGTTTCTCGAAGAAACGGTGGACTGTTCCGGTTCTTTTTTCCAGGTCTTGCCTCCGGACTTGTTTTCTTCTTTCGGAAAATCGTCGACTGCCGAGGGCATCGAGCCCATTGTCCGATAAATCTCGTTCGTCGAAATTTTCGTGGGTATGGAAAGGGTCGATTTTCCGTAAGAAATAGTTTCTTCTATCGCAGTAGAGTTAATTTTATTGTGATCGGCGTTTGGCGGTGAAGTGACCGACGAATCGGGGAATCCCCCGAAAATTGGCTTAGAAAGGAATTTCCTGTTTTCTCTAGAAAGCACCGAACCGCCGAGATTTCCTGGACGCTTCGAAGAATTCGGCGACGTCGAGAAGTTTAGCGTCGCGGATACGTTGTTTCTTCGCCACGAATTTTTACCGATCCGCGGAATCGACGGATAATGTTCTTTTCCTTTGTAACGCGAGCGCATTCTTCCCCGAGAAATCGCTCCGCCGCGCCCTCTTCTGGCACCGTTCGGCGAATTATAGTCACCCAACGAATTTTTCGTCTGATGATTTTTCGCATTGGTATTGTGCGTATGATTCGCTTCATTTTTCGAAGAAATTGTGTTATCGATGGAGCTGTCGTTTCGCGAGTAACGCTTGATCGTAGGAAAGGTCGAAACTCGAGCGATCACTTCGACGATACTCGACGATCGGTCGATGGTGTTGTTGCTCAGAGAGTTTTGCACGAAAGGCTCGGTACAATTTGGATCTATGATCGTAAAATTTAAGGTCGTTTTTTCTGGATATTCCTCGATCTTCTCGTTTGCAGCTTCGCGCAAAGCTTTCGTTAAATTACCGGAAGTAATCGTTGTATATTTAATGAATTCTTCGAGCTTCGTAGATTTTTCTTCGTTATCTTCGGGACGAATATCCGAGACGTTCGCGGCGTTTCTTTCGGCTGGGTTAGAAAAATGTGCGCTGTTCTTATCGAGCGTGTCGTTCGAAAAATTTGATAATTCTTTTGGTGTTGGTTTAGGAAAATCCGTTACATTTTCAGATTTATCTTCGATTTTGGCTGATTTTTCGGATATATGGATATCGGAGTAATTATCAGTTTTCGAAGTATTTTCGGAATTAATTTTTCGAGGCGTTTCAAATGTGATTGACCCAACGCTTTCCGCGAGGATTTTTGAAGCTTTCTCCACCGGTACTCGAAGGTCACTTTCGATCATCGCTTTGCGATAATTTTTCGGCGATTCACTCTCGTTGGAAGAGTGATCAGGATTTCGCGTAAAATTCAGAACGGCCTGGTCCTTTAAAATCGTATGATCAATTTGCGTGGAATTTTCAAGAGAAATTTTGGTCGAGTTTTGAAAAATGTTTTCCTTCTTATCGGTCAAAATATCCCTAGTCGTATTATTCCCGGATGAGTTCTCGTCGGTGAAATTCGAAGAAATCGTTTTGTAAATTTCTTCCCGTAACGGCGCCGATCGATTATTGTCGTGCGTGATATTTTGAAAAATGTCACTGTTCGTACCGAGCGAAATATGTGTTGTTGACGCATTAGCATGGACTTTTTCCTCACCGATATTGGGAATAATTGTTTTGTTCGTTTCTTCTCCTGAAGGATGATTTTTATTGGCCGTCGTGCCAATGCTGAGCAGGGAAGATATAAATGCAATGTACTGCCCGATAACCGAAGGCAAAGTGAGATTCCACATTGTATTGTTCGATCGCTTCTCCACTCTTGCGTTCGTTCTCGTCGAGTTCGTAGTTTTACTCGCCGACGATTTCGACGCTTTAGATGGCAATTTTTTTGGCGCATTCTCCGATTTAGATTTCTTCTTTTTACTCTTCGCCGATTGCTTGGACGTTTTCTTCTCGCTATTTTTGTTCGCAACGTTCGTACTATTTTTCGCAGTCTTCGAGGATTTTTCCTGCAATTGAGCCAATAATTTATTACCCGTGTCGGAGCCATTGTGCGATTTTTCGTTCGGATTGTGGGACATCGATTGTTGTGTCGAATTCTCGAAACGATTATTTTTCGGGTTCAATGTTTCCTGCTCGTCGGTAAAAGTCTTGACACTCGGAATATCGATATTTGCGTCCCTTTTCTTCAGTCTCGATGAAAATGGAATTGTATAATTGTTCGGCGTTTTTCCGTGGCATTTTTCATGAACGTCGATTCTGTTATTTTCTTCGATATGCTCGACCGATTTTTTTTTCAGATCGTTAGAAACCGACGATCGCCCGCGTCTATCGAGTTTGTTGTTTTTTAACTCGACAATTTCGTAGTCTTCAAGAAATGGCGAATGCTTCGTATTTTCTATTTCTGTTTTAGCATTTGTCGATTTTATCTTTAGATTTCGAAGATTTTTATACCATTTTGGAATCTTGTCGACTCTGCTGTTGACTTTATCGGAAACTAAGAAACCTTTGGGTTTCCGGGTAAAAAGGGTTTTATTTTCATTCAAAAATTCTTTTCTCGTTGGATCCGAATTCCGAGTAATTTTTTTGATGCCCGAAGCAACGCCTTCATTTTTCACCTTTCTCGTTGATTTTCTGTTACGTGAATGAGCGCTGGATTTTTCAATTTCTCGAGAATTATCATTGATAGATTTTTCATTAAAATTAAAAAATACCGATGACGATTTTGGTCTCTTGATTTCTTCATTTTTTGTCCCGAAAAATGGTCCATCATCGAAACGAGTCTTTTGCAAAAATTTCTTCTTATCGTTCGTAAATTGGTGAAGTTTTTTCTTCATGTTCAAAAAAAATTCTGTATCCACTTTTTTCGTCAATTTTCCAACTTCTCTATAATCTCTGTCAGATTTTTCTTGGAAATTAGGCATCGACGAAGATTCGTCGTGTCTTAATTTAGTCGTTACGGTGCCGTTAAAAATTATATTTTTTGGTAACTGGGCAGTAGCTTCCGGTAAAACGTTTCTCTTTTCGATATCGATCGATCTATCGGTCGAAGGCGCGATCGAGCTTTCGGCCTCGAATTGCGGAGAATTTTTTGAAGTTAGCGATTCGGCGTGACTGTACACTATTCCTCGGTCTCGAAAGCTCGGAGAGACTATACGTGTTTTCGTATGGTTCGAAATTTCCGTGTGCGCAACTCTGCGGGTCCTCGGACGAGCCTGCGAACAGATTCCAAAATTCAAATATTCACTGAAGAGCCGATTACTGCGCGCGATCTTTAGAATGGTCGTTTTCGGTACCTAATAGATATATATTTTCCTATATATATTTATATATAAAATTTATATACAGAAGTCTATATATATGTTTTTGTTATTTGATTTTTTTAAAATGTATACATTTTGCGGTGCTCTTAAATTCGATTGAAAGGGCCTGAATTTAATCATTCAATCCACTAAATGATTCGGATACTGTTAGTAGAGCGGAGTCGCCAATAACGTAGGCTTAATTTTAATCTATTCGATTACTTCGAAAAACTGCATTGTTTGGTCGGTTTGTTCATTTTTTTAGGCCCGAGCGTCATATTTATTTTCGTTCAAATAATGTTACAGACTTTATTACAAAAAAATACAATGATAACTAAAATACTAAACTGTTACTTACCTAGTCTGCGTGAAACTTTAATTTTTAATTTATGTTTTCATAATAATCATTTAATAACAACATTTCTTAGGGTCTACGTATAAGCTTGGCGCCCAAAATATAGGTCAAATTTCTGAAAACAAATGTCAACGCAACTATCGGGTTAAGTTCAGAACTTTGCAGACACTTTACATATGCGCTTTACATGTTACAGTTTTTTTTTGTTTTACAAATATTTATACGTAAAATAGGCATTGTTAATTCAGCAAATCGCCGCAATATATGTTTCCGATAACTGCACTAATGCGAAAACAAAAAAATGAACTTTTACGCTAACAATAAAAGTATCAAATGATCAGAAATTTTTTGATATCTTCAAAATTGCAAAAATGACAGTCCGTTAATGTTTTCTTGTTTTGGTGGAAAATCGATAAAAAATAAAATAAACCGTAATTTTTGCAATTTTCAAAATTTCCAAAGAGTATCCGGTCATCCGATAGTTTTATCATGATTCTTAAACTTAATTTTTCGGTTTTTGTTTTCAGATCACAACAGTCGCCGGAATTATGTACATAGACTGGCAGCGCAATGGCTTCTGCACTTCATTAAATTATTAATTACTGCGTTATGTATAAATATTTCTCCATTAAAATAAAACTTAAACTACTAAAGACCGTGGGTAAAGCGCGTGCAAATAACCGACCTTATCATATCAATAATCGTGCTAAAAAAAAAAAAAAATTGAAAATGCTCCTGTTTTTCGGTGCCAAGCTTATGCACAGACCTCAATCATTTTTTTTTAATACCCATGTTAAAAAAAAAAACAAAAATTGAAAATCCTCCTGCTTTTTCGGCGCTAAGCTTATGCACAGCCCTCAATCAGTATTTTTTTCAGTCTACAAAATATTACCACGGTTTTCCGAATTAGATTTATTACCTGAAAATTTATCTTCGCCCTTATGCGAAATTCTTCGACCACTATGTCGGGCGACGTGTATCCTCCCCCATTGTCAATTCCGTATTTTCTTCTAATTCGTCGATTCTTTCCAGAATTTTCGGGATCCTCGACTTCTTGGATAAGGACCTTTTGCCTCGTGAGTCTGAGGCTGCAGGTCGTGTTTCTTCCTCGCTCGGAAGTTTCGGATCTTCAGTTAAAAAAAATAGACGATTCCACCGAAATAATAATAAAAAATCAAAAAACAAGGAAAAGTCAATCTGCACCACGCTTCAGGAACGGCCGGCAGGAAGAAAAGATATCGGAAATGATTCAAGATTTTTCTACTCACTCGACAAGCGAAGCGACGCCCCGAAGGATAAACAAAAAAATGAAGATATTAGCAATGAATGTCCAACGAGCGAAACCGGTCCGTCGAATGTCCGTAAACATTTTCATTGACTATTTACTTTTAAATTCCACGCGTGTAATTCGTGCGAATATCGGTAAAATTATTTTTTAGTATCTTATATGGAGACTGGACGAAGGCGAGCATAATGCTCCGTTCGGGCACAGTTGACTTCTTCACCTTCCTCGTGAGTGCTCGTGACTCATTCCATTCTTCGGGCCTCGAAACTGAAGGCTCGAGCTCGAGAAGCGATAATCTTCGAGGGTCGAAACAAAAATTTTCATCAAGAATTTTTTGAATAAAAAAACGATTCCGTGCGAAATCACCGAGTTTGTAATTGGTACTTGAGCGGCGATTTATCGCGGCCCGTGATTTTTATCGATCGAGAGCGAGCCCGCGATCAATAGTTTCACTCGCTTGCACGTACACGATTAATGGGCTAATTATTGAATTACGCACTCGGCAGGTTTACCGCGCGAGATTCGTTGATTTCTTTCGTGGAGCACTTTTCTTGGAATTTTTTTTTATTGCTGCGTGATGACGATATAACAACCTTCCAACGTCTATCCGATGTGTCAGGGATTTTTTGTAATTTCTTTTTTAGGAATGAATAATTAACGTACGATGCGAACCTTTTTGTCGGATCAATTGTTTTATTGAGGCGAAGTTTGTAAAATTATTTTATTACTAGAAACAAAATAGAATGCTAAAGAAATTACATATACTTTAGGTAGGTGGACACAATATATAAACATTTTTTGTTGTTGTAGAAAGTACACATGAAAAACGTGTTGAAGATTTGACAAACGTGTGTTATTCGCAAAGGTCCAACATTTTTCTTTAATAATTTTACAATTTGTTTTTGTGGCCAACGTCTTTTGTTTAAAAAAAATTTATTATGAAATTCACGACAGGAAATTTGACAATAGTCAAATTCTGAGGAAAAAAATTGTGGACATTCGTGTACAGTACACGACCGCGTTTCTCCGTTCCTCGGGAGCCAATCCAATTAGGCACGACCGCGTATTTCCGATACCCCACTACCTGCCCAAGTACCTGCCCACCGTCCCTTCCCGTACGCAAAAATTGTCGGAATTACAGCAGTGACGATTTCATTCGCAGCTAGCAAAAGGGAAGGAGTCGTTAGTTTCCCCACCAAGCAGGTAACGGACCTTGAGAAGGGGTCGAATTGGACTTACGCGGTCGTCATTTTCGGAAATACGCGGTCGTTCGGAATTATGCGGTTGGGAGAAACGCGGTCGTGTACTGTATAAGAAATATTTGTCAAGTATACAAATTTTGTTTTTCCTGTTATTCAAATTATAGTTACAATTATTATCGTACGTATCGATTTATGAATATTACTAGCTATCAGCGCAGGAATGGTTATAATTATGAAATTCACATTATTTTAACGAAGCGATAAACGAAAGAAAAAATCTATATTTTTTACTTAACGAACTAAAAACCATGGTTGTCACGATCGATTTCAAGTGTTTCCTAAAAATGATGTTTATTTTGACCATCTAGAAGTCGAAATGCGTGACATAAAATTTATATTGTAAATATGTGTACAGTACAGAAATATTTTCGTTATTTGTACCACTTATTTTTATCGCTTTTAATTTTTTACGGACGCTACGATTTTATACACAATTCCAAGATCGGATAAAAATGTCGTATCTGTATAACTTAAATTCGACCCAATCGTGGCATCTCCCGATATTTTCCCTCGTAAAAGTTTCGAGAATCTATTTTTATTTTTATTTTCTGTTCCTATTTTCTATTTTTATTTTACTTTAAATGAAAATTTTTATTATATTATAAGAAATGGTTAAAAATGAATATACCGAATCGTTAATATAAACGTCCGTAAGTGATTTATTAGTTCAAGCGAAACAAAAAAAAGTTCAGCTATAGTTAATTGATCGTTCCGGAAATAGAAACATAAATCACGGCAAAGGGGGTGATAGAGTTCTGGAAAAAAGAACAAGAATGCAGCAAGGGTAGTGATGTTTTCCCGGGACTTTGTACGCAGGGGAAATAGACACAGTCATCGACGTATCGTAAAATGCTGGGTGAAGGGCGAGCATTGTCGCGTGTCGATAAAGCGGTAGACAGGAAAATACAATTGTGTCAGAAATAACCGAGCGGACGGTAGAAGTATTTTTATTGTGCCATCGATTGTTTCGATGCACATTGTGCAAAGACTAAAACAGTAGTCGACAATAGACGAGGGGAAACTGGGACGAATCTCGTAATTGTAAAACCCATCCTGTAAGATACGAACCGTATCGTAAAAGGCTCGAGTATCGGTCAGTGTTGGGACCCCGTCATATCTTTCGCTAATGGTACGCTCACGTTACGATAACGTTACGCTAACCGTAACCTTACGGCAACGCGAATGTCAATCCGATGTCAGTAACAGACTAAAGAAAATACATTTTGCTCATTTGCGCTTCGCAAGCAACTCCGAAACGAATTTTCTTTAGCAAAGAAAAGAAAAAAATACATTTCGGAGTCACTTGTGAAGCGCAAGCAACTCCGAAATGTATTTTCTTTAGTCTGTCACTGACATCGAATTGACATTTGCGTTGCCGTAAGGTAACCCGTAACGTTATCGTAGCGTGAGCGTACCATTAGCGAAAGATATGACGGGGATCCCACCCCAGGAACTAATATAGCATTCTTTGAACAATACTCTAACTCATCAGATAAACTTGTAGCAAGTCTACTTATGTTACACCGCTGTTCTGAGGGTGTAAAGTGCAAACATCACTCTTGAACTTTGTGCTGCTCATGGTTTATATTCCTTTCTTAAGGATGTTTGGGCCAAAACGCGTTTCTGTTCGATCGCTATAAAACTTTGCTATATTTTAGCGAAAGACCCACTAAATCGTTTGCAATTTTTTCAAATTTTTTGACCGTGTAGTTTTTTTAGTCAGGCGTGTACAAAGCTACATAAGGTACCATGTGAACGTTTCGAAAATCGGTCTGTAACGACAGAACATAGCGATTTTCTCAGCCGATTTCTGTTAGATTCGAATAAAAAACGTACCATACCAAAGGGCATACTATCAGACAGATAGTGTCCAAATTTAAAGAAGATTATTAGCGGTTTTATATATATAGCGGTTTTGTTTCTGAGATAAATTCAATAAACGAAAGACCCTATCTCTGTCTAGCCCCTTGCTTTGTCTGCGTTTCTCACTCGCACACTGACTAAATGACTCCCTCGATTTCGGCCCAAACGTCCTTAAAGTAGTCGGAGCGGTACAGTCCCGCCAAACGTAAGTTTCAGGGAATAATTCAAACATTTCTCGATGGGATAAAAATTTGAAAAAATCAACCATATGAGAGATGCTGCAAATACTGTTTTTATGTAATAATAATTCCAAAATGTTATTGACATATTAACAATAAAAATCATTGTTCAACAAATTACTCGGCAACTTAACTATTTTTTTTCAATAAAAATGATTCGTTCATTTTTCTAAATACGTAAGCGTTTTTTCAGAATTTTTTGTAGTCTTTGAAAATCGCGTTTTTTCTATGTTCAAGCTCTGAAAAAACACACAATTTTCAAAGATTACAAAAAATTCTGAACAAATTCATAGATATTCAGAAAAATAAACGAATCATTTTTATAGAAAAAAATAGTTAAGTTGCCGAGTAATTTGTTGAACAATGATTTTTATCTTCAATTTGTGTTGATAACAAATTGGAATTATTATTTTACAAAACTAATCTTTGCAGCACCTCCCATATTTCATTTTATTCAGATTTTTATCCCATCGAGAAGTGTTCGAATTTTTCTCTGAAACTCACATTTGGCGGGTCTGTACTATCCCGACTACCTTAAAAAAAGACATGATGCACGAATGATCAAGATAAATACAGTAGAACCTCGATTATCCGAATTCACTGGGATAGAGCTTACATTCGAAATTTTAAGACGAAATATAACGTACATAATACCTATTCAAATATGCATTCGAAGAATAATAATGCGTAATGGCCAATGAGAATAACAATGAGTGAATAATCTTCATCGTCAAAGGGTCAATCTTGAGTTCTTTTATAGATATAACACATTTTCTACCAGCCATATCTCGCAATCACTTCAGCAAGAGGAGCCTACGTACGGCAGTACTCCTGTCCCTCGTGCAAGCAGCGTAGCTTCTAGATAGACAATACGAGCTTGAAAGTACTTGTGACAAAATACTATGCGATAAGAAAATCACATCGAATTTTCACACCCTGGTTCAGATAACGAAAGTTTGGGTAATTGAGGTTCTACTGTATATCGAAATAATCGAAATTGTGAATTCAATTTTCGTAGCCAATCGGGATCGTCCATTTCGTTAGTAAGACAAGCACACCTAACTTAAAAGTGCGCAGCTTGTGCGAGCCATGGGACATGAAAATAAATGGAAGGAGTGCGATCGAATCAGGTACATTGTGCTAGTGTTGTAAAAAAAAAATGGTTTAAGGGTATGAAATGAATTCGCTCAGCCGGTAAAACGTACTTCGATTTTATTTGACCTCTTCCTGATTTGTATATTTGAAGATATACAAAATTTGTCGATGACACGTATAAAGTAGCTTATTAAAGAAAAATTCTACAAGTCACTCGGACAGCAGAAAAGAACGAATAAAAAGAGTGCAGTGTAAAATAGACGTAGTTCAATTGTTTCGACAGTTGTAGCATAACGTTGCTCTTGTCATTTTTAATAATGAATAAATATCCAAGTCCTATGGACTCTACGGTCTGCGATTAACTTCCGGTCGGTTATTCTGCGGTCGACCCTGATTCTGTTGCCTCAGTGGGCCTGAGTGGTACGGAGCTTGTCTGGGCCTCTGCTGGAAATTCCGATTGGGACCGGGTCTGGACCGATTGTCCACCTGCCCTGAGCCAGGTTGCCTGTGAGTCGGATTTTTCCACTTCGAATTTCCCTGAGGTCTTTGATTCGGCTTCTTGGGAATCGGTGGTTCTTGCGAGGCCTTCAACTCTTTGCCCAACTTTTCCAATGCGATAGCTTCCTGCAATTTCTCGGTCAGGCCGTGCCCGAACAGGAGTGTGTCCGGCTTGGTTTCTTCAAGGACCGCCTTTATTTGTTTACCCATGCCCGGAAGTATGTAAGCGATTCTCGCGCTCGACTCCTTGTGATGCACTTCGATAAGGAGTTTCGCGGCGTCGGACAATAGTTCGAGCAGCTTAAGCTTGTCGATACCTTCCTCCCTTAGAAGGCACGTTATGGCCATTCCAACCGCCGACAATGCAGTGCCCGCCAAATTCTGCGTATTTACAAAATGCTTGTCTCGCTTCTGGGCGGTTTCTTTCAGGGAATGCATGACTTCGAGATTGAGCGCCGGTGCTTCCAGATTGCAGTTACCGGTGCGCGGATATTTCGCCGTAAGCTCGTCAAGTACTTCCTTAGAAAATCCCGTGACTATCCAATCCTTCCACCTCGTTACGAGTGTCTGGTGCAAATTGACCTCCTTTTTCATTCTTTGCGAAGGATCGTCGCCCAATATCTTTTCCAAATCGCCGAATATTTTCAGGGCATCCTCGTCGATGATGCAGTCATCTGGATTCTGGTCCGGCGACGGATTCGACAGATCGTCGAGAGGCTTCCTGTCCACATCGTGCTGCTCCTCTTCGTGGTAGTCATCCATGTCTGAGCTTCCTCGCAACGTGACTGCACTCTACCACATCAAGAATTTTTTTTTATCTGATTACTATCTTACCTCTCGTGTAAGCTAGATCAGTCGTAGATTTTTTTAAATTTTGATTCTGACGATGCTTGCGCCTGGTCTACAATGCCGAAGGTATACATGGCGCGATTGAGGGGGGCAAAACAAATTTGCAATTTTTACCAAAGTAACTTATATACGTGCGCACTCACCGACGTGTGTAGGAGAGTGGGGTACAATGTGTCACGGGGCACAGTGAGCCACGATCGATTTCTCAGAGGTTTGTGGTGCATAAATTTCGAAACTTTTTGTATTGGGCCGTGAGCTAAATTGAGTTTTGTCAGACCTAAGAAAACTTAGATGACAGCTCGTAAAAGAATATAAAAAATAATAATGGATTTGGGCTGCTGGAAAAAAAATTTTTTGCTCTTAGAAAAAATATAAAACTTTCCATCACTTTTTTACGCAGTTCAGGTTTTCGGTCGTAATAGACAGATTAATGATCTGTGCATCGCTCAATGTCCATATTAATGTATATTTAGTTCGATAAATAATTAATTTTTAATATTAATATCGTTTGTTGCTTGTGGGGTACAATGTGTCACTGAGTCGTGGGGCACAATGTGTCACAGAGTTGTGGTGTTCAATGTGTCATCCCTAGATGTTATTAGTATATAATGTCACTCTAACGTTGAATTCAAGTATAGAATATAATTTTTTTCTGTCTTTTATATTAAACATGCAAGAAGAAGAGAATAACGGCGAATGGAGGAGACGGCTAGGCGCCGTCGGAAACTTACGGCTCGTCGGTCTAACCTCAAAACAGAACAGTCCTTACATGACTCATTGTAGCCCACGTTTTGCATTACTTGACACATTGTGCCCCACGTTTTTGCATCACTTGACACATTGCACCCAACTATCTGACACATTGTACCCCACCAGTGGGGTACAATATGTCACTTCGCGACCAGTTGTTAATCGAATTATTTAAATATCGTCGATCTTTTGGCAGTAATTATTTCAGGCTTAATGTATGCCTGAAAGTCTATAGAAATCGATTATGAAAGGCATTTTTTGAATATACTATTCTGGTGAAGGCAATAAGAATTCATAAGAAAAAAAGTGACACATTCTACCCCACCCTCCCCTATGCGAGCGTTTGATATTGTGCGTCAAGACTATCGGATTATCGTAAAGAGAAGTGAATTTTGTCCAACCTCCTACAATTAATTGTTTGAAGCATATAGTTTTTCTTAAAAAGTAGTCATTTTGGTAGTTTGTTTAATTAATAACTCTCTGCTAATTGAAAATAAATGTCTGTTCACTTTTTTTTTCTAAATTCACTTATGTTTTAGAAACCCAGCGACACTTAAAAAAAGTACCATTGTTGTAAAATAAATAAAATATTAGGGTGTTTCTCAAAACGAACATTTTTAAACCAAATTTTCCTCCCACCCTTTTAAAGTGTAAATTTCGATCTCAAATTGAACCTCACGAAAGGCGGTACCTAGCAAAAAATTCTGAGGTGCTGTATTTAACGATTGTACCCAAAAAATTCGACAACTTCTAATGTAATTGATGGCCTGCCCTATAAGAGTTGCGTACGTTAAAGTTGATATTTAAAAAAAAAATGTTTTCCACTCGGAGCACGAGTAAATTATTTTTATTATTTTATATACTGTAATTCCTATCACAATTAAAAATCAGCAGCATCTTTGCCCCTAGCGATTGCATCCGGCTAACGGTTTAGTAAAAAAAAATTATTACCTCCAAATAACGGAGATAGACAGGGATTAAAATAGTTTGTACGAAACATATTTTATTTTAGTAATTGTAAAAATCTTAATATTTAACTGTAATTCTGGAGTTGATATGATACTTAAGCATATTCGTTAATTAACTTTTTAATCTCAACGATTTTTCAAATACAAATCGCGACTTCCAGCGGTTGGCAGAACGAGATTCAATCGAATAATCGGTAACGTAACCGGTAACTTTACCCAATATAATTTACCGGTAAATTACCATCTCTACCACACACTAGACGGTATAAAAATTTAGTCCAATGAATCTGCTATTGATCCAACGTGCTCGGTAACCTATCAATTTCAAATAATATTATTTGTGGCGCGTTTCTGATTTAATTTACGCATTAAATTTACTGCAAAATGAGCGAAAACCCTGCACATACGTACTTGGTTCTCGTTCATTTCTCAAATACAATTTGTAAATTAAAGTCAACAACAAAGGCCGAATGGAAGTTTATAATTGAATGAAGTAAAATATTTCCAACGCCAGTAAGTTTTTTTTAACAGCTTTATAGACATCAGTCATGAAAGCATCTAACAGCAATAATTGTCTCCTCTCAAGCAATTGCCAAATATAATTGCTAAGTTCAGATCAATAAAAAATGCCAAATGAAATTTATAAGTGAATAAAGTAAATAAAAATTTAAACACAACTAACTTTTCTCTAGATAGCTCTACAGCCATCAGTTAGTAAAGTGAATAGCAGCAACAATTTCCTTCTGCAAACAATTCTCATGACCAAGAAATTCAAATCGATGCAGTCTGTACAGAATCCATGCAAACTTCCTGGCGTTGATGACAATTGTGTAATTGTATTGGTAGACTGTTGGCAAAAGGCTTTGTACGTTATTGACACCAAGTTAATAATGTTCAGTGTTTTGCTGCATTCCGAGTTTAAAACTTTCCAACTGTCCATCGCCGTTCCTTACTTTGATAGAATAAAAATATGTCCTATCAGACCATCCGCTATGCAAAATATGGAAACACTAAATTTCAGATTGTTTCCGTCAGAATTTTTTTTTTGTTCCTCCATTAAACCAACTTAAGGAAGATTCGTGCAGGGCATGAACGACACCAAAAAGTTACTCAATGCTCGATAATCAATATACTTATATATACGCATTATATCATGAAGGATCAACTTGTTTGCTGTGCCAGTGGCTAGAAGTGCGTTTGAGGCAATATCGGCTATCTACAGACTCATGAACCTCGCCAATACCCTTGGGGACATAGTTAAATTCTAACTGTCTGCCAGTGAGTTGAAAACAGTTGTGGTGCGGCAAATCCTTGTCTTTGAATGACTTTTATTCCTGAATAGTCTGGCTACGAAAGACAAATAATCTGTGCGTTCATTAAGAATGTCTCATTGAAATGAAATATATTTTATCTAGTTTTTTATTAAGATGCGATCGGGTGATATTATTCTAATTGTAACACTTCCACTATTTATTGATTTCTTTTTTATTGTTGTATGTAAGTAAAAGGATTTATCCTGCAACCCAAATAAATAAATAAATACTATGTTAAATCATATAGGCTATATTATATTTCTTTGTAACCCAGATAGAAAATTGACGGCACGTTATTTTACGTGGGAAAAGTGTCTCAGGTTGATAAATAAATAAATAAATAAATAAATTATGGAATCGTTTTAACATGGCATTGGGGTGTTTATTTGCGTTTATTTGCGAAATAAAATTTCTGCGATTGTCAACATTCGGAATTGTAGACCAGCCATTGTAATAGTGACGCGAACAGAGGCATTACAACGAGAACGGTCTCACCTCGCGTGCGAGCTCCCGACCGCGTCGCAATTGTCATATATTTTTGTCACTACTCGTTTCGCGGTGTCGAAAGAAACACCGGGGTTTGTATTTACAACATGCTGACAGTTTTTGTTTTGTTTATTCGTACCTTTTGTTTGAGGATTTCTTGAAATTCTTTTTTAATCCAGTAACGTCCCTTTGTCGCAGCCAAGCGTCGCTTTCGATGTGTTTCTTGTCGGCGTTAACCGGTGAAAATCACTGTGCACGATGGAAGACGAATGGCGAACTACGGACGAAAAAGAAGGCGCTGGTGGCCGCGGCAGCGCTCGCTTGAATCGTCGCTTTTCATTCAAACTGATCAATTGATCATCATGTATATTTTTTTTCTTAAATGTCCTTTGAAAGTCTAAATATTTCACCCGTAAAGATTAAGGTCGATGATTTTTTAATAAACAATGGAAAACAATCAATTTCACCGAGTCTCCAATCACGTGTAAATTCATTCGACCAATAACATCGCTGTATTTCCGGAACCTGCCAATGATATTCGCGCATAATTCCTAGATTTATCCGGATTACTGCAAACCGCTATAGTCGACGTACAGCACCATCATAGTTGTTGGGTAATGAGAATTTTCATCTTTTTAATATTAATATTTGAATTTAATATTAAAAATCATTTAATTTTAATATTTTTACTGTTACTGTAATAAAAGCCATTTTTTACGTTGTACACGGCGAGACCCTCCGTGGGTTCGGTCGGTATCAAAATTTGTAAATAATTTTTTTTTTTAAACATGCTGACGCTGGACGATCTGAACAAAATTATTACATTAAGGGGAAGTGAAATATCGTAGTCGGTAATGAAAATTGTAATGAACTTTTCTCAAGGGTGTTAATTTTTTTGAGGAAAAAGCAAATTCGAGCCGGATTCACACGGTAATTTCGCATCCGGCTCGAATTCATCTTTTTCTCAAAAAAATTAGCACCATTGAATAAAGTTAATTTGAAAATTGCAACTATCTCTCTCACACTCATGGCCCCGTCACGTGACTTTCACTTCCCCTTAAGGGGAAGAAATATCGCGGTCGGTAATGAAAACTGTAATGGACTTTTCTCAAGGGTGCTAATTTTTTTGAGGAAAAAGCAAATTCGAGCCGGATTCACACGGTAATTTCGTGTGAATCCTCGCCTTAAGACCATATGAAACACCCTCCTCCCCGTCCGTCCCGGGCTCAGTCGGTATCAAAAACTGTAATCAACTTTTCTCACTGGATCTCGCATATAAGGTCAAAAGAAAAGTCTCATGGGAAGCCGAAAATATATCCGCTTCCGATGAGACTTTTCTTTTGATCGTATATGCCAGAATCCATGAGAAAAGTTGATTACAGTTTTTATTACCGACCGCGATATTGCACATGCTCTTAAGCGGATCTTAACACAGCCTCATGTAAAAATTCGTTGTCGACTGTACATAGTCAGCATCGTTGAAAAAGTTTATTAGACCATATGAAACACTTTCCTTAAGACCATATGAAACACTTCCCTTAAGACCATATGAAACATTTCCCTCCTCGTCCATCCCGAACTCAGTCGGTATCAAAAACTGTAATTAACTTTTCTCACGGATTTTCGTATGTACGGTCAAAAGAAAAGTCACATCGAAAGCGGATATCATCTTGGCTTTCAATGAGACTCCTTATGACCGTGACCTTATGACCGTGAATGCCAGAATCCACGTGAAAAGTTGATTACAGTTTTTCTTACCGACCGTGGTATTGCACGTGCTCTTAAGGGCATGGGAAATGCTGTGGTGGACAGCAAGTACTGTAATGCTCTTTTTTCCAATGATGCTGAAAGGTCTGAAAGGAATGGGCTGAAAGTAATGATACGTTCAAAGGAAATAGGACCCAACTAACTGATAGACGCAACAGCATTCTATTTCCGTTAGACAATAAAGCGTCAGCCCCTTAGAGAAAATTGCATTACGGCTTTTATTACCGACTGGGGGCGAAACTGGTGGGAAAGAGGGTGTCTGACATCACCGCAAGTCGATGTGAAACATAGTATTCTGTCTTTCTCACTTACTCCACCGCAAGCGCTATGAGTTCTATCTCTTTTTCCACCCATGCAGATCACACCGTTCCAATCCGCCTCAAGAGCATGCGGAATACCGTGGTCGATATTACAATCTGTAACTGATTTTTTTTTTTTATGATGCTGACTATCTTCTACAAAACGCAAATTTTTACATGAAGTTGAATCGATGTATTTAAGAATTTTATCTGAGAATTTGCTATTAATTGCAAATGGCTTGCGACGTTAAAAAAAAATTATTAGAGGTTTTGTTACCAACGGGGCTCAACTGCGTCCGGGTAAATGGGGAGGAAGGTCGTCTCATCGTCACATCGTCGTCACATCGTCTTATGGTTGTCCTTGCGAATAGTGTTCACTTCGCATAAGTTTCAAAGAAATAAGAGGGAATTGTAAACACTTCTGGATCGTACAAAAATCTGAAAAAAATCAAGCATATCAAAGGTACTGAAAAGATTAATTTTGCGTAATACTAATTCCAAAATGTTATTAACAAATGGATGAAAAATAAAATTGGTCAACCATTCTCCCGCAAACCTAACTTTTTTAAAAATAAAAACGATTCGTTCATTTTTCTGAATACGTATGAATTTTCCAGACTTTTAAATTTACTTCAATTTTTTTTTTTCTATGGGAAGAATGCGTAGAAAGTCACAACATTCAAAGTGAATTAAAAAATCTGAAAAAATTCATACGTATTGAGAAAAATTACCGAATCATTTTCATGAAAAAAAAAGTTACGTTTCCACGAGGTTTGTTGAACAATATTATTTTTCATCAATTTGTTAATAACATTTTGGAATTATTATTATGCAAAATTAATCTTTTCAGCACCTTTAATATGCTTGATTTTTTTCAGATTTTTATACCATCGACAAGTGTTTGCAATTCCCTCTCATTTCTCTGAAACTTATGCGAAGTGAACACTATTCGCAAGGACTACCTTAAACCGATTTATTCGTTTAAGTCACTATTATGTTCGCACTCAGGTTGCTGGCACTCGAGAAATGGCTTGACATCAGGCAGAAACAAAATTCGTCAACGATTTATTTTGCAAAAAAAACACAGTTCTCCCATTCATTTTATTTGGGCCCTCTTCCTTGTTGTATTCGCTCACGCTGTACACCGAAACAGCCCTGATAGACAAGCGACACGAAAAGTAGCAGTTAGCGCAATAATTGCGACATGTGCCACACATGTTGTAAGTATCGCGCCAATATTGCTACTTTGCGTGGCGCTTGTCTATCAAGGGAGTAAGGGCAAATTATGCAACGGTGCTATTATATATTTGCATGCAATTCAATGACGTGCCACTTTATCCCTTCGCGGTCAATAAGGAAACGTGTCTGCGAGTTACGCGCACGCATTATACTGGTCCCTGCATACGAATCTCCGCGTAAACTCCAGAAGTCGCCTATTGACGGCAAAGGGTCAACAGGTGGTCGAACCTCTCGCACAGTACCTGTCCTGCACCCTCTCGCCTGTATCAATTAGACTACCTCGACTGTCGGATCATTATTACAGGTAAAATGCAAATATTTTATCGTCATTAAAAAAAATGCTTGCTCATATTTTGTCGTCTAGAACTAAAATGCTTCCTCTTTTTTATTTTCCATGAAAGGAAAATTCTTGCTCATTTGTGATCGTTGATATAAGAAATGAGGAAGCAATGCGCAAATTTACTTTCCGTCACTTCTTTCTCATTGCGCGCGAACTGTTTTCAAATTTTTTGTCTCATTACGATTCCAAGCCCGCTTTAGGATTAAAAGTTATTACGCCGAATTTTAAAAAATCGATCTTCTGCATTTTATTCGGCCAGCTGGAAATCGACTCTTCGTGCAAGGTCAAGTAAGTTGACCGGAAGTGACATAATTTGGAAAAACGTTACTTCCGGTCGAAAATGTTGAGAGTTGGGAAACTTGACTTGAATCGTTGGAAAACTTGTTTTGAAATAGAGGTTCTTTCAATAAAGCTTTTTGGATGTGTTTCCCTCGTTTGCCCTCTCCTATATGAATTTAATTTTTTTTTGTTCATTTTTTTATTTTCGCGATGAACCTGAATCGGACAGTCGTTTTGTATAAAAAAAAGGAAAAGAACACGACGTTGACGTTAAAACAAGTTGAAAATTAAATTTGTCACAGCGCTTCCTCATAAAAGTTAAAAATTGAAATTTTCATATGGCTTCCTCATAAAAGTTAAAAATTGAAATTTTCATATGGCTTCCTCATAAAATCTGCAAATTAAAATTTTCATATGGCCTTCTCATAATGTTCCTTTATTTGCGAAGCTCCCTCTATGACGAAGCCAACAATACAGAAAATGCTTCCTCATAGAAAGAGTTTCGCAAATAAATCAACATTATGAGAAGGCCATATGAAAATTTCAATTTGCAGATTTTATGAGGAAGCCATATGAAAATTGCAATTTTCAACTTTTTTAGTACGTAAGAATCGCAGATACCACTTTAGGATTTTTTTCTCAGAATCTTCATACATTTCCAAATATCCTGTAAAATTGGGATCAGAATCGAAGGTGTGTTTTTAGTAGAAAAAAATTATTTTCATCTTTTTCCACGAATCATGGACTTTCCCGTATCGGGAAAATTATGACTCTAACGTAATTCGAAAGTTGATGAAAAATAAAAAAAAGTTAATGTTCCTACGAATTTTTTGAGTGATCAATATTTTTTGAGATATACGGATATTAAAAAAAGTATATCCTGAAGGGTGCACTTTAAAAACCTAAAAAAATCACAGAAGCACCTCTCAAGCTGTACTACAAACCGGCAAATTTTAAAAAACATCTGAGAGGTCGACCGAAAAAGTGGCCCAGTTGATAAAGAATGCCTCATATCGGAGATTGACAACGCTCTTCCGAAACGCAGGGACGAAACTTACGACAAGATAGTCGCCTGTATAAAAATTTACAAGGAAGCTATCGAGTAAGCTGAACAATTTTCAAAATTTGTTTCAGTGGCGAACGATTTTGTCGACAGTTTCAGTACTGTTCAACATTTGTTATGATAATAAAATTGTTAACAATTCTCCTATTTAATTTTTTCTCTTCCCACAAAATTCACGTCACTCATCGAGGCGTCGAGCTACATTTGCTATTTTTTTTGTTGTCGGAATAGACATGATGGTAATGGCCCGGACCGGTTTTATGGTGAGTTGACGATCCTGCATGTACAAAAACATGAATGGTTATTAATTAATTTCTTTAAACAATTACCATCAGACGGTAACTAATTTGAATCGACCCGACGAAGCTTTCAGACACGGTGCCTTCGTGAAGGCCGAGATACTTCATGTGTTCTACGTGTGCTGGCAGGGACACGTCCTCATGGAGCACAGTCAAGATATATATATATATATATATACAAACGCTAAAATTAGGATTTTTTAATAACTTTTTTTTATCTTTTCCGCGACAATGATTTGTCATTGATCTTTTCGTTTGTAATGCAATCAGTTACAACATCAACTGATACGACATATCGGAACGCGCAAACAGGCTCGTCATTGTCATTATGATGCGGAGCTCCGAACCGTGCAATCTCACAGCCGGCAAGATATAGGTCTTGTCGATGAAAAATTTCGCAACGGTAACTCAACATCATTGAAACTTAAGGGGCTGCTGGAGCTGTTTTTTTCTTCCTTTTTTAACTTGCTTGACAATTTTTCAGTTCTGACTTAGCGTTTGATAATATGCCTAATAGGCGATATCTTAGTTTTCACTATGCATCGTTACTATGCGTCGAGTATGCTTCAAATCTTGCAGGACTGTATTAATAACATAAACGATTCGGCGCGCACTCGAATTTCAGTCGAAATCATCCGAAAAATAAAGAAAATCGAATATTATAAACTATCGCGGAAACCAACATGGTTGCTTACAGGAAATATTAAGCGGCATAAAGGAAAACCTCATTCGTATATTTCATTTACGATAAGGCACTGAAAACGTCGATGTCATACTTTACTGTACTGCTGTCGATGCAGTGAGACACCAACTCGGAACGCAACTGCCGCAGCAAATAGACCATTTTTTTTGTATGTATCAAAAATTCAATTCGGTGTGTCGTTTCGTCACTTTGTTACAAATAAAATACGCTTCAATGATCAATGAACCCTCGTGGAACGAGATCGCCAAACGAAAATTCAGAAATTCGCTGCAGACACGCTGAATTATAGAGGAACGCGAATCCTTGATTGTAAACACGACGGGTTACGCATTGGTGGTAGAAATGAAATCTAGTCCAGTCTAAATTTCTCAAGTCAGTGACGTCAAGGAATATATCTCTACGAGACGGAATATTTTGTCGTTGAGGACAAATAAAATGTTGAAACCGGATGTGACGTATCTCAGGTATGACGTCGCCTCGTACTGTCACTGTCAATGACAGTAAAACTCGGCAGTATATGAGGTGGACACAAAAAAAGTCGACACGAAGAGAACTCGACACGAAGACTGTACATCGTGAATGTGGGCACGCAACATATGACCACGAATAGGCTGTACACTGAGTCAACTCTACACCTAAAAGAGTGAACACACAACCAATTGAACACTCGACAACTGCACACAAATGACCGCATACTTCAGGGGAGCTTCTCTTGAATGATATCCCCATGATTGATTACGACAACAATATATAGACAATCCTACCCTTGAGGAGAATCTATATCTAAAGTGTCATGATAATGATTATGCTCGAATTATGCAGTCTTGGTATTGCGTTGCGACTTAGCGCCTCGTGGATTGTCACAATAAAACATGAGCATTTGACTCAGTGGCCCGGAGTAGTCTGAACTTGTGTTGCGTTGTCGAGTGTTCAGTTGTTGGGGTGTTTAGTTGGTAGTGTGTACACGCTCTCGGTGTAGATTTGGCTCAGTCTATAGTCTATTCGTGGTCATATGTTTGCGTGCCCACGTTCACGGTGTACAGCTTTTGTGTCGAATTGTCTTCGTGTCGACTTTTTCTGTGTTCACCTGATATAGGGGAAACCGGGGCAAGATGGGCCCCCGGGGCGAGATGGGCTAGTGAAAAATCGGGCCGACCCGGGGCGTAATGGGCCACCCCAAAATGATTAAAAAACATATGAAAACCTGGAAGGGAAAAATAAAAACCTTTCGTGGCCAATGACAGAAGCAGAGAAAACGCAAAATAGGGTAGCGGGGCAAAAAGGGGCACAAAAAAAAAAAAAATTGGAAAATTTACGGGTAGCCCGTTTCGCCCCAGAAAATTTTCATTTGGGACGGGTTATAAAACCTATGAAAATATCATTGTTGGGTGACAAATAGTAGATTATACTTTCGGCAGCGTTGTAGCCGCGTTATTAGTTTAGGGGGCCCATCTTGTCCCGGTGTCCCCTACTGCCTAAAACTCTGCAACAGCGTGGTGCAGAAACTCGCAATATCGACGAAACTAAACGGTGAATCGGTAAAAATGATTTTTTGTAAAAAAAATTATGAAATAAATAACCTAAATAACGCTACCGTAACGGAACGTTATCGTGGCGTTAGTGTACCATTAACGTAGCGTTAACAAAGTATGTCATTAGTTACCGTTAAATTCTGTTAGTTAATACTTTTATCAATTGCGTTAACGATTATCATGTCGGTAAATTACCGATTAAATAGCACGGTGAATTAATTGATGAATGATGATTAGTTAATCACGGTTAGGAAGGATATTTTACCAGTGGCCAAATTATCCACGGTTGGATCTGGAAGGTATAGGTGAAGCGAAAAGACTTTCGCTGTTACCTATCAAAGCTCCCAGGGAAACTTTCACTTCGTATCAAACCGCTAAATAATTCATACTAATTATAATATCGAATGTTGCTTCTAGCATGAAATATAGGGCGCCTCACTGCCACGTGTAAGCCGTGTCACATGTAGGCTTCGGAATTGTGCACATTGTCATATCCTGCTGTATTGATTTTCCGATCGAATAAATTGGGTGAGAGTGCTCGAGTAAAGAAAATTATTCCAATTTTCATGAATATTCGAATTATGAAATTTACTGTCAGGTAGTTGTAGCTCGGGCGCTACGTCACCTATGAAATTTGGTAACCGGATATTGAGATTCCTTGAAATTGACCGCAAATATGCGACTTCCGGTTTGAAAGTTTCATTTTTAGACCGGCAGTGATATCATACCAGAAATACGTTATTTCCGGTTTGAAAATCTTATTTTATGACAGGAAGTGATATGTTTCTTGTGTGACGTCACTATCGATCGAAAAATGGGATTTCCGGACCGGAAATTATGCATTTCGGACAGAATGTCACGAATTTCCGGTATGACGTCATTACCGGTCGAAAAATAAGTTTTTGCACCAGAAGGGAGGTAATTCACGTCGATTTTTTTTTGCATACAAGGATTGTGACAAAAAACCAAGGCCTCGGTGGCACCCAGGAGGACCCCTGTATTTCTGAAAATTGGGATAAACAAAAACATCTTTCAAAAATATATATAAGATTTGACAATCAAATTTCGAATAGAATATCAACATTTAATTCAATGCCATTCAAATAATGTTCACCTATCTCCAGATTCGACGTTTTATCGTTACGTTGAACACAAAAAGAAAAAGTGTGAAGTAAAGGCGCTGCGGTTGGACGCGTCACCTTTGATTTTTCACACGGAAAAATCCAGCGTCGAATGTGAATATCGAATACAACAATTTTTGTCAGGCGGGTATTATAAACGGACACTCAATGGGTGCATGTAAAATTTAC
Source organism: Ichneumon xanthorius (assembly GCA_917499995.1). Lineage (NCBI taxonomy): Eukaryota > Metazoa > Arthropoda > Insecta > Hymenoptera > Ichneumonidae > Ichneumon > Ichneumon xanthorius. The sequence goes on from OU824208.1 coordinate 18,483,959, forward strand.
TATTGCTCCAATGCACCGTCCACTATTTATGCAATAGTACATTTCGATACGGGTGCGAAAAAACTTTTTCATCACTCGGTGCGGAAATGGCCACTTTTCCGCCCGCTTCGCGTGCGTAAAACCGCCATTTTCGCACCTTGTGATGAAAAATTTCGTACATCCCTCGTGCGAAACACTTTTTCTAACTCGTGGAGTAATGACTATTCTATCACTCGCTGTGAAAATGGGAGTTTTCGCACCGAGTGCGGGGGAGCGAAAAAACCGCTGTGTTCACACCTCGTGAAATAAAATTTTGTTCAATACTCGTGCGAAAAACGTTTTCTGAACTCGTGTGATTTCAACACTCGCCTTCGACTCGTGCTGAAAGCTCACACTCATCAGAAATAGTACATTACGATACTAGTGCGATAAAAATTTTTCTGACTAGTGTGAGTTTGAAGTTGGAAGGACAATTTCAGCTTGGTAGATACTCGCTTGGAGAATCAAAGCGAGAATCAAACACTTAACTATCTGCATGGCTTTACTATGACTGTTGACAGAAAACTTAAAGCTACGAAGGCAACGGTCAATTCAAGACTGAAATAAACTTCCGCGCAGCGCATGTGGACACCTTTCTACACAGTCGCACTATACGTTACCCTAGAGCTGACGATGTTTCAGTCACGCATAGCATATGCGTGACTGAAGCATCGTCAGCTCTAGGGTCTGCTAAAATATAAAAAATGTTCACGATTCCCTGGTGTGCTGAGTAGCGTGACGTTGTCGAGAGACACGTGGTAATATCCTCTGTGTCTACTATTTCCAGAGTCGATGTAACACCGACGGACGTTGTCAAAAGCAATGATAACTATAAGCTTCCCTGTTACATTAAGGGGCTGCTGGACCTTCCTGTTTTACCGACGAAAATAGGCGATTTCTTAGTTTTCACTATTCATCGTTAATATACGACGCGTTTGCTTCAAATCTTGCAGGACTATATTAATAACATAAGCGATTCGGCGTGCACTCGAATTTCATTCGAAATCATCCGAAAAATAAAGAAAATCGAATATTATAAACTGTCGCGGAAACCAACATGGCCGCTGAAATGTTTACAGCATCCGTTTTGTTGGATATTAAAAATTCTAGATTTTGCATACGTTAAAAGGGCGTGTATACCGATTCTGTGAAGTGCTCTGAATATTCCAAAACCGTCGAAAAGTTGCTCACTCAAAATCTAATCACAATCACGCATAGTGTAAACTGCGATCATTTAGTCTATCAACTTGCAACGGGTGATCAGAGCCGATGAACGCGGCACGAATGTAGTGCCACCTGTACGTCAATCGTGACACTACGCTGACGCACTTTCGCAAACTATAATATTCGGTTTTCTTAATTCCTTGTAAGTTTTCAATCAAAATTCGACTGCACACCGAAGCGTTTATGTCAATATCATTATCCTACATTATTTGACGCATATGTGTAGCATATTAACAACGCTAAGTCGTAACTGAAAAATTGCCTAGGTCCGTCGATAAAACAAGTAAAGAAAGTTAAAAAAAAAGTTGAAAATTGAAATTTTCATATCGCTTCCTCATAAAAGCTGAAAATTGAAATTTTCATATCGCTTCTTCATAAAAGTTGAAAATTGAAATTCGCGAAGCTTCTTCTATGAGGAAGCATTGTCTGTATTTTTGGCTTCCTCATAGAGGAAGCTTGACGAATTTCAATTTTCAACTTTTATGAAGAAGCGATATGAAAATTTCAATTTTCAGCTTTTATGAGGAAGCGATATGAAAATTTCAATTTTCAACTTTTTTCAACGTCAACGTCTTAGACTTTTATGCAAAACGGCTGACCAATTCAGGTTCAGTACGTAAAAAAATATAACATCGTCTCGTTTCACTTTGTCGAATCTGCGTTTGGCGCGAAAAAATACATGGAAGTATGCGCTCCTGAATTTTGTTTTGCCCTTTCGATTTTTATTCCACAATTCCTAGTGATACCTCTTTATCTAGCTTTTTAATCCCGTCATATCCATCGTCTTGTGTATGTCTTGCTGTAGATCACGATCGGCACCTGGGTTTTCCCGCGATGCCATCGGAATGCAAAGAAATCGTTGTTTACAAATACCTAAAATCATTCATTTTTGCAATTTTGGCTATAAAAATGCCTGGTAAACTTTTTGGTTAGTTGTCGCTCCGGGACTGTAATTCCATGTATTTTTCCGCGCTGATCACGAATCTGACACGTATTTTATACGCAGAGGAAAATTTGATCCGAAAAAAATGCGTCTTACAAAAAAAAAAAAAAAAAAATGCATGAAATTCGAAAAATTCAAAATGACATAAAATTTAAACGGTTCGACCGATTCGTGCCAAATTTAATAGGGAATACGAGTCCATAATAGCTTATTTATGTACAAATTTGTAGGCAAATATCTCGAAAATTGTAAAAGTTGAAGTGAAATAGATATTTTTTGAAAAATCGAAAATTTCACATAACCGAAACCCCTCGACCGATTCGTACCAAATTCAATAGCGAAGATTATTTGATGTTGGTCTACTTCTGTAGAAAGTTTCAGCCCAGAATCTCAAAATTTGCGAAAGCTAGAGCGCGAACACACTTTTTGCAAAAATTTCAAAATCTCATAAAATCTGAACGAATGTTTCAATTAGTGCATAAATTGTAACAAACAGAGGCACTGAACTGCTCTACGTGTGAGCCAAATTTCAACCCGTTTGATAAAACCGTTCTCGAGTTATAGACGATTGAATTTTGGAGGCCTGGCACACACACACACACACACACACACATCCATCCAGACATTTTTTCTAAATGTGATTTTTCGATGTTTTCGAACATTCTGAACACGTTTTCATTAAAATCTCGAAATTTTTTTTTTTTTCACCAAAAACAAAGCTTCCTCTATGAGGAAGCAAAAGGAAATAGTAGACACAATATATTACCACTGTCTCTCGTCAACGTCACGCTACTCAGGACACAAGGGAATCGTGAACATTTTTTATATTTTAGCAGACCCTAGAGCTGACGATGTTTCAGTCACGCATAGCTTAACGTATCGTGCGACTGTGCAGCAAGGTGTCCGCATGCGCTGCGCGGAAATTCATTTCAGTCTTGAATTGACCGTTGCCTTCGTAGCTTTAAGTTTTCTGTCAACAGTCATAGTAAAGCCATGCAGATAGTTAAGTGTTTGATTCTGGCTTTGATTCTCCAAGCGAGTATGTACCATGCAAAAATTGTCCTTCCAACTTCAAGTCCGAACAAATCAACCGACGTTCTGCTCGACGCCGCAGTAAGTTTTTTCGGCATTAGCCACATAAAGGAGACCGGAGGTGGTTCCATAGCACACTAGTGATATTTCCATTACGAGTCGAACGCCGATTCGGACATCCTTTGTAAATTTTATTTTCCGCTTATTTTGACCACCTTGATACAAAAATCTTGAAACTTTTTTTTTTATAAAATAAAAGCTTTCTCCATGAGCAAATAAAAAAGATTCGGATATGTTCAAGCTGTCGTGATATAAGTATGTTATCATTTATAAACGGTTTGCCGAAGAGACTTTCAATATACAACACGTCACTGTATTCTGCTAACGATGAAATATAACGCTATCGGAGCCACATCATTTCGCCGAACTACAATCGGCCGAATCATTGCATGGCCGAAAGTCATGGGTCCGAACGCGCTTCATTCGAATAGTCGAACCTTTATTGTTTCGAATCGTTGAACTGCCGAATCGTTATTTTTCCGAATTGTCAAATTTCCGAAATTTTATTATTCCGAATCTTCATTTCAGCGAACGTCATTTTCTCGAATCGTTACACTCCCAAATGTCAAGTCGCCGAATCGCATTCGTTCAAATCGTCACTCGTCCGAATCGCATTCGTTCAAATCGTCACTCGTCCGAATCACGAATCAACCGAATCACGAAACTAAATAGTATGAGTGAGTATTCTGACCATCTGCTATTATATCTATTCACCGCACGGGATAAATGAATTTTCGGATAAATGAATTTTCGGATAAATGAATTTTCGGATAAATGAATTTTCGGATAAATGAATTTTCGGATAAATGAATTTTCGGATAAATGAATTTTCGGATAAATGAATTTTCGGATAAATGAATTTTCGGATAAATGAATTTTCGGATAAATGAATTTTCGGATAAATGAATTTTCGGATAAATGAATTTTCGGATAAATGAATTTTCGGATAAATGAATTTTCGGATAAATGAATTTTCGGATAAATGAATTTTCGGATAAATGAATTTTCGGATAAATGAATTTCCGGATAAATGAATTTTCGGATAAATGAATTTTCGGATAAATGAATTTTCGGATAAATGAATTTTCGGATAAATGAATTTTCGGATAAATGAATTTTCGGATAAATGAATTTTCGGATAAATGAATTTTCGGATAAATGAATTTTCGGATAAATGAATTTTCGGATAAATGAATTTTGGGATAAATGAATTTTGGGATAAATGAATTTTGGGATAAATGAATTTTCGGATAAATTAATTTTCGGATAAATTAATTTTCGGATAAATTAATTTTCGGTTAAATTAATTTTCGGATAAATTAATTTTCGGATAAATTAATTTTCGGATAAATTAATTTTCGGATAAATTAATTTTAGGGTAAATTAATTTTCGGATAAATTAATTTTCGAATAAATTAATTTTCGGATAAATTAATTTTCGGAAGGATGATGATTCGGCGACTTGACGTTTCGAAATTTAACGATTCGGGGTAATGAAATTCGGTGAAATTACTATTCAGAAAAAATGACGTTCGGATAAATGGCGGTTCGGAGAAAGACCGTTCGGTCAATTACTATTTCCGAAGAGTAACGATCGCTGAAATGATGATTCAGAATAATAAAGTTTCGGAAATTTGACACTTCGGAAAAATAACGAATCGGCAGTTCAACGATTTGGAACAATACATTTTCACATGTTTGGCTATTCGGATGAAGCGCGTTCGGTCCCATGACTTTCGGCGGTACGACGATTCGGCCGATTGTAGTTTCAGTGAAATTATGTGGCTCCAACGCTATCGGCCACCGTCGAGTAATTGGATACTTTCGAGTAAATCAAATTTATTTGATTTACTGAAAAAAATGAAAACAGGACAAAAAGTGACAACAATTCAATTCGTCGGCAGGTAAAAATTGTCACAACTTGCTACAAAGGCCGGATTAATGCGGTCGGTCTCATTGGAAAGTTGTCTCATACTCTCGCAAGAACACTGTCGGTCGAGCACTTAATTCCGACAACTTTGATGGATTATCCCGGTAAAGGGAATTCTGGGCATCTGCGAAGGTATCTGCCGCCCATTCAATTTCATCATAAACTGGACGTCTTTATACTAACAATCTCTTATAGCGAAGAGCTCAGAAAACTCGTCGGTCGTACCGTCTATCGCTCCATTTGGTGGAATGGTACGGCTTCATTTCTTATAATCGATCTGTCACCCAGATGCGCCTACTGTTTCCATTACTTATATCACGCCTGGGAAGTGGCCTTACTGAATGCAAAATTGATCTGCTACCACCCTACACATGGAGCCCATATTTTCGCTTACAATCCTTATACGGCTCAGGCACCAGTTGCCTGGCAGCCTTTCTTTGTTGGTCGCCAATATGCACATTCCCATCCTTTAACTGTGTTCAAGCAGAAGTTAGAGGGAAATGAGGCAATATGCATCGATCTAGATTTTGTAAAAACGAAAGATCTCGGAGGCCACCAGATCGTCATAGAAGGAGACCCCCGATCCTTAACGTCTGCGCTAGCTGGCTGTAATGCGGGGTGGGTAGAGGCCAGTAGAACGACGGCTGAATTCATCAGACTTATACACATTATCGTTCGCGCTTTCAATGTTCATCCGGTATTCACGGGTGTCAACACAGAAAATTTGCCGCCCACGTCAGAATTATCTTTCATATACGTTGGGGTAGAGAACGAGGGAGTTGGAAGAAGTTATCCATACCGTTGGCTCGACGTAGTTTTTGTATCCAAATTCAGAGGAAACAAGACACAGTTGGAAAAAATTCTTGGTGTCATTGATAATTATTCGCAAATCGGTATCGGTGTCGTTTATTTGGTGACTTTTGTTTTCTGCAAGTTTTTCGTACGTCAGTCTCTCGGGTCAACACTACTCAATCTTGTTCGAATAACTTGTAATACGGGGTTTACAAATTTGCCCGACAATACCTCACCAAGAATGTATCTAACCGGACTACTACTTTTTGTGGTAACTATGCAGGGGATTTTTCAGGGCAACTTGGCGAAACTCCTAACGACAAAAATTCCTGTTCGAAATGTTAATACGGTTAAGGACATTGCGAATTGGGGTTATAAGATTTATTGTCCCAACAGTCTCGCCCATATTACCGACAGTACTTTCAAGGACGTCGATCTTAAGGAACCTTACAGTCGGACTAAGGACAGCATGGACTGTCTTAACCGTATGTTGAACGATTCATTGGCTGTCTGTATGATCCTTACACACGGTGAAGTATTCGACACGGCGCGAATGCACGATTTACACATGAGTAACGCACATATCCAACAAATGCCTATGTGTCTCCTGATACGTTATAATTGGCATCTCGCAGAAAAATTGAATAGATTACTGGGAAGCATTAGGGAGGCTGCTATTTTAGAGCCCTGGGAAGCGAAGTGTAGTTCAACAACACGGGATGATTTTCAGTTTGATAAGGAGGTTCGGGCAAACAAGGACTTCAAAAATATTGAATTAGCCGAGCTGGCTTTTGCATTCAAAATTCTGGGCATCGGACTACTGTGCGCTACTGTAACGTTCATTGTTGAAGTGGTAATTTACCGATACCAGCAACACAATAACAATACTATAGTCGTTTTGAATGCTAGATATGACCATGATAGCTGTGCGCGCAGTTCGTTTGGAGGCGCCGATCGTAC